>QUSF01000007.1:16900706-17111600 GCA_003676055.1 Chloebia gouldiae
TATGTGAAGGATACAGTGTACTACTGTCAGAACCTTTTCACTGTTATGGATTTATCTTCCTTTGAGAGAGGTTAAAAGTTTCTCTAAGCTTCCATGAAAAATAGTGAATTTATGATTCACCAAATCATTTTTAATATTCTAGACTTGTGGAAGTTTTATTTTAATAAAAAAATTCCATACAGTCTTCAGATTTCTACTAGAGATTTTAGTGAGAATTTTTAATAGCATGAAAGCAAATTTGAAATAAAACCGGAAAACTTCTGCATCTTTAAAAGTATAAAAAGAATGTATTTCTTTTAAAAATTCAATGTGTTTTTCAGAAATCCTGCTTATACATTTTTTTCAGATGGGAATGAAGAGCAGGGGTGGAGAGCTATCTGTTACTTTCACCTACCTTATTTGCTCTACCAATTTGAATTGGTAATAATTTATTTAAATAAAACATTTTACAATAATTAAAATACTCAAGAGATTAAATGACCTTACCATGACTTTTCTTCTCCTTTTCCAGTTTTCAAGAAAATATATTTTATTAAAATCTATCAGTGTAAATTTTAGGAGGATTTACACCTTGGGGTTTTTCCCATCTGTTTTTTTAAAGTGCATCAACAGCCAACACCAGGGAAATAGCTTTACAAATTATTACCTCCAGACTCTGAGAAACTTGTTTTGAAAACTAACACATCCTGTATGGACATCACTGTGCTCACTGCACCATTCCAGGATGTAATTTAAATTCTCTACATTTTTGTAGGCTACAGTTTTAAAATACATTGTTTTACCATCTGCATAACCCTGTAAAAAGCCCTGGGTTTTTGAAACAAGAAACCTGAATGCAGCCTGGATTAGGAGTGGGTACAATAGGAGACCCTTGACTCCTGCTGTTGCACCAGTGAGGAGATGTGCACTTTTCCACTTCACCTGCTGCCACCAGCAGGGAACTGAGAGGGCAAACACTTCCCCTGGATGCCAGTGTGATCCGGCTGCTTGCTCATTTCCCTGAACTTCCTTAATCATATTCTTTTGTATTCAGAGAAGAAAGGCTGTCCTGACAGGGCATGACTGGAGACAAATTCCTTTGATGCAGTGACAAATTATTCTTTCATACGTAAATGCTTAACTTGGCTGCCACAAGTAACTTATTCTCCCTTTTGAAGGAGTTTGGACTTGTAGTTTGGCATCATCAATACTTCATTCATAGGATTTTTGAATCAAAGTACAGTTTAAAGCCTGTTATCAAAGAGTTGAGTCAGAAAGCACAAGAATGTATCATTGAGCCCTTTGGTTCATAGGCAAGAGCTGAGCTTTTTAAGACAACAAGATTTCTTGAGTAAAGTAACCAGGTCAGTCACTGCACATCCAGCATTTATTGCACATCAGTAGTCTGGGATGCCTAAGAGTGGAAGGACAAGGAAAAGAAACCTCAGATGTATTCTGTTATTAAAGAGGATAGAGTTTTCCTCTAGAATATGAGTCAGGTCAAACAGGAGGTTTCTGCCTCTCTCTATTGACTGTACAAAATGGTTAGGGTAGGTAAGGCCTTCAGTGATGATTAGGTAGGTATAAATCCACATACACAATGAGGAGACTCATAGCAATGCAACAATACCTTTACTGGTTTTTATATACTTATTTGGATCTAAGTTTTATACTTTGTTAAGGAGCAATCAGATTCTGGAGAATATTGTAAAAAGTGTAATGAAAGTCTTAAAAACGTGCCCATTAGAGAGTTATAGTGGATAATACAAAACTAGTTGTTGGATGAGTTAGCAAAAATCCAGGCATTTCTGTGTCTGCATAATGGTAACTTTATATGGGGCTTATATATACCACAGAACTTGCTTTCAAAGTGTGGTTGTGGTTGGAGAAGACACTGCTAGGACCACTGTCTGTGTCCATCCCTCTTATTGTCATATGTTACTTGGCATCCCATCAGAGGCATCTTAGTTAAAGACTCCTTGATCATATAGAATTCCTTTTAAAACCAGTGCTTTGCTTTTTTTTCTTATTTATAGAAGATAATAATATTTAATTTAATTAATAATTTAATTTCTTTTGCAATAGCACCTCTGAGTCCAGTAAGGGATGGTCTCAATATAAAATCAATGTGGCAGTTCAGGTACAGAAGTGTGCAATTAATGTCTGTGGCAAATTGGGAAAAGATGTGATTTCCTCTGAGTAGCCAATGAAATATTTTATGTCAGGAAGCTGCTTCCTTTATTTTCTTTCTTCCTCATAGGAAACCCACTCACACACAGCCTAAAAAAATAAATATAATTTGGTGTGTTTGGCTCAGTGAGAGAAGACATGGACAGATTTTGCTTTAAGCAGTTCACTACAAGTGCTGGGCCCAGTTGGGGTTACCATGGGGTATAAAGTAGGGCTCTCTTTCTTCATGAGAAAAGCAGATAATTATTCTACACAATCATATATATACACACACACACACACACACACACACACATATATATATATATATAGATATATCACCTACAGATAGGTGACTGATCTCACATCATTTTAGATACCTGAAATTTGAGATCTCGCCTATGCTGATCACCTAGGCTTCCTCTGTGGACAAGAAAAGAGAGGCATTTGTGGTTGGTAGGATGTTCACAATTGGGGAAGGGAAAGAAACTACTTACTGATTTCTGCCTTTCCTCACAATACAGAAAAATAAGATAGGCATTGTAGTTCTTTATTAGCTGGCAGGATAGTATGACTCCAATGTGAAACTGAATGGCTAAGTGAAACTGTGTCACAGTTACCCATTTGCACAGCAGGATGAATCTCTGTTCTGTCTACTTCTCAAAAATGTTTTGCTAGGCAAGAGAATTTTGAGATACAAACTTCGTAATACTTAGATAGAAATTTGGAATTGAAATTCTGTTACTAATGATCTGTTGTTATGAAAAGCACATATCACATTAGGAAGGAATCTTGCAGTATGGCCATGAATTGTCTGTGAGTCTGCAAACCTGTATCACAGATCTGTTTCTTTCAAGTTTGGTAGCCAGTAGCCTTTAAATTTTATTTTACATAAAGTTTTCATATTGTCTGATATGTAGAGCTGAATTACTTCTGAGTTCTAAAAGATTGTCTTGATGAGTGGTTTGCTGGTAGAACATTAGTTAAAAGCTGAAAGCTGTCTGTAAATAACAACAGTTTCCATAATGTGTTCTATGCCCAGTAAAGTCAAAGGCCAAGAAGTCTGTCAGCCTTTCTCTGTTACATTTTCCAGCCTTACATATGTACACACGTGCATAAACTTCCACTTGCATCTATCTCTTTCTGGCTGCAAAACCATATTGTGAAAAGATATACTCTTCATAAATATTAATTTTTTTCTTTATGTAAACGTCTACAATAAGAGGCTGGGGAATCCATTAGACCAGGAGCTGTTCCAAATATACAGTGATGGAACTGTATGTATGGGTGATTGACTGCCATGGCATTTATATCACAATAGGAAAAACTTAAGAAGATTAAAAAGTTACTTTTAATAGGGTATTTTCCTGTGTTGTTTATGATACTGGTACTGCCTTATTTTACTTACTTCCTGTGTGTTATACTTCTATGGTAGGCATCAAATGTAAACCAAATATAATCCAAAAAGTTTTATAAAAGGTTTATAAATTTTCCAGTTCTTTCCCAGCTGGCATCTCAGCATGAGGACATAAATCAAAAAGTTGCATCCATTAAATACACTGGCTTAGATTACTTTCTGGCAAAGTCTGAAGTGCAAGAGCCAAAGGTTTCTCTGAAGCCCATGCTCTACCCTGTTTGGCCTCCCATGATTTGCTTCAGGTTCTGAAGAATGCATACCTGGGGACTGTCAGCAAAGGTGCCTCCCCAGCCCTCCTGGCTTTACTGCTCACATTCGTTTTCTGAGATTTAAACTGAGTTCATTAATCCAAACAGTAGATTGATGGGATCTCCATAATCCTCCAGCTCTTAAGCAATAACGAATGCCTTGTGCTAGGATGTGAAAACTCTCAGACTGCTAGTGTCTCCACTGAGCTATTTCTTAAATACCCACTTTTTATGGTTCACTTCACATAGCAAGAATTTAAAGGTACCTTGGCTGCGGGTTGATAAAATGAATTAGTCGTTCAGTAAATGTAACAACACTTTAAAAGGTACAGAAGCAAAGTTCATATTGGTTGGGCGCCTGGTAATGCTCTAAATGTCCCTCTGTTACAAAGAGTTTCATGTGCTATGACTGATGTGCTCTGTTCAAAATTGCAGGTTTATGCAACTCAGCCGACAGCTGGATGATTGTTCCTAATATCAAACAAAACCACTACACGGTGCACGGGTTACAGAGTGGCACGAAGTACATCTTCATTGTCAAGGCCATTAATCAGGCTGGCAGCCGCAGCAGCGAGCCTGGCAAGCTCAAGACAAACAGTGAGTAACACGGGATCAGGGTGCACAGAGTCTTCTCCTTTATGGCCTTTCTTTTTCAGGCTGATCTTTGGAAAATAAAAAAGGCCAGAGAAGTTCAATTCTTTTAAAGTGCTTTCCAAAATGAGACCCACCTATTTAACATAATTCAAGATTGCCTTAGTCTTCTGTAGTGCAGAAAATATGTTGTGGATTTTTTTTTTTTGAGAGATACATCTCTAGTTTGGTCACTGGAAATATCACACAGGAATGAAGCCATCATATGTGAAATGGTTAAAAATACTCTTTTGTGGTTTGTTTTAATATCCTCTCTATTATTTTTCCTCTACAAAGCAAAAACTTTTCTTATGTTTGCAGTAAAACATTTTATTTTTGTGTAGTGTTCATAAGATAATTGCTAGTCTAATTTTATCCTCCAAAATTATCTTTATTTTAGAACACTGGAAAACTTCTTCACTTCAACCCCTTCATTTTCTTATGGACTTCAGCAAGGTGATAAACTAGTCAGAGATCCCACTTCAAAAAAACGGTGGTTACTCAAATTATTAGCAGATGTAGAATAGCAATTTTAAGTCTAGTTTTCAGCTGTTTTTTCCTTTTGCCCAAACGAATCCTTCAGTCACAATAGTCATCATGGGCAATTCTGAGGGCTAGAAAGAAAACACTGGGATTTGTGCATCTTTTGAAACCTGTGTATTGTAGGGGAGGGTGCTTGAAGAGGGATAGTGAGTGCTGCAAGAAGAGGTGTGAAGAGAATGGCATGTACACCTTTCTGATTCCCTCCTGTTTGCTATAAACCTGTGTGATGTGACCAGACACAATTTAGTACAGAGGGACATCCTTCAGATACTGCTCCAGTACACAAAGGCTACTAAGCAGTCAGAAAAGCAGGCAGGAGGTAATGTTACTGCTGTCAGGTAGTAAGAAACGGTCCCCAAATACTTTGCAATGGGTTTATTCTATGTTTGGTCATAATATGTAGCTAAATGCACATTAAAAAAGTAGATAATCCTGAACAGTCTGCATCTTATTTTAAGTACATGTGCCAGTGCCTCACACAGGCTTCATGAGAGATCTAATTTAAATTTTCTGTGCATGCCATCAAATCTTCTGATTGCATATTTTTCCCTTTGATATAAAAGACAATAAGAAGAGAAGAGTATTTTGCTGGACCACTTGTGGAGTTGTAGTTTTCTAGTTGTCTCTTGGTGGAGGTAAATGACACAATGAGCAAGCCTGTGAGAATTATGGTGGGCTTTACATATCTACAAGGTTTGGTTTACCAAAAAGCTTCCTGTTATTGTCTACAAACCTTGTGCTACAGCCAAAGATACCTGCCAAGAGCAACAGCCTGAGTAATGTTATTGCACCATATTATTTGGACCAAGTTACAGTTCACTTCCTTTTTTTTAATGCACAGTATCCAGCACCACATGGGCATCCTTCCAAAGCAATCCTGAATTGTTGACTGTGCTTGTTACAAATAAAGCTGTCAGTGAACAAAGAGACAAGTCTAGTTCTTCTTATTTTCAAACTCATTTTGTGGGATTTGAAAATATACTTTTTGTAGGAATGATGAAGATGTTATTATGGAACTTTACCCCTAGAGAATTAATAAAACACAAGTTATTCTAAATCTAATATGCTGTGAAAAAAAAGCAACCCTCAGACCTTTATTAGCATGTATATTGGTTTCAATTACATGCAAGAATTAGAGTATTCTGGTTACCTCTAGGTCAGAGATAATGGACATGATGATTATGCAGGGCTCTTTTTGGGGATTATCGACACGGGGAAGTTAGTGCACAATGAAGTTGATAGTAAACTGACAATGCAATAGAAACTAGCTATTGCAGGGAGAAGAATAGGTTAGTCTGTCTCAAGAATGCTTGAGAGGAGGAAATTAATATGGTTATGTAATCTTGTGAGCTTCTTAAAGGCTTGCTAATCCATTCTCCATTTAAAAATCAAAGCCAAACCATTCTTCTGTTGTCTTTGTCTCTGCATCTCTAGGTCAGCCATTTAAACTGGACCCCAAATCTGCTCATAGAAAACTGAAAGTGTCTCATGATAACTTGACAGTGGAACGAGATGAAACATCATCCAAAAAAAGTCACACACCAGAGCGATTCACGAGCCAAGGGAGCTACGGAGTAGCTGGCAACGTCTTCATCGACAGCGGGCGGCATTACTGGGAAGTGGTGATAAGCGGGAGCACATGGTATGTAGATAAAAATATATGTGAAAAGAATCACTAGTTCCCACCACACAGGTGCTGGCACAGTTTCTCTGACAGAGAACGGTAGCAGAGACATCAGGAGCAGTATAAGAGCAGGCCAAGCATGTATTTTCAAATAGTTTGTCAGATGAGTTTCCCAATCTCCAGCATTTTTGGACTCCAGGAATAAGTATGTGACATTATGCATCTTTGTATTTAGCAGCCTTTACAGGACTTTTACTCCACAGCTGTGGTTGGTTGTTTTTTTGAACCCACATACAGTATGTATTAAGATTTTTTTTTAGTTGGAGGGATCAAAAACTTTAATCTTGGTTACACAGAGATAACTTTGTAAATGTGATCACTTCTCTACTAAGCATAGAAGATTTTCTGTCCTTCACTATGAAAAAAATAAATAAAACTGAGGACAATTTGATGATCCAGTTTAACAGGGGCAGAGGTCAGATTTGCTTTTGGGAAGGGGACATGAAGCAGCAGAGCTGTAGGTCTGTGCCCCAGGGAATGAGGCAAGGGGCAGGAAACAGAAGACTGCTTTCCTTCACTTCTGAATGATCCTCTGTGTCATACAGGGGTGTATTTCAGAGGGCCTTTAGTCAATGGAAGAGATGTTATCCTTTGGTATTCAAAGACATCATGATGAAAGTTAATGGAGTGGAAAAATCAGTAGGGTCTTCAGGTATTTCCCTCTGTCTCAAAGAAGTAAAATGTTGTTTGTCTGTGCCAGTGCTAAGGAATGGGAGAAAAAAACCTTATGGCACATTAATCTCTGGAGGCTGAATGTCCAACAAATACTGCAGTGTCTCTAGAATGTGAGGAAGTTTTACATTTCTGTTATATATGAAAAATCAGGTATTTTTCCTCAGTATCCTTTAATGAGAATATTTTCGCAATCCTTCTGCCCTGCACATCTTGCCATAAATTATGGTTTGCAGAGCAAATGTCTTCACCTACAGTTGCTTAACTTGGCCTGAAACCCAGTCTTAAAAATGTTCATTTGAATCTCAAAACCACACCAACATCTGGCAAAACATATTTGAAAATGGCAAAATGGGGGGTGTGGGGGAGATGTTTAATATGTCCTTTGATGTTTACTCTTGCATTCCTTCTTCAGGGCCATGTATTAAAGGAGCAAGGAAAGATCAAATTAACTGACAGATAGCAGTGTATTTTAAAATCAACTCATTCCTCTGTATTCATCTGTTGGAAATGGAAATTTGAGGTCCAGTGATTTAAATTCTGAGTTGCTGAGTACTCAGCAATCTTCCTTTTCAATACCAGAGGCAAGACCTCAAAAAAATTGCCATATCTGCCAAACTAGAAATAATACTATGAGTTTCCCTGACCTCTGAACCCAAAAGAGAGAGAGAAAAGCAGTAATTAAGCCTGTGCAGATGTTGCGGTGAAACGTCATTTAATTACAGCTTAACTCACAGCAGTAAGAGGCAGGAGCATTCCAGCGAGTCCTCTCGGCTAACATTTGACTTCACTGAGAGACAAAATGGCAGGAAGCATTTGTTTCCTTGAGACGTGCTTTTGTTTTGCAGGTATGCTATCGGTATTTCCTACAAATCAGCACCGAAGCACGAGTGGATTGGAAAGAATTCTGCCTCCTGGGTGCTTTGCCGCTGCAATAACACGTGGGTGGTGCGGCACAACAGCAAAGAAATCCCCATCGAGCCCGCGCCTCACCTCCGGCGGGTCGGGATTTTGCTGGACTACGACAATGGTTCCCTTGCCTTTTATGATGCTTTGAACTCCCTACACCTTTACACTTTTGACATTACATTTGGCCAGCCAGTGTGCCCCACGTTCACGGTGTGGAATAAATGTTTGACCATTATAACTGGCTTGCCTATCCCTGACCACCTAGACTCCTCCGAGCAGCTCGCGTGACTGCTAAAACCTAAAGGTAGGACAGCACATCTTCCCAGGGCGGCCAGGCGGGACCACCCGGAGCTTACCCAGAGCTGGTGGATCCATGTGGCATCCCAGACAATGCTGCCAAATCTGGGCAAAACTGACAAAGAGAGAAAATCTCTTCCTGTGTATTTTGTACTGAAGGACAAGAAGTGGCTTTAATAATATCTTAGAACTTTTTTTTTCAGTTGGTTTTGTTTGGTTGGTTTTGTATTTCATCTCTTACAGGAAGATTTGTAAATTATTTATAAAAATGAAAAAAAAGAGAGAAAAGTGAAAGCCTAGTATGGACATCTGGGGTATGACTTCTTGTTTTTTTGGGGGGAGGGTTTTTTTTGCACATTGGTGGTCCTGTTAATTAAAGTTTCATCAGCCTTTTGAATAATTTTATTTTACAGTGGATAATATAAGAAAATTGGAAAGATGAAAACTGCATAGTGGACAAGTCACTGCAGGTATACTGCAGGTTTTACTTGTACCAACATTACTGATCTGATTACCTTGTTGAGTGTGAGAGCTCTCAATTTCTACTCTGCACATGGGAGTGTGCAGACCAAAAGAACAAAAATAAGCAAGCGAGGAAGTGGAGCTTGCCGCCACAGCAAAAGAATAAAGTTTAATTTACTTCTGTTCACAGGGCAATGCTCTCTCAGTTCATAAAAAACATGTGGAGTATCTCCTAGAAATGTGAGTGGATAAATCATCTGGTGATTTTTTTTTTTTTATTGATGGCAATATTCCCATCCATCAGTGCTTCATTTTCATCTTTGGAAAACATAAAATCATTGAGGATGTGGAAGATCGATACCATCTCTGAGAACCAGCAGCACTGGAGGAGAACAGCTAATCCAAGGTCTGACTGTAGACTAATTTGATAAAGCACGGCTTCATTTAAGGATTGATTGTAATAGAAGATGTCACAGTTCTGATGGTAGACATGTGAATGCTTATTGCTGATTTTACAAGGTTCAACATAGCAAGCCCAGCCAACAACTTGGAAGTGAGACATGCACCACTTTACCATTGGTTTTAAATTAAATACAAATGTTTCATTGTCATACACTGTGTAGTGTCTATAACAAAGCAAGGAAATCTGTTTTGCATGTGCTGTATGGAGAAACACTGCAGCTGGAGTTTGCTCATAGTAATCATTGTCCCAGGTTGTTTGGGAAAGCATGGTTCACTTTGCAAATGAAAAGTAGAGTAAGCTTTCAGCAGCAGTAGAAATCTGCAAAGGGAGATCCTATGTTCATCCTGGTGTTGGTAGAAGGTAGAAGTGAAGGCAATAGAGATTCTACATACTTTATCTCAGAGCTGAATCAGGTGCATTTCTTTTCTCTTTCCCTTTACAGATGAAAGCTTTTTGTAATTATTGCAATGCTTATGTATAAAGAATCATTTTGGGAGATGGTTGAGGCATATGGCAACTTTAAAAGAATGGTTTTCCTACAGTATTTTGTTGTTACTATGCAAGTGGTGAATATCTGAATATCTGCCTGTATCGAAAAAAGATAAATTGAATAACAGCTTTAAAGATTTGCTCGGTAATTTATAACCATGCTTTAGGTGTCTTTTGAAAAAGATGCCTTAATGCACTTTGTTCAGTAATGGGTCCAAAATAAAATGGTCCCAAGCTCAGCTTCAGATTTTTTAAATACTGATTGTCCAGGTATAAAGCTCTACTACAGTTTGCCTTATGATTATGTAAAAAATTTATGAACAAGATGAGGAGAATATGTACATGCCTGTTTGATTTTTTAATAGAGAATAAATGCCTTTCCATGTTTCTTTGATTTCCCTTTACACGCTCAGCTAACTGCTGAAATAAATGGAGAAAAATCTGGCAGTTCATTGCTGATACCATGGCTTTCAGCTGGGCAACATCCCATAGTTCACAGGTAGGAGCCACTGATCTTTCCCAAGTAGACATAAAAAGGCAAAGTGTGTACATATAGTGAACCTCAGTGTTTATCATAATGTCATTAATAATCAAGAAATGTATACCCTCAAAAATGAAGAAGTCAATCAGTCCCCAAACATTACATTTTAAAACTGAGTCCAATGCTACTTGTACAATCTGATATACAATGCCCAGATGATCTAGCCTAGGATGTTTGGGAGCTAGCTGAGATGGTATGAAAATTTTGAAAATGAGTTGACAGATGTCTGATGCAAAGCAGTGATAAAAGGATGCATGAAGAAAGGACTTTTATTCTAGGGTTATTGCCAAGTTTCTACCTAAAAGTAAAGAGTGAATTACCAAAGTACATGTTGTGTATCCTCTCTTTTGCAAGAAATATTAGATCTAGAAGCTGATTTCAGTAGTGGATAAACTGAAAACTGCTTAGTGTTTGGTTATACAATGTTGGCAGAGATGGAGCTGCATGGAAATAGTACCATGAATTTGGAGAGGTCCCAAATTATTTCACATATTTTCATTGTGAAGATAGAGCATGAGTCTAAAGACAGATTGTGGTTTTTGCCAATGGAAAAAGGATGGTATTTTATCTACAGACCTTGTTGTATCATCTTTATTTTGACACAGAATATTTCATCTGGAGCTAAGCCACATTTCTCCAATGTCCTATTAACTCAGTCAGTACTCTGTGTGCATTTGTGTTTGTGTATATATGTACACATATGTATGGGTATACACACACCAGCATATGCACAAATATAGTGTGTCATTTGTGTATACACACACATATTTATATACACATACAAAGTGACAGCAATTAGGTGTCCCTTTTTTGTTTGTTTCTTGGACAATTTCATATTCTGTATGACAGTGAGGAAACAAGTTTGCTATGAACAGTATTCTTCTGGATATTTTTTAACAAACAAAATCTGTTTATTTTACAATACTTGATCCAATGCCTGATTAATCAATAAAAACTTCCATTTGAAAATGTAGCTTCTGTGGTCTGTGGCATTTTGCATGGTCCATAGTAATGAATTGAAATCTGGGAGAGTGAGTAATCCTTGTATGAAAATAAAATATTTTACTTTAATGTAGCATGCAGTATTAGATGAGGACTTTTCCCTTTCTTTTTTGAAAGTTTTGTGACTAGGAATGAGGTAACATTTTATAATCATGTGTTTAACAAATGCATATTTTTGAGGAATAATCTGCTGGGATGCAAGCAATGAAAGTGGTAGATATACCACTGTGTTGGTATAATGAATGTTTCAAAAGTGTGCTTAAAACCCAATTTAGGGTTCAGCAGAATTAGAGCAAACAAAAACACAATATCTTTAGAAGATAGTAGCAGCTCAGAGTAGTGTTGAGCTTGAGGAAATGGAAGGGTGAGGAACTATTTTTCTCTGAGATGAGATAAGATTTTCCATGTGTTTGACTTTTATGTGTTAATGCACACCTAATAGGGAATAAAATCGTTCTGAAATGGGCTATATGTCATAAATTATTTAGTAGACTGTCTCCAGTCTACTGTATTTTCCCATTGTTGGCTTTCAGAGAGCAATAAAGTTGCTGCTTTTTCTGCCATTAGTCTATTTTTATGAGTTTTGGGTACCCCAGTTTTCAATTGCTCAACAAAGAGACTCTCAGTTAGCAGAGGGTCCCAAGGGTAGGAAGAATAAAAGTCTCTCAGGTCTGGGTACACTGTGAAAAGCAGGAAATCTGCAAGTACAGGTGAAAACACATTTTTCATTATTTTAGCAATAGTAGGTCACTAAACACCAGTGTGTATCGTCTATTTTAGTCCTGTGTCTTAATTACAAACACTGTATTCTTTACATATTAGAAAATGCAACAGGACACTATTGAGAGCACAAATTAGGATGTCAGCTCATTAACCAGTTCATTTTGAGATGGCCAGCCTTTATAGCACCATGCAGGACTGTGGGAGATTCCATTAAAATATTATTTAATAATACAGTAAATATTTCTTTTTAAATTATTCTTATAAAACATATGTCTAGTAGTTAGCAGATTCTGCTTTTAACTGCAGCAGCACAATTTTCAGAAAAGCCCATGAAACGAAACAAAGTGAGGATTGCTAGTGGCTCTCATATGTGGTACCAAAACTGAGGGCATTCAATTCAATTAGTTGGAAACGCTGTTTTAGTTTGTGGTTGAGGAGTGAAAAAGAGCTGACCCACACAGGAACTGCACACCAACACCTCGATAACTGGCCAGGGCACACCTGGCCTCAAGGCTTTGGGTCAGTGGGGCAGCTTTGGGAAGATGGTGATAAACAAAAACTTGCACAAGGTGCTTATGGAGTGATGTGCTGTTACACCATTTCTGATGTATTTTCACATACTGCTCTTTGCAATAGTGGAAGTGTGTCTTGAGACAGAGGGATGTAATTTACTCCTGTAAAATACTTTCCTGTCTTTCTGAGTTGGTTGCCCATATAGAAACAAGCACAGTGTTTTTGTCTTTTCCACATTGAGGAAAGTCCTGCTCACTTCCAAGTGCTGATGTTGAGCTATTTGTATTAAATGTGCTTTCTGAAATTAAAGAAACCCTCCTTACTTTTTAAGTTTTGATTTAGTATTCAATTTTCATGTAAAAAATTAAGAGCCTAAAGAGCAATGATGTTAACAATGCTTTCAGTGTGGACTAGACTCTTACTTTGGACTGTGATGTTTAGGGCATCTATGTACATAAATCAAATCTCTGTGCCAGAACAGATTAAATTGTCATTCATGTGGGAGTTGAACAGTGCAGGTGCAAGTGTTTTCTTCTGAAGTAGGCTTTTGCATTAACTCCCTCTTTGAGTAGAATATTCTGTTTCTTTATTTTTTTAATTGGTTTTCTGATTGAAGTGTAGGCCCAGGTAATGACACTGTAAATAATACAATCATTCATGTTACCAATTTTAGCAAGCCCTGCCATATCACGTGCCTCTGGCAGATTGCTGAACACCTCAGCTGCAATCATAACCTTTACAACCTCACCTCCAACATGAGGACTGAGGCTTAAGTCATTGACCAAGTGTGTAATTTTCCCAGGTGGGATTCATCCTGCTTTGAGTAAGGAACTCCAGCACAAATCATACCATTTAAAGGTGAAGGACACATATATTGCACAAGGGTGATATAGGAAAGATATGGGCTAGAAAACCTTCACTGTTGAGGCAGCTCTGGTTTCGAAGCACAGCAATATATTAGGAAGTCATGAAGTCTTCTACTACAGTGTGATCAACAGTGGCATTATTGCTGCTGCCTGAGAGAGGAATGGAGTAGCAAAAGAGGGAGTTCCAGAGCACTGCTGGGAATCACTGAGAGTGGCAGGGCAGCTGAAAACCTGCCACCACTACCTTCTGTGGCACCATGCTGCAGCTCTGCAAAGCAAGCCTGCACTGATTTCTCCTTTTGTTCTGGCTCAACCTCAACCCACATTCCCAAATGACAGGAAAAATAATATTGCAATTGCATATTTGAAATCCTAACCTGAATAAAAGCAGCAGAGCAGGGATGACAGCCCCGGGCCTTGATCCTCCTTTATTCACACAGATTTTTACATCTGCTTACTTCAAAGGAGATAGTCCTGATTTACACAGAGGTAGGTACAAGCCCATGAATCTTCACTTTCCAAAGAGTCAAACCCAAGTGAAGCAGGAGCCCCTGTGAGAACAGCTCAGACTCTCCAGTAAATCATGTCTTTGGAGAAAGCACTTTAGCTGCTAGCAAAGCTGCAGTTTCTCATGAGCTGTTTCCCAAGGCCAGCACAGGTGTGTTTTAAAATGTCTGGTTCTTTTAAAATGTATGGCTCAGTAACATTCTTCTTGGGTGAATTGTTCAGGCAATGCTTTGCTGTTTCCTCCAAGTGTGGGAACAATTCTCTTAGCAGGTGCTGTGTTACTTTTATAAAAATCTTAGATACACAAGTTGTGATATAATGCTCTAGCATAAGACTATTGTTCTTGGACTTCCATTTAAAAAGGGATAATAGCTAATGAGTTCAGAAGTCTGCTTCCTTTAACTGTCAAAATGTACATAGTTATTTGAATTCATGGAGATATTTCCTCTTAAGGAATAGCACCTAATTTCTTGTTAATACACGTGGACAGTAATTAGGAGTATTCCTGAAAATTATGGACCCTTATAATAGTTTATAATCAAGCCTTTAAAAGGCTGCAAATGGAGGCTTTGTGTTTTGTATAGTAATTGAACAGGGGAAAAAAAACAGCTATAGCTATTTAGAACACTGAAAGGTAACAAATGACAGCTAACTGCTACATGACAGGATGGGAAAGTTTTCATTAGCAATTTTTTGCTTCACCCTCGTTTTTATTTTACTTGGAAAACAGACAATTCCACTTGAAAATGTTCCTTTGATAGTCTTCTATTCCTTCACCTTTCTTTCTGTTTTCAGTCTCATTTTTAATTTTTAAATATTAGAGAGGCAAGAGGTGTGTGTTTCAAAAAGTTGGCTTTATTTTTTATTTTCTTAAAAATTACCATTTTCAGGATGTACACAAGAAATGAAATGAGAAGTCAAAATATTAATGCAATATGGCAACTTGAATGTTGAGAATGTTTTTGAAGCATAATTTAAAGAAGGAATGCAGATAAACCTGTCCCTTTTCTACAATTACTGAATTATTTGGTTTCATTATTCTGGACTTAATAGCATTTCTCTCTAATTAAAACAGCACTAGGAGACCTGATTAAGGAGCACAAGCAGAGAGATACTAGATTATTTTAGGATAACCCTGGAACCAGCTCCCTTTAATAGCAGTAATATATATACTCAACCTCATTAATGTCATCTTGGGGGTTTGTGTTTTTCTTTTTTTTTTTTAATTATTAATTTGTGTGTCCTCACTAATAGTAGTTCATAGCCTAGAAGTATGTGTCTCTCTTGGGAAGCATAGATTCCAATCCCTTATTCTATTGAGATTCTATTCCCTTATGGAATAGCAAAAAAAGTCTTCCCTGTGGCAGGTGTGAAGGTGGTGCCAGCACAGCAAGAACATCTCCCACCAGCATAGGATTGGTTGATCTATATTTCTGTCGTCTTATTTATGCAAGTAGTAATGGCCAGAGGATGAAATAGATTCATCCAGATTTGTAGATAGAGGAAGATGTGGAAAGCCTCTTTGTTGAATTAGTAATTACCACCAGTGGCACACACAACCCAGAATTAAAAATTAGCAAATGGAGATTTGTTCCTTTATACGATCAGTCACATATCCTTTTAATTTTGTTTAGTCACTGTGGCTTCTGTTTCAACTTGTCCATCAGTTTACATCCACAAGCTCCTTAAACATTTGTCAAAGTTGGAGTTGAAAATGTTGGGGCTTTTTTACATATTAGGTTTTAGTAAAAAAACCATTTTTTTAAAACAAACATTGCTGATATAATGTCAGCAGGTTATGATAGAGAGTGGAGATGAGGAACAATTTAGAACCCAGAACAGATACAAATTGATTTCAGAATAGAATAATACTGTTTCTCTTCTAACAGTGTAGTCATAGAATTACTACATTGCATATATTTAGACAAAAGGGTTTATTATTAAGAAAGTGCCGTGAGTTATGCTTTAAATTCTAAAAGATGTAAAAATTGAGGAAATTAGGATAAACCTTTGAATTACATACACAAAAAGAGAAGAAAAAGTTATTTATTCACTATCAATAATTCATATTTTCCTACTTCTTCCATGAGAGGGATGAAATAGGAATGATTTGTCTTTCCATTTTTATGAAGTCACTGCTCCATATTAGTGTTACTTGGAAATCTCTTAGGATGAAGAAATTTCATATGAACAAGCATAGCCTTCTCAATAATCTTGAAGTCTGCATAAGCCATTAGTCAGTTTTAAGGCTGGCAGTTACTCATCAAGTTATGAATGCTTTCATGTGTATCTAACTCTGCCAGTAGAAACATGTAGCATTAAAAAAAAAAGGTGATCAATCAGCTACAAAGCTGCTACTTGGTATAGAGAAAAGAAAATATTTTCATGGACCTGCACTTATGCTGTTTCTCATGCACAGAGAAGCCCTAAATGCTGACAACCTTTTATCTACTTTTGGAATTCAAAATTTCTCCAAATTGTGCTGAAGGTCTGGCTGGTGTATATGGGTACAATTCATCCCAGTACCCCCACTGTCCCAGTTATTCCTGTTTCCCACAAGCATAAGGAGAAGCAAGCCAGCTCCCAAGGGTCTTCACCTCTAATGACATTTCCCATAGCAGGAACAGTAAAGGTACAGGATGGCCACATCTTGTGTGGCAACAGAAATATGCTAGGAAATTTTAAGCAGGCTTCTCTGCAATAGAACCTGACCCCACAGAAAGATTGGCTGAACTGGCTCCAGTAACAAGGTCCAGACATTTCTTAAATAGCTTCTCCACATTCTGCCATGATCAGGAAAGGAAAGGGAAATCTGCTGCAGGACAGGCCATGAGGATGGCACATTTTCTAAAGGCGTGTCCAAAAGAATCAAAGGGAAAAATTTAACTCATTCATCCTCATAGGAAGGTCTGCATGAAGAGGATAGATACATTTGTCCATGTTTCCAAGGAAGCATGGAAAGCTGCCTCCTTATATGTCAGGTTTGGCAGTGCTTGTGGGCAGGCAGCCCCTCATTTCATTTGAAGAGTGAAAAATCATTTTCCCACAATTTTTCTTCCCATTCTCCTAAAAGTTTGACAAATGGGAAGACAAAATTGTCAAATTCCATTGCATGAAGGCTCATGCACTGACCTTCATTGTCAAAGTGAAGAAAATGCAAAAACTAACAAAGAAAAAAAAAATACAACAAAACCTGTGTGCAAAACTTTTACTTGTTACAACTGACATACCTGACATATTTTGAATCTGCTACTATTAAAACAGTAGCAGATTAATAATATTGTTATGTATTAGCAGAAACACAGCAGAGGATTTATCATGACTGGAACTTTGGCAGTGAAAGAGAGAAATAGAGGTTAAGGGCAGAAAGAACATCCCTGGGAAATATGCCTAGGAAGGTAAAACCAGAAATCATTGCTACCACAGTGCAGTGAGTCAGTTGACGCTCATCTGGAAGACTGCAAAATTCTGGTCTAAAAGAAAGACAATATTCAATAATAGAGGAGCAGATAAAGGCTCATCTTAAGGGAAAGGTAGGAAAGAGCTTAGGTAATAAGGGGAGATGTAAATGGGCCAGTGTAGCCATTACTGTCTGAATAGAGATAACAAAGTGGATATTAGGGATATTATTATTATATTATTAGGGATAGCCCCAGAAAAGGAGAGTCACAGTTCTGAATAAAAGTTAAAATTGGTACAAGAATAAATTCAGTCAGCTCTTTTATGAACAGTTATGTCTATGGAAATCGAGAAGGTTACTTTGTGGGATGGCAAGAGGAATAAAGAAACCTTGCTGATTCGAGATAAAGTTTTGTGTGAAATTAATCACACTTCAGTCTAAATGAGCAAGTATTAGTCACCTAGGCATAAGCATGTTTTCTAGTCATCTTCCATAGGGAATGGGAAACAAATCACACCTGCAAATGTTCATTCCAGATATACCAGCCACCTAAGTCAGAACAGGGAGAATCTCACTCCATGCCTGAACTTTCACCATTGGTCATATGAGGAGTCACAGACAGCTAGAGTGTATTTGGTAGCTGTCTTTTAGATAGCTAAAGTCAGATCAAGTGACTACCACTCTATATATTTAGCAAATGGTATATTGACATTTTTATAGTGGTGATTACAGAGTAAATCCATTTCTTTGGATATAATACAATAATTTATAGACAGCTCCTGTCTTAAAATCCTTACTATGCTGAAGTACGAAGGCAATTTTTCACTGGCCTCAGTGAAGCCTACATTTTGCCTCTTAAATAAGGTGAAATGTTGTAGGTCAAACTCATATTAAATCTCTCTCATCAAGGAGTGTTCTAGCCACTAGCTTCTTTTTTCAAAAGAAGACATTTATTATAATGTTCAGTAAAATGGCCATTCAGGCAGTGTCAATGAATAAATAAACTTTTATTTGACTACAAAACAAACTGGCTTGAGATTATATGTGCTCATATGCATTCTATTGCACTGAACCTGTGTACAAGTATTTTAGATTCTAAATTGATTTGCTTACCCAATGCTGAAAAATGCTACACATTAATAGCTTTTCCTGGGCCAAATGATTTTGTTGTCTTATGAAACCAAGAGCTCCTCAGCAAAACTGTTCTCTGGCAGAGAAGTAGCCATCAGTTACAAGTTAAAAGAAATTCATAAGACATAACTGAGAAATGCTGGCTTTTAAAGTATAACTTGGATGCTGAGGTCAAAAGTACTTGGTTTTTTATCTTATTTGTTTACATCTTCTGCATAGGAACAGGGGCTGGTTCTCTGAAGTATGACTGGAAAGCCTTTTGATATTCACTGTAGATTGTTTTGGATGGTTACCTTCCAGAAAATTTTAATGAGAAGAAAAAAATATTCTGTAGATGGCTGTACATACGCCTTTTTCTAGGATTTTAACTTATACTCACCTCCCTATATTGTATAAGTAAGTCACTTTCAGAGGTTTCATTTTACCTATTTCTAAACAGTGCGAGTATTTATCTAATGATGCTGTGGTGAGCTGTGCTTCATTCTTCAGGTTAATAGAGTGCATAGTTGAAAAAACTTTCACATGCAAAGTGTTGTTAACTGTTCATAAAAGGGAAGGAAATTACTCAGGCTGGAGAAATTTTGAAGTTAAGATTGTTGATGCACTTCAAGCTGATAGAAAAAGAATTCTCAAATGAAAGGTGAGCGTTTCTGCAGGAAGCACTTTCTGTTGGGGAAAGGATTAATAACCCACGAAGGTCAAATAAGGAAAGCTGTCAGAAAATCACTCAAATTAGGGAAATATTTTGTAAAAGGCGTGACACAGAGGGAGTTAGTGGGGTTGGAGTCATGGTGAAAGGTGACTGAGATAGCCTGGTGTGCTTTGGAGGGACTTTGTGAGGATTTCTATTCACAGAGAATATGGAATAGCTTGTGAAACTGCACTAGCCCATACTGCTTAAGGGTCTGGGAGCTGGAAGCAGCATCAGAAAATAATGGAACTGAAATACAAGTCAGAAAAGAAGGAACTAGGAACAGAAAATAGCACAACATGGAAAACTTCTGAAAAATTATTCTTCTTACTGCCGGATTTGTAACACTGATGAGTATTGAAATGGCTTTTTAAACTGTAACTTATTTTCACAGGTTGTGGCAACATGATTCATTACTTCTGCTAATTTTAATTATTTGAACAAAAATGTTCCTCTGCTTCTGGTGCCTAAATCTCTATCTGCCTACAATCTTGATTTATGTGCAAGTAAGGCCTTACATCCTTAGTTATTTCCCAATCTATAGAAGCATGGATTTAGTCCTATCTCCTCATAAAAACTGGGCTCTTCCACCAGCACAGTAAGGAATGTGGAGACATTTTTTTCTGTCTCTAGTTGAAACTGCCAAAGTTTTTGGTAAATTATGTAACTTGATAGGTACTGAGGCCTCTTGGTTTGGGAGCTTGGTGGGTTGATGTGGCAGAAGCAGTGATGATTTGTCTTTTACATGGAAGCAGGCACTGATCAAGGGATTAAAATTCACAGCACATGGTTTTGTGCTGAACTGCTGGAATGGAATGTGTCTGAAGGGTGGTGAAGATGTTTGATGCTGGAGGATGAGGAAGTTTTGCCAAGGCATTGGTGAGGTGTCACTGTCAAAGAAATTAGTGAATGTAACCACAGTCACTGTAATTCAAAAGGCATTTGACAAAATCTTTGTAAAGTTATTGTGCTCTGAATGGTGTTAAAATATGGAATTTATGTAGATGTAAATGAACTGATGTTTAGTTATTGGAAAGGAATAAGGTAGTACAGATGTATTGTGGGATATATATAAATGAATGTGTAATCTAGATTATTTGAGTTATAAAAGATGGTGCTTTGATCATCTGTCAGTGATTTGCTTTTACCGGGCTAAGAAAATTGTGGCTATGAAAAGAAATAACAATTTATTAGCAAGTTTTGGATTGTATGAATGTGTCTTGATTTTTGTAATAAAGAATGTTAACTCTACCTCTTAATTTCTGCTCAAGTAAACCTGTGAATTTCAGTAGTGATTTTATTTTGGGCAGAATAGATCTTAACAAAACCAGGAGTGATAATTAAACTTTACCTAATCTCAGTTTAAAACAATTGTCAACAGACAAATAACTGAATCATAGCCTTGCTAAGGAAGTCCCATTGAAGGGAGTTCACAGGACATATCCAGCTGGAGGCAGGTTTCCAGAAATTTATCCCAGAGCCTTGAGGAAAATAGTGAAGGCTATAGTGAGGAAAAACAGTAGACCACCAGTCAGTGAATTTCTGACTTTCAAGGATACCAGCCTCCCTGGCAAAGGGAGGGGCTACCAGCCTCACACCTTCACATTAGACCGAGGTGACTCCCTGACACAAAGCCATTCACCCCTTCTCAAACAAGCTTTCTCCTCCATGTAATTTCATAGGAACAGAAACAATTCTGAAGCAAAATGATTTTGTGGTGCAGAACTGTTGAAGTCAGGGGTAATAACAGAAAAGCTAAATTTGCAAAGGTGGACAGGTAAGAAGAGAACAAAGAAGGATTTTGCTGGGATTAATGTGCTGTGGGAAAGATGAGTGAAACGGAGGTCAGAGGATTTTTTTCTCTCTTATTGAATCGACATAGTTTTGGGATTATCTCTGAGTCATAAATTCCAATTAGCAGTATAAAAAATAGCTTTTAACTGAAAGACAGCTTTCCATCACATTCCCAAAGTCTTGCCTCAGAGATACCCATCTAAACTTGCTCAGAACTACTCATCAAGTTCACTCTAGAAGAATCACACCTATTTATTCACCTTTTATTACTGAAAAAAAAAAAAAACAAAAAGTATAAAGTACAAGAGCCAACAGTGATACAAGATTTATAAACTGTACACTTCTCTCCTGGCAGAGGCATGACTTCATGCATAGTTAATTGTTACTTGAATTAGCATGCTTTATGATCATTTTAGTCAAGGCAAACTCTCAGCCTACAATTACTGCAGTCCTGTCTGATGTCCCATCCCTCTCCCAGGAAAGCTAGGCCAGGCCCCAAGTGCTGGGAATGCTGAATAGAGCATCCTTGCTCTTGTCAGGGCAGGTGTTGAACCTCCAGCACCCAGACATGGCAGTCAGGCAATGCTTTCCTTGCTGTGCCTGAAGACCTATTCCACCCCCCCAGCTTTTATTCTCTGTTGCAGCTTTAATATCCCTAGTCTTTTTCAATCTTCTCCTATAAGTCATGTTTTTTGAGATTTGTCACCATTTGTATTGCTTCCCTATGGATTCTTTTCAATTCATCCTACATTGCTTGTACAACAAGGGCAGTGTCCAAAAGTGAATACAAAATTCAGTGCAAGACTTTGTCAGCTCTTTGGAGCAAAAGGATAAAAACAATCATTCAGATCTTCAAACCTAAATATAGTGCTTACCTTTCTCATGACACCACATCAAAGTTGAATACCATACCCCTCACAGCCACTGCAACCCCTGTGGACTCAGGAGAGCTACCTCCCCTCTGTCTTCACCTTGTCAGGAACATGTGTGGGTTTAATCCACCTCATCAGGACCATGTTTGTTTTCAGTCCTGTGCTGCAGTGAATTTACAGTCTGCATCAGTTGCAAAGATAATAAACATATCCTCTGTTCCACATTTTGAGGCGTCTGAGAGCTAATGGAAAATTGTAAAGCCTGAGACAGATCTTCTCTTCCTCTGACAAATACCCATCAGTGCCATGTTGTGACAATGTCTGGCTGACAGCTTCTCTCTGAGCAGCTTTCCCAGCAGCTCCTAAACCTGCTGTGGTAGTTTCAGTCTGGTAACATTTCCCTTGTTCGTTTGTAAAATTGCCCGCAGGTCACAGTGCCAGAAGCCTCACTGAGAACAAACTACGTGACAAGTACTGCCTCTTGGCTCTTCCTGGTTCTGGTTACCCTGCTGCAGAAGGAAATACAATTTGTCAGGTATATTTGTTCTTGACAAATGCCTATTAACTTACACTCATTTTGAAGCTATTTTCTAGGTGCCTGCCAATTTCTTTTACAAGAAAAGGCACATAAAGGGCTGACAATGATGACTGTTATTCTAAAAAAGTGGTGTGATTCATTTTCCAATAACTGCTAAATGCTTTCTTCAGCTTTATATGCAATGTAAACCACAAAATCACCCCATGATTCCAGAGAGATGAAAGACAAAACAGATATTCTATGAGATGTCCAATTCCAAACTAAGACACTTAAATGCCCACATGTATGTGACTACTGCCTAAGCATTGGCATCCATTGCCATTTGGGAAACCCCAGAGTTTAGGAGATGGCTACAGGGACTGGTAGATGTGCCACAGAATCTGTGGGAGACATGGCTTCTCCAGAGCAGCAGGCAAGATACTCTAGAAACATGGAAAATGGCCCATAGTTAACAACTGGGTCATTCCTTGGTTGACCTAAATTAATTGACCTTAATTTTGTCATTTTAATCTCTAATGGAATCACTGCTTGTTCAGTTTTATTCTACAGCTGAACTTTGGTTCCCTGTTTTTGGTAGTTCCCTCTTGGGCATATCATCTTGAAGCTCAGGCTAAAAGAAAAAAAAAAGCCCTTTTTTTTCTTATGCTTTTTCCTGCCCTTTTAGAATACAGTTATTTTCACATTAGAAGGAGGGAGGAGGAGAATCTTTTCCCTTTGCTACCTTGGAGCAGACTTATCAGTATCTCTGTTTAACTGCCTTTGCTCCAGTAATTACAGTGAGTCAGAAACCATTCCCAGCACTGCTACTTGCATTTGAATTACTGGTGCTCTCTCAAGTTTTAAAAGTCAGGGAGCAAAGAAAAGGGATTCTCATACTGGTCTGAATTTAGAAAAGGCCTTTAGTGGATACAATGAATCACTAGTTTAATCTAGGAAGAAAAAAGAACATGTGAAAATAATCTTATACCACTGGGAATTAGGATAGCACTGTGATGCAAATGGGGAATCTTAGAATCAGAAAAGAATATGCATAAGGAAAAAGAAAGAAAAAGCTGAAGTTATTTTTACTTACACAGAAGAAGCTAACGGGCAACTTTTATCATACATGGAGAAGTATAAAGCAGAAGAGACAGATTCCTCCATCTCTGTCTTGTGATTTATTAATTTAAGTCCAGCTCTCTTACTGCAGTGGCTGGAGGTGCACAGAGGATTGGTGCTGCTCTGCTCTACACGTTGCAGGGAGGAGATGGATTTGCATTCCCTGGGGGACCAGCCACTCTGCCTAAGAAAAGCAAAGCATCCTTTCTGCACCCCACGCTGTGCCCAGGATGCAGCCACGTCCCAGGCTGGCTGTCCCACCTGCTCCCAGCCTGGAGAGCCTGAGGGAAGGTTCCTGCAGCAGCCCCTGGCTCTGCAGCAGCAGCAGCAGCACCCAGGCTCCTGCTCTGGCCGCTCCCACAGCTCGGGGCTTGTCTCCAGGCTCTGCACACGTGTGGGGTGAACTCGAGTGACGACCACGCGATGCCTTCAGCTAGCAGGGAGCGTCTGCGTGGCAAAGACCCATTACACCATCATTGTGTTCTCTCTTCTGTATGTCCTCTTTGGCAAAAGCCCAGTCGTAAATCTGGCCATATCCAAGCCAGTTGCAGTCTGGAATCCGTAGAGCTGTGTTGACACCAGACTTTCCCAAGTTAATGTACAAGGTTAGGAGGCAAAGTGGAAGATGTGAGTTGCATTTGCTTTTTTGCAATGTAACTCCCATGCTAGCAGAGCCACATACTTTCCAGCTGAGGCAGGCTTACAGAAGACATTCCCAAAGTGTGGGTCTTCTCTATCCATATGTTCATCCATGCTTCAACCAATTAACATCTCATCCATCAATGTAAGTCAAACACAGGCTAAGTCTTCATAAAACAGACTTCAAAAAAATTCACTTTTTTTAAGTGTCCTGGCAACAAGATTTTACAGTCTGTTTTAGAGATTTTTTTTTTTTTGTGCCTGAAAAAAATGGAAAATGCTAAAGAAAAATGCATTCAAAATGTTCACAGATTATTCAAAGTTTGTTTGAGGATAGCTTAATGCTAAAAACATGGCTTGTGATTGCCATAATTCTTAATCAATTCACAGCTAGAACATTATAACCATTCTTAAATGTCTTCTAGTTACTATGAATCTCACAATTTTCATTGTGAAGCTGTTTAAATTAAAGAAGGCTAATAATTTTTTCTTTTTCTTTTTCTTTTTCTTTTTTTTTTTTTTTAATAGTGTCCCTGGGCCAGTTAGAGGTGGTTTTAAAGGTTTCAGTAGAAGAGTCTTTATATTGAAATTGTTCTGGTGATTAATGTAACAGAATAATGGTTTTGGAAAATAAGTCTTACCTTAATTCCACTTTTAATTAATCTAGTTTCAGCTGCATATGAAAACACAAAGTTCAAGATTTAAACAAATTAAAAATTACTTCCTTTGGAGAGGCAGGTATACCTGAAAAAATGGAAGTGGAAAAATCTTTAGAAGAATAATATTTTTAGAACTTGGCATTATACATATGATTTCTGGGGAAAATAAAAGAAACTTTGCGGGGAGAATTATCTTTTTCCCTTCCTGTTTAAATCACCAGATAATTCAATAAACAGAGGAGCACCTTGCTCTGCTTGTCATATTCTCAGGTTTAATCTCAGCTATAAGAAGCTAGTCCATTGTTAAGACTGAAAACGTCTACTGTGAAAGGGAAATATAATAACCTTTGATGCAGAGACACCAGGTTTTTTTCCCTAACAAGCACTGTTGATAGAATGATATTTAATCATTGATGGCAATATCTAGGATGTATTAAATTGCAATAAAACCACTTTCCAGACACAGTATCTTCCAGGATTATAAAACCTATGGACAAACCATATGATTCTGTATAATGGCATTAAATGCTACCTTTTAGTGCCAGGGAAATTTGGGTATTGTAATTTTGATCTCTTACATGGGAAAAATCTAGAATGTTTGATAGCATTATTAAGTGGCAAGATTTTGTTCCTGCATATCAGGTCAGCAGTAAATTCTTACCTTATTACTGTTATAAAACTCAGTAATAGAAACCTGAAGCTGTGTTATATGACTCTCCCCTAGGAAGGGTCAGTGATTCACTTCTTTTGCTGCTATATAATGATGGTGGGAAGCACCAGATTTGCAGAAGAAAATTAGGAAGGATTGTGATCCAAACTCAGTACTACACAATTGCAATTTAATGTACTACTATTGAAAAATTAATTTTATTATCATGATCAAAGTTGATTCTCACTGGAAGAAGAATTTGGGGGGAAATTCAGAATTGTTAAAGTAATCTGAGAATTGTGCATGAGCTAAAAATGAAAGGGAAGGGTGGAAGGAAGAAAAGGCTAGAAGCAGAAGATGGAGTGATATGCATCTATTTTTATATCATATTCTTGATCAAGCATCCCACTGTTTCATAATTTTTAAAGTCCTGTCTCAATTTAGGATAATATTTAATCCTAATTCTGCAAGATAGGTCATGTCTTTAATGTCTGTGGCTCAGTCTTATGCTCTGAAAAAGCAGGAGAATCCACATCAGGAAAATCCTTCTCCACATTAAGCTCCTGAGTAAGGGAATCCAAGAAAAAAAAGGCTCATGTCCCTTAAGGCCTCTGCCTTGGCAATCTTTGCATTTCTGTAAGACCCAGTTAATTGTCACCATTGAAAAGTAAAATCCGGGTTTCAAACCAATAATCTCTGCAAACTGGAACCCAGGAGAAAATTGGGATAAAGGGTTAATGAGTTTCAGGTAACTTAGCACTAGGCAGAAATCTGTCTGTGTTCCATAGCTTCAAACACACTTCATTTCTACCTCTAGGCAACAGTAAAGTATGTTACCAAATTCATGGGACAGGATTAAGCCTGTTGTAGCCAGGGAAATTTTAAAATGAACTGGGATTAATCTTGCCTTCCAATTAAATGTTAATCATTTAGCCTAAACTAGCACTTAGCATTCTGCTATAGCCAAGGGAAAAGGACAGACACCTCTAAAGAGTGATTATTCCAACTGCTACTGAATTTCCAGGGCGGAATAAATCACTTTTCATGAATGTCTATAAATCTCCACAGAGTACAGAAGTCTGGATGATTAGCTAAACTCACAACTTTATTTTGAATCATCCTAAACTAAAAGGGATTAATTTCATTCCTGGTGATTAAAATAAGGCATTTTGTATGCTGACATCAATTGTCCAGACAAACGTCAAATACATCGGCTTCTATCCAGATTCATAAACAGAAGAGTCTGTTATTTAGCTAATTACTTTTTTTTTTCCAGATAAATTTATTGAAGTCTGGCATGGATAATCTGATTCAGTGACTTTTCCTAAATGTCTAGATTTAAATTTCTGAATTTTTCTAAATTTCTAAATTTCTCTGAAAAAAAAAGCAATCTTGGGATGGCTCTGGCTATGTCAAATCATCATCAGCCTTATGTGGGCCTGACATCATTTTATACCCCTTTGCAATCCCAAATTATCTCTTTATATTTTGAAAAGATGAAAAAAACATTTAGTCTAGAAAGACTGTTTTCTATCATGTATCACTGGCTTTTGTTAAGTAATTAAAATTGAAATCACACCAATGCCAGTTACTACAGGTGTGGTGACTCTGTAACTCCTGCTCTGCTGTTCTGAAGCTGCAGAAAGCCAAACAACAGGAACTTTAGGATGTCATGATCCTCAATAATATCATAGTTCCTTGAGGACCAAGTTATCCCAGTTACAAAATATGATGGCAGATGTCAGGTGCTTTGCATTCCCCACCACTCATCAGTTTCCCCAGACTGGGGACAGGGAAATGTGGGATATGGCTTTTCTAACTTCCTTATTCTTTTTGAAATGGGGCCTGTTTTCAGGGAGCCTGACAAACAAGCTTCTTTGGAGGAGACGTTGATAATTTCCATTAGCGGCAGACAGTAGTGTTTCCACTGGCTTTCACCGGACAGGGAGAATACAAATCTGCTTTGTAGAAGGCAGCTCACATAATCCATGGGGCTTCTAGAGTTTCATTTTGTTTAATGGAGTTTCATTATGCTGGGGTAGTGAGGTGGTTAATACCTACCAGACCAACTGAAAGTTTTCTACCCCTGTGAGTTCCTGTCACATTTAGTTTACTTCTTCTGCAAAATAAGTTGAGAGTTCTTTGCAGGTTGGTCTTTGGTCTAGTTCAAGGACATTCAGTCTTTGCATGTCTGTTGTAACTGGTCTCTACTGGTTGTTGGTCATGCTATACTTAAGGAGAAATGAAAATACAGATTATAGATACAGTCAGATAAAGACAGACAGACATACAGATAGACTGACAGAATCTCAGGGACAAAGACAGCTTTTACACAGATGTGTCATGCATAGAGCTCCCTACAGTCCACAGTTTCTCATTTCTACGTGGTGTATCCCTAGTTATCCCACTGCCAAAAATCAGAAGGGAAAAAGTGTTTAGTTATTGTCCTAACAGCCAGCTATGGAATGTGCACAGAAAGGCATTGGTGTTCCCAGCAAAAGGTGTGCTCACCTTCAGGAAAGAAAGCAGACCCAGGGAATTGAGGTCTCCCCATTTTGTGGCGGGTTGGTAGCAAGGCGATACCAAGACTGGCAGGACTGCTGTGTCCCTGCTTGGAGTCATGCAATGAGTGTTGGAGGTTAAAGAGCTGCAGAAGGGATGAAGAATTGGGCTGGGAATCAGTGTTTCCTGGGACCACAGAAAGAACCCTGCTTCTGGCAGGATAACTGGGCCTGTTCACGTGGGCAGCTTGGATCAGGAGTATTAGCCCTGGAACAGGGCTGTTCTCCACCCACCTTCCTTGGACATCCTGCAGAAATTGGCATAAAACAAAAAATAAATCCAACCTCAGCATGAAAGACAAATGTCTTGGTCCATTGTTTTTATATTTGCATCTAAACAAAATTGCAAAACCAAATTAGGCTAGTACATTGTTGGGATATCAGAACAAATGACAGGACACCTAAAGAACAGGCCAGAATTTTGCAATATGCAAAATGGTTTTCTTTGTGTGATTTCAGGAGACAATTAGCCTTCTAGGTAACTTTAGCTGGTAGTCATCTTTATTCCTCTCTATTGACATAATAAGGAATTAAAACTACACTTTTAACTCCAAAGCTCTGTTAACATTTCCTTGACCTTTTACACCTTTTTGTTATTTTGAAAGGATATTTTCAGCAAGTTAGAGATCTTCATTGAAATTATTGCAAAACAATCCTGAATTCTTCCCATGAGCTGAGCTACAGGGCACAAGGAAGAAAAAAAATCTGCCTTGTGCTCAGGAACAAGAGGCATTTCTTTCTACAGCATACCAAAAGTAAATCCAGCTGCTGTCAGCAATGGCTGCCCTTCTTTGTTACCCTGTGGCTCTTCACAGCTTTGATTGAGTTTTTTAATAACTACGTTGTAAATCTGCCATAATTTTCACCTCTAATTTTGAGTTACTTTTTGTCTAACAATGTGCCAAAGAATATATTTTCGACCTTTCTTTGCCACCAGATGAAAGGCAGATGGGAATAATTCTTTTTGTTAGTTCCTACTCCACTCACATATCTTCCTCCTTAAAACATGTCCCTGCAGGCACTCCTGTTCTCCACAGACATATTTTCTTCATCCTTCCTCTGTCTCCTTGTTCTGTTATCCCACAGGACTCCCTTTTCAAGGAAGTTTTTAAGTACTCATTGTTTTTGCCCCCCAAATACTTTTATAGTAATTTTTTTATTGTGTTGGTCCTTATGCTGGAGATCCCATATTACAGCAGCTGTCTCCACATCATACAGAGACTGTGGACACGTACCTGGGCAGAGAGCAGCTTTCAGTCTGTTTCTGAATCACCCCTTCCACTGCAGGAAGAGAAGGGTCACAGCAAGGTTTCAAAGTCATGGTCAAGAATCTATAGATGTTGCATCAGAACCAGATAAAAATCAGAAGTTTCTCTAGTTCCTAGCTTTAAAACAGGTTGCGACAGTGGGAAGGAGAACCAAGAAATAAAAAAGTACTTGCAACACAGAAGAAGCAAATAAAATGAGCTGAGCACAGGCTATAACCGAAAATACTGTATAAGAGATGAAATTGTAAATAAATAGCAAATGGGATACAAAGAGGAGAGAAAACCATGGTCTCTACTTCTCTCTCCTACACACTGCAGTAAGAGTTCAGGGTTCCAGATACCTGTGTTTTTCAGAAAGCCCTTATGTATATAAGTGCTGAAAAACAGATGCTTTGACTGTTCCTGCATTCCTTCTGGTAATTGTTAAAGACTGTCGTAACACATTGTCTGGTGAACTCAGCTGAAATATTAAAAGCCCTCAGCTGCAGACAAACTGACCCAAAAATGAAAACTTTCTTAGCTGGTGGTGAAATCCCTTCCTAGTGAGATTGGATTGCTTGGTATCCTTTAAAAATTGCATGAGATATTTTTTTTTCCTAACCCCTGTATGGGGTATTGACTGGAATCTCTCACTGAACAAGAAAATGTTTAATATGCAAAATTGCACCTTTTAATATCACTCAGTTTTAGAAAAAAAAATACTGCTACACCAGAGATAATTATCAGGTATCTTTTGCTGAATGGTCCTTCATTATTGCTAGCAAATATTTTTATTTATCATTGGAAAGTGACACAAAAGAAGGCTTGAACTCCATTTTATAGACAATTTATGAATTTAAGATAAGAAATTAGCTAATAAATATGTAAAGGCATGACTATGTGTGTTTGCATTATTTGTGAGCATATCAGTATTTCCTGTTTGCAGCAATTTATGCATTGGTGCTTCCATATGTGCAAAAAAGTAACACATGTATCAGCCGACACAGGTATAAGTGCAAAATTAATGCCATGTGTCATAAGGCTTTCTTGCAGACATTTTTCAATGACCACATTTCTAACAAATAGCTTCATTTGACTTAAGTAGGCATATCAAAGCAATGGTGTTTGAAATGGAGCTTTGGGAATCATTTTATCCAACCATTCTGCTCAGAGCAGAGTCTGTCAGGCCATGTCCAGTCATGATTTGAATGTCTCCACAGCTTCTCTGGGCAAACTGTGCCAGTCTCAGATGACATCCAGAGGAAGAAAGTATTTTCTTATCTTTATACAGGACTTGCTGTGTTCTAGGTTGTGCCCACTGCCTCTTGTCTTGTCACTGGGCATCATCAAGCAGAGTCTGATTCCTACTTCTTTATTCCCCCACCTGGTATTTACATATAAGGACAAGATTCCCCAACTTTCTCATCTCCAAGCTGAATAAAATCATAGAATCATGGCTTTTTTTTGGTTGGAAAAGACCTTTAAGACCATTAATTCCAGTTCTCAAGAATTCTTCAAATGGACAATGCCAATCTTAGCCACATTTGTGGCCTTTTGCTGGGTTCACTCCAGAATCTCCATGTATCCTTTATACTGAGGAGCCCAAAACAAAACCTGCTATTTCAGAGGTGGCTCACCAGGGCTGAGTATAGGTGAAGGATCATCTCCCTTTACCTGGTGGTGACACTTTGCTGCCCAGGATGCTGTTTAGCTTCTTTGCCACGCTGACTGTGGTCAGCTTGATGTTCACCAGATCACCCAGGTCCTCTTCTTCCAAGCTCCATCCCAGCCACTTGGCCTCCAAGTGCCTGATGTTATTCCCCACCAGGACTTTGCACTGATCTTTGTGGTGACCCCTTGCCCATTTAACCTTCCTGAAGAGGATGCCTGAATGCCAGCACACCAATCTGGGATATTAGTAATTTGTCCCAGTTTTGTGGAATGCACCTGCAAACTTGCTTTGAGTGCACTCCCTCCCAAAATCCAGGACACTACTGGGGGTACTAAATAGGCACTTGCACTTAGTGTGGCTGATCCTGTGACACACAAGACCCTGTGACCAGCCTTCAGCTGGACTTTGTGCTGCTGGTCACAACCATCTGCATCTGACAGTTCAGCCACTTTTTAATCCACTTCTCTGATCATTTATATAGTTCATATAGTTTTGCTGTCCTCTTGGCATATCTTTATCTACATGCATATGTCTGAGTTGGAACTACAGAGCCCAAATTTGTTGATTACAAAGACTATCTTATGCACACCACCCTGTATCTTTTGCTTAGAAAAGCCAGCCTACCATTTCCCCTTTTTTTTCATCATCCCTGAGGCCACACATCCTGCTGACATCTTCTCCCAGCTCCTTTCCCTGTTGACTTAGAGCCTTTCCCCATGCACATGGGCTGCATGTAAGAACTTCCTCTGCCCTGGCCCCAGGGGGAGACAGAGTGACCCTTTAGTGCTCTGGACCTCCATCCTCCTGTGGAAGCTTGCTCTGGGTCCAGGTCTCTGCTGTGCCTGGGAGCTGATCCCATGAGTGCTGGGACCGTGCCTTGTGCCATGCCACCACCAAGCACACGTACAGGGCTTCTGTCCTCCTCTCTTGCACTCTTCTGCACCATCTCCTGCACCAAGTGCTGTGCCTTTTGGCTGCCTTTGCTAGCTGCACATGTCCTTCATAGCTAGTCCAGTCTCCATTTTGGTCATCTGACAAACCCCTCTGTCTAAAATTGTTATTTTTATGTCACGCCATCTTATATTTTATGTATGCTTACAGAGAAATAGACTCAACCTATCCTGTTTGAAACATTGCTCCAAGTCTTGTCCTTGCTCTTTTGCCTATACAAAATGTATGAAGAGTAGGTTAATAATGTAGTTATATTGAAGATACTTTTGCATATAAATAAGTGATCAAATAAATGATAACACATGCATGCACCTGCACATGCATGCCGTGCATGTGAGGAAAAATCAAATAAGGCCTTCAGCTTGGGACCCATGGTGATGGGGCAGGAGTTACCACAGTGCCCAAAAGCCCAGAGCCAAATTTACAGAGCTCATTTAGAGGCCTGAAGGGACCTAGACCCTGTATGGGGACACATGGTTTCAAACAGGGGATTGCCACTGCCAGTGCCATGGTACCACAGACAGACCTGTCTGGCAGAGCATCAGTGTCTGTATCTGCCTAAGGAGCTACTTCTGTAATAGGTGCCTTGGGAAAATGGCATTTAGTGCCTGAAATAATTTCCTTCCTTTGAACAACTATAGTAGTGGTTATGTGGCTTCTACAGCTGAAGGCTCTGGAATTACCATTATTGCCTTTTTGAGCAGCTGTCACATCTAATGAGAGCACCTTATCCACTGGATTCTGGAGAGAAGGGACCCCTCATCACCTTTTCTGTAGAAACTGGGCTGCATGCAGTCAGGAAAGCCAAACTGCAGGGTTTGCTTGTAGCTTGTTTATTATCATGTACTATAATGGTACACAAATGGTGTAATGATGAGACAGTTGGTGTTACCAATCCAGTCACCATCACATTCTAGGAATTTAAGGTTACATTAAAACTCTGTGAAATTTCTAATTGCTATTATCTACAATTTTTTTTCTGAAAGACTCCTTACTGATTTACATATGTAAGAAAAATATCTCATCTGTGTTTTCTCAGTTGTTCAGAGAAAAAAAAAAGCCCCAAAACCTTAATTAGCAAGTGAACAAAGACAACATTTGCACAGCACCAATAATTTATAAAAATCTTACCTATTAAATTTATCCATGGAAAATATATATGGCAAGTCTAACACAGAATTTCTAATTGCCTGTTATGGTGTCCAAAACAGGATGGTTGTTAATTAGTAAATGGTATATCCAAGGACTCATGCTATTTTTTATTTCTATTTTGGGATTCTGAGATTCTTGTATCCTATCAGAAATACTGAAATTGTATTTCTGAAGCAAATTTCTTACAGCTTGTCAGTATCTTTAAAAGTCATTGACAGCAAATATTATATCTGAGAGATTCCAGTGAACTGAAATTAAAATCCAGTCAAATTAGTCATTTCCTTGTCTGTAAATGACTGTACCCTATACACCCCTTTTTAAATTGTGTAGCTCAGCCTTGCTTTCTACTGACCTCAGAGCCTTTAAAAAATCTTAGTGACAGAGTTGAACAGCACAGTCATAGAAAGAGGCCTCAGCAGAAGAAAAAGTTTATTGACCTTTTGAATATTCAGGAATGCAGCATAACGTTCATGACTTAAGTGATGCGACTCTTTACACAGAACTAAACACACCCAAAGTGTTCCTACTGGGGGTCTGCAATAGAGTTCAACCCAGAACTACTGTGTCCATGCATTTATTGTCTGTCAGTAACACAATGTAATGTGTGCTTTGGTCAGGTAAAGGACCAACAGCTAGGGAATTAATTGTTAGTGTGGGAAAGGATTTTTTTATTCATGCTCAATGGGCATAATTTAAGAGTTACCACTCTTAGAGAAGGATACCATGTTGAAAAGTCTCCATTTTATTAGTTCAGTGAGTCATTCTGGATTTATATGAAGCTTCCATTAGGACTGGAACCAAGCCTTTAGTATCTCATATAGTTCATTAAAATTTACACTTATTTTTTATGGTCTTTTCTTCCACACATCCTTTAGCATATGCTGTCTCAAACTGACCAGTTGTTTAGTGTATAACAAGGTGCAGTTGTATTTTTTGGACAGTTGTAAGGAACAAGGATCTTGAGTGACATTCCTCAGATTTTCTTCAGGTTTGTTCAGCTGAACAGCTGCCTTTGGCATCACTTCAACAGTTGTTGTCTGAGAAGCTCAGTGGGCTGGAATGAGATTTGGTTACTCTATAACCACCCTTTCAGTTCCAGTGCTGATCAAGCTTTTTTCACTTGTAAGTTCTCTGAGTGTCAGTGAGCCTCAGGGCTCTGTCCTGAGCCTTTCACATCTTTCATTAAAATTAAACCTCCTTGAAGCATTGATTGTGCCATGTGGCTTTCATTATCACGAGCACACTGATGATATTCAGGTTCATGGTACATGTTAACCTTTCCTACTGAGGTCAGTAACAGTATCTCTGAGCACCTAACAGCTGTCTCCTGTGGATGTATCACGATTTTTTAACATTAAACATAAGCAGTAGGAGGCTCTTTTAATTGGGCATGACAGTTTCTATCCTTCTTTTGGTCTCATGGTAAATGTTCCCAGTACCCAAGCTGGGAACTTGGGTTTTATTCCTGATAATAATTTCTTATTTATCACTCATATTTTTTACTTCAACAAAAAACATGTCATCTCATAAATTTGCTTCTATCAAAATCATTGTATCAGTAAACTATCCATCTGTATGCTTTCGGTTTTGTGTTTAAAGTCTGCCTTTATTCAAAATCAATTTTTTCATATCAACATATGCATACTCTTCTGCTTGTAGCACCTCTCCTTACACTGGTGGCATGTCTCCTTAGGTAGAATCTGCCAAGACCAGTAGGTAGCATGTGCTCAGTGGCAACTGAGCTTTTGCTCTCAGGAAGGCTGTTAAAAAAAACATCAGAGTCACTCTCCAATGGTCCTGGAAAAGACTGCTGTGTCCCAGTGGCAACTCCTCTCCCAAGTGACAGCAATGGGGCAAGTAAAAAGATTCTCTTTAGATTAGGAGATAGTATTAGCACATATCAAGATGTATCAAAGGTTAAGAAAATATTTTATTAAGGCTTTTATTTGGTGGTTATTAAGAAGTAACAGAGATGTTTCATTTTTTGCTTGTGCTGACTTTTAAATAGGTGCCAGTTGGTCTGCCAAAGTTAAAATGTGGTCCTAATCTGGGCAAAGACAAGCTTGTGCTTTTTTCATTTTAAAACAAAGAGTAACAGAAATATAAACTTCTGTCTGTAATGAGAAAAGAAATCAACTAACTACAAATTCATTGAAGATTTTAAGGTCTGGATATGGAGTGTAATGCTTTATTTAATGACGTATAATGGTGAATACTTGGTAAAGAGTACATTTTTTTTTGGAATTGCATGACTTGGGTTTCCTTTGCAATGATGAGACCTGAAAGAGACATGGGAAGGAGATTTTTCTCATGGTAATGGACATACAGAGTTTTTTACAGTAAATATTATGCTTGTCTGCATGTGCTCAGCTGTCTAAGAAAAGAGCTCAGCTTTCAACTTAGTGTTGTTCCCCTCTGAGCAGCTTCCCAACAAAGAATAAGGGAAAACAAAGTCTGGATATGTTCTAAGAGCATCCTTCTTACACAGGCACAGATTCTAACCTCTACCTGTGCAAGCTGCAGAACAGTATCTGAGGAATTCTGTCAGAAATGCATGACAAAAATCAGCACTTGATCTGTTCTCCCAAGGTTTCCTTTGTGCCAGCTCTGAGTGCCCCAGGCTGCCACACAGAACTGCTGGGCTCCCTGCTGTCCTTGGCATCAGTAGCTTCCACAGCAGTGACCCTCTGCCTCTTCAGAGGGGATACCCAGCAGTGCTACCCCGCAGAAGGTGGGCTGGGAGTGAGAAAATCCCCGGGGGAAGCTTTGGTTGTGCAAATCAGCTCCTCCTTGCTGAGAGTGGACACCACTGTGTGCTCAGGGCTGCTGCCACACATCCTCACCTGAGCTTCAGGCAGGCCTTTGCTTTCTCAGATAAACTCACGGGTAATTGCAGAGCTGGGGATTTTCCACTTCACATACATCTGCTTTTCTAAGAGTCTGGGAACAAAGAGTCTGCTTGAGCCACCACAGTGCCCCAGCTCTCTTTTTCCTCAGAAGTAGACATCTCCCATTATAGATATTTTTAATAAGCAATCATTATCTCATGAAACAGTAGGAGAGAAGTATCTTGCTACCAGGCAGCAATAAGTCTTACTTTTTATGCATTTCACTGCTTAATGAGCAGGCAATAATTCTGACACTTAGAATCAAGGAAAAAAAGCATTAAAAATAAAAAGCATTAAAAATAAAAAGCATTAAAAAATAAGTATTCTGCTTTACTGCATTAAGAAATGTTTTGCTTTTGTATATTTATATATATACTTATAGAACTGTGAATCAAAACAAGAAAAAAGATTCCCTATTTGAAAAAAATTCTTTATGATGATGGTGGATGAGAAAATCTGGTGGACAAAGCATTCTATTGTAGTACAGTCTTATTTAGTTTGGAATAAGATTGTTTTTTCCAATGCAAGCCTGGGAAATAACACCATGAATCGTCATTTGGAGAAAAATGCTTCAACATGACCTGCAACTGCAATCATGGTCATTGCAACCCGAAGGGATGAAATCAGACATGTTTTAACAATGTTGCAGGGAAAATAAACTTTAACAAGCTGAATACTTTCTATGGGACAAGAGGAAGATCAGGGAGAATTGTGTGGGAAGTTTGACTGACAGTTAGTTGAAAGTAGAAGGAATAATAATGGGTTATGCTCTAATTTTCTAGCATTTCTAAAAGTATAACTAGATGGAATCTGGAGAAAAATAAAAGAACAGAGAAAAACTTCCAATACTGGCTGTGAATGCAGTAACCACAGAAAAGGTTTCTCTGAATTTAAATGCCTGTACCACATGCAGTTAAATAATTTGGAGACCAGTATGGCCAGTAGCATTGCATTTTTTCCCCTATATTTTGGACAACTTTTCCCTTCCCTCCCAGAAATCTTAAAATAAATAATGTATGTTACTCATGTATGTCATATCAAGACAGAATAGAAACAGTTACAGTGAAAAATCTATTAATACAGATTTTTAAGCACAAGAATACAAAAACTCTTTCCATTTGTCTCCTTATCTTCTGCATAGTTCATTGATGAAGGTATAACTAGCACCTCTACTAACAATGGATGTGTTGGACACATCCATTATAGTGAATTTTAGGAGGATTTCCTCTGCTTGGAGTATGCTTACAAATAATTTCTTGAACAGTTTCCTTTGTTCGAATATCCAAATCTCCTTCCCTGGACTCCTATAAATTAGTTTTGTATTTCTTCTTTTCTAAGCTCATTTCTTGTTGGCAATACCCAAGAGCAGGAGCAAACAGTATCTGGAAATAAATGTATCTCCAAAGTTCCCCTGGAACAGTTCCTGGAAAATGTTTGTTGAGAAAATTCTTAAAATGCAGCTGTAAAATTTCCTAATCCCATTGCCCTTTCTTGTTATGACCAATAAAGTTTTTAGGAAGATAAGCAAAAGACTGAAGTAAAAGCATGTAAAAATACAGACCCAAAACCACCATTCTGTTATTTTGTGAAAGAGCTGTGTTTATCAGACACCCTTCACCTTCCACATTAACTACCCACAGCCACCCTATTGCTGCAGACAGGTGGTGGTTTTGAACAACAATCTGATTGATAGAGCAAGTAAAACCACTCATCTCTCTCTCAACTGTGTGTCTCAATGCTCACTGCTACTAACCATGGTTCTTACAGGGCTGTAGAGGCTACACCAGCACAGGATCCTGGTAACAAACTGCTGGACACAAGACAGTTTCCTTCATTGCATTTTTACTTCTTCCATTATATGACAATAAAACACTGGCAGATGCGCAACATAGAGCATCATAGTAAACTTAGAAAGTAAATTGAAATTAATTCTGGTCATGTGAATATCAAAGTGATCTAAAACGTCATTGTCTCCATTCCCAGTACAACAAATTTGTGATAGAGACAACAATGTCTGGCCCAGACTGTGATACCTATCTCAAACTTTTCATAGTTCTTTGCTTCTGAAAATATTTTCCTTAGACTCTTTTTTCCTCCAATAAACTTTTATGGACTAATACTTGCCACTTTACTAGAGCTAAATTAGAAAAAGAAATCTGAAGTATATGGACTAAAATACTACATATAAAAACGTTTCAAAATAGAAAAATAATAACCCAACCCTGAAGAGATTTTATTTCTATAAAAATAGGCACATTAGAGCATTTAAATTCAAGTTAAACTCAAGGTACTTTGGGCTATTTTGGCTATTCTCATAAGACTGACAAATGTCACATGTGGGAACTATAAATTCGGCAAAGAAATGAAGGAATAACTGAGACCTAATTTGTTTTATTTGACTTGACTATATAAATAATATATAAATCTTAAAATAGTTGTTACTGATAGCTACCTTTCCTTGCTCATATAAAATGTCTTCTATGAATATATTCCTCTAGTATCTTTCATCTAGGCATCTTGAATATATGCAGAATTCCAAAATAATGTGACAGACAACTGAAGCAAAATAAAGAAATAAATAAAATGCAAGTTTTGTGTGAATTCCAGGATCATTCAGAAAATCCTTGTCTGAGAACCACAGAGGAGATAAGGCTAGTATCAGTGAAGATCTAAAACAGGAAGTTATGTAAGGTGTTACATGTATGTGAAATGTTTGGCTTTCAGAATATAATCTGTAATGTAGAGTGAAGACCTGGAATATCTTCCCTGAGCAAGATACTCCAGAGGACCTATTCAGAGAAACCCATTTTCAGAGTGTAAAGATACTACAGCTTTTTTCTGTTTATTATTTTTATTGATAATCTGAACTGAGTCTACCTTTTTTGTTCACAATAGTTCTATTTTCCAGCTTCTTTTAATCAATAGCTTGTGATTAGCAAGCTCTAGGATTTAAGGCAACCTCTTTGTTTGTTTTTCCTTATCATTTCCAAATGTTTCCTATGATGATTTGTTCTGAGATACATCAGTTCCATCTGCTCCTTAATATACATTGGCTCTGCTCCATTTCACATCTGAATTGCATTGCTTCAGAGTTTGAATTAGTACCTCTTGTATGCTATACCACCTATTTGTCATGGTTGCTGCATTTGCATCTTCTCTCTTCCACTTGTCTGAGTTAATTATTGTAATAAATAATGATTAATTAATCAAAATTAAGCACTTTTCTATATATTGCAGTGTACCTCTAAATAATATTGGAAACGCCTTTAAAAGATATTTGTGACATGTACAGAATTAATGGCTATTGGAAAGATGACAATTAATAATAATACATAGATATGAAAAAAAACACAGAGCCCTGGAAAGAGTATAAACTCCAATTTCTTTATTAAAAAATAACTCAGACAAGTTGTTACTGAATTTACGTCTAGAAAGCCAGTAGCTCTCTGCAAATCTTGTATACCACTCAGAAGTACTATATTATTAGGAGGATATTTTATTTATCTTCAGGAAACAGGTATATTTACAGGCAAGACTTCTGCTTGACCTTGACCCAGAAACAGTTAGAATTATTTCCATACAGAAGTTAGACTCCAATGGGCAGTCAGCAGATTCAAGATGTGGTAAAACTGACACCTGGTTAAAGTTTGTTAATCATAAGCACCAGCTGGGAAGAGTTCCTTAACAATGGATCATTGTTTGGAACAAAACCTATAAAAGGAATTTGTGTCTGTTCATTATCCTATTTAGAATAAAAGTATCCCCATTGACAGCCAACAGTTTTTAGTTGAAATTTAGCAGTAGGAAACCTTTACAGAACTTTACAGAAACCTTCCTACAGTAGGAAACCTTTACAGAAAATCCAGAGTCAACAGGCATGGGTTTTATCTATGTCCAGACACTTCTCTTTAAACATAACAATTACTTTCTAATCCCTGCAATTATTACAAAAATTACTTATGTTGCAAATTTTTCATGTTAGATAAGGCTTTAAGATGTCTGGCTACACCTGAGGAAATTTGCTTTCCAAAGGAACATTTCTAAACAGGTTTTGTCATGCCCAGAACCCCCAAAACAAGTAGGCAACAACAAGCTCTGAGATGCAATGGGTCAGTTTGGTTTTGCCAGATAGCAGCCTAGAGAAACATTTCTGAGTGAAATACATCTGGGAGGCAAGGAAGACTTTTGTATGCTGGGAATTTTCTTGAAAGCATAAAATTAGCTTTTGAAGTTCTCACACCAATCCTTGGAGCTATTAAGAAGGCAAACCTTCCCTTTTAAATGTAATTTAGCTGGTTAAATGCAGAACTATTATCAGAGAAGGATGAAGAAGCACTCACTGGAATTACATATTTCAGGATGTAAAATGGTTGATGGAAGGTAAGAGACCAAGATGACATTCAAACCTTTAGAATGATTCTGGGTAGTTTTCTTTTACCAGTTTTAACAGTTTTAATGCATTTCATTCAATGTGTTTGCTCTCATCAACAAGACACAAGCTTTGTTATATCAAGCTTTTAGATACAAGCTAATAGATTTCATAATACAAAAACATACAAGCTAATAGATTTCATAAAACAAAGTGTGAATTGGTAGTAGCATCTCGTGCTTCAGTCTTTGTGCAGCTGTTCTGAACTTAAATGAACAAACAAACAAAACTCCACAAAAAAAACCAACCAAACTTTAAAAACTTTCAATTAACTATATTGGAATGATTCCACTTGGAATCTCCAGTGGATTTCAAGAAGTTTGGCAGGTGAAATCAGGAAAAGATAGCAATGAGAATACCTGCAGCCAATACTGCTGCCAGAAACTTCATGTTGTGCAGTTGTGGGTCCTGTGTGTTCCTGAGGGCAGAACATCTAGTTTATATATCCCAGGTCATTATGCCCCTTTTTGAATGCTTTAAATCTTCTCCTCATATTTCTTTGGCATTCTCAGTGCTTTAGGAAATAATAATCAAGAATTAAGTTCTCAGATTTTGTGTGTTCTCCTTTAGGCAGTTTATAAAATCATATTCACTGCTTTACTGACCTAGTAATTGTCAGTGGATGAATATTCATAATTTTAAGATATCTCTGACCTGAATAGTTCCAGAAAGATGGAAGACATTTTAGATTTGTATTTTTTTTAAACTTCAGAGTTTTACCAACTCCCATTAAATATTCATTTCATGTCCAAAAGATCATCTAGAAGCCTCTCTCTCTTCTCTGTAGTCTATTGATATTAAATCTATTATTCTTTATTTCAGAGATTTCTCAAATGCTTTCCATTTTGCATATTGCTATTGCAGGAAAGACAAACATTTCAATTATTACATACAAATGTTATTTGCATGGCCTATTTTAAATTAACTTGTACTTGCTAACATACTGCTGGTACAGTAACTCAGATTTTTTTAATTCACATTTAAAACAGCCTAGTGAGGTGCTGTCGTCTCTGACTGTAGAGTACAATCTCTCTTTTGGACACTCATAAATAGCTGAGTCACGTACAGAAAAAAACCTCACCAAAATAACTGAAAAAAAAAACAGGTAGATGCGTTGCTTATGCAGTAATATAAATAATAAATCCACAAGTACTCAGGTAAGTTTGGAGAAGCTTGCTTGCATATTCAGCCTCATCACTATGTCTTGATTTCTCTCCCTCTAAAAAGTCATAAAGCCTCTTTTGTTCCTTGTAACTCTTTGCTGTGGAGAGATTTTATCAGCAGAAACTCAATACAGCCATTCCTGTCAATTTGCAATAGAAATCCTTTTCTTCCCTCTGTTTGTTGGATTTTGGGTTTTTTTCTTTTCATGTAAACGGTTTAAAAAGGCTACAGAGATTAGATGGCTCCTTAAAGCAGTAGGCAATGCTTTCCCAGGGTGAAAGACTAATTTCCTCCTTTTCTGCTCTAGCCTTGCACCCTGCTAGCACTGTCAGATTGGAGAGTTCCCCATTAGCATCCTGAAAAGTTTTCCCTAGGTCTTCGTTTGTATACATTGGCATGTGAAAAACGGAGTGATAAACAAATGCATCAGGTATGGAAGTGGGGCTTTACTCTTCAAGTACTGGAAATCCAACCTTCAGGGACAAAAAACCAGTGCTTGGGGCTCTAACACAGTTACATTTGTTTTGCAAAATGTCAAGAATTACATAAGGGCAATGTTTTCAAAAGTATGAGTTTAAAGCAAATTTAGGGGCTATTTTTATAAGCAGAATGCAATCACCCTGCCTGGAGGAAAAGCTGAGGTAGGACACAGCAGTCGGACAAACTGGCACACTGTGGCTCTTCCTCTCAGCATTGCACAATTCAGTTTCTGCTTTCACATCAGCACATCAAACTAAGATTTCAGAACTGAGCCAATACAGGCACAACTCATAGAGGGGAGGGGATATAACAGCACAACCGCACAGCTGCTGGTTATGTCCACATTGGGCATTAAATGTTATCAGTCCCAGTGAAATGTGCTGCCAAGAATAATAAATCCTGGAACTGCACTGAAAGGCACCTGCTCAGAGCCAATGTTCTGTGCCATGGATGCTCCCCGAGTAGATCCTGGCCAGGGAAGGGCTGTCCTGTCCCCCTGGCACACTGTGCAGCCTGCAGAGGCACTTTCTCTGGTTACTGGGTGATCACTGTGGGAAAGTAAGTAATAATGAAGGTTTTATTTTCAGCCGCTGTCTTACCCAGTGAAGTCCTTTGTCATATTCAAATGGATCAAAAGGAGGCCTGAAGTTTTAGCTGAAACATGAATCTGCTCTGAACCAAAATTAAGTATTCTCCTTTTCCTAAAAGGTAAAGCTAAGATGTTCATTTTTAGCCAGGCTATACTGCTAACTCCCTGTACAATTTATTCCCTCACACTCATATTTTATCTAATCCCAATCTTATTCTCACACTGATTGTGCCCTTGGCATGAAACAATTTCAATTCCAATTTCACAGTAAATTGTAGCACTGAACTTATTAAAATCCACTGTGAAATAATTTTATACCCCTTTCTGATAAATAACATTAAAAATGTATGTAAACCTAAACTATGTGTGCTTCTTGCCTAGTGTGCATGCTTAGAAATCACTTGAAGTAATGTGTTTTGTGAACACATTCCATCAAATAGTGTGAGGTCTTCCCGACAGCAAAATTCTTCACAGCTGAGTCAGGATGAGTCTGAACTAGTACTAAAATTCAGATGACATTCAGTATTTTTATAGAAAAATCCATAGCAATCTAATCTGGAGTACAGAGGAAAATTAGTTAACACAGCAATTTAATTTAATTTAGTACAGCAGTATAAGTCAATTTCTTTTATTAGCTGTCTGACACCTAGAAACTGTATGTTTTAGCTAAAAGAAAATATTCAGCCTAAACTGTCCAGCTACTCAAACACCAGAGAGATGGAATAATAATTTTTAGATCTATGTTTTAGAGAAAGAGACAGAGATGTTATTTTCCACAGCAAGAAGCTTTTTCTCTTGTATTTTTTTATTGTATTACAAAAAAAAAAGAAAAAAGAAAAACCTTAAACAAAGACAACTCCTTCAATTTTCTACTATGGTTCTTACCTCTTACAAAGACCTGCAATCAGAGTGTGGTCCAGAAGCAGTCACAAAATTATCTGAGTTTCTCCGTTTAAAAAAATCCAAAAAACAAACACCACCCCCATACCAACCTCCACGTTCTAGAAGCTGGAAACACAGATTCTCTCCTGAAAATTCTTTTAAGGGAAGAACCAATCTTATTTTAAAAAAGGTTACTCTAGCTTGGCCACAATAATAACCAGATATTCAATTCTGAACTGACCTGCTCACACAGGAGAGTTTACGTGTCCCTGCATTTTCTGATAATGACACTGAATGACTGTAGAGGAACAGAATTGGCCAGTTTAATCTCTAGGTAGCCCTATGAGAACATAAAAGACAAAATTATTCAGGTACTGAAATATGGTCCTGCACCAATTGCCCAGAAATTCAATTGCCTGTATTGCAAATACAGGCCCACCAAGTATTTACTTAAAACAGGTGGGCTATAAAAGCAGAATAGACAGGTGTATTATTGCATAAAACCTCTTTTGAATTAATTGACCTGAAGTATCTTTGGACCTACAGTTGTTCTTATTAAAACTTAAAAGATTTTCCAGTGAACTCAATAGACCTTATCTGAACCAATAAAGATATACTAAAAAAATAATACACAATGTAGTTGGCATTTTTTCTCATCTCTGCTTTGCTGTTTTCCTGCAGCCTTTCACATAGGTCCCCCATTTAATCAACACAGAGTGGATGAGGATTTTCTGCAGAAAGATTTGTTCCACTTTGAAATAAACATCTAAGGGAAATGACCCTGGAAACATCTGTCTTTGCTGATCATGGAGGGAGTTTAGATAACTAGCTTAAACACAAGATACAGACAGAAATTCAGTTCCAGATTCTTGTGTTCCTGTTAATGAAAATTGACAGCTCCATTCAGTTGCCCCAGTTTAGCACCCAGTGTTTTTTAAGATGACCTAGGTAAGACATTTTGCCTCTCTGCTGGCTGCCTGGCCAGCACAGCACGGCTGTCCCCTGAGGCCTGACCCACATCTGTGGTACCTGAGTAGACTCTCCTGACATCCTGAGTCCTCTGAAATAGCCTATTTTTAGCCCATCTTTGTTCATACAACTGGATTGAGCCTCTCCTAACCCCGGTAAACAAAAGGTGAGACTCAGGCTGTCAGTACCAAATGAAATGGCCCATGGCACCCAAGGCTGTCACCACTGGGGACTGGCAGATTAAGCCCATGATATTCTGCAGCAGCAGCTGAAGCTGCATAGAATAACTGAAGATGTCTAAGTAGAGGAAATATTTACTATCTCAAAAGGTCTGTTCAGGCAGCTGAACTTTCCCCTTGCCTGGACCCCAAGAGCTATTTGACTGATGAAAAGTAATTCTAGATACTGGGTTTAACACACTGTAACACCTTACTCAGACACAGAGAGTAGGGTAGGCACTTAAATACAGGTGTTTGAATACTGGGCTTGATCTGTAAATTCATTAATTTTAGATGGGATGTAGCTCACTGCAATTGCTTTATGCAGATGAAGTTATATATAAACCTTTGCTGATCTTGCAGCACTTGCCATGATTAGAATTTGCAAAGTGTACACGTTTCCACTGTCAATTATAAAAAGAATACCTCACAAAATATGCACATTATTTAAGACTATTTTACTCTCTGGCATTGTGATAGTTCTGGTTTGTCAGCATTTCCCTTTATCTTTTATATATCCAAAGTTTCTCAGAGAGGTTTTCAGCATTTCAGTAACTGCTTTTCAAGTTAAATTACACCCTGTTTTGCTTGTCATTGGCCTAAATACATTTTTAACCAAACACTGTAAATCAGGGAAAACATTTTAACCTCAGGCAGTTTAATTCTTCAAGACACATTTTTGGCATAACAAAACAATTTGGGCTAGAAACAGAAATTTGGCATCACAATTTTAGTTACTCCTGAAGATTGGATTAGGCTGAATTATCCTTGTAGGAGCTGTGAGCCAAAAATTTCTTTTTCCACTTGGGCTGTTGGGCTGAAACTATTTGGAGGGTTAGATTCTTTTTTTTTTTTTTCCCAGAAGTCAAGGTTAGTAACTTGAAAACCTAAAAATTCAAACTCTCATCTTCAAAATTCAAACTTACTAAAAAAATTAGAGTAGTTTCAGACCCTTTTTTATTTTATTGATTAATTTTGGATTACGCTCTTATTTCCTTGCCTGATGGTGGCTTAGATGTATAGACAAATGCCAGTGGGGTACACACTAATCACTGGACTCCAGGTTAGGAATTCTATGAAAAAACCAAAGACTTTTATGGTTGTTGGAATGGGAAAACTAGAAAACTAATCTATATTGACTGCTTATAGAAGTTAATAAAGAAAAGGATATTAAAGAAAATGACTAGGATATAAGTACTAGTCATATTCCTCAGCCATAATAAAGACTTTGCTTGCAGGGTTATAGAAAGAAACATCTCAGGCCTCTTGCTCTTGGATGAATTGGGTAAGGATGCTGACCAGCCTCCCTTGTTAGGATGCACAGCAGATGTGATATATTAACTTAATTGTTGCAGCAGAAGCACAGAAAGATACCATGGGGAAAAGCATTGTCTTATTTCCTCCTTACTTCTAAGGAAAAAAGTAATGTTTTGACTGGACCAAAATAATTACCTCTGGATACTGTGTCCTGAAGGCTACATCTTTTCTTTTCTATTTTAATTCTTACTGTGTGGCTTCAGCCGAGCAACCAGCATGACACAACTTTACACTTAACCAATAAAATAAAACTGATACAAGCAAGGACTCCACATCCACAGCTAATCTTTCTGTGCTTAGGTAACAAACAAGCATTCCCAAGTGGTCCTGAGACATTTTCTCTTTCTGCAGCTTATTCAACAGGATGAGAAGAAAAGTCTCAGCGTTTACTGAAGCCCTAAAGGAAGTTCATGACAGGAATTGCTGATCTCCTTTGAAGGGATGTGACTGCAAGTGCCTGGGGAGTGTCTCCCTATGCGTGGCTCACAGTGACTGGAGTCACAGCTCCCAACCACCAGATGCTCTCTTTCCATGCTGCCTCTTCAGAGCCCAGCTCCTCCCAGAACTCCCCTCAGCTCTCATCACATCCAGCTCACTGCCAGCTACTTTTGGCAACTTGCATTTTAGAGGCACCAGGTTGCTTCAAAACAAATAATTTTTTGTGAACAGTGTTTTTGTCCTGAAAGAATTACACTTTCAGCATTAAAAAAATCCTTCCAATATGTATGGATAATCACATTCCCTAAAAGGGATAAATGGCAGCTGGCTCCTTTGCTAAAGCAAAACCCCTGTCTGGAAGACACAGAAACTTTCCAGAAGAACCATGCTGTCACAAGAAGTTCAGTAGTTTTGCAGCTGAACCTAAACTCCTTCTCAGTATGTATTTATTATCTGTGATAAGCAACTGTATCACCTCTGCTGAAGACCTAAAACAGTTTGTAAATAAGTCTAGCCATATCAGCTTCATGTATGGGAGACTGAGACACATCATTTTTCAATTACTCTATGCCATATTCAATCATGTGTCATTTTTGTCTTTTAGAAAGCTGTTTTCTTAATATGGAGGAAAACCTATCCAACAAAAATCACTACAGCATTGTAGCAATCTCACTCTGCAGCGAGTGAATCTAATAAGAAACCTCTTGAATCAATTTTGAATTTCCCCTGAAAAGTCCATCTCAAGCATTATCTCTCACATTCTAGGCTACCTTAATACAGCTATAATTTTCCTTCTGACTCCTGGGGGATTTTCAAAAGCACCAGGAAACTCCTGGCTCAATCCTATTTTTTTCATTCCAAGATTTAGTCTGGGTCTTACTGAAATTACCCGGAATGTTTGAATCAGTAAGGCAGGAAACATTTTATGCTATCCCCACAAACTATGCGATAGGGAAATTTGTCAGGCAGGCTTTCCAGGAATGATTGCATTGATTTATCTTCAGTGTGGTATGTCTCAACAAGATTTCTCCAAACACTTCATTCTTAAGGCTATTTCCCTTTAAGATACTCCTGACATCTGCAGCTTTTACAGCTTGAAGGACCAGGAGGCTGCTCCTCAGATGGTCGTTACTCCACAAACAGTCGTGGTTTTGACGTTAGCCCAGTCATGGGCTACACACTGTGGAGTCCCAAATCTCTGCATCAGAAACTGGAATTCTACTTTTGGAGTACAATTCTTCTGACTTTCTCTAGCACTTTCTCAGTTTATTTTGCTTAGTTTCTAGTTATACTTTTAGGAGCCAAAAAGGGGCTCTTTCTCCTTTCCCGTGAGCTCCCTACATGTCACACTTGTTCTCTCCTGTGCCTGTTCTCCCAAAAATTTCTCTGCCATGGCAGTTGGTAATGTTAGGTATGGAGGGAAAAGAATAACAGTATCTCCTGGGCCCCTTGACTCCAGGGCAAATGTTGCATGGCAGCCTCAGTCCCTGCTTGTCCAGGAGGGCTGTGGCAGGAGAGGTAAGAAAGGCGTGTGGACTCTGTGAGAGCCCTCTTGGGAGGCAGGGGCCTCCATAAAAGTGGAGCTCTAAGCACCAGGAGGACAGTGTCTGGGATATGTCCCATGCAGACCAACCAAAAAACCAAGGATATATCCTAACTCCACAGCAAATCCAGCCCATTTTCCATTACAGATTTTACAGCTTGAAATGGTTCCTCTTTTAATCTGGAATCTCCTCAGTAAGACCACAGTGGAATTTATCCTGAGATGTGAAGGGAGAACTCTTGAAAACTCAGGCTTGGCAGCTTCATTTGGAAAAGATTTACTGCCATAATGCCCTGGGAGAATGATAGAGAAAATGTAGGCTGTTAAAAAATTAAAAAGATAAATTATGTCAACAAGCTGATGAAATTCTGTAACATCTTCAACTTCATGACTCTAGAGTGGCTTATGTCCCCTTCAAATGAATGGATTCTACAATCTCAGAGAAGGAAATTAGAGTTGGCTAACAGAAAAACCCCAAGCAGTTTGCAGTAATAAGGCACAAACATCTAAAGAGAAATTGTTACTTTATTTTATGCACTTCGTGTACTATTTTGGTGATCTACCTCACTATTACACAGGGTAAAATATGACAAGTGATTACAGACAAGGCTTTACAGAATGAAGGTAATTTTTTCTTACCTAGTTATCTGATCATGTTTAAAGCAGATTTGAATGATACCATGCCCAAAGCATTTTCCAGGGTTATTTTATCCATCCCAATTTAAAATAAATTAAGATATAATAAGACAAAATTCCTATTCTGTCTTTTTTCAAAATTTCTTAGTTGCAGTGTCCTAAAATTAAGGAAACTATGAGGGATAAAACTTTTTCAGCCACTCCTTTATAGCATGGGCTTGTTTCCATTAAGATTAGAGGGGGTGACTCCATATAATAAGGTAGAAGAGAGAGAGTAAATATAAACTACTAAAAATGCTATAGGTTATAATTTTCACATGTGTGAAGAAAACTTAGAAGAGGCACAAGATATTTTGTGTCTGTGTCCTTTGCCAGAAGTTTTGTTAGGTTGGAAAGCCTTATGTTCTCTGAGGTGTTCCAAATTACCTCCAAAATGTCAATGCCATGCCTGCTGTGTCTGCCTCTGCAAGCACAGACTCAGCTGAGAGCTGCCTTTGGTGTCACTTTTAACATGTTTGATATGCACTGTGGAGGACAATATCATGAAGACACACAGTCACAGGGATCCTTGGGATCCTTGAGGTTCAGAGGAGCTCTGCTGCAGGAGGCCACCTGAGCCAGTGAAGGTGCAGACAGGCAGCTGGCCTTATTGCCTAAGATAAGAGGTACAGGTGATGGGATGTCGTACTCTGAACATGCCAAAATGGAGTATGTGTGCCCATGGCTGTGGAATAAAGGAAAGGTAACTTCTCTTTCCCTCAGGAAAATGTGGGGGAAATCATCACTGAAAGAAATCTATGCAAATCTTGAGCAACGTCATTATTTCAGAAACACAGAATATTCTGAGTTGGAAAGGACCCAAGAGGATCATCATAACAGCAGAAGAGGTGATGCAGAGTAGAAATGTACCTACAGATTTACACCAACCTATTGAACACAATTCTAGAGACTCACACCAGTGTTGGAGAAATGCACACTTTGCTGTGGAAAGAGAATGATAGAGTTACTGCTTTGGAGGACTTGAATCAGAGAGAAACATGATGCAATGAACTGACATGTCTTGTGAAACTGTCAGTCTTGTTTTCTTCCAATACCATGAATACACAAGGTGCAACCTCTCTCACAGGCAGAACTGAGAAGGGTTGAAATATTCCAGTAAGAATCAAGGCAGCAGGGTGACTTCAGTGAGTTCAGTCCCCTGTCATTACTGGCAGTCACATCATATAACCCCATAGGTTTATAATTGATCAAGCTCTATTTTTCAGCTAATTAGATTTTTTTTTGCCTTAATACCTCCAAGTAGAAAGTTATTACAGATTTTCACTGTAATAATGTCTAGAAGTGCTCTAATTATCACTATAAGCTTTTTTACAGCCAGGTTCTCTAAGCTCTTTAACCCAAATAACACTTTTCCCCACCATGGGATTTCCTTGGTTAATACATTTATAAAGACAAATCATAGCTCTTTTTATACATTAGTGGGAACATAAACCAAGTCATTTGCTCATTTGTTTTCTTGCTATTTACACATGCTATTCTTAACAAGTGGGAGTGGGAATGTGAGAGGTGGGGGATCTGGGGACACAGACTGGTTTAAACTTGCTATGAGTCACAAGGTTAAACCTCTGCTCATCACTCAGAAGAGAAGTTCCTCTGGGATCCTCCCTTTCTAAACTTGTAGAGTTTAATAGTTCAGACAAAACTCTGATCTCCAATTGATTGAATTGCACTAGATGCCTTTGATATAAGTATTGCTTTGATATAAATTAACAATGAGCCAGCCAGTGTTACTGTCATTTTAACCTCATGGGAATGACTTATTAACATGTACTTTTTGTCATGTATTTCTTTTCTCAGTCGAGTTTGTTTGATCTTCATTTAATTGCAATAACAGATGGAAGAGAAACCTGAACTCTTGTTCCTATTCAGTGTTTAAAGCATTTGTATAATTTCAAGCACATAAGACACAATATCATATTGTTAACACGTGCTCTTATGAATTCTTTGAAAACCAACCTAAGCGGCAATGTTTAGACATTGTTTACACAGAGACAACCTTTGATATAACAAAATACACTGAAAACAAGATGAAAGAAAATAAAATCAAATTATAAGTACAGTACAAAATAGAGGTGAGTTCACCAGAATAGTTGAACTGTGGGACAGTTATTTAGAATAATGTTTCTACAGCAGCACCAATTTTAAAATCAAGCTTGCATGCTTTTCTGAAATGTATGCATCTTTTTAGAGAAGAAATTAACTCAGTGAAGTATTTAGGTTACATTATGTAATGACAGTAATCTTGTCTGTCAATATTTTTTTAATTATTATTATTACTGGATATGTTGTAGGTTTTGAACATTTTGAATATCATTTAAACTACTTAGTCTAGAGCTGCAAAAAATGAGGCAACTCCTTTACAGAGGGTTAAAGCTGGTAGCTAGTTACTCTAATAAGAAGTTGGAGTGGCATAATGACCATTACCCTTTTAGGATTAGCAATTTCTCTGGAATAATCAGTACAGTAGGTGGGAAATTCACTGTTATGGGTAGCTAGAGAAATTGCTAACACTTAGAAGAACCAGCTCCCATCTGTACTTAAAGGTGTAATTCCTGGAATTGAAAATCCTTTTGAAACCTCTCCATAGGTGTCAAGGACATTGGGAGATGCTGACTGGAAGCTTTCTACTACACAAATTTAGAACAAAATGCCAATAAAGTGGCAGGTTGGTGTTGATTACAAACACATCCCAGTACACCCAACCTGCCCTTTCTCGTTCAATGTAGAAGTTATTGCCATACTTTAAGCAAGATTCATTCCAAGGAAACACAGGGTAATTCTAAACAGATGCTGCCCTTCAGTGTTTCTTCCAAAGCAATTGGAGAAACACTGTTTGGAGGAAGCCTTTGGAGCCACTTAGCTCAAACAGCAGTGCCACTGTAGGTAATAAGACCTGGCATTGTCACATACCTCTGGAGAGGGATTTACCACAATGTCTCCATGCACCTGTTCCAGCACTGTACTGGAATTTTTCTATTTTTCATTCATCCTGCCTGCTAAGGTTTTCTAACATCCAAACTCTGTAGGCATCAACCTTTGTTTTAACTTAAATTAAGAGGACTTAGGTCCACCATCTTTGTAGCAACCTTTCTTCAGAAAGATTGCCCTTTTAGTAAATTTTGGGTTGATGTGCTCTGCACTTACTTATGACTTATATAAGTCATATAACTTTCTCTACCCACTTATTGTCTCCCACTCATTTGTTATGCTCCCTGGCAATTCTATATTCCAAAATCTATGGACATTTTAGTATTCTCTGATGAGGAAAAGCATGACATTTACCCTTACCTTGTAACATTTCTGAGATATAATTCTGTGTTTTGCTTGACTTATGAGGCATTTGAGGGAATGATTCAAAGTTCACTGAAATCTTCTGGGAAATTTCTCAAAAACACTGGTTTGATGTCAGCTTCATGTGACTCAGACCTTCTCCAGTGTACCAATCATTCCAGAACTAAAAGTGCAATATGACTTCACACAAGTGAAGTTCCCCACATCTATAGTGTGAGGCTTGCCAACACAAACTAGTGTAAGGGTAATGAAGTCTTGCTCCTCAGATGAACTTAGTGTTAATACAGACTTTCCCTACTGTTCAAACAAGTATAAGGATGGACTGAGGGGGAGCAAAATATGAGCTATTTTCTATTTAACATAATGGTGATGGAGTTTCTGACAAAAAGTATTAGCAAGTTCCATGTTTCTCTTCTGCAAGATATGGAGAGAGGAACATAAGACAAAATTTTTACTAAACATTACTTGATGTACAAGGTACATTCTTTTGAAGTATTAATGCTCTTTTAGAGCATCTGCTCTTCAAAGGAAAAAATGACAACTGGTTTGAATAGGAAACCTTAAGCCCTAAGCATAATAGATAAAGAATGTGAATGCCTTTTGATGTAACCAGAAGTCTTTGATGTATTTATAAAATCTTGCAACTCATCTTGTATTTTCAGCCAGTTAATATATGGATTAAAATAATTAGTAATAACTAACACATTTTACAATGTTTTAAAGCTGTTCTCCTCAATCTTCCTTTTTCTTCCTTCACTGATAGTTTTGGAAGCCATATCACTGGTTTCTATAGTCAAAGGCAGATGTGCTGATAAAAAAAATACCTAATGACCCAAATAAAACTTCTTTAATACAAATGGAAATTAAAAGCAGAGTCTGTGCTGGATAAGAGAAACCAGGCTGTTGCTATGTGGCTGGTTTCATTTATAAAGTTGACATTTCCCTTGCTTAGCTGAGAAAGAGCCAAACTGTACTTTCATTTCATGACACAATTGTATAATCTGCACTAGCTCCACTGAGATCAGTGAATTTATTCTCCATTTGTCTCTTGGGGAGCAGTATTTGGCCTTCATTAAAATAGGATTTCATTTACCACCTTATAGGATTAACATGTTGGAAACATTTAAGAAACACTTATACTGAAGTACTTGCTCTGTAGAGGTACCAGTGTTACTCACATCTTCCCAGTCCTTTCCAATGACTGCTTTCTATGAAAAAAAATTTCCCCTGGCTTTTGGGAATTTTGTTGAACCAGAACTCTCCACTGCTCCTGTCCCACAAGCTAAGAACAACGCCTTTCCTGAAGTCCTGGTTTCATACCTCCAAACTTGTCTGCTACTCCCATTTAAAAAAGGTGCTCAGAAATTTTCAAGAGCTCTTTTGGCTCTCTGGCCACTTATTACTTTATTTTTCACAATAAAATCAGTTGTTTTGAAATCATCAGAGTGTAATTGCATGTGGTAAGGGAATATTCACATCTCCTCTGCTATAATGAATGTGTCCCAGGGCTATGCTATCTATCTGCCCTTTCAAAGTTCCTGTTTAATTTCCCTTGCAGCAATCCTGCACCTGCTGCTCATTTCACCATGGGGACACACCATGAATTTTTCTAATAATATTCATGCATCTGTCCTGCACACTTTCTTACATGAATATCTCTGTTACTTTCCTTCAATCAGCGTACCTTTGTTTCTTTGACCTTTTATGAATAACTAGGGACTTAGTGCTATGTGAAATTTTATCATGAGTGCCACCTGGTCTTCAGACTTGTCTACACAACCAAATAGCAGATATGATATACCAAACATTGAAAATATGAATGTCTATTGGTCTTCAGTTCATCTATTCTATATTTTCACAGATTTTCCTTGTAAAATTATAAAATCATAGAATAGAATCATTAGGGTAGGAAATCTAATTGTAATCATCCTACAGCTTCTCTCTTCAGCCTCATCACTGCTGACCTGGACAACCAGAAGTGGGTAGTAATCTGAGAACCAAATCAGTCCAGGGAGTCTCCTGAAAGTATCTCTTACCTGAGCTCCAGGGAGGCAGCTCCTCTCAGAAGGGATTCTCCTACAACTACCCTTCTTTTTTAACAGACATTTCCAGACATTTCTGTAAGCCTTCTGTTTGACCATCTTGCTCTGGGCAACCCTCCCAGGTGAGCCTTCCTGACCCTTGAGTTCCAGAGCCTCATAGAGACTCCCTAAGGGTACCTGGAAAGGGAGGGAGGTTGGAAAAGGATTCTCCTGCCACCTCAAGCAGGGACCCGTGTTTCCACTCGCCCTCCTCCCCATGGCATCTCCACTCCCCTCCTCCTGCCTGATGGCAAGAGGGTCAGGATTCCTTTGACTCTTGCTGAGCTTCCATCCACTGCATTTCTTTCAAGAGCAGAAGCATATGACTCCACCAGTCTATTGCTCTCTCATATGTGGATTAGGAAAAAATATGAACAAAATGCGCTTTCTGCTTCATGCTTTTGTCTCACTGTCCTCTCATTGCCTCTTTTTTTTTGCAGGTTAGTGCAATTTGCACAGATAACTTCTTAGCTTTCTTTACTGCTAAGTTATGTTCCTGCTTTTTTGCTTGATTTATTTTGTTAGAACTACACACACAGGTGATGTCTCTGTGGCTCTTTTCCAGTGATGTACTTGACAATGTGGAGGCTAAATTCTGCCTGGGATTAAGACCTGTGAATTTAGGTGATTGTGTTTGAGCTATAGGAAAAAATCAGTTGCTAACCTCAGCCCAAAGGTAGGTGCCTCATGTCAATTGAGACATGCCAGGGCATGCATCATAGCCATAAAGGAACAGCTGGCATGACACAGATGCCAAGGGAAAATTTCTGGAGAAGCAAGCCTAAGCAAAAGGCCCTACAATATCTAAAATAAAGTTTAAACATTTATCCACAGGCATGCATGTTACTAATGCTATTCCTTTTTTGATGCCCTAATCTTGATATTCATCCTGCCATATGTCAGTCAGGAGGGGTCAGTTCAACACGCTGTACTCAGGCAAGAACTACTCTGTTGGTGGATAGACTTTTGCCTAAACAGGGCCTATTCGGTTGGATTTCTAAGCATGTGTGCAATTATTTTTTATGCATGATGTATTTTTAAATGTTGTTTAGAATATCCCCTTTTAAAAACACTTTTTCCTAAAAGAAAAAACAAACAAAAAAACCCAAAAAAACCCCAAAAAACCTAATGAACCAAGCAAAACAAAAAACAACAACAAAACCAAGAGAAATCTGCCAGATTTGAATGTTTTTGTTTCCATTCCCTTACAGTACCTTTACATTTTTGTATTTTAAGTCTATCACATAGGTTTCTTATTATTTTCCTTTGAATTGCTCCCAGATACATAAAGGGCCCTATTTTCACTTTTCTTGAATATGTGTCATGAGCAACAGATTTTGCTCATTAGGTCTTATAATCACACATTTTGTGTGGAAATTCTGCATCATTATAGGTCAGATCTCTGCTGTGATCAGAGAATCAACACAACTCATATGCATGAGAAGGGCAGTATCCAAGAATTGAGTGGTGCACGATGGTTCAGCTGATTCTTTTCATACTTGGCTTGGACCCTGTTTTTATTGCAGCTGGCCTCTTGCCTTTAGCTTACATTAGAAAAGGTTATGCCGTTCCTTGATTGTGGAGAATGATCTAAAAAAGGTCTTCCAATGTCTATCACACTGCATTAAGGAGCTTTCTCCCAGTTTGAACCACTTCAATAGTGAATAATAGTAAATGAGAAACAGAATCTGGAACAGACTCATTCAAACTATTCAGATGCCCCCCATCCTCTATTTCCACCCAGTCAGCAAGAACAGGACTTCGTGGATTGTCACAGGAGCTCCTGCTCTGGAGTGTCTGCTTGATTTCATAACACATGAGGCTGAGAAGCTACACCAATGGATACAGTCAAAAGGTTTTGAACTTGTATCTGGGAGATTCTTGTTTATTTTTGACCTTAAAAAAATTAAATAGTAGTAGTCTTTGACTTCTAATTATTACCAGAAATCCTTCTCTCTCCTGGATTAAACAAAAATAAAAAATTCCAGAGGCTTGGATTTAATAAAAATGTCTTGTCTTGGATTTTCTTTATGAATGTGACTCTCCTAATTTTGCAAACTTCTCCTCAAATCTGCAGAGCTTCACTGAAGCTGCATTATATTTCATCTCCTCCAGATATATAATGCTTTGAAAGAATGAGTAATGCAGAGAATTAAAAGGAGAAGCTATTTACTGAAATTGAGAGGGTTAATGAGAAATAGACAAATACTGGCTTAAAGAAAAGGATTCCAAAGAGAGTAAGGCATGGAATCAAGAAAAGATAGTCAGTCCAATGAAGCCCACCTTCAATCTTTAAATATAATATTTTATCCCTTTAAACAAAAATAAAAAGCTAGAAAGGAAAAAGCAAGAGGCCTCCTTTAAGGAGTTTAAAAAGGAAAGTCATCAAATGGCAGGAAATGTGGAGGTTCAAATGAATTGTTATGCCCGGGTCTGCTCTGCAGATTTAGAGGAAGGTTTAGGGTTTTTTTGTTTGATTCACTCTGGGTGATGCATAGGACAAATAAAATTCTCAGGAGGTTCAGTAACAAACTTCTATTTGCAAGCTTAAGAACATTAAGGTAGAACAAGATACTTAGGAAATTTTAAAACAGTATCTAAGCAAAGTAAGGCACTTCACTAAATTTAACTTAGCAAACTTAAAACTTAAACTTGGCCGCACACAACAATGCACTTACTAAGACATTGACTGGAATTTTTTAATCTGCCTTACAATACATTTTGAGAAGATAGGAGAAGAAAGAGAAAAAGAAGGGAAAAGAAAGGATAGGAGTAGAAACATATTACCACCCATGGATCTAGCAACAAGGTTTGACTGTTGCAGTTTAGATGTCTGTCGGTCAAAGTGCTGTTTGCTCTCTTGATCCATTGAGGGTGGGGAACACCTACAAAACTCCAGGTTCAGAGGGTTAATATACTCTTAGATGTACCTCCCCTGGGGGGTGCAACACAGTGTGTGGATCATAATCACTTCTCCGGTGGAAGGCCCCAGAAATGAGCCTGAGGGTGCTTTGGGAGTTTTTGGTGGCTCATGAGACCTTCTAAGACGCGAAAGCTCCTCTCACACCAAGGTAGCTGAGCAAGTTATTCCCATAAGTGATGAACACTTCCATCCTACGTGTGAATCCTAATATCTCTCCTGGGTGCAGGTGCAGTTTTACACCTGAGCCACTTCCATAAGGGGGACATTGGCATGATAAAAAGCACTATCACACCTCACAGGATCTGCTTCTTATCAGCCTCTTCCTTTATCTGGTTTAAAATCCAACTTGTAGCTAAGGTTGATTTGTCTCCTTTGTTGCTCATACCTTCTGCCTGGTCTGTTACCGTGAACATCATCAGCAAAGAACTCTGCTGCTTTTGCAAATGGCTAATTGTATAAGCCATTAAGCATTAACATTTCAGTCACTCCCTCCTGAGTCTGATCCTCTGCTATTTCAGCCAGTTTTTCTGGTAAACTGAGCAATCACCCTCAAAACAGGTGAGCTTTTTGTCCTTTCACTCCTAAAAGGATTCCTGATGAAATCTGTCCAGATTAATACAAACTGATTAATTCTTTTTACAGCATTATTAATAGACTTCAATATCCTCCTATATTAAACCCCATAATACAAAGCAAACATTTTTAAATGAGTAGTTCTAAATTTCTCCTTTATTAATACATAGTGATGACCATTAAATTTAAGTAATAAGTCTTATCTTGCATGTAATACCAGTACCAAAGATTAAGATTATTGCAATGTTATAATGAGGTTTAGAAGAATATAAAGATTAAGTAAATTTCAGACTATGTATGATGCAAGTTTGGATAGTCTATAAATATTCCTGTGCCAATATTAGCTTCAATTTCACCTCTGGCCTTGGGATTTCACTTTGCCAACCTGTGCTGTGCTGTCTGCTAAAATGGGGATAGCAGCATGTCACAGTCTCACCTGAGGGTAAAAGGATTCAGGTCCTGAGATGCCAATAATCACAATTTAAATAGACAAGCAACAGGTGTTTATCACTAAAGCATTGTGCTCTGAATTCCTAGGTGGAACAGGCATATGTTTCACATACAGTACATGAAGTGTGTGTCATATTTCATATAGCAGCACTGAAGGCTGCAGTACATTAGAGCTTCTTTTATATAATCAGTTACTCTGTGATCTCAGAAAAATTCAGTCTGTGAAACATTTACAGACTGCAGTGTTCGTAAGAGTACTTGTGCCCTAGAAACTGCAGTAAATACTCCCCAGTAAAGACCATGTAGCATCCTATTTGCATTGTGTCACATAAACATATTAATATACAGAAAAATTCAGTGGTGAAAAACTATAATTAATTTAATACTGATTGTGAAAGTCTGAGTAGTTAAATGACTCTGAATATTTATATCATTTACAATTAGAATTGGTTACTTTCTCACTCCTGAAAAATGCATTTATCCAAATGAAAATGTGAATGAAAAAGGGGAAAACATTTTATTTCCCATAATTAAGGGCAAGTAAAGAAATTGAATTACCCAAATTAATAATACAAAATCTAAAATAAAAACAGGTAATGCAGGACCATTTTTTAAATATGTTCATACCAAGTAAAACTTGACTTGGCCAGTGGTTTCACAGAATGTACCAATTTATGTGAACGTTGAGGTGTAAATCATGTTACCTAACTTTTAGAGTTTACACCTTTCGTAGTCAAGGGAGAGAAAAAGATCTTGAGGGCATGACTCTCTGCACTTTAGATGCCAGATTTAGAGTGGAAAGAGTCCTGCCAACTCCTGACCATGGACTATAACGTGGAGTCAGACACCCAGCTCAGAGGTAGATGTACACTGCATTATGTTACCAACACTTAGAGCAGGACTCAGCTGCTGAATGCAGGCATGCAATCGTTTTAGGTGCTGTTGGGTTATGCTACTCTACAAGGATGCTGAAAAGAAGAAAGAAGCTGCCATGTGTCATGTCTATTGCTTCTGTGCACATATCTTGGATAAACTTTGTCATCTGATGCAGAACTGTGCACCTCTGCATTGAAATGGTCTTCAAAAGTCCCTGGCATTGCCATCCAAGTGGCATATCAGAATACAAACAAATATATGGGGAAAAGTCTGGGGGGAGAGGGAAAGAGAAGAAAGAAAACTAAACCGAACTTCAAAAGTACCATATGAACTGAGTATCTGCAAAAGGATTTCCTATATACTTAAAAAACAGAGCGATTTAACATGTCCTACATTTGGATGTCCAAATCTATACGCTGATTAACTTGGACTACAGTTCGAGCTCTTTAAAATGAAAAAGCAGGTGTTTCTTAAAAAAAAAAGTGGAAATTTTCTTCAAACCTAGTTGTAAACTCTGACCACTCACAGAAAGAATAAAATTTTTAATATTTTATAAAAACAAAAAAGGAAAGCAAGAATATTTTAAACTTAAATTCATGGCAATATTAGGTTTTAGCTAAATCAGCAATTATTAAAAAAAGCAAATTTTTGTAAATGCATTTTCCTACAATGGATATGAAGGTTCATGTCTTAACAAAGGAATGCAATGCAACTACATTTGAAATTGTCTTTGTATGCAAAAATGTCAGTCTGAATGTAGATTTTTATATTAAGAACACAATTTTTAAAGAGTTTGATTTTTACAGATTCTTTCATGGGCTGCAGAATAAAAACACTAGCACATGCACTTTGTGATAAAGGGCCAAGGCTACTTTCATATCTCTTTCTTATTGGAGAGAGAGGTACATGGAGGGTGAAACAAGGAATTTAAAGGATTTTCTTATCAAGACCTTCCAATTGTTGCTCAGCATAGAACATTAAAAACATTGATCTTCTGTGCTAATGAAACCTATCCCAGTGGGTTTGCACGGTTTACTTTCAGGCACTTGAACAATCTTCTAAAGTCACTTAAACATCTCCAGTGATTAAACAGGAATGCACACTTCAGCACACTCTGTACCGTGCATAAGGCAGAGATCTAAAACCATCTTCTCACAAGTGGCCTGAAGCATTATACACCTTCTTTCCATCTTGACCTACCCTGAGCTCCTGGTTACAAATTATCTTTTCTTTTATTGATTTATTCATTGTCTTTCTGGTCATATTTGATTCCAGTTTCTATAATGTCCTGTGGCAATAAGTTTCACATTTCTTATTAAGTACTGTGGGAAGTAAATAACTGGTTTGCTCTTAAGATTTTTGATCTTGGCAAAATGGAAGTATGATGAAACTGGACTATGGCCCTCCTCACATATGTTAACTCTGCATTGCAGTGTTTTTTGTACCCTTACAGATATGTGTTCTGTTTGAGAAGATATCCATATGAACTGTCTCCAAAGCTTAAAAATTAAATTACATAATTTTTCTTTTGCTTCTTCAGAACTCTTAAGATGAGAAGCTAAATGGACAGTCATTTTTTTAAAAAATCTCAAATAATTGTACAAAATTGGAACCTCACAAGGCTGAAGTGACCTATTATTCACTGTGTACAGCCAAGCTGCATGAAACATAAGACTGCTGAGTTGCAGACAGTCTTCTTTATTACAAGGGTATACAGTGCCTACCACAAGGGAGACATAACTCCTGCCTCTTCCTCTGAGGCTTTTTTATTCTCCCTGAGCAAATATGTTCTTGTCAGCACGGCATCTATGGTTTGGCTGGGTTTAATAGGATGGCTTCTGTATTCTTTCATTGGTTGGCCACTTGTGTTGGAATTAACATTTGTCTAGTCGTCGAAGACATAGTGTCAACATCTGGAAAACATTAATACATTGGGGACATTGAGTTTGTACTTTTTCTTGTGCTTATAAATTGCCTATGTTCCTTAATGCCAACTATTTTTGTTACGCTTTTAACATTAATTTATTGAATGTACTGATAGTTTAATAATTTTTCTATTTCATCATTTTTATCATGTACAATGTTATTTCCAAGAACATGATTTCCTAGAAATCATTGCATCTACTGTTTCAATTATGGCTATGAAATGATTCTCAAAATAGATAGTTATAAACATTGTGGGCACAGGAAGTTTTTTGTGCCTACTTGCAAAACTTTACTCAAAAAAACATATTCAGACCAAAGGCACCTATTTGACAGAGGCTATTTTATGGATTGAATGTCTCTGGGGGATTTCATGACCTTTTTCTATAGAAGCCCTAGGTAGGATTTTATCTCATTGAGTATTTTATGCCACATGAATCAGTCCTTCTTCCATTCTTACTGTTCTACTGTCCGCACCATTTCTTAACTCTTTTTAAGGAGAACTAAAATGTTTCTTATCTTTAACATAACTTATCATAACATAACATTTAGCACACTAGAAGATCTTTTGACAAATTTTATTTTTGTGTAGTATATCATATTGAATGAGTCACCATCTCTGTGATTTAGTTGCCTCACCTAAAATACTAGGGACAATAATCCCTACCAATCCCATAGTTATATGGTCACTTATGCAACATGCTGTACAGCTCTATAAATATATAAAATATGTTGTGTGATCACCAGTCATTGCTAATAAAGACCCATTGTTTCAAAGCAGATCACTTTGAAGAGCAAATATTTACAAAATGAGAGTTCATTGACATTAAGATCTATTTCTTTGTCTCTGAATTTTGCTGCATATGGCACTGAATTGTTCTTGAAGAGAGTTAAATTGTTTCAAACTACATGGAACTTCAGTTTTAAAAGTAAAAAAAAGTGAATTTAACTAATGACTTGACATAGAAAACTAAAGGAGACTGCAAAAATTTTGATGCATTCCTCCTGTTCAACTTGCTTTCAAAACCTCATGTTTTCTTCAGCCTTTAGCAACATGCACCTAAATCTTTCATAAAAGGATATGTACACCCAGAGTAAATCCTGTCATCATGTGCTAAAATCCTTCTATTTTAAGAAAGCAATGTCTTTTTTAAAATCAAAAAGCTGAATAATAAAAGACAGAATACAAGACTATATAAACTTTTTTTTTCACTTTACTTTCTTTCTTTGTTCTAGCTCTGGGCCTCAAACATGAGTTTGGATTGTTTGTTACTGCCTATGATTCCAAAACACTTGTTTTTAATCAAGAAAAATTCTTCTTTGATTGAGAGTTTTGAATACAATGTGAGTGTAGGCATGAAGAACTCCCGCAGTTCCTCGGGAAGCTGTCCCACCATGTTGGCTGGCTGAAGGTGTCTCTGTCATGATCACATACAGAAGTCACATAAAATTGGCCATCACAATGGAAAGCAACTGCTGGGCAGAAATCTCTCTACATCTTTCCATTTCTAATGCAATTACCTGCCTGACAGTGAAGAGTGATCCTCAGGATCACTGACTTCTTAAACCTTTACAGCTTTGGGACTTTCCAGGTTGTCATGTCAGGACATGTCAGCCTTAAGTCCTATACAAGAGGCAGGAGGCCAGAACTTACGGCAGACTTTAGTGTGTATTGGGAAAGAAGACAAAATACCTCTCCTTACTGTTTCATGGAGAAAATATTTTCCGTGCTGAATGACAGCAGGTGACAAAATCAGAAAAAGAATAAACACCTTAAAGAAGCTAAATTCTAAAGAAACAAAACAAAGAAAGGATTCAATAATATGAAAAAGAAGCTTCTGGAGTCTGATTTTACATCAGGGCTTCTGTAAAAAACAGTATCTTGAGCCAAGGGAATAGATGCCAATCTCAGGTGAGGAGGTAACATAAGGTCTCAGCTCAGAGTGGGCATCTGATTATCCTTTTGCAGTTAGGTCACCATTTAGAGGACAGAGAAATGGTAATACAGAGTGTGTTTCTCTTGTCTGCTGAAGACATGTCAAATTTCTAGTTTGAGTTTTAAACTAAAACATTTAAATTCTGTTTGGAGCTGAGACTGCAATACAAATAACTGCATTGCCACCAAAATCATAAACACCATAAAGCAGAAGTAAAATTCAGTGAGATATATGCTATGTGTCGTGGTTTGACAGAGGACCAACGCCACAAAAGTCACTTGCTTACACACTCCCCATGCCACAGCTGGGCAGCAAAGAGGGAGAGGATAAAAAAAATTAACAAAGGCTTTATGAGTGAGATAAGGACCAGGAGAAATATTTCAAGGGTGCTCAACTTTAGTTTCAAAGTGAATTTATTACTAACAGAATCAGAGGAGGATAATGAGAGGATAATGTGCCCTTAAAACACTTTTTTATCCCCCCAGCCCCTCCTTAATTTCCACCAATAGCTCAGGAAGACAGGGTGTGGGAGTTTGGTCAGTTCATCACCAAGATTTTCTTCCACTGCTCAGGGAGAGGAATCCTTCCCCTGTGAGGCCTTGGGGTGCCTCCCATGGGAGACAGTTCTCCGTGAACTTCTCTGGCATGGGTCCTGTCTCATGAGCAGCAGCCAAACCACACCTGCTGCAGCATGACTCCCTCTCACGGGCACACAGTCCTCCCAAAACTGCTTCGACATGGGCTTCTCTTCCCATGGGGTGCAGCCCTCCAAGGACAGACTGCTCCAGCCTGGGACCAGGACCCCTCTCTCCACTGGGTCTCCCATGGGATCACAGCCTCCTCCAGGCACCCACCTGCTCCAGCCTGAATATCTCCACCATGGGCTGCGGGTGGATCTCTGCATCCCCCATGGATCCCAGGGGCTATGAGTGGATCTCTGCATCCCCCGTGGATCCCAGGGGATGTGAGTGGATCTCTGCATCCCCCGTGGATCCCAGGGGCTGCGGGTGGATCTCTGCATCCCCCGTGGATCCCAGGGGATGTGAGTGGATCTCTGCATCCCCCATGGATCCCAGGGGCTGCGGGTGGATCTCTGCATCCCCCGTGGATCCCAGGGGCTGTGAGAGGATCTCTGCATCCCCCGTGGATCCCAGGGGCTGTGAGTGGATCTCTGCATCCCCCGTGGATCCCAGGGGCTGCAGGGGCACAGCTGCTTCACCAGGGTCTCACCACAGCCTGCAGAGGAATCTCAGATGCTGGAGCACCTCCTCCCCTCCTTCTACACTCACCTTGGTGTCTCTATGTTGTTTTCCCTCACATGTTCTCACCACCTCCTCTTCTGTAACTAGAAGCCAAAACCTTTTGACTTTGCTTTGCTTTTCTTCTTAAATATGTCATCACAGAGGCATTACCAGGCTCTCTCATTGGCCGCTTTTGGCCAGCAGCATGTCCCACTTCAGAGCCATCAGGGACTGGCACTGCTGGACACAGTGGAAGCTTCCAGCAGCTTCTCACAGGAGCCATTTTGTGCCCCCCTTGCTACCCAAAACTAGGCCATGCCAAACCAATACACTGTGATTTAATTTGGTGCACTTAAAACTGTAAAAAAAGGGAAAAAAACCCAAACAAAACCAAAATGAAACAAAAAACCCAATCTACTTTTAATATTTTATACTGATTTTTTTCCTAAGACACTGAAAAGCAGTAAGACTACATGACATTACAGATCAGCACAAACTATTTTTATGCATTCCCTCCACTCCTAATCTTACTCTAAAAGATCAGAATGAATTATGGCAGGTTTCAGGAACATAAATCCCCAGGACATTGGTGATTTGAAGAAGAGAGTAAAAGTTAATCACAAAAATCAACACCAATATTCTGGTTTTCCTTTATTAACAGTTACTAGCAGCAGAGCATTGATTAGCATGCTCTCCTTCCCTTGTGACTGCATCCACCCACATACTGGTTCAGAACCAAGCATCCAAGTTATTGTTAAGATTTTAAACCATTCTGTACTTTCTTTTCCTGTATTCTAAGGTGTCCAACTTTGATTCTTGTTAACACTGCAGCCTCCTGTAGTGGCAGTGCAACAGATGCTGACAGAATCTCAGCTGTCTTGCCCTGGCTCTGAAAGGCACTAATGGGGTGACCATGGGACTCTGCTTCTCTCTTTGTGCTTGTCACAAGCACCCCACAGCTCTCACATCCCTTTCAGCATGCCTTGTCAAAAATAAATATATCTTTTCCCAGTGTCTGCTGTGCCGTGAGTCCTGTAGGTTAAAAGACAGGTTGCAGGGTTTTTCTGAAGAAACATAACTAGGCATGAGATGTCTCACTGACCTCTCTGGCTCAGGTCTGGCTTTAAATAGACAGGTACATTCGGTATGCTCTCTGCTCTTGGCATCCTGCTTTCTCTTTTGGCGTTTCACAGCAGTGTTTCTTATTTACACCTGAGTGATAGCTTTACTGAATGGTAAAAAAGGGACATAGGAGGAATCTGCTGCTGCCATGTGACTCGGCAGCCACTCACAGTCCCTTGTCCCAGTCACAGTGCAGCAAGCTCTCCACATCCATGCTCAACTTAATGAACAGCAGTCACCAGTGCTGGTTGCAGACTTTCCTTCACGAAACAACTTTGCTCAGTCTCCAGCAGCAGAGAATTCATGCTTCTAGGCCATGTCAATACCTCAGTCTTGTGGTGGCTGGAAAAAGATCTGATACAAAGCCAAGATCAATTGTACAGCAGAGGCCTCCTCTTTTCCATCCTCAGTGATCAGGGAATTAGTTCCTTTCTTTTTTGTTGTCTTAATTTTGAAAGGGGGGGTACATGGATGATAGGGAGATTGTATTAAGTTATCTGAAGGAAGCAAATGCAATACCCCAGATTTGGAAGACATAAGGAAGAAGGAGATTATATAAAACATAGAGCAAACTGCCTTTGGTGACTCTTTGCCTACCATCCCTTCCATGCTTTATCCCTCCAGGGCACAGTTCTATTGTGTCCAGGTACAGCAAGCAAACTGTTATTAGATGCTGTGCAGGATTGCCTGGGTCCTCCATGTTTATCTATAGCTGTGCTGTTATCTTCCTGATTGCAGAAACACAACTCTCCTTGTTTATTGACTGCTCCTAAGGATTTTCCCAGGCTGTTATGCTCAAGATGACTTCTACCATCCAGTTCTTTCTGTCATCAGGGTTGAGTTTGGTTGCTCCAGCTCACTCTATGGATCATAAAAAAATGGAGCTGCAGTATTTTTAATGTGACACTCTGTAGAACCTTTCTAAATATTCAGTCTGGAATACTGAAGAATACTTTTTCTCTGATGGTGGAACTGCTTGTGTAATGGTTGTAAGAGAGTTTGCAGGGTCACAGTTCTTGGGTATTTTTCTTTATAATTTGCAGAAATAATATAAAACCTGCTACAATATTTAAGAAAGTTTCTTTTTAAGACAATTTCAGAAAGTACTGGTGTCTAAATATGCTCCAGCTTATTTAAAAATTGAAAACAAACCCATAGCTTCATTTTTGCCTCCTACACACTTTTTATGCTGCCTATGCACAAAATATAAAGGTAACCCAAACCACAGAGAATTTAAATATTAATGTCAGCCCCTGCAAGTAAGATACTGAATCTCAAAAATTTAAGGCAAACCCTTTTGTTCACAGAATTAAAATTTAAAACATCAACAAAAACAAACAGAAAACCAAAAACCACCAAAACAAACAAACAAACAAACAAACAAACAAACAAACAAAACCAAAACAGCCCACACCACTCTCCAGTTATAGGTCATGTGCAATTACCTAGAATGTCAGACAAAAAGCTGTTGAGAGAAACTTGTGGGCAGTGTGGGTTGTTGGAGCAGGAATCTCACTTAATGGAGCCCCACAGCACAGATGTGTGAGACTCTTTCTGATAACCTTGAAGTGTTTGATAAGAAACATAAAATGCTTTCACTCTGAGCTACTTCTCCCACTCTCCACTAGTTTGCCACAGTCAGTCCCCTGCATGAAAGCTCTGAAAATTATGCTATGAATGTCACCCTTTCAAGGGTCCCCTGCAGCCTACCTGATTGTTCCCTCAGGATGTGAAAGCTGCATAGCACAGAGCCCTCTGTCCCCCTTCTGTGTGTTCTTCTCTAATGCTCTCTGAAATAGCTTTCCTGATCAGCTAAAGGATTAGAGCTGAAGCAAACCAGAGATCACCAGCTTTGTCCCTGATGCTAACCAGAGGAATTCTCCAATCACTGGCACTTATCATCAGCCAAGAAACATGAACTTCCAACATCCAGTATGTGCTGGGGTTTTAGATAATAAAGGCTCAGAATTAGAAGAGAGTAATATGTGAGGCATTTTCTGCTAGTTTTAGTGGAGTTAACCCACTTCACTCCAGCAGTTAATGAACCTGAATCTTTCAGCTACTTCTTTGAAAATGACCTCTTTCATTACATCTTTCATCTTTCAATGGTGGGATACCCCATGAGATGGAATACCGAGACATTGAAGACATGACTGAGCAAGTAAATCTGGGCTGTATATGCATGGGGTCTGTAGACCGTTCCCTAACATTTCCAAATGGTTAGAAAACATATCTATGTGATGACAGAGCTTCCCTTTTCTTGCAAAAATAAACCCTTCCAAATTATTTTCTTATAGAAACTGTCAGAGAAACATCTATAGGAAGCTGAACAATTTTCACTTTAATTTTTCTTCTTTATCAGATTGAATTTCTATGAGTTTTCATTTTCTTACTTCTCAAGAGAAAAGAAATCCCACACTGCTTTGAAGAAAAACAACCTTGACCAAATGAGAAGTAGAAGAACATAGTGTTCATGGTGTTCAAATGCAGTTCTCCAGAGACACCACTGCTACATCAGGATTTTTACAAACATTCTTCAGTACCAGATATTCTACTTTTAATGTGAACTTTCAACAGACATAAACAGTCAACATTCTGCTGTTAAAAATACACAGCTTAAAAGTGCTGTTGGTTTTGGGTTTTTTTTGTTTTGTTTTTTTTTTTTCTTTTTTGCTGAAGAAAAATTCCACCTCCTATTGTAGCATTTTCGCTATGTCTCACTGTGCTACAAATTGTTCTTTCAGATTGTCAGAATTACATGGCTGTGGCATAGCTGCATAATTCCTATATGGTCCTTTGAGAGCAATAGGACTGGATTGCTCCGGGCAGTTGTTGACCCTGAGGAAGTGAGTGCTAGGTGGGATGAAGCAGAAGTGTCTATTTCTGGTGGCTCATGTAGGAAAATAAAGTGAGTGCAAAGTTGACAAGACACCTGAGTGTGTCTGATTTGCCAAGAGACTCTGCTGCCATCAGGTAGCTTCCCCATCAGTCAGTCTTGCCTGTTCTCACAGAATTGTCATCTCATTAATTTTAATAGGATTGCTTGCTTGGCTGGAGGGGTCAACACTGATTAAAATTGTTTCAGGCTGTTGCTGATAAGCTGGAGCCCAGCTCTAATCCTAATGAGAGGTCAAGAAAGGTCATGAATCGGATCCTACAGTTTTGGACAATTGGGCCAAGCGTAGTCAGAAAAAGAGGGATTGCAACATATAAGCTCTTACAAGTGACCCAATAAACAAGTTAAAAGGAGGCAGCAGAAATACCAAGCCCTTCATGTAAAGATCGCAGTCAGAAATACTAGTTATGAGACCTGAAGTACCAGTACCAACCTTTATAAGACATTATTCCAACAAGACATAGTTTTCCCTCTTTTTATGATACAAGCATAGCACTGGGTAATATCTCAGGTAAACATTCCAGGCTCTCTTTGCAGTCAATAGAAAGAAGGATGTTCATCTAAGTGCAATTCATCATTTTGTGAAATCTCAAATAAGCCAGATGAATCACACCCTAGATGATTTCTCTGTTGACTGTAAATGAAGCTTTAGACAATTCAGTATTCTCAGGTGCAAATATCTTCAGTCACTATCCAGAGTCAGGAGAGAGGAATCTCACTCAAAGGTACAGTATTTGTGGAGATGCTCTGGTTTTATTAATGGAAAGGCACAGACTCAAGGAATGTGTTCTTATACTAAAGACATTAATTTCTAGCCAAGACTGATGGTCTGTATAAACACTGCATGAGGGAGCATGTAGTTGTAGGTCCTAATGTTGTTCCCCTGCCACAGACCTCTTGGAAACAGACCAAGTAGTTGGAGAAAAAAGCAGTACTTTTGAACACCACATTTTTACACAATCTCCATTAAAAAGAGCTGGTTGAATCTGGAGAGACTTTCAGTTTTGGCCAACATGTTTGCCTGCCAGAAAGGAAAGAAGGCATATGAAAAATAGAGGGTAAAGATATCTTTCATGCCTTTCCCCAAACAGCTCCTTTTCAGAATGCTGAATTATCAGACTGAATCTTAGCAAGTTGCTCTACATAGTAATTAATACATCAAAATCCAAATAAGATTTTCTCTGGAAGAGATATTGTTAATTATTAGCAGAATCACAAAACCATTATAAAAGTAAACTATGTATAACTTCCTTTTTATTTTTTAAAGGATAGGAGATGCAGAGGATGGATTTCCAAAGGGCAAAAATACAGTATTGCTTGGATGTTTTTCATTCCATGAACTTTGTCTTCTTTGACTGGAGAGTTCAAATATCTTCATAGGACAAACATTACTGCAAAACTTCCTGACATTAGTTGTCTCTGAATTTCATGTGAGTGGATTTTTTCCTGTGGAGTTTTGGTACAGATACCTCTGAACTCAGTCCACCCCTAACTGCTGAAACTAACAGAGCTGAGCAAGATAATTTTGAGGTTTAAAAAATTACATTTTAAGGCTTCTTACTGAATATGAGGAATTTATTTCTCAAACAGGGGCTGGCCTCTTCTGGTGGCTGAGTAGGTTGCCAAACCTCTATGGTCTCTGCTGAGATATCTGCATAGTGACTGTTCTCAGTCCCCACTAGCTCAGGCTGGTTAAGGTAGTGCTTTGTGAATGTGTATTTATCTCCCCGGGGTTCTGAAGACAAATGCAAAGGTGATTACTGGCAATTCAAAACTCTTTAGATGTGCACATGTTCCTGTTAACTGAAGCAAAGCTGTAAGCAAAGAGATACAAGACCAGAGTGGTATCACACATCTGACTACTGGCCTGTGTTTGCAGAAAATGAAGATGAGGTCAAATCTCAAAATGAGCCAGCAGAAAACTGGGCAGACAAGCTTTATGATAATTGGTGATAGGGCTCATACTGTTAGTGCTGGACAGAAATTGAAGAGTCCTTTCATGGAAATTTTTGGGTTTTTCCTAAACTTCCTGCAAAATAGTAAGATAATCCCAGCCTATTTAGTCATAGCAATGCCAAATGTACAAAGTGGGTTCCTGGTCTGAAAAACACAACTTTTGATTGTAAACCAGATAGAACTCCAGTCTGAATTACCAAGAAACCATACATTGTATTAGTTTTCAAATACTCACCAGATATGAAGACTTTCAGGTGAAAGATGCTGACTTTAATTTATGGGATTTTCAAGTGTTTGTTGGGATTTTTCAAAGGAATGTTTCCAAATATTTCAGCATAAAGATTTTTTTCTTAGCTCCAGAGAGCAGCTGGAAGAAACTGCTGAAAAATGTCCATGAGGGGTGTAGCTGGGCATTTCAGGATAATACATTTCACTCTATGTCAATTGAATAAAAAATTCACTGTTTGACCTTGTTAGCTATGTTTAATCTTTATTCCATTGATACACTATCCAAGTCTGTCCTCCTCTCCCACAGCTGTTCTACCTGTACTAAATTCTTAGTTTTTGAAGTGACAAGCTGCCCCTGGAAGTCTCTCTCAAGTTAGATGAGATGACTTAATATCTGAAAAACCATGACGTAATAGTTTTCAAACTCAGAATAGTACCTTCAATCCAATGAAGTCTAGCAATAATTTATGTAGCCTTGACTTGACTCTCCTTGTTTCAGTCACAATAGTCTCGGTCTTTCAGTAGACACCAAGTGCAAAAGAGATGTTTTGGCAGAGAAGAAATTTTGGTACATAAACTGATAAAATTTGCAAGCAAAAATATTTTTATAGTGATCAAAGACAGGAGATGATGGGAAATGGGAAAGCTACCTTGCAAAAATATTGTAAAAAGCATTGTAGCTAGGCTTACATTGCTTCAGATTGTGTCTGATATTCATCTGGGGACAGTGATCTCTAACATGGTGATTTACAAGATAGCTGCATAAATGAGTTCCTACAGCCCTGGTCCAAGCTGTGGCCATGCTGGCAGTACCAAGGAACAGGAAGGGGTATATCTGAGTGGGGACAATCTCCTGTGTGTGCAGGTTCTCATGCTTTGATAGAGCATGCAATTTTCCTTCATCTGGCTTGCCCATCCATGTTTTCATATTGCTAGAGCAGAAATATTTTAGAAATAAGTCCCCTTTTCCCTAACATTTGGTTCCAGTAGCCCAAAGTGACCTTGGCAGCTTAGTACAAACCTCAACACCAGACTATTTCAGTTTGTCTTCCACAGCTTTTCTTTTGACAGGTTTATTAATTTCTAGTTATCATATAAACACAAAGCCAAAGTCAACACAGCTGCTAAGGCCTTATCCATGTCCTACTTATAAACCTTTTCAGCATGCCCAGCTTCTTGCTTTGGACTTCTTTCCCTCCTCTGCCAAAGGCAACTCCAGGTCACAGTGAACAGACACAAGGTCTTGCTTCAAAGTTGTTCCCCTGATCTGCTCTGCACCCATCTGAGATTGCTCATGGTTGTCATCCCGAGTCTCCTGCTGAAGTTTTTGGCTGCTGTTCAGCAGACAGTACTTATTCCAAGCTTTTCCTTTCTCTTTTTTTTTCCTTCACATCAGAATTTTTACTTGAAACAACTCTTCTAGTAGTTTATCAGACATAGAAAATCTTGATCAGAGGTTTAAAAATTTCTAGTCTGTGTTGAGGTTTGGGGGCTTTTTTTTTGGTTTGGTGGTTTTTTTTCCTCTTTTAATATGATACTGAAAAAGAACACCTAAGTGTCCCCGCGTGGATTTGTGAAACATTTACGGCACTGAAAACACTTTACGGTTTCCAGCCACTATTGCCATATCTTTGATCTGGACCTGGGACTACTCCAATAAACACATTCTCTGTGGATGATGCACTTTATTTCTTTTTCACCTGGTCTCTTCCATTTAAATTCTTTCTTACATTGCTTTTAACTCTTTAATATTAAGTGCTATGCTCCAACCAGTCCATATTGATTTTTATCTGTTCCTTAGTACAGTCATATACCAGCAAAGAATAATACAAAAAATTTTCTTGGGAAGATATGAACAAAACTGCCTTGAGATGAGAAGAAAAAGTAGCCTAAATCTCTTGGGACTTGCTTTAAAACTGTGTAAAGTACATTACTTTTTGATTATGAATGTTACATTTTAAAGAAGTGCGTTGCTCTTGCAAGAAGTCTCAGTGTAGGACAGGAATGCTTCAGTGACAAGCATGAAAAGACAAATAAGGACACCAGGATCTGCATCCAATAGTTCAGGGCAGGCACGGCAGCAGAACTGCATTCTCTATGTCACAATAAAAATTCCACACTCAGAGACCATATACAATATATGCAACATTAACCTATGAGTTACACCAACCATTTGTCTGCTCCATTGGGATCCCAGGTTTTAATTGAGATAATAATCACAAAATAAAGCTATCAAGCAACATGTCAGGAACAAATAAACAAATAAACAAACAAACAAGCAAACAAAATACCTGTAGAAGAATTGGCAGACTTTTGAAAAGAAAAATTACATAAACTATTCAGGAGCACAACAGCCACTGACTTGTTTATTCTTGACATGATCGGTATTCACAAATAAAATAAGACATTTGAGAAAATTTTGAATATATTATAGCAGAAGGAAGACCTTTTTCCAGTAAATTGCTTTGTGTACTCTTAAATGAGGTAGGCATATTTGAAAAATCCAGTTACCTTCTAAACCCTTTCATCTTTTTATAGACATGGATGCATTTTTTCCACATTACACTAGAAATTCAGTCAATAAGATGTGCGGATTTAGCTCACCAGATGCAGAAATTGCATCTGAGTTGTCATCTTGCTGTCTTACCTAGAAAGGACTTAACAGGTGAAATGCAGCTGGAAATAGGTAATTCCTTTCAAAATATATGCTTCTTTACATGCTACTAGAGCCAAATGCCATGAGTGACTCTGACTGTGAAAGGAGGAATGTGTGAGTAACCCAGGAACTGCCAATGTTCGTATGGCATTTCAAGTCAGGTACGATGAATTCCAATTCCAGAATCACTTCCAGACAGCACATCCACATTACCCATATAATACCTTGGAGCCATCATCAGTCTTTATTTGATGGTAAAACAAAGACAGGAGTCTTTCATGTCTTTTATCTTTTTGAAGCAATGGTGGTAATGGCAGAGAGCATAACCCAGCCAACACATTTTACTCTCTCATGCATCTTCCTACCTCCTGTGTCACAGGGCCAAGGTCAAGAAAAAAATCAATGTATTATAATTACCTACCACAAAACTCTATGTCTTTGAAGCTACTGCCCTTTTTCCCCCCTTTCTGATAAAAACTGCACATTTACCCAAAAAGCACAAACATAACAGGTCACCATTTTATTCAGTTTTTGTTTGGATTTTATATTAAAGTTTAATACCAAGTAATCCTAGTAGATAAGGAGGTTTTTTGCCTTCTGGGATATTGCTACTATTTCCAGTTTCCCCATTGGTTAAAAAGTGTTCAGCTGCACTCATTGTCCTGTCTGCATCATTTGTTAGTATTCCCAAATGTGCTTCCTTTATAGCTTTTTCCCTCTTTTACCACATTTGGCTGCAGTCTCCATTTCAGTGCATTAGTGAAGTTGTCTTGTGCAACACGGGGAATTTCTGTCTGGTTTGGGGATGTCTCCTGGGTAAAACATATGATGATTTGTCATTCAGAATGTGCTACAAATTGCAAGCCTGATTCCACCTGACAGCTGTGGGGAGGGCAGCGCTGCCTGGTGTCCCAGGCTCGAGGGAGCGACCGGAGCTGCGCCCGCCTCGCTCCAGCCTCATCCAGGGCTGTGCTGCTCCCACCACACATGGCTCCTCTGCCCACTGCCCCTGTGTCCTTTAACTTCATCTACTGCAGTGCCTTCAACTAGGATTCCCTTTAGAATAAAGCAGGGACAAATGGGAAATACTCTTTTTCTTTCCAAAGTGCTCGGTTTTCTTTCCAAAAAGGGACTCTCCTTTCACACTCAGTAAGTCTCAGATTTTTTAGAGTGTGATACACTTGCTAGGTCCTTATTAGAGAGTAAGCATTTAGTGCTTTTTCAAATTAGGAAAGAATAAAACAAGTACAAATTTTTCATTTTCCAGTAATAAAGCGACTATAAAAGATAATGCTATTCCAAACAATAGGTCTCATTTTATTCAATACCTTTTTTCCCTCTGCAATAGCTCCTAGGAATGAAGCTCATATCTCTGAAAAGTATGCTTGTTGGCATCTGTATTTTTGGGAAAATTTAGGTCCTTGAAGCAGTATATAGGATACACATTAAAGCAACTGGGAAACTGCTGTTTATATTACATACTTCCTGTGGAATACATTCATTTCTTCATGCATGATAGTGATTTTGATCTTATTTTAATGTATTTATTCCTTGCTCTGAAAACATGAACACATTACCTCCTGGCTGAGTCTTAATTTAAATATGTAGAATAAAGTTGAACAGAACAAAATGGAATAGAACAGAATGAACATATTAATATAATTAACACAGGTTATTCTAACATTTATTACATTTTTAAATGCACTTCAGTTGTATGCATATTTTACCTTTCCTCTGTAATCATAATGGTTAAAACATTATTTTCTCTTCTTAAAAAAAGAAAAGCCTTGAATACTGGATTATTTCAAGACAATTGCAAGTAGTGTGAATTCTTGTGAAATGTGTCAGAAATTGTGAAACTTGGCAATTCTGTTTGCAATACCAAGGTTTCACCAGTATTTTTTGCTAATGAAAAGAAATTAGACTCCCTCAGCCATTTTTGTTTATTTGGAACAAGAATGAAAAAAAAACTGAGATCATATTTTTAATGGTTTATACCAAGGTTGGCTAAAAATACACAGATGAGCATATTTTTTTTTGGAGAAGTAATCCCAAAGTCCTTTGTCTGGAGTGCTAAGTGTGGCAGTGCTGGGTAACAGAAAGGTATTGCAAACACTGAAGAAATAAGGGTTTGGCCTTCTTTCAAATTGTGTCTATAAACTGGAATCTTTTCTTGGCTGATTTTGTCTGATCAGACATCATCTGTATGGTCTCCCTCCGCATTCAGCAGAGAGAAATAATCACCTCCAGGCACATCCTATTGTGTCAGCTGAAATGCTCTCTCTGGGTGCCTGCGTGTCTCCGTGCAGGGGTGAATGCTGAGAATAGATAGGCAGCTTTTACAAAGGAAAAAAAAATATGGATGAGATGGATCCCTCTTAATTGTCCATAGGGGGAAAGAGCCCTGCCCCCGCCCTGAGCCAGTGAAACCTGCTACAATAACTCATCCAGGCTTTCAGCAGTCAGAGCGCTGGCAATCCTGCATTCCTCGGGACATGATGTGGTGAGCTTCAAAGGGAACTTGCTCTTCACTCAGACTTCAGCAAAAACGCCAGGTCAAAGGTTGAGGGTTTGTAAACTAATAACCCCCAGATGACAGAACAGGAGCCCTTACCAATATTATTTTCTTCTTTTTTTTTTTTCCTATGTTTTTCTGATTTCTTTATTTCAAGAGAACTATGTAAAAAATGGTCAAAGGAAGAGGAAGCAATAATGCTGTGAATATCTTGGGTAAGGAAGGAACGTACTTACATTAACATATGTACATATTTTCACATATACATTTTAGAAGAGAATATGCCTGAGCCTTGAAAACCCTCACAGTTCAACTCACTAAAGACTGTATTGGTATTTGCAGCAGCGTTAATTTCTGGAGTTTTCTGTCTGTCTTCTTTTAATTGTCTTGGAGCCATCTGAATTGTATAATACAAAAGGAAACCCAAGGAATTCAGCTGATATCCCCACTTTTATTTTGTAAATGAGCTATTAAAAATACACAAGACAAAGCAGATTCTGGATGAAAATTTCAGCACCCAGTCTCTACACAGGTCTGCTTTACTAATGCAAGGCTTAGACGTTTCATGTGGGAGACTTTGTATGAAGGGAGTGTAAATGGAAGGTTTGCAACAACTTAAGATTCCGAAATAGTCTCTAGGAGACCACTTTCCAGCCAGAGGCATCTGCTATCTCTTAGCCAGCAATCCCAAACCGTGTAAGATCAGGAGTTTATCTCCAGGGCTTTCTCCAGCTCAAGCTCTCACAGCTCAAGTACCCCCAGCTCTGAAGAAACATGAGACAAAACAGTTCAGTCCTTCACCCCTGGTCTCTTGGTACTTGGTCTGTGAAGGAATTTTTTTACTGCAGGCTCTATATATGTATGTAGATAATGAAGACATTTACAACTACGCTAACTGGAAGAAAGCAGCCAGAGACCAAGCTGTGTGAACAGCAATGCTTTCCTTGTGTGCAGCCACAGTTCTCAACACATGTAAGGTGCTGCAGGAGAGGGCAGCAGCCACTTCAGCCACTGATGTCAGGAAGGCATGAAATTTCTTACCTGCCCATCAGTAGGACAGAGGCCAAAAATGGCTTGACAGCCACGTATTGAGTTCTCCATACATTTAGTCTTTACTGCCACCACAGACCAATCAGTGGCCCTCAGGGCTCAGTTTTGGGAAAAGTCCTGTTCAATATCTTTATCAATGAATTGTATGAGGGTATTGAAGACAGTCAGTTTCCAGACAACACCAGGTTGGGAGGAAGTGTCAATCTACTGGAGAGTAGGAAGGATCTGCAGAAGGGTCTGGACAGGCTGGATCAGTGAGCTGAGGCCAACTGTATGAGTCTCAATAAGGTGAAGTGCCAGGTCCTGCATTTGGGTCACAACAACACCATGCAGCATCAGAGACTGGGGGAAGAGTGGCTGGAAAGTGGCCCAGCAGAAAATGACCTAAGGGTGCTGATCAACCGCTGCTGTACATGAGCCAGTGTGTGCCCAGGTAGCCAAAAAAGCCAATGTTGTGTACCAGAAACAGTGTGATCAGCAGGACCAGGCCAGTGATTGTCCCCCTGTAGTCAGCACTTGAGAGGCCACACCTTGAATGCTGTGTCCAGTTCTGGGTCCCTCCATTCAGGAAGGACACTGAGGTGCAGGAGCAAGTCCAGAGAAGGGCAATGGAGCTGGTGAAGGGTCTAGAGAGTGAGTCTTATGAGCAGTGGCTGTGGGAGCTGTGTTTGTTTGGCCTGGAAAAGAGGAGGTTCACTGGGATGTTCTCTCTCTCAACGACTCCTGAAAGGAGGTTGTGGGGATTGGTTTCTTATTCCAAGTGACAGGTCAAAACTAAACAGCCTCAAGTTATGCCAGAGAAGGTTTAGATTGGATATTAGGAAACATTTTTTCAGTGGAAGAATGATTAGCATTAGAACAGGCTGCCCAGGATGTGGTAGAATCACAACCCCTGGAAGTGTTCAAAAGGCATGCAGATGTGGCATTTGTGAGCATGGTTTATTGGTGAACATGGAGGGGCTGGGTTAAGGGTTGGACTTGATGATCTCAGAGGCCTTTTCCAGCCTAAATGATCCAATGATTCTCTGGTCATGGATTTTGTCCAGGTGAGAAAACAGCAGTCACTATGCATACAGGACTGCATATGGGACTCACAAATTAGCTTACAAGCTTTCTTGCAGCTAGACATATGATTGAAAAATGGATTCAATTGTGTCAATTTAAAGGTTACATGCCCAGTCTGAACTGGCTACCCATGTCTGACTTAAATCTACAGAGGTGAAGGAAGAAGAAAAAAATCATTTTGTTAGCAACTCCTCTCATGCCATCTGGGAATTATTAATTTGTAAGCCTTCCTAGTTTTACTGAAAAATTTAAGTGGGAAATAGCTTCTTTGAAGATCTTCTCAGCTGCTATAGCAACCAGATCTCTGTATCTCAGACTGGAAAAAGTCCAGATGAATTATTTCACCAGTTTGGGACAGGTTATTTATGCCCATACTGCTCAGTCCAAGTGGGAACCATCTTCATCTGCCTAAAACTGGGTTTGCTTAAACTTTCATCCTCTGATTAAAAGAATGCCATAAACCTTTAGAGGAGAATTCAGCCACCTCTCTTGGACACGTGCTTTAGGACTTTCTAGATCTGCCCTCTTGACTTGTAGCTCTCTGTCCTTCTATCCCTCTTGCACTGACCACAGGCAATTCCCAGTGAGTCAGCCTAGAAGAATTATCTCCTCCAAGGACTCCAAAGAAGCATTCAGAGAAAATGGTAAAAAAAGCATAGAGGACAACAAGAACAGTGGGCATAAAGCTAAAGGGTAAAAGGGTTATGGCAGGTAGTTCTTCACAAGGGGAAAAAATAAACTGTGCATTCATTTAATCACATACAACTTCTTCCTTCTCACTGCTCCAACTTCACTGTTGAGTTTTCTGCTGAAGACCTTGTTCAATTCTCCATGCAAAGAGAAATATCTCAGTTTTCCACAGAAATAGTTTTGTCTGCAAAGTTTTTTTGTCTTTGTATGCAATGACCAGAAAACGTTGACGCTAAAACCACAGAATAGTGGTCCCTGTCCACATATCCTACCTCCAACACATCCAGTGTGGTTTTCCTTAAGAATAGTAAATTTGTCATCGGACAAATACACAACATGCCTCTGTATGGCTTAAGTAGCCAAAACTACTTGACAGAAAAAATAAAGAAAATGCTTAATGTTACAAAATCAACAGACATCATGCTCAGAAAAAAATGGAAGCAATTTATTACTAATCTAACAGGTATCATTCTGCATGATTGTAAGACTAATAGGGGAATTTTATTGTTGGGGGAAAAAAATCAATCTTTTACTGGAATCTGAAGGATCAAGGCAAAACATGGCATTGAGCCCAGCTTTAATAAACTTCAATGACATATGAACCTTAATTTTCTCTAGTAGAAAGGTATTTTCTCTTCAAGTACATTATTTTTTTCTTTTTGACAGTCATTTGACTACTGCAGAGCGCATAACACACACAAGCTGCCTTCAATTCACTTATTTGATAAAGTATGGTGTGTCCAGTTCTGGATTAAGAAGAAAATTTTTGGAACAACTGAAAATTCCTAAATATATCCTTTAACCTTTTTTTAGAATTTTCTAACCTTTCCATGGAAAAATACATGAATTAATTAAAATGCAATTTACATTGGTATAATTGGCTTCTAAGAAAATAATGAAATCCCCGGGTCTCAAGCAGTAAAACTGCATTGCCCTTTAGTATAAGCATACCCAGTATTTGATACATCTGTGATCTTTAATTATTTTTTCCAGTGACTTTGTCCCAGATTTCCCCTTTCTTTTTTTTTTTTTTTTTTACACTGGCTTATCCGGTAGGAATATCCCATCTGTTAAATCTAAGTACAAGTAAAAAAGAGACCTTTGCATTTTCCCACAGCACTCCTGCTTCTGCATTTCCTAAATGATGGATGAGGATTGGTTTGAGTCTAAGAGTTTTCCTGTGCACTATGCCATGAAAAGGTGGGGGTGAAACAAAACAGAGAAATATCAGCTAGGTTTTGTTGGTTTTGACCTACATTTCCTTTTTGTACTCCCATTGTATAAACAAAAGTTTTGCCATTAATTTTTTTTTGCATGCAGCCAGAGAACCATACAAAAGTCAGCTGAAACTGAAATATTTCTATGAACATGTGCAAAGTTAAAATTTGTCTTTTAAGCATCTATAGACAGAACCAAATCTGCTATTTCCATTTATTAATCTCCCTTTTCCCCTTTTTTCTTATTTCCTCCCTGCCCAAAGAACAATACTTCAGGCTAATGGACAATAGAAATTTTAATAAATGAGATTCTCCAATTCCTTTTTGGATGAAAAATAAACCACAGCCTCAAAAATGATCAAAGAAGAGGGAAATACTTTGCTTCTCAATTCTGTTGCTAGCAGTTACATGTGATATACTGATGAAATCTTGATCCAGTGATATCTGTACAAAAAATTTCAATTTATTTTAGTGGGAGCTGCTCTTACATCATATCTTACATTCACTGAGGATCCAAAAATGTGATTCTCTACTGCCAAAAGATGAGACTACTCATAAATATTGATCAAGATGTCACTCTTAACTTCAGTCTGGAGGTCCTACAACAGGAAAAATCTCTGCTAGACACGTGTGTTAGCCAGCGTGCTACAGCCAGGGATATTTCTCCCGAACTGCAGAACAAACCCCATGTCCTTGGTTCTCATAAACAGAAGAGTTAAAGTGTTTGCATGTAGCTGAATGAATTTTGTTATACGTTTAGCAGACCTTGATACATGTCTAAAGCCAAAAAGAGATACAAACACCAGTGTCAGTGCTTAAAGGCAGCATTGCTGGTACTTCATCTAACAGTGCCAAGCATGCTGTTAATTATGCAGGTGTTTCAAGTGGCTTGCAGTTATGTTAAGTGATCAGAATAAAAACTTGTTGAATTTCAACCAGCTGGAAATGGCTGTTTACTGCCCTACTGCTTGGTTTCATTCTAGCATTAAATCAAAAATATGTGAGAAAGCATTTAAAGATTCTCAATGGATAAAGCTGTAATATGCTAGCAGGAGTATGAATGACTCACAGCTATTTTAGGAAGAGCTTGATGCAACAAACTTAAACCCCTTATGATGAACTTGTAACTGCCTTTATTTACAGTACTACCTCCTGCTATAAAAAGGTGCAGGAATTATTCCATTGTTCTCCCGATAAATGAAAGCCTCACACAAACAGGGTAATTTTAAACTCCAGGAAAACAAAAGAGAGCACAAAGGGGAAAATATTTTCCATAGTTTTATATCAATTACTTAAACCAACTTATTTCAGTTGGTAGTACCCTCATAAACTCTAAAGAAAGGCATTAGCTGATTGTATTGTTAAATATTCAGTTGTATTAAACAATTTCCAGTCCCATATAAACTGACCACAGTCTGACAGTCTCTGTGATGATACATTTTGAAACCAAACCTTTGGAAGGTAAGTTTTACTGCAGCTCATTATTACCTTTAAATTCAACTAAAAAAAAAGATATCACACTCTCACAAAAGCAATTATCAATGTTTGCTCCAGGGACATTTTACTTTGAGGAGAAGTGAATGATATGGCTGTTTGCATGCATAGAATCCTAATATTTGCACAGGCTATATATATATATATATTTGCGCAAAACTGAGTTTATACAGGCTCCTGTCTGAAGTGGCCAGCTAAAAACAAACTCCCTTCCTAAAGCTATACAATCATGTCAATGTGAAAATACACCAGGTGGACTTTGTTAAAGTACTTCATGGGCTTTTGGGATCCCAACCTGTTTCAGGGACTCAGCTGCCTCAAAAAAGGGGTGTCTTGGCCAGGTAGGCCCCTCAGAGGAAGGTGTTTGGAGGCACCTCAGAGAAGATGCATGGACCAGTGTGTACTCCTGCACTCCCAGCTCAACCTGGAATGTGACTGTTTTGAGAGAACCTTTACATTTTCCCTGGAGGCTGAAATTATCTGTAATGGCTTACAGATTTAGCCTGGATTCTGTGAACACAGAAACATTTGGGAATGGTTGGGGCCATGGCAGGGGTGATGCTGGAGAAGCTCTGGTGCCTGCTGGGGGTGCAGGGCCGTGCAAGCAGGAGGGACACCTGAGCTCCTGCTCCATCCTCCCAGCCCAGCGAGCGCTGACGGGAGCACGGACAGCATCCCAGGCAGAGAGGGGTTTTGGGGCAGCACGACGGCTGGCTGTGGTGGGGAGCTCTCCTCTTCCTTCTCCCACTGTGCCCACCAGCTGGCTGGTTGTGCTTCTCAAGGACAGAAACCCATCATCCTGAACTTGTTAAAATTGTCTTTGTCTCTTATGGGTTTATAATTTGCACAAACTGTGTTTACCTTCATCTACAAAATAAGGGTGATATCTAGAGATCTGGTAACCCTATAAAATATTTTAATACCCTGGCTTTTAAATTCTGAATCTTCAGGTGTCCTCGGGAGGCCAAGAAAGCCACAATAATGAAAATCAAAGGGATATGGAAATGTTTTGGTTCAGTTGGAGCTGCTGGAGTCGGTCCAGAGTAGAGTCATGAAGGTGATCAGAGTGAGGACAGGTTGAGAGATTTGGAGTTGTTCATCATAAAGAAAAGAAGGCTTCAGGGAAACCTTACAGTAGTACCTTCAGTACCTGAAGGGAGCCTGCAAGAAATCTGTAGAAGGACTTTTTACAAGGGCTTGTAGTGAAAGGACAAGGGGGAATGGCTTGAAACTGAAAGAGGATAGGTTTAAGATTAGATAATAGGAAGAAATCCTTTACAGTGCAGGTAGTGAGGCACTGGAACAGATTGACAGAGAAGCTGTGGATGTTCCATTCCTGAAAGTGTTTAAAGCCAGGTTGGGTGTGGTTTTGATCCACTTGGTGGATCAAAAGATGTTCCTGCCCATGGAAGGGGGGCTGGAACTAGAAAATCATTAAGGTCCCTTCCAACCCAAATCATTCTCTGATTCATTGGGTGTCTAACATATGTGAAAGACTTCTTTAGTAGTTTATCTAGTAAGGCCAACACAGCACTTTATCTTCCAGAACACTTCTTCTGTTAAAAACGTGCTGGGTCACTGGAAGATGGATGTTCTCTCTGATCCAAGACCCAGTACCTGGCAGGGAGGGCTATGCATTGAGGAAGGGAGGGAAAACACTAGGGGGCTGTACCAATCATCAGGATGTGTCTAACCCATTCCATGGACAACTTTGCAACACCCCCCTGGGCTCCCCAAGTGCAGGGAGTAGCACTGGCTCCAGGACCCAAGCCTCCCCTGCCAGCTGCGGAACAAGTGTGCAGGCTCTGGGGTAGATGCAGGAGGGCCTTGTCAGAAATGTTGAGGCTATTTTAGTGCTAGAAATCACAACCTTTGGAAATTTAAGCTCTCACTGTTCCTTCTCAGATATGAATGTTTTGGGTAATGGCTTTGGCAGGAATAGGTGCCCAGTTAGTCAAATAAAAGAACAGCTGCTGGTCCCTGCATATAGCAGAGATATGCAGCCCAGGATGAAGAAATCCAATGGACTGACACTGTTTAAAAAGTAGCTTTGAAGAACTGTAAATACATCCATAAAATCTGTGGCAGATTATTTGGTGAAGAAATTACCATGCTTCTTGTCCCCTGTTAAATCTTTATATTGTTTCTGTCGCTCAGAAGAGCACAGAGATATTTCCTTTTTAAGTGTGATATTAATAAAACAGAGTCAAAGGCACATTGGTGGTTTTTCTGTCTGGCTGCTAAATGGCTTAGAAAGTATGCAGCTCTATTTTTAGGAGAGAAATGCTTTTAAGGATTAAAAATCAGAGGAGAAGGTAAACAATTTCACATAACTCTTTAATGCGAAAGATGATTTTTCCCTTCAGTGCAGGTTAGTGCTTTCACAACAGGCTGATGAAAGAGGCCCTTGCTGCTTTTTTCCCTGTATAGGCTACAAAGGATCTGGGATGAAGCAATAAAATATGGAAAAGCAGCACCAATGTATATGGATGAGAGAGGGGAGGGGTTGTAAATCCAACCAAATTAGACTCTGATAGCCAACTGTCCCAGCTGGAATTAGATTCTATCACTTGTGAATATTTCACAGTCACTAGCTGAAAGGCATCTCATGAAGCAAGTAAAGACAATCAGTGGAAGAGCTGAGTGTTTTGTTTCTCAGCCAACTAAAATAAGCCACAAGCTATATTAAGGTTTTAAGGGGAAAAAAAATCCAAAACCCAATACAATTTTCCCACTGGCAACCAGATGGAAATGCAGGTACAATTTTGTTAGTGAGTGTGTGTTGCTGAGTGGTAATTTACCCCCATCTGAGGGAACAGGGACTCCTGTGGGAGACAATATTCCAGGGGACTCTGGGTGTGCATTTGTGGTGCCCTGGTCCATGCAGGGCGCATCTGGGAAAAGCCCCTCTTCCTACCTGGCTAAAGTGTACTGGACAATGTTTGACTGACTTAAAAGGTCTTTCCCTAAATTCCAGCTCTAAGCTAAAGGCTCATTTATGTTAAATACAACAGTCTAAAGGAAGCAGTAGAAGAACTTCATGCTGTAACCCAGACCTTCCCCCATCTCCTTTTTTCTTCTATGGAGTAGATTGTTTCTGCTTTCTACTGCAAGCAAAGTTCTTGTTTCTTGAGCACGAAGGCATCAGGAGAAATTAAAGCTAAAGCTCATTTTCTAGAACAGTGTTAACTTCTATGAAGAAATTAATTGTTCGGCTGGCCTATTAATCTAGATGACAGTTTTATTACAATTAAAATATCACCTCTAGGAGGCCCTTTGTTTGCATTTGACAGGTTTTATTGTGTTTATATAGGCTAATGAAGCAGAATTAAATTATGCTGCTTATATTAAATTTAAATGACTGATTTATTGTATTTAAAATCCAAAATTTATCATGCATGTTCCTTAATGCCACACAAACTACATTAGTTCACTGATGGTTTATATTTTACTTTGGTCATTTGCCCAATTGAAAAAGGTTTTGTAGGCACTCTAAAACGTGGTGAATTAATGTCCAAAGGCTAGAACAGAAAATACTGTCTATAAGCATTTTAGAAGAGGAAAAATATTGTGATGCTAGGTCTAGCCTGTGCTTCAAGTCAGTGGCTCTGATTTCATGGTTCACTATTGGTGATTTCACTAAAGTGCTTTAATTTGAGCCTTTGCCAGCTGAGATCAAGTATCTGCTATGCTCATCTGTGTTGTTGGTATTTCTTGTTACTTATTTTTCTTGATCTAGCAAACTTTGTTATTCCCTATTAAACATGCTGCTCACATAATCCCTACTGCCTACAGTATTCCATATAGAGGAACACTGAGTACTCAGGTTTCCATGTAAGTACAGAGCTGATCACCTATAAATATGAGGGTAACCTGATGCACATTAATCTTTGCATTTTCTGATCTTAGAATTCCTCTGAGTTTACTTTAGATTTCTGTCCCATGGATGCTTATAGTTCATCTCATTACTCTGTGTTTCTTCCTTCATTAACAGAGAGAATTGGATGTGTGGTGAGATTCACTGGGTTTGTATTTTAGATGCTGCCTTTAGGGTTGTGCTGTAATATCTCTATTTCTTTCCACACTGAGGAAGCTGCTTAGTTGAGAGACAGAAGACATCTAGTCAAATTAATCCCATGGCTAATATCTGAAATATTGCGAAAATCCAGTCACTATGAATGCTGGTACATTTTTTTCTTTTGTCAATACAAGCATAAATGAAGGGCTAGGGAAAAATAGTTTGTAAATCAACCTCCAAAACAAATAACTGGAATCACTGTTATTAGTGTGTATCAGACAATTCTATGAGTCCTTAAGTAGTCTAAGAAGTGCTATTTAAGAATAGCAATTTTGCTGAAAAATTTTACTTTCAGGATATAAAGAAATTTCATATATCCAGTTTGAATCTGATAACCAACTTTGACCAGGCACACAGCAGAAGAAGAATTTCAGAAAATCATTTTCTTTTTTAATAGCAGTACTTGGTGAACTCATGACACCAATTATTTATTTTCCTTTGTAGTATTGCTTTATCTTCATCTTGGCTTTCCATTTTGGCTATTAGCTCACAGACATATATTGTTTCATATGTAATACTATGGGGAAAGAAACATATCAGAGTTGATTTTCTGCTCAATTATTAAAATGGTATAACCAAGGGAACAACTTAAATTATTTCCATGATTAAATGTACTGTGTAATGACACAGATGTTTGTGGGTACGAGTAAACTGGAACTAGAAGCCAGCTTGAGTTTCTAGGACTTTCTGCAATATGTTGACTTTTACTACCTTGTCCTTCAGTTCTCAGCTGCCTGTAGGGATTTCTCTTGCCCTCATTCACCAGCAGAAAACTTTATGAAATATTAGGGACTCAACTGTGCCAGTATGAAGTTCAGTTTTGTGTGAGGAAAGATCCAGTAACTTTCATCCCTTTTTGGTGCATCAATTTTCATCTATTTGAACTGTAGAAAAGTAGGTCTACAAAGGAAGCAATGTGGGAATAGACTTCTGGCACATCAGTCCTACTTGTTGATAACTCAGTGTTTCAGTCATAGGATCATAGAATGGTTTGGATTGGAAGGGACCTTAAAGATCATCCAGTTCCAGTGGCCCTGGAATGGGCAGGGCCAGCTTTCACTAGGCCAGGTTGTTCAGAGCTCCACCCAGCCTGGCCTTGAGCATTTCCACGTGTTTAGCCATGGAAAACACGTAGGCTCACAGACCTGCTAAGTGCCAATAGTGTACCGAGGTTTGGCAACAGCCATGCATCAGAGTAGGGAATCCCAGCAAACAGGATCCTCTTTAAAATACAGAGGCTAATTCTGAAATACCTAGGTTTTGTATCTGATACAAGGAGCAGCTGTGTCTGGACATGAAAGTTTAACAGGAACTTTCTTCTGCATGACTCACTTGAGGAAATCACACTTCTCCCTCACAGAAATTCCAGTGAGAAAAATTAACACACCACGTTAAAATGCACAGAACTCAATACTGAAAAATACAGTTGCTTCAATATACTACAGTCATCTTCCCTAAAATCAAGGTGACAGGTTATTGGTCCATTTGTAGCTAAGGCCTAGACCAAAGCCCCATATGTTACTCTTTTCAAAGTTTCTAGCCTGAGGGTAGATTTCTGTCTCTAAGACAGGTCCAGAGTCATGCCAGTGGATTGCATGAAGAGCCCAAAATCCAGGGTAGTCCTGGAAAGCTTATTAGTGATGAATATGAGCTGTCATTGGAGCTCAATCAAAAAATACTAATATGTCTTTTAGTATAGTAAAAATATGCTTCCTCTCTGGAGCAGCATCACCTGTTCCTTGCTCTTTTAATTATCTGGCTTCTATCATTTTGTGCTTTACTTAAATCACAGTGATGCAATGAGCCTTAAAAGCAAAGGTGTTCCTTTGTTCTAATGTTGTGCTTGCCCACTTGGTATATAATGTCCAGGTAAACTTTGTTCTACGTTGCACAGGTAAGTTGTTTTTAAAACTTTGCAAGGTAGAAAAATGTGAAGAATTTGTGACAAAGGAAGAAAAGGGTTCCTTCTGTGAGCTTGTGTAAAGAATACCTACAAAAGAGGGGTCTTGCCTCTGTGTATGGATCAGCTATAAACTGGATACTCCAAGGTCCAGGAGCAACAGGAGAGGGTCCAGCAGAGGGACATGAAGATGATTAGAGGTCTGGAACATCTCCCTTGAGCAGAGACTAAGGGAGCTGAGCCTGTTTAATCTGGAAGCGAAGACTGAGAGGACATCTCATCAATGCATATAAATATCTCAAAGATGGGTTCCAATATGATGGTACCAGACTCTTTTCAGTGGTGCCTAGAGACAGGACAAGCAGCAATGTCCATAAACTAAAACAAAAATTTAACTTCAACATTAGGAAGAACTTCTTCTCATTGAGGGTGGCCAATCACTGGAACAGCCTGCACATGAAAGTGGAATATTCCTCTTTGGAGGCATTTAAAACCCACCTGGACATGTTCCTGTGTCACCTGCATTAGGTGACCTTGCCTTGGGGGTGGTTGGACTAGATTTTCTCCAGAGTTCCCTTCCAACCTAGCGAGTCTGTAATTCTCTGTGATTCTCTGTTATTTAACTCTGTCATTTTCACTTTTCATTAAGTCAATCAAATTAGGAAAGGAAAATAGTCCATTGAAGCAGAAATATATATATTAGTGTATTTGATAGGCCTGTTACAACCTTTGTAAAAATGCAGCCTAAGCTGTATATGGTAAGACTATACAGAGCAGAAGTGAATATGCCAAAAATGCAGTCAGTCTGTACAGCTGCCAGAAGAGGTGTTAATATTTTTCTCTATTCTAGTAGAAGCTCATTGGGATATGCAAAAGTCATTCGTTAAGTAACGCTGGAGAGTGACAGATGCTGACATATATAATTTGACAGCTGCAAATACCAGGTACTAGAAAGTGTCATTTCCCATAAGTATAAAATAATGGGTCATTATTCCCTGACAGATTAAAACCCAAGTACTATGAATAAATTAATCAGTAATCCTGCGTACTTTAAAAGAAAAATAGAGCATGCTTTTTCTTCTTCCAGAAATAAAGGAGATTTCCTTTGTTCTCCTCTCACCTGTGTGTGTTACCACCAATTGCCAACCCTCTGATGAGGTGGAGCAGAGGAAGGAGTCTCTCACAAAATCTACTTAAGGCATTTAAGACCTTTATGTTTCCAGACAGGGGATGCTGGTTCCCTAGGCAGCCAGTGCAGAAACAGCACAGCATCCAGCAGATAGCTCAGAGGAGAGGCTTGCTGCCTCTTTGATTGCAAGAGGATCCCAGGAGCACACCCATTCCCAGGCCTGACATGAAGGGTGCCTCTCAAGGGTTACCTGTCCTGCTTTGTGCTGATCCATAGGATGGATGTTGTTATGTGGCCCCATGGGAAGGTCTCAGCTTTATTCTTGCCTTTAATTCTGAGCCCATGTTTCCACTACTGAGGCACAATGACCTTCTTCAGGCAGACAGCTAACAGTGGGGGACCCCTGAGGTTTCAGAAGTAGCGTCACTAGAGATGTTTGTCTTCCTCTGGGCAAGGGAAATCGGCCCACTGGTGGAAGACAAAGCTGAGAGGAGAGTAGAGACAGATCACACCCAGCAGAGTTCTGCTGAGGTTGCACTTACTGGGCTTGTCGGAGGGGATTCATCTCTCCAGGATAAGAGTGATGCTCTGCCTAATGTGGCCTGAGTCCTAAAACAAGCCAGCAGGAACCATTCCCAATAGGAATACACTAAAGTATTTAACAGGAATCTAGATGATGTCAAAGTTATTCCCAGTGCTTGCTGTATTTAGTCAGCCGTGAACCTGCAAGTTTGGTTATGTTGTGCCTGTGGATAGCAGTTAAAACATGGCTAGGATATATCTTCTTTCTTCTCTCCCACCCCAATTATCAAACCCATCCTCACCATAGCGTTACATTGTGATAGGTGTTGCTGGGACCAAAGGCTGTTCACAGCTGAGTTGTTACTGTCCAGTTGCAGCAGCTCCAATGTTGTCATGGAAAGGAGCACGGCAGGAGCCATGCCAGTGCCTTTGGGTCACTGGAGAAACCACCTGGTTTCTCAAAAGAAACCACCAACCATTCAGCTTGGACAAGACCTCTGAGATCATTGAGTCCAGCATTTAATCCAGCACTGCCAAGTTCAGCACTAAACCGTGCCCCCAGGTGCCACATCCACATGTGTTTTAAACACTTCCAGGGATGGTGATTCCATCACTTACCTTCTCTGTGATGGTACCTTCTCTGTGAAGATTTTTTTTTCCTAATATCCAATCTAAACTCCTCTGGAGGAAGGACATCCCTTGTCTAGTTAAGTAGTTTCTGATAATCCTTTCCAGCAGTTCTGCAAGAGCCAAGCAGATCTTTCTTGCTTGAGAAAAGTGCTTTTTGCTGTCTTTTGGGAAAATGTTTTCTGTTTTTGCATTAGGTACTTTCCAAAAGAAGCATTATTTATTCATTTATTTCAGTTTCTTTAAATCTATGTCCTTTAGAAGTAACACAAAGCCATTGTAAGTGACACGTTTGAACTCTTGTATAATGGAGGACCTAGAGAATTTCACTCAAATTCCTGCATTTGGGACTTGTTGGGTTTTTTTTTGTTTTTGTTTTTTTTTATGCAATCACAATTGCTCATGTACAACACAAATAAAGTAATGCCTTCAGCCATTACTTATTGAACCTGTGGTTGTAGCTTTTCAATGAATTTTAAAATGTAACATGCATTTAGATTCTCCAGCAAATCATGCAACATTTATGTTCAAGGGGGTTTTGATTTTTAGTCTACTACTACTACTGTCTTTTTTTTTTTTTTTTTTGGTAGGAGATTAATTAGAAGCAACTGCAAAACTAATGCTGAATTTATTGAGTGGATTTCCTATCATCCATCATAAATGTTTTGCAAATGTTCTACATTTAGCAAAGCAGCCTTCTGCTCTGTGACTGGGCTCCTAGAAACCATTATCATATAAATAATAATTAGATGGAAGTTAAAACCAGCATGACTGTACTGAACAAATATACATGATTGCAAATGTGTCTGTATCAGTGGGAGAGAAGGAAAGTGAATCCACTTCAAATATTCTGAGTTTTACACCTCATTAGTTGGAGATGATTGTTTAATGGTTTGATAAAGGGAATTTTTCTCCTTCCTCAAGCCACTTGTTTCTTTTCCTGTTTTTAGTAATTGACTACAGTTCAGAGTTATGCTGATTTTTTAAAGGTTTTCACGTATTTCTTTTCTAGAAGGTTTTATCTTCAGGCTGGCTGGTGTCTGTGGGCTCAACCTCACACTATCCATAGCATAAGATGCCAATCTTCCAACACCAGTTCTGGTTAAAGACAGACACTTGGGCTGTCAGCAGCGGGGTGTTTTCTCAGCTTCAAGGACATACTTTTGAAGTCTTTGAAGACAAGGTACATCACACCAAGTTTGCAGATAGGAAATTATAGACAAAACATTGCAGAGATCAAATGAATGTTTTCCTCAGTCTCTTAAGCTACATGTTAATCAAGTCAAATGCTAAAAAGCTGTTAAATATTGTTATCAGCAATTGCTTAGGCAAGGCCCTGCTTCTATACATTTACAACATATGTGGAACAAATGCATTTACAGTAACATTGGTTAACTTTGAGTGAATATAGGTAACCTTTTTTTTAATCCCTATATAATGAGTAGTAGTTTTAGTGAATTTTCATCCTTCCCAGGGCCAAGATTTAAAAGGGGGGAAAAATCAAAACAAATATAAGACTAAAATCTTTATTGAAGGACTTGAGGTTCATGCCTACATACTATCATTTTGTTCTTTCAGTTCTAAGTGTTGGTAACTGAAATTTCCCTTCCACAGAGCGTGTGGCTACAGTAACAATGTGTCTGTCTCCTTAGTATTTGTTGGCAGACTAGATTGCTTTTGTTTGTATAAAGTAGAAATGGGCTTTAAAGGCAGTAGTCCAGGATGTGTGGTGCATGGAGCACTAGTAAAGTGGTTGAGACACTGCTGGCAGCAGGAGTCTGCAAAGAAACCATCACACTGGAACAAAAACAGCTGTCTGCCAGCACCATAAACTTTAGGAAATGTTGTGGGTGATTAGTTGCTACTCCTAATGTGTGAAAGTTGGCCTGTCTGCATACAGGCAAAATAAACTCCTTTTTACTTTTTGCCACTCATACATAGAAATCACAGGACATTATGGGATTGATTATGAGCCATAAAAGCCAGGAAGTTCAGGTTTAGAGTGAAAACCATTTCAATGACTGTCTCTTTCTATTTGGATGTCATTGCATGAAAAGCTAAGATGAAATGAAAAGGAACAGGAAACAAACCTCAAATGGAAATGGGACAAAAATCTCTAATGGGAAAAGCAACTCAGTCAGGAAGGAACACTCAAGCATATAATATAAGGCACCTGGCCTCTCTGAAACTTTTGGTTTTTAAAGTAAACCTTAGTGGTCCTAGAACAATAGTAAAAGAACAGTCCAGCAAACACATATTCTGCTGAGTGTCACAGATATTTTTTTTTTCCAAATACAGACATCCTTCCCATTTCCACCATCCCACCAGCTCACGTAGTCTGAATAAACAGCACTTCAACAAAAGCAAGAAAGAATATGGATTGATTGCAAAGAAAATAATAAAAAGGGTGTTTTGTTATGAAACTCTTCAGTTACATTTTTGGGGGATAAACTGTTTTGAAGGCCATTTCAAAATTAAATAATCTGTGAGTGTAAATGTGGAAATTTACCATGAAGTGAAATTATCCTTGTTTTGTGTTGCAAGGCAGTTTGAATATTTCCTTTCTGTGAGGGAATTTTTTTTCTGAACTGAAATAGATGTGAAAACCAAGGGCAGAAGGTGGGGCTATTATAATTTTTCTTTTATATACCTCTGAGTCTTCTGCTTTAAGCAATCATAACAAAGATAAATATTTATATAGCACCTGCCAGTCTATGGCTTAAAAGCACTTAACATACTTTAATATATACTATTGCACAGAAATAGAAAAAATACAGTTCCAGGGTGAAAGGCAATTTCGGGCTGATAGCAATGCAGAAAACAGAAAGTAAACAGGATTTAGAGCAAAGTAAACCAGAATTAATTCCTAGTATGAATAACTAAAAGAGAAAAGCTAATATTTCCACTGCTGAAAACTTTGTCAGTGGGAATTTCAAAGCCTGATTTTTCTTATCTTTCATAAACAGGCTGTAAATCTTAGGCCCTAAAAAGTAAATGGATGGCTTAGTACTCTAACAAAGGACAAGACTTCATTCCCACAATTTAGTAAGATACAGTCATGGAAGAAATGGTAAGATCTGAGTCTAAGTGCCTGCAAAGGGTTAAGAAGGGCTGTAGAAATGACTTATGCTTTTGACTAAGCAATAAAACTACATTCTTGGGTGGGGGGAGACTGCAATATTTTGGAGTGCTTTTTCCTCACAAAAATGTCACAAAAAGATTTTCTTTCCTTCAGCATGATCCACTTTATTGTATTTGCAAGAAAAGTAAAGGAAATGAAGACTTTTACTCTCGGAAATACCAGTTTTTCTTTCTAATGCTAGTCAGCAGTCCAGTGATTTAGGGGTCATTCTTGGGAGAATACCAGGATTAGCAGATGGTATCAGATAAAACTTTTGGTTTGTATTTTTTATTCTTACTGGTCAGTATTGACTAACAACTTACTGAAGAAATCCAGCAAGCAACAGAACCAGAAGCTTTAGATAAAAGACCTAGAGGTTTCTCCAGAATCATAGAATTATTAAGACTGGAAAAGACCTCCAAGATAATGGAGTCCAATGTTTGACTGGACACCACCACCTTGTCAACTAAACCACAGATCTAAGTGCCACATCCAGTCATTTCTGAACAATTCCGAGGGTGGTCCATCCACCACTTTCCTTGGCAGCCCTTCCAATGCTAAACTCACATTCATACTGTGAAATGCATACTTAAGTGTTTGTGGAAAATAGGACACCTCCAAGAGGAAGGCATGAAAGAGCCCTGTCTCATAGGACGGATTTATTTCATAAACATAGGAAAACTGCTAACTTTTGCATGTGTAACCTTTAGAATAGCAGAATTTAACTTTTTTTTTTCTTTTAAGGCATTTGGGAGGTTTTCTACTTAGTAGTGAGACTATTTTGAGAACAATTTAAATATCTGAAATGATTATGCATAAATAGTACAAATATGCTAAATTTAACCTTTGAAGTAGTGCTTAGCTCTTCACTTCCAAAATGAAAACAAAGTAATAAAAATTGCTCTGGATTAAAGAGGCATACTTGGTATTTCACTCTCAGCAGAGAAACACCTCAGACCAGGGTTGTAAAGGTACCTGATTTGTAATAAGGAGCTTTGTTCCCTTGCAAATGGATGTTCCACAAATTCTCCATCACCCTTCTTGGATCCCTCAGAGTCAGTAGGAAGAAATTTACTCATTGCCAATTATACAAATCCAAACAAGCAGGTAGAGGGCAATATATGCTATGTCAAGACACCAACCCTGGTCCCAGAATATTCTAGCTCTGCGGACACAGCATTTACTCTCAGCTAATCTTTTCCCCACACTGAGGACAGAGGGCTGTTGCTGGCCCAAGTTGACTCCTGTTAAGGTGTCATATGTTCCAGAGCCAGCTACAGATCTCTAAGCAAGCATTTTGTGCTTTGCCATGACTAACTAAGCTCATGGACACAGCCTCCAGCACATGGAACAACTTGGTCTGTCTTATCCAAGCCAGCCTTCTGTCACCCAGCCTGAGCTGGTGCTGAGCACTGCTGAATGTCAAACCTACTTACTTCCAGGTAGGAAGTGACTCAAGGAAGAAGCGATGCACTGGAAAAGCATCACCTGGCTTTATAATCCTCTTCAGTCTGGAACCCTGACTTTCAGGCTAGGAAGGAATGGAGAGAAAAGCAGTCTGCCCTTTCCTGCTGAAGCTGGGCCACAGGAATGCATGGTGCTGGCTGCAGTATGCACAGGAATTCTCTAGCCTAACTGCTGTGGCATTTAGTTCCAAGGTGGGAGACTTCTGTTTTGTTCCTGTTCCCAAGGCTGGTAATGTACTGTACATTTGAGAAAAGTAAATAAAATACATCAGCAGAGATGGGAGAAGGAGTGGGAATGCAGAGCTTTCTTTCCTACTAATTGCAGCAATGTCTCTCTTCTGCCTTCTGCCTTTACATGTGAATTTTGCCAGGGTTTGCAGGATGTGGTCAGCCTCTTTAGGTGTAGGAGCAAAAAGCCCTGACCCTTGATTTTCTGTTTCTTGTTAAACTTTATAAGCACATATAAGATGCACCACAGTACCACAAGTGGTATTCCCACAAGTTCTCAGGCATTTTTCACAAGAAAGAAAGCAAGTGCTCTGAGACATCTGTGATTACCAATATAGGGAAGAGGTAAGAACTTAAGGTCTTCTCTAGCATTTTTTGTAGCAAATATCAGCTGTTGCCTGTTTTGTGTGGTGGCTACTGTGAAACCTAATTCTCAGCATTTAATTCTCATTATACTTTTAAAAGGATATTTAAGGAGGTAACATGGGTTGTAAATTGCACAGAAACTCAAAGGTTACATATGGTAATCTACCAAGGAGCATATGCTGTTTTCCAGATCTGACCAAATGTTTTATAGGGAAGGCATTTTACCCAATTCTCTAATGTAAACACCAAAAACAATAACATCTTTTAGAATTGCCATTGCAAAATAAGACCTTTCCATGCTCAAAGGGCCTCTGTGCATTCCCTACATAGATATTGCTATGCTGAAGGTCATCCTTATGCAAATAGGAATGATGGTAAAGAAAGCGAAGAAGAAAAATATCAGGTCAGAAGAACAAAACTCTGTTTCTTCCAGCTCCATCAGCTTGGCTATATTTTCTTCCTGACAGCGACTTTGAAATGGCAAAAGAATTCCTTCAACCAACTCTTCCTGTGACCTAAATGCATAATTGATTAAAATGTATTGTTTACATGAAAGCCTCATAGAAACCACCAGGAAAGCCTCGCAGATTATTTTTTCCTCCTTTTGCCACTATGTTTTTACAGATGTGATATGTGGTTTAAGGAGCCAAAGCAGACAGTCGTGCTTTAGCCCTGCCAAATATTCCAAACAAAGAAAAAGGTTTCTTTCTTTCCTTTTCCTGACAGAACATATATAGCTAAAATAAATAAATACGTAAATAAATACAAATTGTAAATAGCTTTTAACTGGCATATCCACGAAAATTCATGAGGCAAACTATGCATTTAGAGCAATCAAATAGCTTTGATTCCTGCAAGAATCGGAAGTCGGGGCGCAGCAGGGACCCCGCGGTGGCCTCTGCCAGCAGGGCGGGCGGCGCTGGCGCTGCCGCCGCAGCCATGCCGAGGGCTGGATTGCCACCTAGCGGGACCCCGCTGCTCCAGCCCTGTGAAATCCCTGCAGATAAACTGCTAAATCCCTGCTCGTTCTCCTAACGCTGATTAATAAATACTGCAGCTAAATTTAGAGCCTGGAGCAGTGGATCACTAAACACCCTGAGCATTCGGTGCGGCACAGAATGAAATCATAGAATCACAGAAAGGTTTGGATTGGAAGGCACCTTAAAGATCCTCGAGTTCCACCCCACCTGACAGGGACACCCTCCACTTGACCAGACTACTCGAAGTCCCTTCAATCAGGGTTTGAACACTTCCAGTGATGAGGCATCCACACCGTCTCTGGGAAACCTGTTCCACTGCCTCGCTACCCTCACAGTGAAGAATTTCTTCCTAATATCTTGTAGAAATCCGCTGCCTTTCAGACTAAAGCCATCACCCCTTGGGGAGTGTTTGCCCCAACACGTTGCAGATGTACCCAAAATATCAGTGGCTGGTTCAGAGGCAGCACAAAGTGCCCGTGTGGCACTGCTAGCTCTCCTTTATCACATGAGGATGCTGGCCTCTCTCAAGTGTCCTTTGGTACTTGAACACTTATAACTGATAATATCTTCTCTTTGAAGCTCAGAGAAAATCCAAATGTAAGGAAAACCATGGGGCTCTCCTGTCAGGGCAGGAAAGATAGACCATGGCTGTTTGCTGTGATAAACTGCCAGCCTCTTGTGCTCAGTGCACATGGAGTTGTGATAGACACAGCCACAGATTTGGTTTTCCATTGATCTGAGAAAGGCAGACTTTGTGCAACTGCAGAAAAGCTAAACGAAATTCCTGGTGTGGCTGTGAGGTGTGATGCAGTTACTGAATACTCCTCCCCTGACTAACTGAGAGCTCAGCAGGAGGGAGCAGTGGGACAGAAGAGGCCAGCCAGAACTTCTGAGGACCAGCTTTAAAGTCAATCCCAAGAGGGTGTATCATCAGCCAAGTGTCACAGTTCTCTTTTTCCTCTGTGCATTCCTGTTCCCAGAGCCCTGTAGCCAATGAAGGTGGGAGGAGGCAAAGGAGCTTGGCCTCAAGCTCTGCTGGGGAGGAGGTGTCTGCACTGCTGCTCCAGCTGCTGCTGGAGTGTCACCAGGTAGAGAGGAGCACCTGCTGCTTCTGTGTGTGAGCAAATGTAGCCACTGCTAAGGCTGCTTTCATCCCTGGGCTGATGTATATGTTCATGAAGAATGAAAAAGCTTCAGTAAGAGAGGCAAAAACTTAATAGACTCATGAATGGGGCATTATTCTGAGGGAAAAAGGGATCTTGGCAAAAGGAACTCCTCCTGTCCTCTATATTGTTGAAGCTTGAGCAGCAAGAAGGCAGAATTCTATCACGAAGACAGAAAAAGAGCAAATAAGGCAGTATATGTTACTGTGGTCTGTATGGACCAGGCCATCAGATGATCAAGCTGGCCACTGGTTTTAGTCCCTCAATGGTTTTATCTTTTACAATTCGTGAGCACTGAATATTTATTTGGTGGAAATAATGCTGGTAGCTAGACTGTAGCTTTGCTACTGACTTTGTTGCTGCCAAATTTGCATTCTGTGCAGAAGTCCCAAGTGAACAGAAAGAGGAGATGTGTTGATTTTTTGGGGGGTTCTTCAGTTATTACAGAAAAGCTGCAGGAAAGAGGCAGAATGGGCTGGGACTGGATGGCTGGGATTGAATGAGGAGAAAAACAGAAAAGTGAGAAAAGGAGAAGGGGATGGAGGTGTTCTTACCTGCCCTACCTGGTTACCCTTATGCAGAAGGAAAACTGCTACTCTTGGTGGCTGTTTATCTGAAAGGAAGCAGCCTGACATGGAGGGATTTACTAAGCAGGAGTCGTTGCAGTCATCAGATGGGCTGGGATTTTTATTGCCTAAACCTGGCCTGACAGAGAGAAAAGGAATGGTTTCATGTATGTTCCCACAGGCTTGGAAAAAAGAGGTGCAGAGGAGCTTATGATTTATTCCTTGTGTTCCTGTGTACTTTGTAGTAGTGTTCCTTAAAAGTTCAGACAGGGCCAAAATATAAATCAGCATCAATGTTAACGATCAGTGATGTGGAAAATCTTCAGGCAGACTATTTATACCTTTGTTGTATATCTAATTATTGTACCATTTGAATTAATTAATGGGTAAAAAATAAATATTATTATTATTCAATAGGTGCTTAAATGTCAGACAGAGATTAAAAATCAAGAATTAGTACAATAATCTAAATGATAATTTATCTCAAGCAGTGACTGCATGTTTAAATATTCTGGCCAGTGACAAATAGTTGTTAGATTTTAACTTCAATTACATGAAGCAAAATACTATGTTCAAGCCACAGCAAGGCCTAAAAATGTGAACATCCCAATATCTGAAATATGAGAGTATAAGCAGAAGCCTAAGTTTCCTATAACAATTTAGATAGAGATTCTGCATGTCAATGTGATCCAGAATAGCTAGCTGAGTTATCTTTAAGTCTACAAATGTCCCTTTTAGGAGGATGCTCCTTCTGGCTGGGCAGGAGGCCCCCACCACTTGGGAAAGAAGGATCTGCACTATGGTAACTTAGTGAGCTGCACTTAAATCAACACCTACAAGACCTGTATTCACGGATATTTACCCAACAAAGAGTCTCTAACCATGAAGTTACTGTAAAAAAGGGAAGGGCTGGTGATGGCACATATTGTATGTCTTTCCTGAATCTCACTGCTGACTGGGATCATTTTGGAGCCTTTGGTGGAGTTTGTGTCCTCTCCGTCATCCATGAACCACAGCAGAGCTGAGGCGTCTCTCCCTCTTCCCAGGCTTGGGGACTTCAATGATCTGGTTGCCCCCTGTACATAATTCAGAAATTTTGGATTCTAATGGTCACATAATCTGAGAGTTAGGTAAGTAAAATTTCTCTTTAGGCAAATTGCAACTTTGAAAATTATTTAAACACAAATATATTTTATAAATCATAAGGCTTCACAACCTTTCAATCTTACCTGTTGGGAATCTTTAGAAGCAGAGAACTACAGTTCATCTGACTTTTTAATTATTTGGAATGGTGCTTTTTCATGGCACAGTTATGGCATCCACTCATTTTTTCTGCATTTATCAAAGGAGAAATGCTCAACTAGCATTTAATGCACTAGTCCTGCAGCACTGGACATGCAATTGTGCATGGCCACAGTCCGGCTCTCGCTAGCAACTGTAGAAACAGCGAGCTTATTTCAGGGAAAAAGTCATCTTTTAGAATGCATTAGGAGAGAAAAACAATAGTATTGGTTGGAGTCAATACAAACAGATACTATTTTATATTTTAGGTATTACTCCTTCCTAGTAGTGAGACCAGCAAGAGCATGGCATGGTTCTCCTGAAAGTGGGATGTTTCTGTGGATATAAATTTGAGACAATGAAGCAGCTCTTCCTAGCTAATATAGTTGAATGTCTACTTTTCTAAGCAATCTGCACATTTCATTCAGCGCCCTTTACTGAATCTTTGTGGACTAAGACTGGTTAATCTGAAGGGTATGTAGCATCAGCTGGCCACAAATATTGTTCTAAATGCTGTTCAAGCCAGGAACAAATAACCAGGCTTTCCAAATCCCCACAGAGAGTTGTGCACTGATTGTTCAGGCTGCACAATCATTTCTCAAATGAAACACAGCCAAAGTGCCAAATACTGACTCTCCCCAAGCTGGCTCTTACATATGGTTATGTCTTCCTAAACAGTTACCTACTGTGGCTGGGAAAAGCCAGTAGCCAGATTATTTTAATCCTGACTATATAAAATAATTCTGAAAGATAACAAGGGTTGAAATCATTAACTGTGCTAAAACAGGGTTTGTAATGTGCTCAAACCAAGAATATAAATTATGCTCAGAATACAATAAGGTTAAAGGAGGGATGGAGAGTTAACCAAATGTTGCAGCTACAGGTCAGCAGTTCCTGCTTCATTCTGCCTAAGAGCCCATAACTGCTTTAGGATACAGCTCTCACAGTCACATCCCAGCTGGGAGGTCGCTAGTTACTGGTTGAGATGGTGAACATAGTAGACTGATCTGTGAAATGAAGCAGCAATTTTTCTCAGAAGTTCATCTTTTTGGTATTGCATTAAGATAGTGTGAGGACTCCAAGAAGCACAATAAATACTCTCAAACACTGTCAAACAAGAAAGTTCCCACAAGGGAAGCCACCACAACAGCACCTTTGAATAACCACAGATGGCAAAAATGTTGGCATTAATACCAGATCTAACCAGAGGTGAAAGTTTGGAATTAACACACGGGACAGAATTCCACTGTGCAAACTGTGGGAAAAGCAACAACAGGGAGGTGCCAGGTGGGGCGAGGCAGATCTAGGTAATGATCTGGATCACCAAGGTGGGACCAAAAGTTCCCATCAAGGCAAGCTGTGAGAAAGGGAGTATCTTATATACGTGCCATCCCATGCCGGGTGGAAACAGAAACCCATGGCTTATGGATTACCAGGATCTGGACTGTGTAAAAGTGATACCTCCACAAGAACATGGGAACCCCCAGCAGCAAGCAGACCAGGATGAAGAAGGTCCAGCAGGACATCACAGAATTCCATGTGGTGGTAATATCTTTCCTCAGTCTCTCTCTCATACTCTCTTTCTCTTTCCCTGCTCTCTTCTAGCTCTTTCTACTTGACGTTTACTGTTTGCACCTTAATTCAGGCAGAAACAGCTCAATAACCAGATCCTAAGCAATAGCAAGCCAAAAAACAAATAAAAACTGTGCAGCATTCCAGCAACACTGTATTTGCTGTGTCCTCTAAGAAACAGCAATGCAAAATCCTGTATGCCATAAGTGGGGGCCCTTCACCAGAGATGCACCGTTCTTATTTTGGATACAGTGTCTGTGAGACTGTGCTTAGTGGGCCACCACAGCAGTGAGGAGCTAGAAGCAAGATCACATTTGGAGCAGAGGAGCAGAAGAGCACAAGGGGATAATACAGCTTGTAGGAAATAGATGTGGAGGAAGAGCCTTCCCTAAAGGAGCAAGAAGGCACATGGATGATAACAGGCTGCTTGGTCTGGATGAATGGAGGGCCGGCCAGGATGTGTGGAGCACAGCTGCACCATGGCAGTGCTGAATGCCTCTGAACATTTTCTATTCCATTTCCCAGCTGCGCCACCACAAGTGATGACAGGTAGGTCTAAAGTTCAGAACCCCACAACCAAATGCAAACTACAGGAATTATTACTACTTATTGAAGTTGCTGCATGCCTGATGACTCCTGGGTTTTTGGTGTGTGTTTTGGGTTGTGCTAAGGGCACAGCAATCAGTGGAATGAGTTGAAGGCCATGGGACACCCAAAACCAGCTTCTGAAATGAGTAATTTAATTTGATCTAGGATATTGCTGGCATGTTCACCTTAGTTCGTGTAGATCAGGATAAAGCCCATATTCTTTGCTACTACCTAGAATTTAGCCTCTGACAGAGATTTATGGTATGTTTCATCCAATTAAATGGGGATCATTGAACCTGTCATTTTCAGTCTTTGATCTTAACTCTGAATTAAAGTGCAATTGAAAAATAGATACAAAAAATATATCATAGTGGCTTCACAACACCTAGTTTTAAAGTTTCATGATCATTGTAGACAGAACAACCTGGTTATATAAACTGGTTTTCTTCTCTTTTTAGATTTCTAAGGTATTTCTGATGCTGAAGAAAAAACCTTTTTCTCTGAAAATAAAATAGCCAGCTGTCAAGACTGATTCTCTGAAGTCCACTGCGTGAACTTTACTAACTCCCTTCTTAATATTATCTAACCTATAATTTAATTGGATATCCTAGATCTCTAGAACTCAGGCTTGAGTTATCCCTAAAAGTGAGAAAAGGAAACATACAAATGATACAGACATTAAGTGAAATACTTTTCTAATTAATAAGATATCAAAGAAATGTTTCCGGTACTGTAAGTCAGTTTTATTTAAAAAATAGAGTCCAAACATTGTTTTTTATAAGGTGCAACAGATACATTGTTTTCTACAATTAAAAAAACCAAAACAACAAACAGAGCCAAAGCAAAACTATAGTCATAAATATTGTGTCGTTCAAACATGGAATCAGTGAGTCTTCTGTAATCCTTAAACATTCTTTTTCTACTTCTTCAAAGCATAAGAATTAATAATTAGTGTCACTGGGACAGCCAAAGGGTCTTTCTAACATCATCCATTTCTGTACTTTATTATTAAACTTTCCAGAACAGGTTGCTTCAAGTTCACGAGCTGAATGTAACTTAACACAGTTCATGCAAAACAAAGGTACAATACTGAATCTCCATTATTCAAAGATATTTATTCCCCTATTTGGTTTAGTTGGGCATTTTTGAAGGCCAGCTGATCGAAGGATTGAACTGAGGTTGCATAAAGTCAGCAGAATATACTAAAACACTCACGTAACTCAGATTGATAACACTGTCTTGAGGTCTACAAATTCAAATATATAGTTAGGCCTGAGATCTATGCCTCTTGGAGTCTATTCAGTACCTTCTGAAACAAATTTTGGAATACAGATGGAAAATAGTGCCTGATAATGTGCATGTTATGGGAAAATAAATTAAATCATTACATCATAGCTGCATTTTTTTTGAGATAAGCATGTTACTAATTTATATTAAGGGTGTTTCCTTTCAGTGTGAAGAGCAATAAAAGCTGTAGCATGGAGGAAGTTTCCTAATTAGCAAAGTCTGTCCTGTTTCAAAGCCCTCCATGTCATTCTAGCATCAGCCTCAGCCTTGATGATAACACCAAGCAGCTGAAGTTAGCCATGAATGTGCCATTCCTGGACAGCCAAATAGCAGCCCCTGCTCTGGTTTAACATCTTTTGAACGGACACTGGAACAAGGAGCAGCACTACATGGTTACATGTCCAAAGGCTTTTCCCTTGACCCCTTAGGTATTTAAAGCTTTCCATCTAGAAAGGAATGTGTTTGATAGAAGAGAACTGTACACCCATTTATCTGCTTTTTACTTGGCTGATAGTCCAGGGTCAAACTGCATTCACAATAACCACATAAATCTCAATTCTTCTGCTGGTGCTTGCTACAAACCACCATGTTTGTTTTTTGGATCTTGTTTTTAAGCCCTGAGGGCTCTTCCTAAGTAGTCTAATAGGGCAAGTCAACAAGCTGTCACAAGGGTGACTTGGTGTCAGTTAATCAGGCCTCTGGGTATTAATGGAAATTAACCACACAAGTCCATGCCTATGCATAACCACAGACTGAGTTTAACCTGATAAGACAAGTCAATACATATGTGAATTTGTATTCATAGCCAGATTAATGTCAGTTAGGCAAGTCCATGTCTTTTTCTCATAAAATTTTTCAGTGTTGATACACTATATTGGTTGCTCTCAGCAAACATGGAAAGTAGAACATGGTCATACAGTTTTAATCCAAGAATGAGATTGCTCTCAAGAGTCAGCCTTTCTAGCTTAGTCTACATTCCTTAGATTCTAGAAGTTATGGGTAGAGACTGACAATTGTATAAAGCCCCACTTGGATTCAGTTGTGGGAATGAACTGATACTATGATGGCATCTCTGTTCAAATGAGGAAATCTAGTGTTTATGACCATTGTTGTTGATGTGTTTGGTTTTTTATAAGTTTGGCTGCTGACAGCTTCACAGAAAAATGTAAGAAATAATCAACATTATGTTCTATTTCCTATTTTCAGAAGAAAGGGGTTGCTCAGTCCTATAGTTTACACAGTGTTAATAATATCCCTTTAATAATACATTGTATTGCAGCTGTTCAATTAACAAAAAGTATACACTGAAATATTTATGGGCTTTGGCCAGAGCTGCATGTATTTATGTAAGTCTGTTGCAAACACCATTGTTAAGTGGAGTACTTAACAGATTAAAATTGTCCCTCTGCTTCCGTTTCTTTTACTTCAGCAGTTCAGGCCATACTCCATGTGAATGCAGTGGGACACATGCCAGAAGGAAGTAGGGTCACTGGAGATAGGAGGAGGAATTTGTGACATAGAACTTCAGCATCTAACTCAGGGTGCACCTGAGTAGCTGTCTCAGTTCAGGGGCACAATACTCATGCACGCTGCCTACATGTTAGAACAGTCTGGGTTTGGGCTGGAGTAAGCAACAGGCTGTTCTGGCATGGAAGCTCATCTCTGCCCATGAGGACCATCCGAGCACCACCAGTTATCTGGGTGAATTTGAGCAAAAATACCAGAGGTCTTAGATGCCTAAATGAAGGGATCAGGAAGTCTGAAGAGGATTCAGAGCACAGCTTTTCTCCAATCTTTAAGTTTGCATCTATAACGCAAGGGCAGTGTGAATTATGTGTTACAGAGAGTACAATTTGGTATTCTGTTACTGATAGCAGTATTGACTAAAGGGTTAACCCTCTTCATCTCACATAGGATCAGGACAAGGGTTTAGGAAAATTTAACATTTTTACCTGAGTGACTTAGAGGTCTCTACCAGGATCTGGTAAATCTTGTGGTCTTGGTGCAAACAGATAAATACTTAAAGCTTTCCTATGATCATTTGCATTCTCAGTCCTTCTGGTCTTATCCAGCCACAGTGCTGCAGAGTGGAATTCCACAGTTCTATGACTGATGAGTGCATAAAAAGTAGATCTCTTACAGAATAATATGACTGTTAAATTGATTTCAGCAATCTCTTGGCAAGTACATAGAAATGCCAAGAAAGAGCAATGACAAAAAGGACCTAAGTGGACAACCAAGAATCAATGCAGAATGTCATTCATTTGTGAAAAATTGTGATGTACATAAGGGAAGACAGTGAGGGATTCAATCTCTTGTCACTAACATTGATGAGAGACAGATACCACTGTCCTTTTAGTGCTTTTGAAAACCATTTTATGGGCTTCTATGTTTTTTCCAGTTACCACAGCAAACCACAAAATACTAAATTTTACAGTACTTGTATGCAAAATTGCATAGAGAGATAATAAATTCTTACAAATAAATCCCATTTCAACATTTATAAGGGAAAGCTGGTTGACAGAAATGCTAAGCAGTATAAAATTTAAAAGACTACAGCAGGGAGCAAGGGACACTATATTTTAAAATGATTTGAGGCATAATCTTACTCTTTTCTTAAGACTTAACTCCATTCTTGATTCATTAAACATTTACAAAATAAATAAAGATGACAAAGTCTTTCATTTAAAAATATGCCAATTTTTGTCCGTCATGAAAATGGTCTAACTAAGTAGCAAACAAATAGCCATGATTCCAGTAACAAAAGTAACTGACATTACTCATCTACACTCTCTGGCTTGGAACACAAACCTTTCTCTCTCTTAGCAGCTTGTACATAAACAGTGTCTGCTACTCTTCACACCTGCCTCAAGAGTTCCTGTGACCCTGATGCCTCCCACTGGTGCTCGTGGCTCTTTGTCTCCAAGTGCCACATCACTTACACCCACCAGTGCTCCAATTGAGCTGTTGGGGACCTCATTAAGGAAACACAACTTGATGTCTGCAGCTGCTCAGAGCTTCTAAACTGCCTTCCTCATTAAATAAGTGCTGTCCTGCATCCACTCCCTCTGTCAGAGGCATATCAGGCCATTCCTCATATATGTTACCTTTTTCTCTTTAAGTTGAAACACCAAACACAGCCTTCGTGTTAATCTAGAAGGAATTCCTGTGGGGTTACTTTCTTCTTCTTTACCAGTCTAGTTAAACATGATAGATTCAGGGTCCTGGTTTGCCATTTGAGCCATATGTCTTAATACATCCTTTTTAGTTATGATACCCAGCAGCCTCCTATAGGAGAAAAGGAAGTGAAAGGTCAACAGTCTCATATATCATCCAGATTTTTTCCCTGTTCAGCGTCAGGAACATTTTGTGAGTGTTTCCATACAGTACTGTCCATCTCATGTATTATATTTTTATAAAAGTAGTCTCACCTCATGTATCTCTACTACCCCAGCCATGACAATTAAGTGAAATACTTTGGCTTATTACCTCTTGTTGTTGGGAACATAACTGAGTGAGGAGCTACAACAACTAATACTTCATACAACAAAATAGTAAGTTTCTTTAGGCTCAGGCTGTGAGGACCAGCAGTCAAACCCAAAGTATCAGTGTGGTAATACACAAAGTAAGCTAAAGCACAGAGTTTCTGAAACTCTCACTGCCTGACAGCATAATTCCTTCAAATTTAAATGATAATTTCTCATTTATATGAACCTAAATGAATTATATCTGTCAAGAAAGATGAGGCCTATGGGACATCTGGCCCCAAGAGACAAAAAATTTTATAACCTTCAGTATTCAAGGGCTTTTTACTTCCAGTCCTTAAAGACCATTAGGCACTGAATATTGAAACTATGTCATTGTTAATAGTTTTTCCACTTTTCATTTCACATAACTTCTAAAAGTCTAGATATAAATTTCTGAATCCAGGCACCAAAAATCAGAACCTTTATCTGTGTCCCAATAATGGTTCTTATTTTCTTAATGCTGAGGATACTGCACTGACACTAACAACTGATATGCAATATTTTTGAATAACAAAAAGACTTTTTAACAGAAGAATAAATTTTAATCTTCCACATTTGGAAGTCATGGCTGTGGTTTGGCTGTCCTGCTATCACTAGATCCTGGGATGAGCCATGATGCCCAAATATCTCAAATTCCATTGGAACTATGGGATGTTATGTCTAGTCCACATGGTACAGCTTTTTATTCCCCTAATTTAATGTTTACTCACCTCCTTCAGCTGTTATTTGAAGGCCTTTGGTCTATACACCTTTCTATTATCCAATAAAGAAAGTTGAACAGAGTCATTTTCCTCCAGTGACACCTTTATCACAATTTTCAGAATCATCTAGTCTAGCTGGGTGTCTCAAAACAGGCATAGTTTTTGCAAATAATACTGCTTGCCAGATCTGCCTCTGATGAAAACTGAATGACAGTGGAAGTCAGAACTGTTTATTTTGTATTTATTTTTACCTTATCTAAATGAGAATACACTAAGGATTTGGGAGAGCAGAATGAAATATAACACCCTGCAAGCACCATTTTGATTCCGAGTCTGACATCTTTTGCTGCCCTAGAGAGACATGGGTGAGATTCCCTTATTCACCCATTCACAGAATAAGACAAAATAAAAATAGTCACTTGACTGTCAACTACTCACCCACTGCGAGTCACCAGGCACTGCCGGAGTCCAAGTTTTCGGAAAATATCCACCACAGTTTCCATCGGTGTGTGGTCGGTGACGGTGAAGGGGCTCAGGTTGAGAATACGCCGCAGTTTCAGCGGATGGGGACTGTTGGGTGGCAGCTCTGGGGGGTCTTCGGTGAAGTACACGATGGAGTTGCTCACCACCCCGTCCTGACGCTGTCTCGCATTCTCTGTGCAACACAAAAATTGGTATAGATAGTGAATTAAGTCTGATAATAAAAAATAATTCCTCCTTTAGAAAGCAAAGTTTGGTTTTGTCTTTAGTATACTGAAATCCCACAATCTGGGTCACTGAGTAACCTTGAATTTCCTTGAGACATTGCTCCCTAAAAGTAAATGTGATATTTTTATAGGTGTGTATTTTAGCTTGGTTGGGATAATGCTATTCTGAATAAATATGCAGCTCATTCATTTTACAAACTTCATTAATCCAATTTCTGTCAAATTCAAATCACTGTACATAATTTCCTCCATTGTGAGAATCGCAACAGAAACTTTATTACATGCCTGAAGGAGTGGAGTCAACAGCTGTGTAAGATCCCAGCTGGCTTGGAGAAAACTTTTCAGTGGATTTGGGAAAATGTGGACATGGTGAACAGATTTATGAACACAAAGCTGGGGAAAGACAAATTCATATTCCAGGGATCCAGAGGTGGTGTGGGTGTTTTTCTACATCAGCACACCTCCCTGGCATGCAGGGTAAATTTTGTGGGTTTACACTTAATGCCTTAAATAGTTTGCATATCTAGATTTGAAAAAGGAAAAATAAATTAACTTTCTACTTAAAGGAAAAATAGTAGAGGGAGGAAAAACATAGGGGTAAACAGCACATGTGTGACCATTTTCAGAAGTTGAAAAGCTATCATTAATACGGATCAAATGACAAAATGAACATCACACTACATCTGGAGATTGCATGATCAGTATAAGCCTTTTACTTAAAGCATGCCCCAAGACTTACCACTGGAGTACTTTATTTTCTTTGTAATGTTTACCTCATCTCTACTCAACACTACAGGGTATAAACATCATATGAGACAGATTTCCAAATGACAGACAACTTTTCACTCCTCAGAATAAGCGTATCATGTGTTTGGCTCTGAGGGTTTAAATTTATATTTGTTTAATAAATTCTTGGAAACAGTTAAATTATTGCTTTCGATTAACCTAGGTTGCTTCTGCTCTTGAACTCATACTCCAAGCATATGTAAATATTCTTGGAACTCTCTGCCATCAATCAGAGTGAGAAACCTGCTCCTGTGACTTGTAATGTAGACAGTGATGGTTTCCAACATGTTTCAGCTGCATTTTTTTTTTTTTTGCATTTAATGATCATTGTCTTGTAATATTTCTGGAACTGGAGCAGCGCTGGCTCAAACCTAACATCAGTACAGTATATGATTCTCAACCTTCTCACCCCACATATTACAAGCCCTATTGCAATTTACAGGAATGATGTGTTTTGTCTCAGCTTGTTTCAATTCATACATCCAATTTCAAGTGTGAATATGCCTGCATAGTTCTTTGATACATGATCTGTGCTAAGAGGTAGCATTAATCAAACTGAAGGTAACTCCCACCCTTTGATAAAAACCTTTGACAGCTAGGTATTTCCTTCCCAAAGCTGCGCCCTAAGAAATAGGGCCAAGCATTTTGGTTACCACATTGCTGTTCCCAAGGCAGCAGTGACCCTGAACAACAGTGATTAGCCAAAGCCATGATTTCACTCTTCCACGTCAAACACCTCTCTAGAGAAATTTGAAGGATGTAGTACTATGGAGTAATTCAGTGGCTTCAGAAAAATGGTGGATTTTGTATTCAGTCTCACTGGATGGGGGAGTGGGAGTAAAGGCAAAACAGAAACGTTTTTGCAGTCAGCAGGTAAGAAAAACAGATACAGATTAACAGGAAGAGCAAAGCAAATGGATGACAATGTCTGGTTTTAAAGGCTCTTGTCATAGCTAGAGAGCAAATTAATTCTCCCAAACATGAAACAGTCTCTCATATTCAGGGATTCACATTTAACAGCCTATATCAACTCTGTTGATCTCTCAACTCCACACTGGGAAAAGCATATTATACAGGCCACCTGGCTATTGTCCAAGGCTCTGCCTTTTGCATGATGGAGCTGGAGCTGGCCAAAGTTAAGAAAAGCTTTACAGTGTCAAAAACTCCCCTCTGTAAGTCTGTAAAGTAGGTGTCACCTGAAACGTAGACACCTCTTCCCCGAGGGTGAGTCTGCCACCTCACCTGCCTACCTACTCAACAAGGAGCAATGGAAGGACACAATCCTCCTGAGGATGCTGCTGGGCAATTGGAAATGGCATTGCCATTCACTTTGCAGGTATGTGACGCATTTATAGAACATGCTCCACTCAGAAAGAAATTTTGTAGGAGTGAATCATGGGGCAGATAGGTTTGTGCAAATGGATATTTGATGCAAAACTCAGCAGCTATTGCCTTCATCCAAGAAGGCAGATGTGTGAGGGAATTGGAGCACTTCCACAGAGTATTCCCTGGACCACCATACTACTGATGCACAGTTAATTGGGCCAGAGAAAGAAGCTGAAATTCTTGATTCAAACCATGTCTCTATGAAGTGCCAAGTGTTCTTATGTAGAGGTACCAGAGCTAGTTCAAACTGAGGAGGCATTCTGCAGGGCACAATGCCATGAAAAAAGAGATACAGGTGAAAGAAGAGATGTTGGTAAGATGTCAGTGTGGGCCTGACTCTGCTTTTGGTTAGACCTCATTCCTGGCTGAAGTGCTGCATGGATGGGGCTTAATGCTTTTCTGAGATGTAACTCCAGGATCTCTGTCAGGCTGAGCAGGTGAAACTGAGCAGGTGAATAAGAGATGCTTCACCATCTTAAGGAGAATTGGTGTAATGGCTCCATGATCACAACCATGGAGCAAGCCGAAGTGGAGGTTCAGAACACATGAGCTACCCTTGTGGTAGTGATCAACAATACCAACTCTGAAATTCAGGTAAAGCAACTTCAGAGAAAGAGGATTAGCATGCAAAAGGTTGCTAGCATGCTTTGCCCTGCTCTGTACTGGAACCATATATTGTGTCTTTTGAAACTAAATCCAGATTTTAAGTCACAAGGACACAAACCATACTGGAAACATTAACCATTTATCATAGTGTTAGCACAGAATGGCACCACTCACACTCAGCCCAAGGTGAAAAGGGTTACCAAAGACCACTGGTGGCTGGGGATTTTAGAAAAACTTATCTATGTATGTAATAATTTAATTTTAAATCAAAGTTCTGTCTCATTTCCTATAAAAAATGCTCTTAATTAGAACTGGTTAGGAGACAGTACCTTTTCCGCTGAAAAATGCAGACGTCAAACAGTTTTTGAACAGGAAAGCATTTTGATCTAAATGTTTACTGAGTTTAATTTTAATTGATTTCTTTGCTCATAGCCTGACATTTTCTCACATCTTCTGGCAAGACCATTCAGACACAGTGCCATTTGTGACCTGAAACAAAAGACTCAGTTCCTGAAAGTTCTTTGACTCACTTCAAGCAGCCTCTGATCTTTCTGATTTTAAAGTGAGGGCTCTGCATCTTCAGTCCATGCAATTTTCCCACTGACATACCTTCCTGAAAAGGAGGTGCAAAAGACTATTAACTTAGGATGGCACCAAGTGTTAAAGCCATGGCATGGCATGGGCAGTATAAAAGACAGAGCCAGGGTAGGCTAAATACATCTAAAACATGTGCTTTAAAGACTTCAATTTTTATTTTAGCCTTGTGGGAACGGAGCTGAAAAGTGACCTTCAAAAATAACTCAAATTTCCCATTTATTAATTTTCTTGTCTGAAAAATATGTGAATTTCCATCAGAGATAACAGCTTTTTTAAGGTGCCTGAACAACAGGGATGAAACAAAACCATGCAGAGAAGAATAATTCCAAGTCAAGGAGGTTTGGATATATCAGACATTTCACTCCCCTGCAAAGCACAAGGCAACCATGCCCAGATGGCATCTTGCCTGCCTGCCCAGCTGGCTTTCAACACCACAGCACTGCCAGAACTGGGAGCAGACAGTGGGCCAACCTTGCAGACCTCTGCAGGTGTGGATGCCCTGGGTCCAGAAAAGGTGGAAAAACTTGCTTTCATCCAATACACTTGTTCTTCAATCCCCACTTATTCATCAGATCATCCAGGAAAGGACCTGACTGTCAAAATCTTTAATGACCTGAATTTGGGTTCTTAGGCAACCAGACAGCTATCCACTGCATGCCAGATGAAATTCACCCATCTATACCAAAAAATATTGGGCACTGAAAACTTTCCACCTGTAGCACTAAAAGCCTGCATATGAGGAAAAACTGAGATAGAGCACCAGAAGGGAGCACAGGCTCTTTCATCACTGGGTGAGCAAAGTTCATAAATGCCCCAGCTGCTTCTGGAAGCCTATGGAGAGGGAAAGAAACATCACTACACTGGCTTTTGGTCTTGTTCTGACAAAAATTCTGGTATATAAGTTGAGTTTCTCTCTGTTGTCTCTAGAAGAATTTTATTTGTTATTTGTCACTTTTTTGCGTGACAGCAAAATTAAGCCCACAAGGGTGAAGCCCACAAAATTCTTTCAGGTTGTATGATGCAATAGAAAAGCTTCCATGTCCTACTAATCAGTAAAAGTCAGATTTGAAGAAAAAGTTAGATTTGGTGTTTATCCATTCTTCAAGGTGAATAACACCGTTAACCTCTTATCTTGGCTAAACTCCTTTCAAAATCAATCTTTTGGACATTGATACTCTACTTACTTATTGCAAGGATCAGCTCTCGTCTCTGTGCAAATCCAATAAGTCTCTCTGAGTCTTTAGAAACCACCACTGGAAAGCCATTGTAATCAGTCTCTTTGATGAGTGTCTCCACATCCTCCACCGTCATGCTGTCCTGTGTCAGCACAGAGAGAGGAGCTTCGCCGCGCCTCGGTCTCATCACGTCAGTCGCCAGGGTGCGGTGGGTGAACTCATCCTTCACATCCAGGAAGGGGTAGCCATTCAGATGAATGTGAGCTTCATAGATCCCTTCTTTCCCAAAGGCATCTGCCACCCACTTGCTTGTGACAGCTGCAGCCATAAGAGGAACGATGTACTCCAGGCCTCCAGTTAGCTCAAACATAATCACCACCAGAGAGACTGTCATTCGAGTAACACCACCTGCCAACAAGAAAAAGACTCAAGTTTCTCTGTGCTGGTATACATACTAAGCAATTCACTTACATTTTTGAGCCTTACACTCAAAAATGCATATAATTATTTATGCTGAGTACTTTGCCCTTATACTCTTAGGCTTGCTTCTCTGAAGAAAGGTATTTTTCATCTACTGCAATTTTCATCAAAAAGGTTAAAGGAACTTGCTCATACCAAAATTGCTAACATTGGAAAGCAAACAGTGAATGCTAAAAGACACAGCTTCAAAACCAGAAAGGATGCCAAAAACTCAGCTTTAATGGATACTTGAGAAAGTAAAATTGAACCCTGCCCTTAGCCTTCTAAATGACTCCAAGAACCAGTTAAGTACCATGGCTGAGGCAGGCAGGAACATGGAGAGGTGGCCTTCACACCAGCCTGTCTACTGCAGTCATACTGAAGAGAAAGCTGTGAATTATCTTTGGGCACAACATGGTTAGAAAATCCTACCCTGGCCCAGCTTAGGGCCACTGCAAGAGCTATGTTATTATAGCTTAAACCTTGCTTTGGATATCACTATAGTTAATTCAGTTTGAACTGAGTACAACTTGGTTTGAGGCCATCTAGGCATGCAGCCATAGGCAAGGCTGTAGCTGTATTTTTCAATCTAGTCTTTCTATATTAATTTCATAAGCAAGCTCCTTGCTCCTTCAGTTTACATTAAAGGATAAAAATAATCACATAACTGAGGACAAGTGTGCATGTATCTCTGAATTATTAGGTAACATTTCTTTGCCTCTGTTCAAAAGGTAAATGTAATAAATCTGTTATTTTTAGAACTCAAAATATAGCCCCATTTAGATGAGAAAAATCAGAAACACGTCGTTAAAAGATCTTTTTATCTAGCATACAGAAGTATTCGATTGATGATTACTTAACACTATGATCCAGATATGAATTTCATCTGAGGAATGCCTTAAACTTCTGACTATGAAAAGCTGAGAGCAAATACCAGAGTAAGGATCATTTAATGCTTACTCCATTTCTCTTACTTTAGGCAAGATAGTAGTTGGTACAGAACAGCTTAAGTACAAGCTGTGACCATTCCACTGTATGTCTCACCATACTATTAAAAACCACTGCAACTTAGTTTGAACCTTTTAAAAGAGGAAGAAACTGCAGCCTCACCTTGAGTCCTGTGTGTAGTTTTGGGCATCACAATATAAAAAAAGACATTAAGCTATTAGAAACACTCCAAAGGAGAGCCACGACGATGATGAAGTGTCTGAAAGGAAAGCCTTTTGTGGAGTGGCTGAGGTCACTTTGTTCAACCTGGAGAGGACTAAGGGGAGACCTCATTCTGTCTACAACATTCTCACAAGAGGAAGCAGAGGGGCAGACACTGATGTCTTCTCTCTGGTGACAGTGACAGGACCCGAGGGAATGGCATGAAGTTGTACTGGATAGCAGGAAAAGATTCTTCACCCAGAGGGTGGTTGGGCACTGGAACAGGCTCCCCAGGGAAGGTGGTCAAAGCACCAAGCCTGACAGAGTTCAGGAGGTATTTGGATAATTCTCTCGGGCTCATGGTGTGATTTTTGGGGTGTTCTGTGCATGAGGAGGATTTGGACTTGATGATCCTTATTGGTCCCTTCCAACTCAGCGTATTCTATGCTTCTATAATCCTATGCTGACTAGCAGATCATCTACAACATCAGAGCCAAATTTTTGTGCGTTACTTATTTAATGAATATTAAGATCATTTATCATGAAGAGGAAGTGCTTTACTTGTTTGCACAGTAAGATTCATCCCAGCTTTTTAAAAAATGTCTACACTGCTGTGGGTGTTCACATCCAAAGGGATGATGCAGATTGCCTTTATAACCTCTAGATAAAAACAGGTCCTTTTGAGGCCAAATTCATCTGTTAATTTGCCTAGTTTTAGATATGTATTGCCAGATAAGACTGATCTTTCCCATACCTCATTTTTCTGTTTTGACTGTGAGGGGTATCAAGACAGTTAAGCTCAGGCATTGATATCTACATTACAGACATTAAATTTTCAAGCAAATCCCACCCTTCCTTCCTCTATATTGATCGCACAAATGATCCTGCTTTTCCAATATGAGCATCCAAATCTGAAATTTTTCCAGCTCTTCTCTGAGTACATCTTTAATTTCAAACCTACCCAATCACATTATTCATGTGTTATGCCTCTCCACTGTTTTTTTATACGGTGATGAGGATATCAATAACAACAACAAAAGGAGATAGAATGTGCAAGTACACATGGGGAAAGATATTATCAGGTAAAAACATGCTCAGATGGTATGTTGGTAACATTCTTGTTGCATCTATGACTAGCAACTTGATACGTGAGATATTTTCAATGGTTTTGCTATAATAGTTAACAGTCACTGCTGTTATAACCAATAAATCCTATTGATTGGGTGTATTCCAGTATTGGCTTATGATCAAAATGTAAACCAAAATACAGTTCAGTTGACCATAGCATGACACATAGCCAATAAGACCCAGAATTTTTGCCTGTGTAGCTTAAAATTTAGCAAAAAATGGGATGTTTTCTTCCTGTACTGAGAGAGCGCACAGTCTAAACAAGCAAGTAGCTTTAGTCCAGTTATAGTGAATTTCATTACATCAAATGGAAAAAATGCAAACAAAAGTACTCCTGCTTGGAAACCTGCAGCCTAACCTCAATTTGTTCTTCCCTTTTCTCTGCTTTTTGGCAGACTACAAGCAGTAGACATCGATGACTGCAAGCCTTTCTGTTGCTGACTATCTGGCTGATCATTGGAGCAACCAGTAAAGGAAGCTGCCCATTCTTTAGCCCACTGTGTCTTGATTTCAAATTCTGCTGCACCCAGAAATGCCAACACAAACAGCTAGCACCAACACAGGGCCCTCCAGAGCATGTCCCCAAACATCAGGGGTGGTCACACACAAACCAATGACCAGCAGAGACCATACCCAAGCAAGCTGCTGCTCCCACCATGGCATAAAGTCCTGGTGTGACACAGTCTGCCCCAGGCCTGCACCAGTTCCTGAAGATGATCCAGTCATGATGGTGATATGCCAGCTGCTCCACTCCAATCCCAACCATCCTGCCAGCCATGGCTCCAACAGCCATGCTAGGAATAAAAAGACCTGAAGGGATCTGGAATGAAATATGGACACATGAGCACCTTGACAAAAATTACCAGTATCAGACAATTTTAATTAACAGTAAGAGAACCAAGTTTCCACAGCCTCATGGAGCCTACAGGGTCTGACACAGTTTTCTGCAGTGACTGAGTTTATCTGGCTACATGTATATTATTAGCTTTATAAAATGTTAGTACTTTATTTAAAGACGTTTTGAATCCTATCTGCTGCATCCCACTGAATTAGGGAGATAAATGCTGTTTCTGAATAATAGTTTGCTTTTGAAGTCAAGATGTTCCTGGCTTTGCCTTTATTGCTTTCTCAGCAGGAAGTCAGGAGCTGCTGATGGTTGTGTCATAGCCTTGAGAATAAGCTTAACTGAAAATAACATCTTGATTTCACCCTCTATCAGATGGAACACTTTATGGTTTTATTACTACATTTTCAGGCTAAATCAGACCAGATTTTAAATTAAACATCAAATGAAGAATAAAAATTCAGAGAAAGGGGGCTGACTGCTTAGAGGCAACTAATTCTTCATCTCACTTTACAATATGTTTTCCAGGAAGCATCATTACTTTGTTGTCTGTTATACAGACAAGTCACAAATCATTAAAAACAGTATTTAAATGAGAATGGAGCGGGGGGGGGGTGGTGAAGAGAATGAAAATGTCCTTCGCCTTGGATAAGTGCATTTCCTCTTAGATGTCAAGTGTACCAACAAGTTAGAGATGTATTTCCTGCTGGAGAAGACAATTCAGATCTGTGAACAAGGGCTTGAATGCAGCTTTTGTTGTTTTCAGAGAGGAAAGTCTATCTTTTTAAGTCTGAAAATATACCTTGAGCTTCCTAGAGAAATTAACTAATCACCTCATCAGCACAGCCCAGAGTCATCTAGGGCTGATAACAGCAGATGCTACAGCCCCCACCACACTGTGTTAACTTTGCTAATGCAGTTCAGTTGAGTCTTCTAGATTTAGTAGGTAAAGCTATTTGGTTGTTCTGTTACAGACTGGTTGAAATTGTCAATTCCTTCTAACAAATTTTAAATATATAGGATAAATAAAGAATCACATTTTGAATTAATTTAATGAAAAAGCATAACAATGGGCTGTCAGCCATAAATCAGTTTCTAGTGTGAGGCTACAAATGGATCCTCGGTTCAAGTGCAGTGGTTAAGAGAAAGATGAGATACTTTAGGTTTGAGCATGGCATAAAATACAGTGTGTAACTAAGAAAAGCTTCTCATTGTCTGCAGCCATCAGATCCAGAAATAAATGCTCAGATAATGGGAGCTGTAGACAGACAGAACCTGTTTTTTATGTGCTCTCTTAATCAGATATATAGAGCTCACCACAAACGGCTTGGTATATATGGAAAGCTTGGATAAATTGTTCTTGGACCTTTCATCACTTTTTTATGGGGAGAAGGAGCTGCAGAAGGAAAAAGCTGCAAATCCAGAATATTCAAATGACATATCAGTTAGTCTTCTCGTTCATTCCCCTTTTTTTCCAAACTACAGTGCTTAAAAAGATTTTAAAAAATAGACCTTTTCAGCCACTTTTATATTTCTCTGATGCTCTAAATGTGTAAAATAGTAAATTTAAAATTATTACTTCCTTGAGTATAGCTACCTTGAGGCACATTAAGACATTAATCCAACAAGACAAACAGCAATGTAAATAGCCCATATCCATGAGAGAGCTAAAAAACAGCTGCAGTGGGAATCGCCTTGAAATTGCTTATTGGCAACAGCGGGCTTAAATTTCCACATAGATTTCTTTTTCACTTAACAAAACTGCAGATGACTAGAAGGTGGAAAAGCAGGGCTCAACCCTGTGCTGCCCCAGGGGCCCACAGGGCAAGGTGCTGGCAGGCAGATGAGCCAGCAGCATCTCAGTGACTGCCCCGTGTCTGGGGCAGGTCAGAGAGAGCACAGCTGCCCGTGCCACCCATCTGTGCCCTGCGCCCCGCCCCGATTTACCTTCATGCCAAAAGTGAATATCGTGATGACAATTTTGAACACCAAAGCCAAGGCGAGCTGCCACATGGCAGAGTAGACTCCAGGGCCAGCGGGTCTGTCGGGAATGTCATCCACGGGCCGGGTCATGTTGGGGTCATTGATGTAGTCGCAGAGCTGCGAGGACTCCAGGGCACCGCAGTCGTTGAAGAGCTCGGAGATGAGCTCGCTGGTGCTCCTGCGGGTGTAGGGGTTGGGGTAGGCGACGATGGCAGTGATAGCTGTTATCACGATGACCTCCAGCACCGGGTATTTCCCAAGCCTGGTGGTTTTCCGCCTCCTGCACCAGGCGATGTTGCATCGGATGAAGAGGGTCCCCCAGAGGCCCCCAAAGACGCCGAGCAGGATGAAGGGGAAGAGCTCGGCCATGTACCAGGGGGTGTGGTACTCCACGTAGAACAGCACCAGCCGGCTGTTTCCAAAAGGATTGATGGACCTCAGTGTGAAGGCAGCCACAAGAGCGGCAAAAAATGACCTCCAGAGGGTTTTCAGAGGAAAGTAGTAGCTGACCTAAAACCAAGCAAAGATCATAAATATTTCACTGAGTGTCACAGAGGGTGCTTCCTTTAACTACCACCACCATCTGTTTCATTTGACTTTACTGCGAGCACTAGACCTTACAACAGCCAGAACGTGTTCACAAAAGTATCAGAAAAGGCATTTTCAGATTTTATAAAAGGAATAGCAACCAGTTTAAAAGTGATAAATTTAAATCCAGAGCTGCTGTCTAGAATGTGTAAGAAATGCTTGACAGCTTGGTCCATGCAATAGCTAGCTGAAGGCTGGAGAAACCTCAGCAGAGGGATATATTTCCATACTGAGTCATCTAATTTGTTTCCAGAAAGCGAGTGCCCTTCTGCTGCTCAGATTATGCTAAAATATCATAGATTATTTTTGTTATAGGAGAAAAAATAAGCATATAAATATTTGAAAAATAATGAGTAATCTTGGAGAAAGGTATTAAATAAAAATATATTTACTGAAGCAAATGAACTGCCAGGTCTCACCTCTTCCAGACTAAAAAGCACACCTCCAATTGGAGCCCCAAAGGCAACTGAAACTCCGGCAGCAGCTGCAGCTGAAAGTACCTACAAAGCAAATGTTTACATACAAGGCATGAGTTGTTTGAAACCCTGAGTATCCAGACAGGGAAATTAAAAATTTATGAGCCAACCTCACCTCTCTTCTCTTTCCTTCATTCTTGCTGTACTTAGAGAAAAGGCTGCTGAAGAAGTTTCCACAGCAGCAGGCCACATGGACTAATGGGCCCTCTTTCCCAAGGCTGAGGCCTGAAGACACCACCAGAACCAAGGTGACTGTTTTGATTAAAAGTGTCCATTTTCCCAGGTAGCCCCTAATAATGAACCCGCTCAAGATGGTTTTTATCTGGAAAGCAGGAAGAACATGTTGAAAAGATGAAGAATCCTTTTCTACTCTGGACTTTCAAATGGAGTTAAAACTCCAGCAGAGTTAAAAAAGTTGCAGACTGCTTGAAAAGAGACAGTGATGGAGAGAAAGAAACTGTAGGTAGGGCAGCTTTCCCACAGCAATATCTGAGCAGGGGTTAAGCAGACCACACTTTTACTGCTCTTATGGGTGGTCCCCATAACAGGCAGTAAGGACTCTCACAGAGATCAATAGAAATATGAAACTCTTACATATCTCCTTGGCTTACAAGATCAGAGTTAAGCTGGATTTGAGTTTAACAAAGCAGAAAAAAAGCAAATAAACAACAGATTTTTTCCAGATAAAATGCATTAAAAAAGTTCTAGATATTTGGAATCACTGTGCCATAAAAGCAAGCACATATTATGAAATGAGAAGGTCCAAAAGATCATATTTCTACACGTTTTGTCTTAATTTTCCTAGTGAATGGCTCAGAAAGCACAATGCATGTGAATGACACAGGCTGCAGGGTGGGATTTGGGTTTGGACTCCAGGCCTGCAAATGGGCTGGAGCTGAGCCTCACCTCACAAGAGGGATTTACCACTTGGAAACTGGCTTTATAGTTAACTATGAGAACTTTTTAAAACCACAAATATATCAAACACATAACAAACACACACATGACTACTTTGAAACATGTAAATTATTCAAATATTTTAAATTATTTGTGGTGAGTTTTTTGAAACATTTGGATGCTTCTCTTAGAGATCAAGAACAAAAGTATGCCAAGATTTCTAAGCTTTGGGCTGTTAATTCTGTTTGCCAGATTCCTAAATAATAATTCCAGTAGTTCTATAGCACTTCTAACAAGAGACTGCCCTGATTTCAAAGACTTTTAATAACCCTGCTGGTTGAATTACAAGGTTCTTTATTTAACAGCTTAAATATGGACTGAGGCTCAATATGTAAAATATTGAAAACCAAGTAGATATTTTGGCTGCTATAATATTGTCATGTTGGCACAATGTACATTACTCTGTCTTTAGGAAACCAATTTTCAACAGACATGCACCAGACACTTTTCAGACATCCCAAATGATTGGCATCTTCAGCAGTTTAGGAAACCTTAGCTTTGTAGCTTACCCACTTCTTTTTATTTCGCTTTTATTTAGAGTCTAGCCTAGAAAATAACTGTTTTTGTAACTGGCCCAAGTAATTTCATCCTAGGAAAATTCTCTATAACCTTCTATGAGTCTCTTGGAGATGTTGATTTTTAATTCACACTCTGGCAATGAACAAGTACATGCATTAACCTGTCACAGTGACATATGAACAATTTTTACAATTAAAAACTTAGATGATCACCATAAAAGCATAAAAAAAAAAGGAATGAAGGCAGATGAGATGAAAAGACAATTTTCTTTGTTGCTATGCTATCTCATAGTACAGTTCTGGAATGGGAAAAAGCAGCAATTTTTTTGTTGTTGTGGTTTGGGGTTTTTTGGATATTCATGCACAAAGAGAAACTCACCTCTGGGATTCCAGAGCCACAGGCATAAGGAGCAAACACTCTGACCAGGGAGACTGCCAGGAAAGCAAAACATAGAGCCCACATAATGTACAGAAAATAGTTTAGAATGTAAGCACTTGCACCCTAGAAAAAGAACAGTAACAAACATTGTTAGACAAAAGCAGATTGGCAAATCTCACACTTCTACTAGCGATCATGATGGAGCCTGATTTTTCATTTACATGGTAAGTGCTGCTTTTCCTCAGGAAGGACAAATAACTTAATATACTCCAACAATTTTATTACTCATGGAAAGAAGCAGCATACCACTAAATCCCTAACCCAATCCATACAGTCTGTTTGCAAGGGACCCAAATACCTTAAACTGAGTATCTTTCAAGCACTAAAAAAAATCTAATCAACCCACATAAAGCTCCAAAACATCAAACAAATACTTCATAAGGGCAAAAGCAATAGGTAATGAAAAGGCACCTAATGAAGGAATCTGCTGTTTTCATCCCATGGTGGGGGACAAGGGATGAGACCCTGACACATGTTTTTCCAAGGGCTGGTACTCAAAGGTCAGTTTTCCATGCAGATACTGATTTTTCAAACAACATCCCTGTGTATATCAGTAGCCAGTCCAGTTCACAAACAGGAAGGGTAAAACCATAAAAAATAATTTCTTTCTATATAGTGCCATCCAGGATAGGGTTGAAAATAATTTGAAAACACCATAGCTTAGCAGAACCTACTCACATATCTCAGGCTTATTTCTGACTGGAACTATTTTAAAATATTAGGGCAAAAATTACTATCTTTAAACTTAATAGCTTTACTTTTCAAACAGAATGGGAATGCTAATGATCATTAGCAATGGTTGACTGAGCAATGCCATAGTGAAAACATAGTCAATAGTAACTGTCAAGTTTCTACCTTTTTCCAATGTCCAAGTCAAAACCTTTGTTAAAGTCTGCCTTGGAATAACTCTGCCTCTTCACATGCATATTTTCTTAGATTCATTTCAAAAACCCACCTACATGGGCAAAAGCTAATGTACTCAGCAGCATCAAATTGACACAAGGAGCTTAAGCCTTCAAACAATATCCTGTAGCAAAATGACACTACAGAATAAAAAACTGCGATGAATCTCAGTGCATGAATTGGTAAGAATCCTTCACCTCTAAGTGAACTCTTCCTACCGGATGCAATCCCAGCTGCTCAAGAACATCAGGGGCCCTGCCTCTGCTCTGCAGGACAGCAGCCTGGATATCAACATTATGATAAATCAAGTAGGAAAACAGGCATTAATCAATTGTATCAGTTAACAGGCAGGCCAAGCCTTGTTCCTAGTCATAAAAAACTTAGAGATGAGAAGTCTCCCTGTTTTCAAATCTGCAAGGAATCAACTTTTAACAGCATGGGTGTTCGCTAGCTTCATTCTCCAGGTCTGTCCAAATGAAAGTACAGTAAGGATAACCCTTATCCTTATGGATGTATCTGCAAGAAGGGCAATTTGTTAAGCTGGTGCTTGCTGAAGTTAGCAGCTAGCTCTGCTGATGATAGCAGAATGCTGAAGCAATACAGTGTTATCCCCCAATGCCCTGAGACTGAGCAGTCATGGATCCCATCCTTGCAGTGATTGACATCTGGGTGCAGTAACCAAGGGTCTTTGTTGCTACAGCTGAAGACAGTCTCATGAATGTCTTCTCCTAGTGCTTTCAATTACAAACAGCTATGACAATATTTACCCCTCCTCTAGAGAAAACTCTGGATATCTTGCCTCAGGGCAAAATCCTCCTGTCAGTATGAACCTGGAATACCTCCAAAGAAGGCCAACACCATTACAAAAATTTGGCCCTACTAGGTTGAGCAGAAGCTGTAGTTTTGCTTCTAAATTCACTGGAGGAAAATTAACTTTGTTTCTTTTTACTTCTTCTTTTGCATCTCAGAAGTCATAAGAAAACTCTGTCAGCTCATTACTGCAGTCACACATACACCTACAGTGCTGTGGCAGGACCCCACAAGAGTCCGTATGGCCAGTTCAATCTTATCCCTTGGGATATCTTTCATTGTTACATTTTCCAGATATCTGGCATTCTGCAGGTTCAACTGCAACAGCTTCTAATGATTAATAATATAAAAACCTTTGGGAAGTGAAGTAGCAGTAACTCAGTATAACAAATGGTTCATTTCTCATCCGTTACATGCCATTGGTAAGGCTCTGAGTCAGTGTAAGTCTTGAGCATGTACACGGGAGTCAGAGACTGAAGCAGATCACCAGCAGAGCTGATCCTGCTATGCTGACCAGCAGAGCTGATCCTGCTATGACCTAGCTCAAACGACTCACCCTGGAAGCAATAGTAATGAAGCAAGAAGGAAAACTGAGCACAATTTTGTATTTTAGTTTGCAAGACCAAGCAATATTTCAGATCTGGTGTCAGTCCAGTTTAGATATAAATGGAACACAATTGAAAGCAAGCCTTACAAACTCAGAACACTGAAACAAACCACATCCCTCAGCCCAGAGCTCTACTCTGACTTGATAGGGATCTCACAGTTTGCAGACTCTCTCCTATGGATGTTACAGCAGTGTGTGACCTCAAGACTGACAGGTTCAAGGCTGAAAATTGAGAAATGGGTTCCAGCACTTCTTTGTCCTGCAGGTCTCAACTTCATGACAGGAGATCCAGAAGCCCTGAAGTAGGAATTCAGTCCATTGCTGGATCCAGTGTCATGATCTATGGAAGACATGAGGTCCTTTCCTCTACCCTGGACATGTGCAAAATATCAAAAATGGGGTCCTCGGCTCCAGTGATACTGGGGTTGGGACCAAACTGAATCTGCAGAACAAGGAAAGTCAAGATTACAAGTGACATCTGATGACCTTTTGATCTGCTAGTGAATTTGAGGTTTTGAAATTTTCTCACACCAAAAAACCCTCTTCACCTCCACTTTGGAAGTAGTTCAAGACCAGAAGGGTGAAGGATAATTGGCCTACAAAACAGTGATTAGGGAAGAAAACATAGCTTTGTAGGTGTCTAATGGGCTATTATGTTTTCCATAATAATTTCTATCAAGCCTCTGCTTTGGGCCCATTTTATAGGAGCACTAGAATGGAAACATTTTTCAAGAGACGCCATGAGAAGTCGCAATTCTCCATGAAAACTTATGTATAGAGTTTATCACAGCCATAAATTGGCAAAACCATAAGGAAGAACTGATCTAAATCTCAGTCTTCAACATGTCAAATTTAGTTGGCTATGAAGAAAAAGAATCACAGTCATACATAAAAAAAGAAGGCATGTCAGACCAGAGTACCTTTAGGGAAACTGCTCCAAATACTTTTTGCCTAAATTGCCAATGCACACTGTTGTTTTATAGGGCTCTTCTGTAAATGTCAGGGACAAAGTGAAACATAGAAAAAATACCAGCAAAATTATTCTGAAACTCAGAAAAGTTCACTATATTTTGATATCTACTAAAATACTCTACCTTATAGGACCCATACAGCACAAAACTTGTCCATGTCATAAGCCTTTTGAACAGAAGCCTTTTGAACAAAACTGAATTTTTCCTTTCCAAATTCACATTTTTATTGGGCTTTCCCTGGGATTTCATTGTAACAGTAACAGACAGATATATTACTAATATTTACAGCCTCCAGCAGACCCTCAGGAACCCACAGATCTTAGAGGCACATTTGTTTTAGGAAAGTAACTAAAACTAAGCCAAGATGAACCCTTTCTTCTTTGTCCTACTGTGACAGTACACCAGGGCTGAGAAGCTCAATTTGAACACCAAGTGAGGGAAGTTTCACTGTGCTCACCTGGCTGATAACTTTTCTAAAGGCTACAGCACAAAACAGTCATGACTGTTGGTTTTGAGAAGCAGAAGAAAGGAGTAAATTTTCTCAAGGATATTCATCTTTCCCATATTCCAGCCAAAGTAACAGAATGACAAACACATGCACGGGATTTCCAAATCCCCTAATAATTTTAACAGTTTCCTCTTTTTTCCCTTCCCAGGTTTTATTGGGTTTGTTTTGTTTGGGGGTTTTGCTTTTGTTTTGTTTGGTTTTTTTGGTTGGTTTTTTTTTTGTTTTGTTTTCTTACATTAATCAGCCCCATTCTATAGCTTTATATCAGGGTAATATTTCTTCACACCCACAAAGACACAGCCACCCCAAACATGTGTTGATGAAGACCAGGGTGAACCCAGCAAACCTCTGGCAAAGTAAGCTTGACACTGACTGGCAACCTTGCTGAGAGATTTTTGTCTCTGGTGTGGTGAGAATGAGCAGGGACAGTGAGCACCCCACTACTTCCACTAGGGCTAATCAGAACTATAGAAAACTGAGCTATACGTATGCACAGACACTCCCACCTAGTACATCTTGTCCTGTAAACCTCAAGCAGCACTGAAGGGAGCAAGAATGTCCTCAAACACTGTCTGCAGGACCAGACAACCTCCACACTGGGGGAAGATCTGAGACAACCTCTCCAAATCACCCATCCACACATCATATTTAGTGTTTGTCCAATTCAAGTCAGACATAAGGAGGAAGAGGGGATTTGAGACAATAATTCTGCCACATATTTGAGTTGTGAAGGGATCAATATTATTCAATATATTAAGGAACTTAAGTTGAAAATGAAATGCCAAATGGTGTACAGAAAGGCTTCTTTTTATTGTTTTCAAAATGAAACTTTCACCTGCTTTGTTTTGTTTTGAAACAGCATTCTTTGTATTTTAAATTACTACAATTATGAAAAAAAAAAGTGTAAGGGAAAAAAAATCTGAAAATATAAGTTTCATGTCTGTCCAGATCAGCTTTTTCCCTTCCTGTCTAACACCCCTGCAAATCCTTCACTTTGGTGATCCCCAGGGAGCCCACTCTTTCCCCAGTTTTTGGTGCTAACTAAGTCTCTTGATGTGTCATAGAGGGACTGATTGAAAGGGATAAACAAGCAGTTCTTACACAGCTCCCTTTATCAGAATACATAAAACCCCATCTGCAATCTCAAAAATATCCTCATAAATGTATTTGCCAGTGCTCATCTTTTTTTTTTTGTTGTTGTTTTTTTTTTTTGTCCCATAAAATTATGTTTAAAAGGAAAATACAGCTCAGGTCCCCTGGTGATTATGCTATGCATGTTATGAAACACTTTTAGTTTAATACTGATAAAAAGAGAGTGCAATCTCACAGTTTTCCAGTTTCCATTGCACTGAAACCACAGGACTTCCTTCAAGTTAAGCAGATATTGCTTGTGGAAATGTCTTTTTTTGCAGTGTGCTCAGTTCATTACTTTCTCTTTCAGAGAAACTCTCTGGAGGGAACATCAGCAAGTATGAAAAGGGCATTGCCTGGCCTGCTGTGACCCCAGGCCAATCAGGCCTCCCATACCTCAGACTGGCTTACAAGCAGCTCAGACCACTTCTGCCACTGGGGACATTTGTCCCTGTCATCGAATGTCGTTTCATTAGATGTCCAGCAGCACTGCTCATGGCTGTACCAGAAGGCAGACAGGCAGACACCCTCCTTCAGGTCTGTCATCCAATCCACAGCTAAATCTATCACTCCAGCTAATGTACCTGGGAAAAGAAATGCAGAAAAAGAAATGCTGGCATTAAAAACGATCAAGTTGCAAGGACGATGTATCTAATTTTAATAACATAATGAAAGCTGTGATTTAGGTAAGCAGGCACAATGTAAGGCTGTGTTCTCAGCCTGGAGAAGAAAAACAGCCCCCCAGCAGCCTCCCAGCACCTGAAGGGGGTTTATAAGGAAGATGGGGACAGACTTTCTATCAGAGCTTATTGCAGTAGGGCAAGGGCTAACAATTTTAAACTAAGAGAGGTTGATTTAGACTAAGTATAAGGGAAAATATTTTTATAATGAGGGTGGTGAAACACTGGAACAGGTTGCCCAGAGAGGTGGATGCCCCATCCCTGGAAATATTCAAAGTCAGAAGGACAGTATGGCCTTTAAAGGCCCCTTCCAACCCAATCTATTCTCTGCATCAATAAACACAAACATGCCAAAGAATTGGGCACAATAATAAGTTTTTCTGAACTTCAATGGTCTCTCATAAGCTTTTTTTTTAAACATTATCATTTTCATACTGACTGATGGCCAAACAGGGCAGCTATAACCAATGTCAGACCTGTCCCAGGAGGGCTGCCCATCTGGCTGAGGTGAGGAGGTCGTGCAGGTCTCTACACACACTTGGCCACGGGTCTCAAACCTCACTGTGTGTTTCAGGGGTCATGGAGGAGAAGGATCTCTATGCTTATGTACAGCTTTGCTGGTCCCAACACAGCAACCTTCTATAAGGATGTTTTCATTACAGAGACAATGTAATTCCAAATTCTGACTTATATACTTAACAGAATGGGGTTTTTGATATGTGTGTACATTGATTAGCAATCTGGACATGCAGGATAAAATTATCCTTCAAATCCTCCGGGCACCACAACGCTCCTTTCAGTTTCTCCCCGGTAATTACACAGAGCTACAGTGACACCCGCTGGCCAGCAGACACAGACACAGGTAAACTTACTGTGGCCAGACCCAAAAAAAGAAAATTTCTGCTTCTCTCGCTCATTTGCTCATCAGCGATAACAACCTGCCCCAGCAGCAGCACCCTCAGAGCAGGTGGGTCCCCAGGAACGCAAGAGCAGCAGGAATGGGAGGCTGGGAGCAGCCAGAACATAGAGGCAGACCTGTCCCCATATCCACGCTTTCTGGAAAGAATTAAACCAACTGATAGAAGAGTCACTTAGCATTTTCCAGATCCCTCTGATACACAGTGGAAAGAAGAAGTCATCATTACTTTTACAAATACTCGTTAATAATATTCCAGGAGACTGCTAATTGATTTGAACAGAATTTATTGATGCACATCAATGTACTGGGGAAAAAGTACTTTGTAAAATGCAAACCGGTTTGGTTTGGTTTTGTTTCCAAAACTTAGAGATCTGTGGCTCCTACTAAGAATGCAATTACATGAAGCAGGGGCCTGCACCCTTTCCCCCAGCAGCTGGGGCACACAAGTGGGTTCAAGAGCTGGTTTATTTAATCTGGAATTAAAGTTTACTGAATTTCATTTCTGTAAAAGAGATGAGGGAAAAACACATTTCAAATTATTCAAGAACCTTTTTTTTTTAACTCCAAAGACCTAAAAAAACTCCAAGGGCTCTTCTCCCACACTTAAAAAGGATACTTGCCCCGACATTGACAAGCAGTGGTGCTCAGGGTGGCAGTGAAGAATTTCTGTTGTATAAAAATAATCTGAAGCACTACACACACACATAAACACACACAAAAAAAAAAAAGGCTGCAGAAGGGAGTGATGACATCTTTAACAATTCTTTTCTTTCATTAAGATCTTGCCTTAATTTGGTCATTCTTTTCCATTTTTCCCAAGTTTCTATGGGAACAATGAACCATACTGCTAGATGATGATGAATCATTGCATTGCTGGCAACATCAGCATGCATAGATTCCTGCTTTGCAGTGAGCTCTAAATTCTCCTCCAACTTTCTGAAGTTTCAGAAACAAGGAATATTCATCTCTTGGACATGAGCACCAGATGCTGTGCCTCTTGCACCTCTTCATGGATTTTTTACATCCTCTTCAAAGTTTACATTACACTGAACCATATTAAGCTGCATTTTAATGCTACCTAGCAAAAGGTGCAAAGGAAGACAGACTTTGAATGTGTTTCCCCAATAAAGTTAATAACCATACTGAAGAACAAACATTCAGTTCTCTAATATAATAAGCTCACAGGCACCTCAGCACCAGTAAGACAATGTGCTTAATTATGCAGCTGATCTAATCCCTTTTTCCAAATTCTTAAGGATCAAGACAAGGAGGAAATGCTTTTTACTGCATGCAATTTACTACACCAGCCTTCAATAGAAGAAAATCATTAGGAGGCCCAGGATAATAATGCAATAGTAAATGCTTCACCACCTATGTGACCAGAGCTAGAAGTTTTAAGTTCTGCATTTTTGCAACTTTAAGTGAAATTAATGCAAGTTAATTTCACAGACAGTTCAGCATCTCAAGGTCAAGCTTTTAAATTCTTGTGCTTATTTTGGCTGCCAAGACTGTAATAGAGCATCAATTTACCTCCCTGCTTCTCCCATCAAAGGAGCTGAGTTTGTTTCGCCTTCCATGTAACCCCTGCCTGGAAGGAAAAATAATGAAGTACTCCACAACCAGACAATGCTGAACTTCATTTTAGCTATTAGCCTTTTACCTCTTTCCTTTTCCTTTTGTTGATGATGGCAAAATTCTTCCTTTATAGCACCCTAATGCGAATGTTAAAAATTTGCTTTGAAAAGATAGTTTTCCTCATGCACCTGTGTCAGAAAACAGCATCACTCAAGTGGTGCAGTAGAGAATGAAAAAGGGAATTCTTGCATATCCAGCCTCTGCATCAGAATATTTCAGCATTATTATGATGGCACTTTTTGTCACATAGCTTTAGAAAACACAGACACTTGCTGATCTATAAAGAGCATATGCTTTCAGCTGGCCAGTAGTAAGGGTTAGGCTGAGGAACATCCACTGGTCTGCAGGCAGGATGGGCCCAACAAAAATTCAGAGTTCCTTAAAAATAAATGCCTACAATTTTGGCATCTATATGTGTTTAGGCTCACTCTTCATGCATTGCTTTATATGAGGAAAGCATGGAAACTCTGAGGAAGACAGACTCAGGTAGCCTTCAGTACCTTTTTCTACAACATTGTGGAACAGTCTTCATTTGATCTCCTCACCAAATGACATTTTTGGGTTTTACTGTTCCTTCCCTTTTCTCTGCAATTAGCAGGCTTTGGCTATCAAAGCCTCATTTCCAGGAGCTCCTTGGTGCCCTTCCTGCCATTTGACTGTGTCATCTCCCTCCAGGCTGATGGTCAAGGTCCTGTGGGTACTTGCCACAGACTGGAGGCAGTGAGAGGCTCTGCTCAGGCTAATTTATGTGTATATTTACCCTCACACAGGAAACTATGGCATGATCCCAATGGCTGCTGTTACATTCTCAATATACATTGGTGTTATCTGTAACCCTGAAGCTGGCTCTGCTGTGAGCAGGAAGCCAGAGCAGAACCCCCTCCAGACATCCCTTTCCCACCGACACTTTTCAGGGACTAACAAAGAATGCAGGTTTGATGACACTCCAAAAACAACAAGAGATATATATGTATGACATGTATATGACATGATACATGTCATATATATATACTGCCAAATGGGATGGTCTCTCCTTCCTATCTCCATCAGCTATATTTTGTTTGCTTATGGCTCTGTGGTGACTAGCACTGTTGAGCCCACAAATCAACTGAAAACTAATCAGGCCAAAATCCATTTATTCGAGCAAGTCAGAACCAATATTCATTCCCCCAGTGCAACTGCACATGCACAGAGCAACAGGGCCCAGTGACAGATGCACTGAAGAACAAAGATTTTTCCTTTTCGGCCTTGTTGGCTCATGTTGGCAGCAGAGGTGCAGCCTTTAAGGCTTTCCAAAATCTGAAAGATAAAGTTTACCAAATCAATGGGATTAAGGCTTCTAGATCAGTTAAGCTCCATTTAAGCTCCTAGGCCTGGGTAAATGACCCAAGTGCTTTTGGAAACTTGTGGAAGCCCCTGACAGCCTCTTCCTAAGAGTCCCATCTTGCTATCCTCCATGCCCAGCACAGGGACAGCAGGGGCAGAATGCTCCATGGCACCCTGATGTCCTGAGTATTGCTGCTGCCACTTTTCTCTTTCTCTCCCACTCACTGCCATATTTTCTGCTTCCCTCCAGTAATGCCTGGACCCAGGTGCTCAAAGTTCAGCCAGGGTCCATCCACTGAGCCAGGCTGCTCCCCTTGGAGCAGCAGCAGCTTCCACCTGTTCAGCAGAGGAGGGACCATGGAGGAGCCAGGCTGGTCCATGCAATCCCATCCCATCATACAGATGCCTTTGCAGCACACTTTCTTCTCTGAGCAGGCAATATTTTACAAAAAGAGGAAAACAACACAGAGTGCCTCTTGACTGCACTGCCATCTCCTCCCTCCCCAAACCTGGCTCATTTGTTTGACTCTCTGAGGTAAAACATGTTGGTCTGCACCCTTGTCATTGAAAAGGTTGCAAAAGCTAGCAAATCTCAGCTGTAGCTTACCCTCAACCCCCATTCCCAAGCTGGGCATCTCAGTGTTAGAGCTTATCAGAGGACAGTGACTCTGGCTTTTAACAGCATTGAGAATTTCAGCAAGAGGTTTCATGGCAAATTAGAACTGAATAAAACCTTCTGGGATGTGTTTACTAAACAGGAATGTGTGCATATTTACCACATTCTTTGTATGAGGAGGGGATTACTGAGGTCACTAGAGCCCTCAAGCGCTTGCCCTAACTTTATTTGCAGGCAGAATTCTTCATCCCAGATGAGAGCAACCCTGGCCTTCAGGCAGGACTCAGCAGCCCTGGTAGTACACAGTCTATCAAACTTCCTGTCTCACCGTCCCAATGAAGTTTTTGTGGAAACAATTATATGTCTATGAAATTACATAATCTGCCAAACATGTCACTTCAGAAATGTTTTGTCAAGAACTTTACCAGTACTTCTGAAGCTCCTAACAACTGTAATAAACATAATAACTTGACAGATGCTGAGCAGGAAATTCCCATCACCCCTTGGAAACTGGGAAATTTCACATGGTGCTTTCACCAGGCAGCATGACATTGAAGCACCCTGACAATCACTGAAAAAGCATAAAAAATGGCAGCTGTCTGAGCTGGGTCAGAGAAGTGCAGCTTTCTAAGCAGGAAGATGTGCTAAACTGAGGAGAAGACAGGAACAATTGCAGAAATTAATGAATTTGCCATATGAGTTTGAGCAGGCTCTTAAATATGTAATGTCTGCCTGGTCTGGAAGCAGATATAAAACCAAGTCTGAAACTGTATTTTGCCTTCATGCATACATAAAGAAGATAACCCAGAGGAAATAGCAGTTTATAAAGCCCCCCTTTGAGTGTCCTCAACCAATATTTTCCCCACATCACATTTTTTACTTGCAGAATTAAAGTGATGACAATAAAAAAAATCCTAAAAATAAAATTGACTTCTGCAAAGCAAAGATTCAGAAAGTCAAAGCAACCCATCGAGTATGAAGCACTCAAATGCAGATTTCCCAAAGCAATAGAAAAGTCCCTCTACTGGTGAAAACATTTTTGTAGGTCAGCTCTTAAAAGGAGACTTTGCAAGTGGGTGTTTTTACTTAGAACCACAACTGCATGAATACAAAGTTGTCTTTTTAGCTTAAAAACAAAAAACATAAATGGAGAGACAATGAAGCACAAAGAGAAGCAGATGGTACTGCAGCAGCTTGAGTGAGATGCTTCAGGCACAGCTGTAGCACTAACACACACATACCTGCCAGCAATCCTATGAGAAGCATTACAACCCATCCTGACCAGGCATCCAGCAAACTCTTGATGAACTCCCATATGGATTCTTTACTTTTGCTTGTAATCTGAAATTAAACACACATAGAGATGAGTTGTTGATTCAGGTTGACAGTTTTAGAGTACAAAGTTTAAAATCATTAAACTCCTAGATGGTGCATACAATTTCTCTACTCTCTACTTCCTTCAGTCCTAATAATTTATTCAGGGATGCTCAGCTGATTAAGCTGCAGCAGCCCTTTCATACTTACAAACTCAGGACATCCCATGTCCACATATTTAAAAGTTCTCCTCAAGTCATCCCACATCTATATGTTTAGAAGTTCTCCTCAAGTCATGCTAGAAGGTAGAAGCAGGAACTTTGGAAAACCCCTTGTTTTTGTCACTGCCAGGACGGCTGTGGCCCAGGGATGTGACACATCAAAGCCTGACAGCGTTACCTTGCGGTGGCGGTCAGTGTCACGCGATTTCTCCCGCAGCCAGTCGATGGTATGGAAGTCTTCATAAGTTCCAACATCAGGAAAAGGCTCATCCAGAAAATCCATCAGGTTGCCTGAACCATTCATGTCTCCTGCATTGACCATATTAGGATCTGTATGTAGAAGAAAACCAAGTTTGTCAATAAATTCAAGCAGCTTTGTCTTTGAGGCGTTTCGGAACCAAGTTTTCTGAAATACCTTCACAAGCCAGGAAGTCAAGACAGCATGAACAGTAGTGCTGGAGGGCACACACAAACTCTTCATATTTGCTTTTAAGAAAGCAGGGGGAGAAATATCCACCCCATATCCTACTGAGGCACAAGAGGAAATAAATGATACCTGTCCCCAAACTAAAACCAACAGTTACAAGAGGCAATTGATGGGAACTTGGATGAGGGCACATCAGAGTATGTGATTCCAGCAAGATGGTCTGTTCAGGGGCATTGGAACAGGCAAAGGAGAAGAAAGCAGAATCAAAATATAAAGAAACACAAACCTGACAGAGCAAACATGAAGAACATGAGCAGAAACAAACCTCACCACTCAGGCTACTTGGAGAGCTGCTGCGTGTGTGCCCTGGGATACAGGCTCAGCTACTGCTTCAATGTGCACATGAGAAAGTGGCAGCCGAGTCCAGGAGGGCTCCAGCAGCTGGGCAGGAGTCCTGGGCTGGGACTGGAGGAGGCAGCTGTGCAGTTCTACATCACTAAACACTAAAGTGTTGTTCTAAAGACTGTTAATTCCATCCATCCTAAAAGAGATGCCTGGGAAATGGGGTTTTCCAGAGAATACCTAGGATTTGTAATCTGAAATTATATGTCTAAAAAAAATATCTGTTTGTCATGGAGTTACAAGGAAAAAACACAAAAACACATAAGAATTGGGACATATACTGACTTTAGGGGTTGTACAGAACAGATCCTGCAGAGCCTGTAGCTCCTTGACTGACACAAAGCAACTTTTGCTGGTCACTGATGCACAGCACCAATGACTGCCACCCACTTTGTTCCACCAGATATAGAAATGAGAATTTCACAATTTGAATCTTTGAAACTGTGAGGAAATTTCCCAACTCTGTAATTGGAACAGGCAAAAATGTAACAGATAAGCTTGTAGTGGACTGTCCGTAAACCTTGATACTCTGCTCAGCCCTCTTAGTGTCTTTTTCTTCCCCTCTCCCCATTTTCAACTGTTTTACTTGAAACCTCACCATGTAATTTTTTGCCTTAGTGGGGACTTCAGCGATGTAGTAAGTATGACTACTCAGCTTTGTCAGTCTCTGCTCTCCACTGTGTAAGGTTTTTGGGTGACACAGACAATGTGCTGAGCACAAGCAGCTGAGAAAAGCATTATCTTACAGGCAACCAGCAGGTCACCATTATACCATTAAGAGAAGCCCTTTCAAATGTGGAAATCAAGTAATCTCCAAGCACCACAGGCGTGTTTGTCTGAAAGAGAATCAAGCAAGTGAATCACAGCCTGGGGAAGGAAACTCAATGCAGAGCAGGTGTTCCATGCAGAGCTGCAGAGCACAAATAAGCTGCCACAAAATTGGGGTGATTTGAAAAGCAGAAGTTAAGAAGAGCAACGATTGAGAACAGAGATCCTTTGCCAAGCAGGTGAGAGCACGCTCCCACGTTCGCCGAGTGAAATGGGAATCTGAAGGTGGGATGATGTGGCTGAATACAGGAGCTGAAGCTGCAAGGGGATGCTGAGCCCAGTGTCTCCTATGAGGACTGGAAAGGGAAGCTGAAATGAGGTGAAAGGATTAGACCATGCTATTACTATGTAACATTGTGATACTTTGCAGATCATTCACTCAATTCTTCCTATACAGCAAAGCACGACCTGTAAGGAACGTGCAGCTCAGACTGTCTGCCTGCTCAAGGCAGCACCCTCTGCTAAATAAACTAACTTCTGGAAACTAAAAGTATTGGCAAGTTTTCCTTAATACCACAAAAAAATTACCCAACATACTAGTTATATCATGTAAAAAACAGCTTTTTAAGTATGTTGTCAATGCCCAGCACATGACATTATTGTGATGGATAATACTAGGCCAGACCACAAGTATGCAGGATAGTTACAATCTCAGTCTGAATCAATCCCATAGATACGTGCTACACAACATGTCCAAGGAGAGAAAAATGTGCTAGAGACCACAGGGCCATGGAAGACTAAGAAAACAAACAAACTCTGAACTCAAGCTACCGTACCAGTACCTGGGAATTGCGGTGAAGTGGATGATTGCCAGCCCTTAAAGTTCACTTCAGGTACTACACTTTTGGAAGCAGAGATGTGATATCAGATTAAGCAAAACACAGTTTTAGCAAATATAAATTTTAGTAAATAGCTACAGCACTTTTGAACTGAGTACTACAGAGTTTCCATCTTATATCCTATCACCAAGCACTATAAGTATCCCTTTCTTTCTCTTTAATTTGCATTTATTTCTCTCACTTTACTTTGGCATCTGTAAAAATTTACAAAGTTTATCTCACGATGAGCTAACTTGCCCTCTGAGTGAAGCTTGTAGGGATGCTTTGAGTTCTGCCAGCAGAACTGGAGCTTACACCAATCAATCAGTTACAGATATTTAAATACACATAAATTAAGGGCAAATTAACCTCCTCCAAACACGAATTATAGCCGGGTGTACTGCAGCAACACACCCCAATGATGGCAAAAGCATGAACAGGCATGGTGCTAATTGTCTGAGCTAGCATGAGAAATCTGCACTACACCCAGGATACTAAAACATAGACTCCTTTCACAGGTGATGACAGGAAACAAACTATTTACATTAGAATGAGAGAGATTACTTTCCAAAAGGGATATTTTTTGTTTATTGATCAGAAAGAGAAGTCAGAGGTAGACATCTTAATCTGGTCTAACGAGTGCAACACTACCAGTTCAAAAGAAAACATTGCAATACCACGATATGCAGAATTATTACAAATGCAGCTCCTCAGACCTGAGCTCTGACAGAGCTTATTGTATACAGTGAAAGGTGTTGAGTTATTTCTGAGACTCTAACATTTGTATTTTATCTGTTTTTTGTTCCATGTCACATCCTTGCTGTCCTTTCCACTACATTTGCAGATGCTGATGCAACATAATTTGTGCAAGGGCTGTTTCCTGCTTAGTCCCCATATTCTTTTCCTAATAATTTCTGGCACTCCACCAGCTTTTCCTAGGGCAGACATCCAACACTAAGCAGTCTGCTGTGATTCCTTGAGAGACAGTGGCCAGTTTGGAGCCCATCACTCTGTAATCTCTTAGGGACATTTTCCCCTTTATCCATTTTGAATTCCATCAGCCATTTTATTCCCTACAATACAATAAAAAGCCTTAACAGTGAACACTCATTTTTAGAAACTAGCTTACTGTATCTACAACTGAGCACGTGTGTCCACAGTCTGCTTTAATAATTGCAAACAGGTTCTTTCTAGAAACGGAACTAGAAAACAAAGCCACCTGACTGAACCACATCTCTCTGAACTCACAGGGTTCTGATTAGCAGACTTCTCTGGATTTAGACCCATGCAAGACTACTGTGATCCTGTAGCAGTCCCAGCAGGGGCTGAGAGACAAATCAAAAAAGGTCACAGTGCTGGACTGACAATTGTGCCTCCTGATAGCGACTTTCCTGGCTGCTACATAACCCGAGACATCTTCCAGAAATCTTGGGCCAGATAATCTGATGGTCAGTCCCTGATCTCCCAGCTAGCCATGCTTGGTGCACAGTATTCTGAAGCCAGAAGGAGTTAGCTACCCTACAACTATCAGAGGAGCTGCATGAGAGCAAGCTGAAAGTAAGGGTCCAAATATCAGCCTGTGAAGCTTTATGACTTCACAGGAAACTGTCTAGGAAACCAGATAGTTTTTAAACACATAAGGAAAACAAAGAAGATATTCACACAAACAATCTAGAAAACCCAGGATGCAAACACAAGGAGCTGCTGATGGACCAGAACACACCAATAAACACAGCTGGTACTACATAGACTCAAGATCTCATTATATTTACTCACATTTTATTATTTTCTAAGGAACCAAAAGGTAGTAGTATTATCGTATTTAGGGTCACATTTTTTCTGCAAGTCTCATAGTGAGTAAACTCATCACTTGGCTTCAGTTTGGAGCTAAGTTTTAGAGAAGAGTGATAAATCACATTTACAGTGAAAATGCCGACAAACTCGGCTTTAGAGCACTGTTACAGCACGTGCAAATGTAAAGCCACCGCTAGAAGAGCTCTATCAGTGAACTGACATTCTAGGTAGTATGCTGACTGACTGATTGGATATGAAATGTATCTGACATGGCAAGCACAGACCAAAACATCCCATGGTTCAAAGAGGCTGAAAAGTATACTGATGGAAAACAACGAGTTGAACAGTCATCAAAGGAAAAGTCTTGGCCCTGCCTATTGCTCCTAGACATGCTAGTTCCATGCTACATTCTCCTCATCCTGTTTTCTGTTTTAACTGGATACATTGCACTGAGGCAGGCAGTATGATTTTTAATGCAATTCCAACAAGTTTTGAGTTACTTTCAACAGATCACAGTTACTGAATTACTTCAACCCTTCAAATCTTTCTAGCAGACAAATGTTCACCTACATGCTTTGATGTTTTCCTTGAAGTGGGGGGGTGGGACACATGACAGGATGCAGGCAGCAAAGGATACCTCTTTTCTGCTGTGGCACAAGGAATAAGTGAACCTTGCAAGAGGCTGGGAGAAGAAAGCAAAAGCCTGAATATCAATTTCAAGTTTCTCAATTCACATTTGGAGTGCCTTTTTCAGGGTGTTCAAAGCATCACCTGTTCCATCTCTAACAAATGTATCATGTGTTAGCCAATGTGCCAAAGGACACCACGGTGTGTCTCAGGGCTTTTCTGTGCTCTAGTACCAACACATTCACTGAGGAGATCCTGCTCCAGACACAAAGCTTTTGAATCATGACTCCATCAGAGCTGAGCTCACCACTCACCTGAATTGTGGGTCAGATGAGCTGTGTTCATGTGGCTTGACATGACAACAGTTACTGCAAAAATGAAGGAGCACGAGGGCCGTGAAAATCTCTGGGATTTATTTTCTGTAGTAGTCAGTGATGAACAATGCAATTTCATTGGCAATCCTCACATTGGCAATCCCCTTGCATGGGCAGATGGTTTGCCACTCCGTGCCCTTAATACTTGTGTGGACTGTTCTAAGGACCAAGAAGGGTGACCCAGCCTCATGGTGTTTATCTGCTCAAGGGGATCTATTAAGCAAAGGCACCTTCTCCTGAGCTCCTGAGAGCTGGATGCTCTGCCAGCATCCATCCATCCCCACTCCCAAGGAATTTACACCCAGTCACAGAGATGGACACAGCACTCTCCTCACAGGGCCTGAATCAAACAGGTCACTGCTGCCAGCAGAGTGAGCTGCATCACAGAATCATGGAATGGTTCGGGTTGGAAGGGTCAGCATTCAAAAAGAGCCCTAAGAGGGTAAAGCTGAAAGTTCCTAGAGCCCAGCACAGTTACACCACAGGTCTTCAGCACCCCTGGCCACAGAAAACGGGCCTGATAGCTGAGGAGGCAGCGAGCAAGGTTATTAACAGGGTCACCATGAAAGACATAAATGAAAAGTACAGGGAGATGATTGTCTTTTGTGGAGGCGTCAGAGACTGAGGTCTGCTTAGCCTAGAAGAGACCAAGGAAGGCCAAGGTGGTGTGGATGTAATTCCCCTTCCACCACCTGCCACGTAGAAGATGATTTAGAAATAGCCATGTGGGATACAGGAGACAGGTAAACAGTTATTAAACATTCTTCTCAATAAGAAGATGCTGTTGGGTGGTGATTTTACAAGGAAGAAGACTTCAGCAAAAGCAAGCAGGCTGAATCCCCAGCAAGTCAAATGGGTGATTTTCTATAGGTTGATATTGACAGGCAATTTAAGATTATTCAATTTAGAAGCTTCAGACTGAATGAGCCAAGCAAGTTATTGACCTTCTGTCTTAATGATGAAGTTTATAAAAATGTGTTAAAATGGCCTTAAACCAGAGTAATCAATTTCTGACTACTAGAAAAAGCAGAAAACACTGAACCCACTTACAACCCTTTTTTTTTGAAACATAATATGGGAAAAAATTCCTTATAAATTGAGAAAATACAGAGGAAAGACAAGATATTAATATTGGCAAATGCCTTTCCTACAATTCAAGGACTAATTGCACAGCCTCCAAATACAAGTAAGTAGCTCTGCAAACGCTCAGTTCCTCACCACACTAGCACAGGCAGGCCGCAGTATCAGAAACAGCACTGAAAAATATTGCAGCATTTTATTGTATGGCCCCACCACCACATATTATGGAGTTTCCAGCTATGATAGTGTGGTCAAGTTAAATACAGTCACATTTTTGATATGCAGCTTTACCCTGAATAACCCCTATGGAAAAAATTATGAAGCCAGAGCAGAGCTCAAAAAGCACAGGGCACCAGATCACAGGGGAGAGGGCCTTGGAAAGAAGGGAAAGGCAGGAGGGAACATTTGGGATAAATGGCAGAAAACTGAGGCACTCCTCTGACCAAACCACGGCCTTCAGCTGCCCCCCTGAGCCACCACACATGCTCATGGGGTGAGCACAGAGAACAGAGCTGGCCAGGGGCACAGGCGAAGGGAGGCCCGGGGTGACCCAGACAGGAGCTGATACCCAACCACCAGAGCTTCCCACCCTTCCATAACAGCCAGACTCCCTCTTCTCCTTTCCTCCTCCATTCTCTTCCTCTGAGGGGTAAACCACAGCCCAACACCCCACTCCCTGCTCCTTCCCACAATGACTCTCCCTTTAGAAAACAATTTCTTTTGGTATGAAATATCATGTGCCTGCTCCCCCTTCAAGTTTTCTTGGAAAGTCTGGGCAAAATTAGTTCAGCTGCTCAGTTGTGTCAGAAAAGGGAAAAAAAAAATCCCAGCTCTTTCCCTGCAAGCTCCAAATGGAATTTTTGCCAAAATTGGCTCTCTATAAAAAAAACTGTTTCCAGTGAGTCTTAAAGGTCCCTCCAATATATTTAGTTGTTAGTACAGATGTTAAGGCTGTGGAAAAAGCAGGAGGGAAGCATCACTGCCTCTGGAATATTCATCTGGAATATGCATTTGAAACTGAGCTGAAACACTGAAACATCTCTATTAAAAGATGCTTCTCTGCTAACAGCTCAGAAGTTTGGGCAGATAAGCCTCATTAACTGTAACAACCCCACACCCCCTTATTTCTCGAAAGAAACAAGATTTGATTAGGTAAAACACTGGAAATCTCAAACTTCTGGGTAAGAAACTACATTTCAGAAGACAGGACACCCTGGACAGGACACCCTGGAAACCAGCCCTAACAGTATAGGAGCAAGTATGGTTTCTATTCTTGGTTTCCCTCAAGTCTTCTTCACAAAATAGAGGGGGAATTTCCCTTCTGAACCCATGGTTTTTACTGCCACAGAGCTCCAATCCACATCTGAAGAGTCAGGGATGCTACAGGGTTTTCCTCCTCATGTCAGGCACAGCTGAGCTTTGCAGCACCAGATTTCCAGTGCTGCTCTTTGCCTCTTCATTCAGAAAACTATAATATTAAGGGGGAAACCCAGGTTTGGAACTGCAAAAAGAAAAAGTGAATGAATCCAGACAGAGCAGAGTTGCACTGTCAGAAGGGAACTGCTACACAGTTACTCCTATAAAGCTCTTACCTGAAAGGGGATGGCATTCAATGGCATTCAATTAATCTCTCACTGAAAACCTTTTTGAGCCTTCAGTTTGAAATAAAACTGATAAACCCACATTGGAAAAGCCATTAATCTGTTCTACCATGTCACTTCTTATGATTCGAATGAAGGCTGTGAGTCATTTTCACACAGGAGGGAGATGTTTTCCTGTGAGCAGGAAAACATCACCTGGCTTTCACTGCTGCCTTTGATGCCAATGGGCTGCACAACTACAGACAAGTTATTTCATCCCCCTGAGAGGAAGCATCTGCAAGATGGGGAGACCCTTTCCTTGGGGTGATGCTTAAGAGCAAAATGTTAAAAGTGCTTTAGGAACAGCAGCCTAGTGTAACCCTGCCAGAGTTTCTCTCTTGACATTAATGTGTGAATTTTTAGTTCTGCCAGGCTAGAGATGAAGAAAGCTGAAAAAAACCCCAACACCTGGTGTGTATGTATGCACACACAAAAAATGAATTAAGACACTTTCTCTACAACCACTTACTAAGAGGAAAAATTAACACACACACCCCCACACCCCTGTTGGAGACCCTGAAATCTGCAGCGTGATAGCAAAAGCAACCAGGAAAAGGACTGGTACCTCTGGGTACCACTTTTGAGGGTTGAGCACCATGCTGAGCTAGGAGCTGTTCAGGCCTGAGAGAGGCTGAACATGACACAACACCAACCTCCAACACAAGCAAGATGCCTCTGGACTGTGGAGGAGCCTGGGGGTTGCAAGCATCCCTTTTCCCCTGCTATAGCACCTGGCTAGTCACAATCCTGCTCACTTTGCCCCCCAGGTCAGCAAACAACAGCTTCACGATGAAGCGGTTTCCAGCCCCAGGAGGTCACAGGGCTCCAGAGGAGCCTGCTCTGCTCAGGCAGATAGGAAGTTCTCTAACCCAGGGTCAACAGTCTCCATCTCCTTCTCCTCTGGTCCCTGTTTAAAAGCTACAGCCACTACCCTTGAAAAGGTACGAGGTGTGTAAGAGAGGCCCCTATGGGCACAGGGGCTGAGCACTCTTGCAGCCATGTGCTGGAGCCCTGGCATGACATCCCAGTGCTGTCAGGGAGAGCCCCTTCCAGCTGGGGATGATCCTGGGATCCCCCTTTTGTGCTAAGTAACCCTTAGGGCACTTAAGTCCTTAATTTCCAAGGGCCTCCAGCATACTTATCAGGCTGGTGCCGTGTCTTCCTGCACAGAAGATGTCTGACTCAAACTGAGAGATCAGAACCCCTGCCTGGCACATATTTCCGTAGGGCACTTCCATATGATCCAGACGAGGGGGGGAACTCCTCACACCTGTAGAACCCAAGCGTGGCAGCCCTGCTGTGCTCCTGCACGGGCAAAGAGCCAAGTCTTGGTGAGCCTGGTGGGCAAGAGCACAGCTCGGCTCACAGCCAGTGCTGGAGAGAACTGAGCCAGCCTTGACTCCAGAGGGAACCAAAGAGAAGAAACCCAGCATTGGCACTGACAGGATGCAATTCCCCCCCACCTCCATCACCTCATGGAGCAACAGGTTTGTATTTCTATCACTTTAGAGGCTCAGTCTTGAAAAAACAGGAGAGGTTCTGTTGGAGAAAAATAACATTGAAATTTATTTTTCTTTTCAGTTTGGAACAACTATTGTCTTTTTGTACTTCAATAATTCATTATGTACTTTCCCCCTCTTGCCACACCTTATTTTCTGATCCTGACAAAACTGCATACCTGATCACTGGAAACCAGAATTCACCATCCCAAGGATGAACAATCTACTTCAGCATGGGAGATTCAAAATATCCCCCCCTGAATGTATGGGTGAGCACACAGAGATTCTAGGTGTGCCAAATTTTCACATTTTTCCAATAGTGGGAAAAATCATTTGAACACAGAAAAAGATTCAGGAGAATAAAAAAAAAACTTCCTGTAGACCAGGAGTAAAAAGTCACCTGACTCTCTGCTTGATGGAACTGCAGCTTAGTCATCCTTTATTCTCTGGCAAAGGCACAGAATTATTTACCAGAAATGTTAAAAAAATATCTCATTTTCTTTTCTGACTAGTATAAGCTCAAAATTAATTTCGTTTCTCACACTGTAACATTTGCATTAGAATAAAGTTTAAAAAATTTAAGAATTTTAAACTACTAAAATATATTTTAAAAGCTATACAGAAAAAAAGCCCCACAGGAGAGTCACCATTTTTTTCCTTTACAGATATATATTCATGTATTTGTACAGAGCACATAATTAAACATCCACACCACGAAAATACTCTGGACTTGTTTCCACAAACATAAAATCCAAAAGCACGATTTGCCATGGATTTTCAGCCTTTTGGTGATCAGCATTTTCCAAGGTAGCAAAAATCTGCTTGTTGTTGCCTACGTTCCTTTTGGAAAAGGATTTTTCACATTTATATAGGACAAGGGAAAACTGACCTTTTACTACAGCAAATTATGCAGGAAACCTGTCAGACTAGGTGCTTTGAAACCACATCAGCAAAAATTAACAATAAAGGAAAAGCCTCTTTCCCCAAATACACCTCTTAACCCCTCAAGCAAGTTAATTCTCATTCCTTTATAAGCTTAGTCACAACAGCAACTTCCTTTAAACATTCAGGGGGAAAAAAAAAGGCAGGGGATGCAAGCAAAACACTATTGCTGCTCTCTTTGCCCGACTGAATGATGATGGCTGCTCACGTAAATGCAGAATACCGCAGACACCCGAAGGAGCCATTGGAAAGTACAAGGAACAAAGGGCCTTCTTTAGTTATAAAGATCCATCTGGCAGCATTTCGACTGGAGATGCCAGCCGGGAGATCAGCACAGAGCCAGCAGGCAGCCTCTGCACCTGCAAACCCTCTGCCTGCAGAGGAAATGTGCCGCTTTCTTTTCCAGCAGAAACTCACTCTGCCCGACGGAGCTGGAGCTCTGCGACTGCAGCACAAGAGCAACTGGCAAATTTTTTTTTTCCAAAGAATTATGTTGCTTACCTGCAATGCAACATCATTTAGCCCAATCCCAGTGATTTTAATAGCATCCTTCCTTGGGTGGTATGGCTGCACCAGCAGTGATGTCATGGGGAGGAAGCAGTAACAATCATGTGACTGCATCCTCCGTCTATAGGATGTGTGCTCGGGGAGATGCACCAGCTGCAATCCTGCGGGATTAACCCGCAAGCCTCTTTACCCTGCCTCTTCTGCCACCATTGGAACACACGCTGCTTTTCCCCCTCCCTTACCTGAGCCAATCGGTCGTTCTGTGCATTTTTTATGCAACAGCAGAAACATTCACATTTTTCACGAGGTAAAAGCATGCTGTGTGCATGCCAGCAAGTAATCCTGGTGACTCTGCAGGCCAGGTTGCTGCTCTGTGAAACATGTAATCACAGCAGCTTGGAAATGAGACACACTCATTTTTCAATTTCACCATCCCTTGTGTTTTTCTGGCACTGCATTTCAAGCTTATCCAAACTGACTTCCCTCTATGTTCTGTGTCATATTCATGCTCTGCAAGCCTCCCTCAAAGGTTTCATCCCTGTTAGCTTCACTTCTTAATTTTTCCCTGCCTCCCTCCTTCCCTCCATCCTCTTCTGCCTTTTCTTCAATGCAACTGCCACTGCTTGAAAGATCCTCTCCTATAAGCCAGGCTACCTTTCCTTTCCTAAACATCTGCTTAAGCTTTCCCAAATATTGAAAACCTAGAACTTCCCAAAATACTGTTTTGAAATGGCAATAAGCCTTTCACGCTTTGGTTTACTTTGTATAGCATCTCAACTGTAATCTTGGGGTTTTTGTTTTTGGGGTTTTTTTTGGTTGTTGTTTTTGGGGGGTTTTGTATTTTTTGAGTGGCAAGGGGAGTGTTTAAGAATTTTATCGTACTCAGCAATGTATTTGATTTCTACAAGAAGGTAAGAATTGCAAAAGTTCTGACTAAACAGATTTTGTACAAGCCACTAAGGCTGTATTCTGCAAGGCAGAGGTTGTAATTGTTCTTTCTGAAGACCCTGTGCATGTGCAGTGTTGTTTTTCAGGACATTCCCCCTACTGCTCACCTTTCTGTATTTGAATATTGTGCAGACTGGTTTTACCCCTACAGGTAACCAGGGAGGGGCTTTGTATTTCCAAGCAGATGCAACAGCTGAGTAGAGGGAGGTCTTGCACAAACACCCATGAAAATACCCACAGGTGACTGAAGGCACATAGGTGACTTCCACTCACTTCAAAGTCAAAGGAATTCAGCTCTGGAAGATCTTTTTGTCCCAGTGTGCTTGAGTTGTAACTTATGGATGTGCCATGTACTTCTGATAGGAATTCCCCATGCAAAGCCACATACTGGATTTTACTGAGAAATTTGAACAGTTAGCTTGCTTCACCTGAAGTTCCCACACCTTTCTGGAGCAAGAATCATGCCTTTGGAGAAGAGGTTTGATTATGCCCTTCACACACAGCACTGCAGATCATAATCCTCTAGCACTCATAGATCAGTAATAGCTCCAGGCCTTCATAACCATGTCCCTGAAATGTGGAAAAGTGATACAAGTGCCAGCTTCCTGCCACTGTCTATTCTTTGTGTCCATTAAAATCAGTATTAATAGGCCAATTGAATTTGTGAAGGAAGCTAAACACTGAGAACTTGATTTATTTTCTTGATAATACAATTGCAATTTCCTTCAATCAGTTTATGAGAGGAAAATAAGGAAAACAGGAAGTAGCATTTACTTGGTGAACCATCTACACCTGGGAACTTCTATGCCAAAGATACACACTTGAACACAAACACTGTGCCCTAGACACAGAATAGTAATTTTGTGCGCTTAACAAGTGAGCGTTAGGATCTCAATCCTACATTTTTTTCCTGAACAGACTTTCCTAAATTAATTTCCTGGTTTTATCTTGTCTACTACCAGCTGATCTCATTAAATCTCCTACTGCATGTACATTTTTAGCTGGATGGTCAAACTGCAGACAAACTAAAGGGACAGAATATGTGATTCTCTGATACGTGATTGAAAATACAATAGATACCCATGCTCAGATGCAAGAGATTTTCAGAAATTGTAAGCAATCAGAAGCTTTGAAATCCAAGAATATGGATATTTGCTGAGTGCAAGCAAATGATTTCACTGATATTTACATGTTTCAAAACCAAATCAACTTTACTCCTTGGTATTTTCTTCCAATGTTACTCAGTCAATTGAGTGATCTCAAAGAAAAAATATATTCTTCACATGATTATGTGACATGCTTTAGACAAGGCTGTTCTTGCTTTTGTTAGCCTGCAGTTTCTCAAGTCTCTCTACAAATGCTATTTCCTCTCAAAGATGTACAACACTATAGGCATAAAGGAGGTTGGAGTCAAGCTGTGATGAGCCCTCTTCCCAAAAAAATTCAAACTTCAGTTTTGCATCCACTGAAAGCAAAAGACACAGTTCATCTAACTCATTAAAAAGAAATTATTCTTTTTATACTGCACTTACCTTTAAGTCCTGCAAAGTGCTTAGAAGAACTGCATCAAGAAATACAAAAAAGCCTTCATTCTTACAAGAGAAAACCCGACGTACCCATTACAGCTTCTGTTGTTGCTCCTGACGGCAGCGAGACAGGGACGGCTGCTGTTCCAAATGCCTATTTCTAGCAGACTGTTTAAAAATAACCTAAACTCTGTCATACCCTTGATGCCTTGCAAATACTGGAGAGACAGGAGTCACATGTCCTTGCTATGATTTTGCCTGTGCTCCTGCAGCTTGCAGGGTTGCAGAGGGAAACTGAGAAATGGCCGTTCTGTAATTATGCACATTTCATGTTTCTTTCATGAAAGCAGCAGTAAGTGCCAGCCTAAAAAAAGTCAACCAGTATTCTTTTGAGTGGTGTCCACCTTGGAATTGGTCATAAGTCAGATATTACAGAATTAATAATGTCAACTTGCTTTCCATACTAATTTAGAAAGTGCAAATGTTTGTTATGGAAAAAAGGCCGTTCAACATGTTTTAAGTGGAGCTACCCAAGAATTCTGGGAATATTCAACTATGAACTTCTGTTACAGCTGTCAACTTATCATGAGTGATAAGCACATAGAAGAACATATCTGCCATTCCTTACACTCTGCATCTCTTTCAGGTCTTAAGTATAACCCCTCTAGAACTTCAGTTTCCCAGATTTTCTCTCTTACCTTTACTTGAAAGCTCATTACATTAACTTAAATTACAGTGTTATTCAAAATACTATTTTTTTCATTAAATCATCAGGAATGTGACAAATATAAAGATTCAATAAATATCTTTGACATACAAGAAAATCCTTTTTCTGTTTATGGCAAATTATTTTATTTTATAGAAGAAATACTTTCAAATAATACAAAAATGACACAATCATACAGAACTGTGACAAAAACAAGAGAGATGAATACTGAATATGATAACTCATTACCACATCAAGACAGAACTCATTATAGCAGTCAGAATCACAGATCCACAAGATACACTGACGACATCTCACAGCGGTCACAATTCAAAAACCTCCTGACAGAGAGATCACTGGACACTGCCCCTTGGTTATAGTCACAGAACAATTTAGGGTGGAAACAAGGTCCCTACCACAATCCCTGCTCAAAGCAGGCCTAATGTGACCAGGATGCTCTGGGCTATATCCAGTTACGTCCTCATCCACACTATGGACAGTGCTCCACCTCTCTGCACAACCCCTTCCAGTACCTGACCAGCCTCACAGGAACATGGTGTTGTCTGTTCTCAATACACAGCACTTCTGGTGTCACTGCATGGTAACTTTGGATAAACACTACTGTGTGACAGCCTGCCCTGGAAATGAGACACAAAATTCTGACTAACTCGTCTTTTAAAGTAATGAGCACTGAAAAGCTTGCTGGCCCTAGGCTTTTACCCAAACACTACAAATTTCTCACATGGTTTGGTTTTTATCTGCATAGTTTCTGAGTAAGTCTAGTTGTGCCCAAGGAACCCAATATACACCCACCAAAACTTAAGAGTCAAAACAGGCTTCAGGATAAATAGCACAATAAATGCTAAATATACTTCAATTTCATATATATTTCTATATGATCGCAACACTTGATGCCTGTAATGACTATAGACCATATTAGGAAACAGGAAATACTACCTTAAATGTTTGTGTTTATTAACAATTATGCTTACAAGCTTTTTTCCCCATTACTTTTTGCCTCAGCATGGATAAGTAAAAGTAATTCAATTTCTCTTCCAGGTTTTCCTGACTTTTGACAAGGTAACAGAGTCTAAGGTCTTAAAACTTACAAAGAAAACTTACTTACAGAATATTTGAAAACATTCTGATAGGTCTGCTTGTTTTTTGGCCTTTGTTCTGATTTCCTGACATAGAAAAATCTGGAACCAATTTGATTTTCAGTTAGGAGACAACATGATCTTCCTTTGGGGATATTTCAATAATTTGCAAAGTCAGTCTTGTGTTGGGCACCTCTCTTTGCAGGTAATGTATAATTAGGAAAATATGAGAAACTCTATTATAGTAGCTTAGTAAAGAAGTATTTTTACATACTTGCAGGATGCAAGGACACAAAACTGGCATTCTCGGGAATTTAGGGTGACAGTCTTTCATTAAAATGGATGGTTACAAATAAAATTATTTCTTACCAGATTTTAGCTGGTCCAACTAGCAATCAAGTGAGCTGTACCAGAATTATACACCTTCCTCCTGGAAAGTGTCACTGCTCAACAGAACTTGCTTGCAGTAACCACAAACACATCCTTTAGGATGAACATGTGTTTAAGCACCCTTACTTAAAGCAGCTGCTTTCTGAAATCAGAACATCTGTGCTTTCCTGAATCAGATGAGAATCTGTAGAACTGTAATAGTAATTACTGTAATAGTTCATTAGCAGGCTGTTCACACAGCTAGCTCAAACTGCTCCTTAAGTTCCCTTTTCATTAAACAGCAAAACAAAGACCTGTCACCCTTTTCCTTCCCCCGTTTAAACTGAGGATCTAGTTAAGAGTATAAAGATACTTTAGACACAACAGAAATGAAAACAATCTATTAGTGCACGGTAAGAACATGCAAATGAACTCTGCAATGTTTAGCATCACTTCTAATTAGTGTTAAACACATTGCAGGTGATAATATTTTGCTATAACACAGACAGTGCTAAAGAATACAATGTACATAATAAGCTACAGATAATAAAGCTGAAAAAGTGACAATTTTAGAACATAGTATTTTCATTTCAGGTATCAGAAACAAAACCAGCTCAATGGTTCCATTCTACTGTATGACAAATACTGAGGAACAAAATTTCAGTCTTAAAATACATCTTAAAGTAGGTATTTTCCTTCAAGGAAAAAAGGCACTATAAATAAATTACACTACAGTGAATTTGCCTGAACTCACTTTGTTTCTGTCTTCCAGCCTTTAAGTCAAATAAAACAGCATAAAAACTGTACACGCTCTTAACAGGATAGTCGATCTTTTATAAAATAAGTTGTCTTCAGAGATGTCAGTTTCACAACAAGGAAAAACCAAGCCTTGTTGCAGTCGCTATTATAAAATATATGTATATATATTTATATATATGTTTTTGTTTATGTTTAATTTTTTAACTTTTTTATTTTTTTACAAAACGTGTATATTAGCTTTTGCACAATTTTTTTTTTAAAGAAAACTTGTCTAATCTAAGAACTTCATTAAAATAAAAGCGATAAATACTTCATGTTTACAATGCAACATGTCATACATCATCAGCTGGCAGAGGAGGTATGTTAATCCTTGGTCTTGTAAAAAAAGCTATCTTCTCTCTGTGATCAAAACAAGAGAAAAAAATAAGTAAATAATATTATGCCTACGTTCTCCCTTCTCCCCACAAGAACATGGTTTCTTTACTCTGGTTAATGGTTAGTATTTGTTATTTATGTACTGAACTGGCCTTTTATTTGAGTACAACAAACTTCCAAAAACTACTAAACCTTACTATATACTTCTGCCAACATTCCATTGAAGACAATTACTATTTTTGAAAACCTGGGTGGAAGCTTTCTATAACTCACAGAACTTCAGTCATAGCTAATCGTAAAAACGTTTCTCAGGACAAGTTCTGCAATGCAAAGTTCACCCTTGTATGTTTTGCAAATAATGTCTACAAAAAAGAAGGGGGGAAAAAAGATGGCAACTCTGGAAACAGAGTCCAAAGAAAAGGTTTATTGAAAGAAAATTCCAGTATCATTGAGTAATTTTTAGGGAGAGCGTGCTACTAGCAATTTATATGTATTACATTAAACAGATCTTTTATGCCCACAGGCTTGTATTGGAGAACTGAACTTCACAGCAACTAGGCTAAGTTGGAAGAATCACCTAAGCTATGTTTATATTTGAAGTTTTTTTAAATATCATGTATGTTAGAATTGTAACACTACAACTGTAACCTTAGCTTTGTCTCTTTGCAGAGACATTTAGACACAAAGCATTTAGAAAGAACTCGTGTCCAAATCCAGATACAGTTTAAAGTTACTGGCTAATTACTTCTGATTAAAATCAAGAGAGACACAAAATTTCAGCTAAATGTTTCAGAAAGCTTTAACCTGACTAATGGACTGTTGCTCTGCTATTTCAGTATGCATTACCACTTACCTAAAAGTCTGCACCTGAATAGGTTCCTTCTGATTTTGCCCACGCAACTGGTATATTTCTTTTGATGCTTTCTTTAGCATCTTTTCAGCTGCTTGCTCTTGGTGATGTTCAAATTTGGTCTGTCTGGTCTGAAAACAAGAAGATAATGCATAAAATGGGCATGTAAATAAACAAAACACAAGAATATTCACAGTAAAAGAATTGATTTTTTTCCCCACCCACCACAGTGAAACCACACTAGTACTGTCTGAAACAGCTGACTATCTAAGAACTGCAAAAGACTGAGTTGTTTCACTTATTAATGCTCTTCAGAATTTACTGCACATAGATCTGTCAAGCAAGATCTTAACTATAAATTTGGGCTCAGGTTTTGTCTGTGATTATCCAATGTCAATTTTGTCTATTGAGCAGTTTTGACACCTTTTTCTACAACTTCTTTCTCCAAAAATAGGAAAAAAATTACATACTTAGGGAATATTCCAAATACTTGTAAAAGAATAAATAGCAAATCAGCAAAATTTCTTTTAAATATCAGAAGATAGAAAATTATTAAGTTACAGAAAGAAACACCTGAACAAAAACAAATGAGCAACAAATACACAAATAATTTTTATTGTGCTAACTTCAAGAATATAAAAGAAACATTCACTGTTCAAGATTCTGTACAAACAGTTCTTTAGACATCTTATCAAAATGAAGACATTTTGGAACAAGAAGTTTTTGAGCAAACTGAGTGCTTGTGTCATATTACCATACCTGCCTTTCTGCTTCCTTCAACAAGTTTCGGAATCTCTCATCCCGAAGAACCCAGTGGGGTAAATCTGTCTGCCCTCGGAGCTGGGCATCTTCCAGACGCTGTCTCAACTCTCTTAAAACACATATCTCCTCATTCAGCTGTCTCTGTCGAGTTCTGGATGCCTGGAGATCCAGCTCCAGGTCTAAGGATGTCCTCGCCATAACTTCAGCCAAAGATGATCTGCAGGACTGTTGAGTTATTAGGATTCAAATAAAATGCACAATATATTACTCTCAACATAGTTTACTGGTCTGTATTTAGCTCTATAAACCATTCAGTTTCTGTACTTACTCCACACACAAAATCTTTTCCACACGAACTTTTGGAGATTATTTACATCCCCCAGAAAAGCCTCGATAATGTATAGTACAGGAAACTCCTACAGCTAAATTTTTCAATTAATACTTTCTTCTACTTCCTTTTACAGTTTCCTTTCAACTTACAAATGAACCTAATGAAGTTAATGACTAAAATTTCATGTTAGGATGATAATAAAAGAGATGCAATAAGAAAAACTTAACAACATAATGATATCCGAAAAATACTGTACTGAACAAGACTCCTCTTAAAGGGCTTCATTCAATATTGGTTTTAAGATACATTCTGAATCAAAATGGCAGGCATGGCTGTCTACCTGCCTATACCAGCAAGGCATTAACTTCTGCTGACCAGACTACTTTTTATGTCATTTATATACACAACATTAATGTCTCATCTGCCCTTCTCTGCCCACTTGCTTGACAGCATAAGCAGTGGCATGGGGGCAAAAAGAGAGCTTAACCTATTCATTCCTCCTGAATACTTGGGTCTGAAATACTATTATTTATTAGGCTGTATGGGAGGGGAGATGTATGTCTTAATGCCACATTCACACACACATCTTTGAACCTGCACCCTGCATCATAAACCAGATTTGAAAGATTTTGAAAGAAACTTTACATCTAAATCAATCAATATAAATAATAATATAATAAATATAAATTCAGTCCCTATTAAAGTAACTTTTGTCTGTCACATTTTTTTCTCTCCTTTAAAATTGATCACAACTTTAACTTCTTTAAGTCTATCTTTTAGCTTAGAAAGACCAAAACAAACCCAAAACATGCACCCTGCCCCAATTACATTGCAGAAGTTTTGTACATTTCCTAGAAGTATCAGAATGTACCTGTAGACATCTAAAACTCTGAAGTATAAAAGTACATTTGTTCTAGCAACTTAATGAAAGCTAAAGGTCATTTTCCTAGGCATACCTGCTTATATCGCAGAGTCCTCCTCTCCAAGGTATTCCGGACAAAAGGGGACTTCCTTGGCAGGGTTGAACTGTCACTGTCACTGCGATACAGCTGATTAGAAAAGACATTGAAAATAAAGATTGCTTGCAAATCATCTTCATTAAGAAATTTGGGTTGGTTTTTTTTTTTTTGTCTTTTTTCTTTTTTAAATACACTGAGATTTCTTTTTTAAAATACACTGAAACTATCTTGTTTTAAGCACCATTTTTTTTCAGTTATTTCTAAATATTTATATATAATAATGCTCATATGGTAGTTACCATAATTCAAGAAAACCATCAATATTTTACAGGTAAGTTTCACCAACCATTCTACTAAATATCCAAGACAGTCTAACCTAAAAAAAGAGGGAGGGAGGACTCAAAAGCAGTAATATTTCATCCTAAAACATTTACTGTCATGGGTACAAACAATACAGTCTCCCACCTTCTCCCCACATCTGATTTTAAGTGCAGGTTAAGTGAGCACAGAATTTAAAAATAATTTCCTGAATTTTCAAACTCAATCTCTCAGAAGCTTATGAAAGAGTACAATCAAAGCTATGATAATATTGCAAAACCAATACCCATGTATCAATCTGCAATACCATGAGCCAACTGCTTATAAGTCTTCTGCCACTGAAAGCAGCAAACAATACATGTGACCTTGAAAACTGCTGTGCTGGTCCTCAATTACTTGCACCACTGCACCCAGGAATCCTATGTTCCACAATAACAGGCACCTTATGACTGATATTCATGACAGCAATCAGAGTCATATGAATATTTATGCAATGACCCTACGATTAAGCATTCAGTGCCTTTTTTCAAACTTTTATGTATGTGAAAATTAAACACTGCTTCTAAGCTAACTGCTTATACACCTCATTAGATAGCATTGTAAAATCAACCACCCACACCTAACATCTAAGGTTGCAAGGGAAAAGAGCTTGATACCTAATTTATCATATATTCTTAAATTTCAAATTAAATCCATCCAGGTAAAAACTCTTTAAAAAGAGACAGGGAAGCTCTTCCCCACTGCATTGTTTAAGTTCAATTAAAAATTATTCATTAGTATTAAAAAGTAATATATGTTTCTTATAAATGCAATGATATCTTATACTGAAATTATCAAAAATGTATAATATACTTGTGTGTGGAGACCCCTTCCTCCTCCTCCTTTTCAGGCTTTACTCACTCTGCAAACATATTGACTTCGTGCTCCAGGCGAAAAGGTCTGGGAACGAACAATTGTGCTACTGCGAACAAAAGCAGAACCCCGTGGCCTGCGGCTGGTTCTCTCTTTTGGAAGAATAGCAACTTCTTCAGGAAACAGATCCTCAGTGTTAGTTTCCTTATCCACCTAAAATGTTGACAAAGGACATTTTTTTATTTCTTCCTTATTTTCTCTCTCCTAGCAAAGACAATCAGACATTTCAACAATATCAAAAGTAAACAACTTGCCCTGCTAGCTAGATTCAAATTGTAATCAGCACTGAGAGGATGTATCACCTCACTTTTGTAAAAGTTTTAAAACTGGGTCATTCATTATTGTGAGATTATGTTTCAGAAGCCTTTGCTGAAGCAGTAACAAACATGAGATGCAGTTATATCACAGCTACAGAGCACAAGGACTGCATTCAGGATCGGCAATTGGGCATTACCCAAACTACCACCTATCTCCAGCCTCAGCAGAAGAAAACTTAAGACACCTTTCAGTAAGCACAGAAACTCTGAAGCAACCACCTTAAAACTAAAGGAACTTAAATGAAGACAAGGAAGAAAAAAGGAACTGAAAGACTGTTCACACAATTATACAAGAACACTAAAATATTGAGAAACACAGAAAACATAGGCTACTCTAGCAAACCTTCCAAACTTTCAGAAAACTCACTCCTCCATAAGAGGTGTGATCTTCTCTAAAGGCAACACAGATTATGTTCCTCTACTTCACTGGAGGTCTCTTGATTTCAGCTTGTGAAGGATTATTTCCAGTGTCTCATATCTTGACTACAAAAGATTTTAAACACATCAGTTTCAGCACAATTATTCCATCTTATTGTAAATCTGATATAGTAATGCAAGTCCTAAAATTTATTTCTTTACAATTCCTTTCAAATTTTTTTTTTAAATAAGAGCACTGGAATTTGACCATGATCTTCCCTGTTCAAATTTCAGGTAAATGCAGAAATTTATACAAGTGCCTATTTATAGATTAATAAAGGCCACAGTAAAACTAATTTGCCTTTTGCCAAGATATAAGAACCAAATTCTGTTCAGAAGTAAGTAGTAAGAAAACAAAAAAAACTCCAGGCCTGAAGAGTGAACTTCTACTACCTCTAAGCCATACAGCTGTCACAAAGTCAGCACTCATACAGAGCTGCCAATGCTATTGCTGACTCTTTTCTCTCCTGCCCAACTCAGACTCAAAATCCAGGCATAGCAGTAGCTCACAGTGCCAGGCAGGGTGGCAGTTTTTGTGCTGCAGTGTTTTCTCTCATTACCTTTAGTGGTGGAGGCTGCATTTTCCCAGAACCGTACTGGCCTGCTGGAGCTGCAAACATGTGTCCAGCTAATGGATCCCCGCAAAATGGCTCTGGATAAGGAGGACTAGTCTGGGTGCAGTTGCTGCATCCACTGTCAACAGATTCTGCTTGCCAACTCCTAAAGTCAGAACATCACAATAATTTTGCAGGTGTTAAAACCCCATGCAATTTTGCATTACATTTACATATGACATTATCTAAACCAGTTTATAATTTTAGAGTATTATTTCTTCAATAAAAATACAGTATTTTCAACAGGAGAACATAGCACATTTGCATTTCTGCAAATGCAAATAAGCAAGTAGATTTAATTGAAAAAAATTCACCTTCTCTAATTTTCTTAAGGCATGTGTTCTGGTCTTTATAACAACACTAAGAAAGCAATAACAAAAAGAACAAGAAAAGTCATGTAACAAACTAGGAGTATCATTAGGAATGAAATTGCAACCCTAACCCTAACAATGTCCTGTGTCACCATTAAATTTTATTTACTTTTCTTAATACAGGGCTGTTATAAGCTCATTACAGTTGCCTCCCTAGCAAAATTCATGTTTGATATGTTTTCCCACTCCTCAAATTCCCTAAATTCAACAAGCTATTCAAATAAGGTTTTCTCTTGCTTGACGTAACAGAATTTTATACTTATAACACTAACAGGGAGCAAATCTCAGAATTTTTCCTGCTTTATTTCAGACTATACCCATAGTGCAAATATCTTTCAGGAAGAATTAGGTATTATTTGTTTGATGAGATATTTGAACTGTTTTTACCTTTCTGATATGGCTTCTGCCTGATCTTCCTTTCTTTCCATCTCCAAGATTTCCTCCTCTGTGTACTCCAGTTTCACTCTCTCTTCTGCCAGCTCTCTCTCAACGGCTTCCAGCTGGGCAGTGGTCCTAGCTAACAGGGCTGTCACTGCATCCTGAAAGGTAAATTAGACTTTAATTAAGTATGTTTGAACAACTCAATGTATTTAATGTGTATTATTCAAAGAAAAAATAAAAATAAAGCCATCAAATGTTCCTCAAAAAACAAAACAAAAAACCAAACCACAACCAAAAAAATCTGTATTGAATCTTAACGATCAAAAGTATTTCTGTATTCAACTTGTCACAGAGACTAAGCAGACTTTACTTGATTGTGGAGCATCATCCACCAAATTAGGTCAAAAGAGACCTCTGGAGGTCACGTAATCTGATGTGCTGTCCAAAGCAAGCAAGGCATCACAACCAAGTCATGCTGTCCAGAGCCCAGTCAAGGGCTGAAAACTTCAAGGGATGAAAATTACACAACCTTTCTGGGAAACCTCTTCCAGTGCAGTGGCAGAAATTTTTTATGTGTTTTAGCTGGACTGGAGACATGCATACAGGGTACTATTTCAAGCACCTGCCCAGACATGATCAAGTTTTCAATTAGTCTTCTAAAATCTAGCTCTTGCCCCAAGAGTTAAATTAAGTTATTACTTCCTGTGATAAGTCAAAAACCTGCACCCAAGGCAAGATAATAATCACCCTACTGATCAAACAAAGTAAACAAATCACATTTTTAGAGCCATACAGTTTTAACTGTAGTTACATTTCCAGAAGACTGAGGAATACTCTCTTCACATTGGTTTTTGGTCTTTGCTCTCTGGGGCTCTGAACCAGTGAAGATCTGAACAGGGTACCAGTGAAGCTGCATCTCACCAGAACTCTCTGCATCAGTCAGGTTTATCTGAGCAATGCCCTATAAAAAAACAAAAAGCATTGACCACAATAAGATACATATACCCTGCAGGATAGACACCTTCTCACTTAGAGTATTTTACTTACAGTGTAAAACTCCCATTTCACCAAATACTACTGTCTCTTAAAAAGAGACAGTTTTGTTCTGTTGTGTTATAGTGTTTAAGATTCTGAATTTCTTGTCTCTTCTTTACTACTAGGAAGAATTGGAGTAATTTTTTTAAGTTAAAAAAAAAAATTTGTATGATTGAAGTAGATATAATTGACATCTGATAGCTATTAATATTTTATTTTTAAAACTTTCCCGACTACAAATCTGTTTTCTATATTTTCTTAAATTAATGTCACTTTAATAATATTACTTTAATTTGAGGGGATTTTGAGATAACTGTATTCTGATACCCTTCCATTCTCTGGCCCTCAGAGGCATCTTTCAAATGGAAATAAAAACAATGTGTAAACCAATTTTGTTCCCTACCTATTTAAGTCACAAGGTAGTCAAATGGGCTATAAAGCCATTTTTCTACTTTCCAGGCCATCCTTGCATCTCCCAGATTCAGGTAAAAATAGTTTTAATGGAGGCTTCTCACTAAAAGTATTTCAAACTTTGAAGTAGCCCTACTCCATCAGAGAGAGCTCATGTAAGAAATTTCTCCATGGTGTTCACCTAAATGAAAAACAGCTGTGAACAAATCCATGCTGCCGATTTTATTTATTGGTTTTTTTTTCAATCAGTTCACTAGCTAAACCTACCAATAGTTTTTTTATCGGTCAGCCTTTAAGTACTGGTTTTTGTTTCCCTGGCTATCTCTGCAGCTTTTGTTTCCCTGGCTATCTCTGCAGCTTTTGTTTCCCTGGCTATCTCTGCAGCAGTAGTATAAGCTATTTCCATGCTTATGAGCCACATGCTAAAAATGTCTTCTTTTGTATCACTGGAAAAATCCTGTAAAAATGGCTTTCATCTCTCACAAATCAAGTAACTGTATACAATGATTCTAACAACAAAGGCAGTAGGAAATGGAGACAGAATGTGCATTCAACTTTTAGCAGGTAAAGAAACAGTTAAGTAGAAAACAATAATAAAAAAAATAAATCATTGAATTGTTTTTTCAAGACAAATGTTTTCTGAGGCTCTGTTTAAACAGGTGCATAGAGGACAATAGCCTAACAAAATAATGTGACATGGGGATACTGCATGTTACTGAGAAAGTAATTTCATGTCAATATATCACAGGCCACAGAGATGCCTTTTCTTTTTTCTGTATAACATAGATGTCTTTTAATTATCTACTTGCTCTGATGCAGTGGAAGATATAAATGTGTAACAAATATTCACACTCTTGCATCAGAGTTGGAAAATGTTTAAGACGCACCGAGTTTAGTTTAGGAGGTAGAGAGTAAAACTGTTTTCCTGCCAGCAATATTGGAAGAACCATAAGCTAACTCTTAAGACACCTGACACTCCCCTATACACTGCATTTATCAGGCAGCTAAACACATCTCCCAGAAAAGCTGCCTCTTCAAAGGGAGTCAGTAATTTCTGACTGATTGAATGCTGGTGAGTAGAAAATCATCATCGAACTCATTTAAAAATTATTAGTACTGAAAGGGCTAATTAATAGTTCATGTCCATCTCAAGATTTGGAGCTTAGTCAAAGGGATGAAGAAATCAAGGTGGGTCTGCTAGAGCTGTACTGCGTGCCTATTCTGATGTGAAAATATTTATTAATATCTCTGGGATGTCTGACAGACATGTCTCTTTATGAGAAAACAATCAGGATTTAAAAACCATGCTAAAAAATGGGACAGATGTCCCAAAATTAAAACAAAAAAATGCAAAAAAAAAAAAAGTACACTCAAGAAGAAATCAAATAAATTAAGACACAGGGAATAATTGGTTAGGGTTGTAAAAGATGAGAAACTGGGAGTGAAGCTGCAATGCCGGGTGATTGCAAGAAAGGCATTCATACTTCTTTTATGTTTTAACATGAACTACATATGCTAATCATGAAAAATAACAATTCCCTTATCTCAACATTGACAAGGCCACCAGGGAAGAAATAAGCCAACTTAAGACAGAAGATCTTTCAGCCATGGAAGGCATAAGAGAAAGAGGTTGAGGAAATGGAAAGACAATCCCAACAAGTATAGTATATTTATTTCTTTATAACTGAACTATTTCCCAGAATTTTTTTCCCCTGTTAGGTCCAAGTATTTATATATTAGGATAAACTTCAGTCTGGCTTTTGCACTTAGGAAAATATTATACTGGCATAACCTAATTCAAAAGAAAGTAGTCATTAAGAATTTGAGAAATAAATGCATTATAAAGTAGATGGGAAAAACTGTAGTCTCAGTGGAAGACATTTTGAAAGACAGAGGCCTTGTTGACAGGCATTGCAGCAGACACACAGACCATCGCAGCAGTTCCAAAGAGAGGTAGCAGGTAGCAAATTATGTCTTGATGCAAGAAAATGCTCATTCTCAAATTACAGCTGAAAAGAACAATGGTCATAATGTTGAAATACTTCAATGCATCTATCTCAAGAAACTGGCATTGTTTCTCTATTTTTGAGTAGTATTGTTAAATTACCTTAAACTATGTTACCAATTACATAGGTAAAATTTGTATGCACCAATTTGTATGTATCAGTTACATAGGCTGACAAAGATACTTCTGACATAACCATTTTAAGACCCTGAAAGAGAAAAAAAGTCCCTACCTAGATGACTTGAATATGTATTTTGTTTTGGCAACTCAATAACAGCAGTTACAGTAAAAGTACCCTAAACTTAGATGCATTTGTTTCCATAGAAAGATACTTTACATTTAAACAGCTATTTGGCTTCCCACAGGAACAGGAAGCACCAGTATAAATCATTTTACACCAATATATCCAGCCTGTTCTTGAGATGCTTTCTCTTTAATTACATTGTAGGCAAAACTTCCTACTGCAGACAAGATCTCGGGTCCATTTCTCCCAAAATTAGGAGCTCTGTTTATATGAGATGCTACTTAGATTTAAAGGTGGATTAACAAACACATTCTTGACCAGATTTGTTCAAATAAATACCTCTTATCAACAGCCCAGCATGACAGTGAGATGCCTATACCTCTTAACTTCTTTGATAGGCTTAAAAGTTTGTTTCATAACCCATTCAAACCCCCCACTGCAAAGACAGCCCACTCACTTCAAAACAGCCAGGACATCAGCCCCAAGGCAGATTTAGTTATGCATATTTGTATTTGAATGAAGCTAACATTTAACACACCTGAAGTTAGCACATGATATCTCAATCATTTTAAAATAAAAAGCTAAGGTAACAGAACTGTTCCAGGGCCACTATTATCCTGCAACAAAGTTAAGACTGATGCAATAGCAGTCCTCTTCACCCACTGTTATATAATAACAAGGTGTCTGTATTTGTTATTTTTTTTACTATTGTTTGAATAGTACAGAGTCTGAACACAGGCATAATAGTATTATGCAGAAACCTAAGTCTTGAGGAAACTGTAGTCTAAAAACTGTCAGATTAAGTCTTTTTTAAAATCCCACCTTTTTATTTAGAGAACTATACTTATATCTGTGAACAAATGGACACATCAACATGTAACTCTATCAGAATGTCTTATGGAAAAATTAGGCTCTCTTTTTAATCTTAAAAAATAATTCCTCAGGTAACTTTAGTTTTGGATATCATATGGCTTTTAAGATCCACTTACCAATAGTTCTTCTTGCTGCTGATGATCAACTGAACAGATATACAGCTGCAGTGATTTTAATTTCAGAACACTTGAGTGCATGGGGATTTGGAACACTTCATTAAATATTAAAGGAGTTTGGAATTCCAAAGCTCTCGAGCAGTAAGTGGTCGGTGTGCCTGACTCAAGCGGTGGCAAATAAACTCTCACATGACTGGGAACAACAAAATAGACAAATAGCACAATTCAGATAAAGAAAGCCATTCTGCATTTCTCAAAATCAAGCTAAGCAAAAGCATCAGTGGAACTTCTGCATTAAGAACCTACCTTGAGATCTCCTCATCACCAGAATTTACTTTGCATTCTAACAAAGAAGATCTGCAAAGCTGATCTCAAAATGCTGTATTTTTTTAGCAAACACTTTTTTTTTTAAACCTGTTGGTTAAGCAGAGGCACCAAGTGGCACTTGAACTGCCCTGAGGTATCCAAGGCATCTAAAACGAGCTAGCCATTATAAGAGGATCTGTGAGAGAGCTACACAGAGCCTCCCTCTGAGCAGCAGCAGCTGGAGGCCAGGTGCTATGCTATGCTATTTCAAATCGAAACACATGCCTATGTTTAGGCAATTGAATTGTCCCATAAGTGTTACCCATCCATTTCTTCCTTCCACCACTATGCAACCTTTTTCCCTCCTTAAGAAATTAAGGAATTCAGATGGCAAAAGAAATCTGCAGTCACTGCATCTTTCTACAGTCTCAAAAGACAAATTTAAATATGTGGTACCATATCATTTAAGACTCCAAGCCAAAAACAAAACCAACAGTCATTTTCATCTGACAGCATAAGCAGCAGAGCTACTCAGAGAATTGTTTCCATGTTCTCCCTGTCCTGACTGCCTTCCAAGCCCCTACAATATCCTATTCCTTTCCTCATGCCAGCAAACAGTTTCATGCAACTGTGTTGTGACCCAGATTAGAAAATTCATCTGGGTTAAGAAGCTAACCTAGCTAAAAACCCACAAAGCCTTTAGCTCCAGCTCAGAGGTTCACTCAAGCTGACTACATGGCTGCAGGAACTCTTATGCCACCACCAAAGATGGGCTGACACTGGCAGCCAAATAAATGGTTAGAGGACAACTGGAAGAGCTCCTTATGGTGTAACTGCAGTGGACTGGACTGTGAAGCATCAGTTAAACAAACCCTTGTCCTGTGAAAAGGCAGAGATCCGGCTCCTCTGCTCCCAGGCTGCCGCAGGCAAACATCCCCCAGATGCCACAGCACCTGATTCAATCAATGTACAGTTGCACAGAGGAGTTTGATAAAAGCTTCTTCTATTTTTTGCTAATAGAAACTTACTTTTTGACTAGACTAATCAATTCACCCTGCAGCAATGCAACTTCTTGATTCCAGCAAAGGTAGGGTTCAGAAGGATGAACAACAGAACTGCATTTTGAGTCATTTTAGATGCCTGGTTGCCTTGACAATGATGTCCAACAAACCCTCTGAACTAACTTTTTTCTTTGGTGACTCTACTACCTTCTTCAGATGATGCTTATTTATTTTTTTGATGACAAGGCATCATGGCTGAGTAATACACAATACTCATATTTTTTCCTATCATGTGCCCCTTGCACTCACACCAAAACAGAGCAAAAACCCAACACTAATGTACTAACCTACATGAAAAATTTCCACTGCAGTTTTGCAGAGTTAGCATGGTGAAGTTCTCAACGAAGAACAATTCATTCAGATGTATTTCAATTTAACACCTCCCTCCAAATGACTTATTTTACTATACAATAATGTTATTCTACCTCCATTTTCCTGCTTTCAAACAACCTCTCCCAGAGATAAAGATCAACAATTTGTACATGTTGAATTTCTTTAAAATATGTTAAGTTACATATCTCCAGATAAAACCATGTTTTATGACAACACTGATTATTTAAGAAAGATTTATTAGAATAAACTAAGCTACGTTCTATAGGTGATACAAAATTTGAAAAAGTAGCACAAGCTATCAGAGGTTAAAAAATTCAGTCTTGTGTACTGATTCTCAGCTAGTAGTTGCCTTATCAGAAGGTCTTTCATGGATACTCAAGGAGAGCTGTACAGGCCACAAAAGCCTGCAGATCCTTTGTTGTTGTTAGCATGTTTTCTGGTGTCGTTTTCTTTCTTAAAGATAAAAGGCAATGTATACCTTGTACTGATTAAGATAGATGTTGCCACAGGTATTGAGAAAAATACACTAAGCTTACTCTGGAATATCACAGATATTTTTGAACAAACTTTCCTCTGCATAATAAATGTGGAAGAACACAGAGACTACACTTATTACCTGAATATTGTGACATAAGTTGTATAAAAGGGATACTTTGTGACCATATGACTAACTCTTTCCTCACAGAAATTAAGGCATACCATCTTCTCCAAAAATAGCTTAATTTTTAATGAAGTCAAATAAATCAGTGGTATTTATAACTGCAGCATAAAACAAACGATCACTCTAGGTGAAATTTAAGCTTACATTTTGCAGTTTTCTTTAACAACTAGACTAGTAAAGTTCTTCAGCTGTAATACATGGACTAGCAGACATTCACTTCCACTGTCACGCCTGGAAAATAAATTTTCTGGGTTAGTCACCAATCATTGATACTTTGCTTAAGAAATAAAGATGAAGACTAAACAGATTTAAAGAATGTAAAAGCAGATTCTGTTAAACAAATTTCTTGCAAAAATCAGTTTCAACCAAAAGCATTAGCTACAGTAGTAACAAAGTTAATAGAACTAAGTGAATTAAACATTATTCAGCTTGAAAATAACAAGTGGCCTTCCTATGCCTCCTGACAGCAAAACAATTTTTATCAAATACATTCCTTACTTTAAACAGCTACACCATGTGCATTTGTGTGTGTCCATGTGTAACAACATATCAGTTACATTAGACAAATCCATCTGCATTATTTTCATGGGCTACTGAAAACAAATTTTAAAATTCTTGTCTTTCACATCAGCAGAAATTTTGAAATGCCACTGACAAACCTGGTTGATACTTTAAAAACTTCCAATCTTAGGAATTAGCTTCCAAGGGGCACAGAGGATTCTGCAGGGCTAAGATCCTGTTTTGTATGACAATGATTTGCCCTTCCCCAGATTACTCCCACTACCAACAACAGCATGCCATAGGCACAGGATTTCAAAGATGCATTGTACAGCTGGGATTGTACTGTATGTGTGTCTCTTCACCTGTGATTTTCCTAAGATAATCCTCCTTTATCTGGCATAAAAAGATCTCGCTTACAGAGACATATCCCTATACCCATACCCACATTAATGGCCCAAAGAAAATAAATGCTATTAAAAAAGTAATGGAGGCCCTTTCCAGCATTGAAAGGACACTGAATGAATTTTGGTTACGCCATATCCCCAACACAAAGTGGCACATGACTGACTAATCTGTGCATCCACTGAACTTTGGCTGTCAGTTCAGAAACTTCTTAAAAATTCCCACCATAATTTAGTTTATTAAAAAGATAACAATCATAAGCAAGAAAAGTAGTGAGCAATTCCTGTAAAGTTGATAGGGAGAAAGAGGAGTAATTACTCACAGAAATCCAACATGTATTTGTGGTTCCTCATTACTGGCAGCATCACCATAAACAGGCTCTTCCAGATCTTCATTCCTGCAGGAACAGAAAGTACTGTAAACTACATAGTGACCTAAGCTGCTAAATGTTGAACTAACATTTATTCTGTGATTTGTGGATATAAGCAATTATTTGGCAATACAGGAGGGACTCGTAATGTAGAAGGAATTGAGACATCTGTATAAAAACATACAGTAGTAGTAATTCACAATTGTAAAAATTGAGGATTTAGAATTTTCTTTCAAGATATTTAGGTTATTTTAGTATTTATTTTGTCTTCCATATCTCTTTAGCATCCTCCAAACCTTATCTTCTTCCCAGTCACTGCTTCCTGTGTTAAAACAGTTGTATTAAGTAACATGTCCTTCTACATCCTTCAATCACTTGGTCAACCTACATATTTTTAGGCTTTTGGCAGGTCGTATATTTCTTCCTTAAAGTTATACTTTTATCACATGATATTCAGAATTGTAAGTCACACTCCATAATTTTATTTTTTTACAGATGGATGAAATAAAATTACTGATTTATGATTAACAGGATGAGAAAACTATCTTTCCAGTGAGATACCATGTTAAAATGTCAGAGAGAAAAAAGCAAAAGGGACTTGGCACTTGAAGATGACAGTGGACTGCATGTAAAAAGCTTCTTTCCTTTAAAACATGCAATCTAAGAGTTTTACGTTACTAATAAGTAGCAATTTTGAAAGCTTACACATAAATTCACAAATAATTCTTTTGGGCTGTGTGGCAGAACAGGAATATTTCCAGCTTACTATGCATTTATACACCTGACCTTTTGCTTAAAGCTTCAAACACGCCACTGTCACTAGCCAGTGAATGATCTGAGAGACATGCTGAAACTCGCCTGGCTCTCCTCTCCGATCTTCTACCACTGTCTCCTCGCAGAGTTACAGCTGCCATGGAGAAAAAAAGTGAGAACAACATCAGCTCAAGGCAACGTTTTAAAAATTAAACAAGAAACATGTATTGTATCAAAACTAGCAGCAAAACAGCACAAATGCAGTTCACTGATTTTTCTTTTAACTTCAAGTTAAAAGCCTACAATAGGATTGACCAGAGATTTTCTGTGGGAGAATTAAGGAAGGAAGTTTGTGGCTAATTGCTCTGTGACAAGACTAAGTATAAACCAATTGCATTGTTATTAAATGTTTTTCTGGTAGAGTAATTCCTTCCTAAAGGAAGACTTACATTAATTCACATATGTATACATGATATCCTAAGCTTTTCAGATTTACCTACTGAATATACAATAGGCTGAAAACAAACACAGAGACTAATTCTTTTTTAAAGTTATCTGATAACACAATGTGAGGTTTTGTTCTCATTTGTTTCCTAATACAAAGTCTCAAAGCATACTGTTTATACCATCACATAATAGCAGCTTTTATTTACAGTCTGAGAGGCATTATCAAAAAGAACCAGTGTTTTCCAGCTCACTCAAACCATTGGTTTTTTTCAAATTCTTGGTGAATTACTTTGAAAACTAACTGGGGGAAGGAGGAAGCAATGTTCAACCTTCTTTGCCACCCTTCCCTGAATCACCAGCCACACAATAAATAGCAACTCAGCAATCACTTTCATTTTGTAAGTACACCAACCAAATTATGTTATGCACTGGGTTTTGCACAGGCAAGTAGGTATAGCAGCTACCAATCCTTTAAAGTATGTGCACAAGCAGTAAAGTTCAAGAACTGCATAGAAAAGGCTTCAACACTTTAACAGCATATAATACCTCCTAACTTGAGGTTGTTTTCCTTTGAGTCCTAAAGAAAACAACTAAACAGACTTGTGAAGCGCAGTTTCTTCACTGTACAGAGAAGAACTTTTAACCTCTTTTGCTTAAGGTTCAATGACTGTCCTCAAAGCAGGAAAGCAATGATAAAGAGATGGCACTTCAAAAGAGGTGAAAGCATTTCATTTTCTTCTGCTCATGCTTACAAACTTAAGACAGCATGGAAGCATTGGTAGTTTCAGCAGAGTGACAGTAGCACAATGCATGGGAGACATGCACCAGCTGACATTTATAGCTTACAGCCCCAACAAGGGATGACGTATGTCTCACTCCAAGTAACAACTTGTTAAGTACCTCCGTTTCACATTATCATAAGCCACCCCCCTGCACAGTACCCACCTCACCTCCCACCCAAGCACCACCAGGACAGGACATCAGGACAGAAGAACTTGATAATAAGTCTTCCAGATCAACACATCGCTGCTGCTATCAGCAGAAGGCTCTGGCTAAGGTCAGCTTTAACCCACTGTGGAACTGGCAGAGAAGGTGCACCAAGCCCAGCAGGTTCTGGGCCAGCCCAAACCAAATTCCTGTTACCAGGCCACTAACAGCATAATGTTACTCAAAGTGTTATAAAAATCACCCAGTCCTGTTTGGAGCTAAAAGTCCTATGTATCAGCAGAGCCAGTTCTCTGGATAAGTAGCCCTATGGACTTCTCCTCCAAATTCAACGAAAGATTTAGTCAGCTTTAGGTACGCAGGAAATGTATTTGCTGGCTAGGAACAGCCCAACCTGCACTTGTCTCTGCACCCATTCTTCCCCATCTCCAGTTGCAGCATCCCACCCTTCTTGTACATCATACATTGTGCAGCACTACTCACGACATCCTCACCACCAATGAGAGCCAAGTTCAAGTGAGCACAAAGAAAGCAAAAAACTGTATTTGAACCATGCTTTCCTCTGCATCACTTGTACAAAAGTGGTGGGTTTGTGGGTTGTTTTGACTGAGGTTTTTTGTTTGCTTGGTTGGTTTGATTTTTTCCTTCTTTTTTTTTTTTTTTCCTTTCCCCAAAGGACTTTTGATTTGGTAAGCCTACCTCACTGTCTGGTATTTATGAAGAATATTCAGTCACTGGTATTTATGAAGAATCATAAGAATCATGAAGAAATAGCAATCTGTAGAGACATTTACATATTAAAGTTTCTCCAAAATTTTACATCACTGGAAAGAGGCTGAACTTCACAAAATGTGTAATTTTTTTGTAAAAGTCCTTCTATAATTTCTGTACTAATTTGAAAAAGTTACACTAGAACAACTTCTTCTGGCACATAAGCCCTTGGCTCGCCTCCTACATGAACACTTTGTATAAACGTAGCAGAGGGAAGATCTTGTGGAATCTGTCCTTGGAAGGCTCATGTTCCCAGTTTGGCTGGAAGGAAAAGCTGGCCTCAAGCACCAATATAATAAAATGAAAAGCTGACACATTACAACAATGTTGTAACCTGACAATGATTTGCTCACTGTCTGCAGGCCAGGGAAGCATTCAATAACCTCTGGACTATCACAGCAAATTTGGGAGAGATGCAAATACCAGGATATGTCCTTGACTTGATGGGGAGAGGTAAAAATTCAGCAGAAAAAATTGGTCAAGATCAAAGACAAACCAATTCTGGTTTAAGAAAAAAGTTCAGCACATGTCAAAGACTTAGCAATGCTGGAAGCTAAGGAACTGTTTAAAAATTTGGTTTCTAAGGCAGATCATTACCTTCCACTTTGTTATTTAAATAACAAATCAGTAAACAATATGTATGATTTTCCAGAACTACTGGGTGCCAAAGCTTGATAAATATAAGACAGCTCTCAATGGAAGAACATTCTTGTTGTCATTAGTCAAAAAAGTGAACTTCAAAGGCAATTTTGCTGTACAAACATTCATTTGCTAAGAAATCACATAAATAAATCTAAAGCATGTTTCACAAGCTTAGGTGACTACAAATACTGCATGTCAGCTCAAAATGCACTAATTAAACAGTAGAACACTCTCATAAAAACTCATCAGGGACAAAAACAGACCATAAGGCTGTCAGGCATTACTATTATATAATAAAGCTGAAGGTCAAAGAACGCCTTCCCCAGGAATTTAACTACAGCTGTGAATGTGTTGCTTAGTTGACATAGCAAAAAAATTAAGTATGCCATAATGATTAAACAGATACAACAAAATATTGCAAACAAAACCAAATATAGCAGAATTTCCTATTTCTTCTCATGCAACTCCAAAAAAAAAAAAAAACCAAAAGAAAACAACCTACCCCAAACAAAACAACCAACACATCACACAGAAAACCACACAGTAAGAAATTTCAGGTTCACTTACAGTGAATTTTTCTGTTGTGCCGCATGAGAAATGAGACAAAAAGCATACAGTGATAAATCACCCTTTAGATCTCTGACAATATTTTATAAACAAGAGATTATTTAGGCATTAAAAGAAATTTAGCATTTGAAATATTTGGTATAAAAAAGAGATAGTAAAGATATTCAAGCCAAATATTTTATTAACATGTTTCCTCCCATTCTCAGCTTTATAAATATGATGGATTTAACTTTTCAAGCATATTCCCTCCATTCACACATGAAAACTTATTTCACAATATGACCCTGTGACAGATGCAGAACTATAAAACAGCAGTTCAACAACTGAACAGCAAAACTGCACTTCCTGAAGACCCCCTTGAACTTGCTCATGTCCTGCATCAGTGCAAAGTTCATGCAGTTTATTCAGAGTTAACACTCCCAGCCCCCATTATTTGCAAATTACCAAAATTACCTCATGCTTTGCCTAGCGAAGGACCAGGCAAAGGTTTGTGGGAACCAAGACCTCCTGTTTTTGCAGCACAGCATTCTGCTGCCAGGCCATCGGGTGGCAGCAGCAGGGTACACTGCATGGTACCTTGGAGAAACACAAAACCCCAGCATCTGCAAGCTCCCAGTTCTGGCATACAAGCTGGATGCTCCATTCAATTCTTCCAGGAAAAGAGTACAAAACCAAAATACTTTCAAAACTTCCAACTGCTACTTGCAAACAACTGCATTACAATTCCAAACCACCAGCTAGTGAGTGTGGAACTCAAAGCAGGCAAAAATCAGAAAGGTTAAAATTTTTAAAGCAATTGTTTCCAAATGCAAATATCAAAGATAAAAAAGTCTCAAAAGAAGGCAGCCTGGCTGCCTTTTGATCATACATTCTTTCTCAAAAAGCAACACAAAATACTCTGTTGTACATAGAGAAAAGCTATAGACAGGAAAAAGCTATAGACCAGAAAAGCTATAAACTCTAGACTAGGTGCTGGACATCACAGCACGGACAGCAGGTTAAGCACAGAGGTTTGCAGATAAATGTGAAATGTGTAGAAATAGAGCAGAGAAAAGGAAAATCAAAGCAGGAAGCTGCCCTCCATCCTGTATTGCTGCCTAGGCCCTCACACTAGGCCTTCACTTCTAGGAAACACATACAAGCTATAAATGAACTACTTAAATACTTTCACTTACCACAATGGGTGAAGACAAGCTGTGGTCTGATTTGAGGTTTAAAGAAAGCCTCAGGAAGCCTCTTCACAGCACTAATTTAAGCACAAGTTTTCATGCTGGTCTCTGGAATTCTGTTTATTTTGGTCTGAAAGCTACAATATGGGCACTAGAAATGTTTACAGCTAGTAAAATTAAATTCTGCTGCAGTATCTTCTGGCAGTGCTAGCTGCATTAAGGAAAGTAGGTAAATCTAGACTCAAATGCTTTAGAACAATACAGGCATTTTAGCACTGTAGCAATGTTTTCTTTTTTACAATGAAAACCTAAAGGTTTTCTGTAAATACCATCAATGTTCCTTTGTATTGTCACTTGCCAAGTAAGATTTTGGTAGGATAATATGATTCATGTTCTGGTTATACCTCATATTACTCCTGACATCATGAGTCCCGAATGCAACATTCTACATAATGCTAACACAGAATTCTGGTATAGAAATGGGATGGGATTCACAACATTTAATATTAAACTAAACTCTAAAAGCCTTTCTCTACGAGCATGGTTTTATTAAAAAAACAAGCAAGTCAACACATAAAAATGTTACCATGATTTTCTTTTTCATATTAAGAACAGTCCTTCATTTGGTTGGTCAAAATGGGAAAATTAATTTGCCACGTTCCTGTATGCTCAGGCTTTTAATTTTGTTTCATATATTCAAAAATTTTTCTGTATTCTATTTTTGATTTCTCTTTTTAAGTTTCTCAGCTGTAGTGCTTTCAGAAGCTTCTAGCAAGGCAAGCTATAGCAAGTCCCTCAATTTGACAGTCCAGCAGGAAAGGAAAACTCAACAGTGCATGTGCTATGGTAGCTGCACCCGTCACCCCTCTGCAAACAGAGCACACACAGGTGCTCAGAAGCAACCAGCCAAGCAGATGCACATTTCACACATCCCCTACAAAATTGTAACTTGACAATGATTTGCTCAAAAGAGGCTCCTTTGCCAATGAAGCACCTATGCATGAGTGCATTGTGCACTCATTACAGCCATGCCACTGTAACTTCTGCTCATCACAGAACTTGGACAAGGGAACCTGGGCTGGAGTATGTACAAGTGCAGCATTCAGTCAGCCAACCCTCAAGAGCAGTCAGAAGCATTGCCTCATATTTTGTGTTTGGGTTTTTTTGTAGGGGACAGTTGTTGGTTATTTCCTATTTCTCCTGGGTTTGTGTTGCTTTCCATTACTGGAATAAAGGCAACATCAACACAACTGAGGGCCTCAGAAGTAACTAGCCCATACTTTTTCTTACTAATACTTTACTCATTCTTGCTAGGTCCTTGATAGGCTACACTCCAATGAAAGGGTATATTCCATTCCCTTTCTTCCAGTCACCACTGTTTTAAGATCTATTGGCAAGGATTTCTCTATTCTTGCATCTCTCTGCCCTAAAACTAGAGTTTGAGTTTGGGGGATTTTCCTGTGTTTTGGTCAGGCTTTTAACAGGTAACACCTACCATGTAATTTTTACCTGACGGTAATAAAATAAGCCTAACTCAAGAACAGTCTCTACTGTGCTGGCATGCTTAGGTCTGTGTGACATTTTCTAAGACAATGTGGCAAAAAAACTCATAAACTCACCTCCACCAGTTTGGACAGCAGTCAGGTGTGATCCCATTTCTCGCAGCCCTTCATTGTCCAGAGGGTAAGCAGACGTCTGAGATGAGCTCGTGCCTTGTGCATCATCGTCACCCAAGGCTGTGGTCTGAGCCCTGAGCATTTCCAGGGCTCCTATGCCTGCAATCTCCTCAAACCCTTCCGACATCTGAGCCAATGGAGAATCTCGTGATGCAGAGAGAAACGGCGTGTCCAGAGGCGAGCTTGGAGGAGACAAGGATGACAAGGAGGACCGCGATGACAGGGATGCCAGGGACTGCGGGGTGTCCAGAGACCTCCGCTGCTTATTGAAATTCGAGTGTCCAACGGGATCAGCATAGGGCACGTCCTTTGTGAGAGACTCGAAGGGAATTATGTCGAAGCGCAAATGCTGCCCGTAGTCTGTAACGCTGTCTGATTTGTCGTACTGGGGAAGGCCGTAGATGTCCGTGAAGCTGACTGAGCTGAGGGAGCCTCTGCTGGAGGCCAAGGATCCTCGACTGGAGGCCAGGGATCCCCTGCTGCTGCCAGAGGACATGGTGAGGGTGCTAGCTGACAGACTATAACATGCAAAGAAAGAGAAAACACAAAAATGCCCTTTCAAATATAATCAGAACTACCAGTGCAGACATTAAAACACTAATCCAAATTATACAAGCAATTTTACATGTATTCAGTATGGTGACATGGAAAGATGATTTGGCATTTTAAAGTCTAGTTCATGTCTCTTGCCCTGGTGTCAAGCACAGCCATGCCTGGAGCAGTACATGTGACAACCAGATCAGGGCTAAGTGCCTGAAGACAACAGTCCAACAACATCTAAGAGTAGGATGAGCCTACTCTGTCACCCAATATGTAAACAACTGTGATTTGACAGAAAAGAGGCCAGTGTAGGCTCTAGCTAAGCAAACTCAATGTAAAACCAGGAAGGATAGATTACCATGATCCAGCTCAATTTACATTTTTGATTGGTCATAAACAATCCAGGGAGAAGTGCAAATGGATTTGCAAAGTCCTAGCAAACTGCTGTGTAAGCCTCACTCTCACAGGTTTTTCCAGTGCAAAATAAAAAGACTTTAGGATGAATCCTATTCCATTTCCTCTTACCAGTCTCAGTTAAGGGGGACAAGAATATTAATGCCAGAGAGAGATGAAGTGAGACAAGAACTCAGCAGGAACTGAGCTTTTGATGCTCCTGTGGTGCTAAACTGAGGAATCCTCAAGACCTGCATCTCAAAAGGCAGCTGTGAGTGTGAATATGCAAAACATTCTGGACTTGTGTGAGTCTTAACACATTCTTGTATTTAAATAGCAAAATTTTGTCATCTTACCAGGCACCAGAACCCCCTACCTTTGAGGGTATCAGAACATTAAGAAACCAGAGAACTTAAAAGAATGCTATCTGCCCATAGTGAAACTCTAACATTACAACAGATTTTAAGAACTTATCTCCTTTTCAGAAAGTAAGGCAATATATTAAATTCCCAGCTACAATTAATAATGTACCCCAAATAGCCATCACAAATATATTATAAAACTCCATCCAAATCATCACATTCCACATAGCAAAGTGTATAAGTGCACTGAAAAATTAATTTACTTGGCATTCATACACAGAAGTATAAAAGATAAACATACATTATTAATATTCTTCTCTGCTGTAGTTACTTGAAAACCTGCTGGTTACACATAACTTACCTTTTTAACTGGGAGTGTAAATATGAGGTTAAACGTGTAGCTTCTTCTAGTTGCATAAGCAAACAATTTCTCTTCTCCTGTAACAGTATCCTGTAATTAAACACATACATATTACTATTTTCTTCATCACAGTAGTGTTCAAAAAGTGCTAGGGGTTTCCAATTGTGGAAAAACATCGATGAATTGAAGTTTGGAATACTCAAAACTGTTGCACTGTTTAATGAAAAGTTTTGATTTATGCTGCTCATATGCAGCGACAGTAATTCCAGCAAGAACACAAGAACCAAGACTCCAGAAGAATTCCCAGACAAGAAAAGTAACTGAACCATAATGTAAGAGTCATGATACTGAAAATACGTTAAAGCAATTAGCAGTCATAAGAAGTCCTAGGTAAAAATATCAGACTCTACAAGATTGTTTTTCTTCTCTTGCATTATTCTGATTCTGCTATTAAAATACTATGCCCTTCCACCTTGTCACGAAAAAAATATTCCAAGACAATTAGTGCAAAATTTCAAAGAAAATTTTTGAAGGATTTCTGTTAAGCGTAACCACCAATGTCAAAGTTTTATTCCATAAGTTTTAGTTGTTTTAGGTGCATTCATTTATCCTTATATTTAATCAGGTGATACAGTATCTTAACTATTATGTTATAAGAAAAATTTCATGCTGCAACTTATTTTTTGCCCATTCTAGTAGCAAGCAGCTGAACTAGTCAGTACCACTACCACAACACAAATAGAATGTAACTTTAATGCCATCAATCTCACACACCTGTAAGATACCTTATATTCAGTATTCTGACATTATTAGAAGTTCAAAGAATAGATTTTATCTACCATCTACTCTTTTTCTGGATCCAGAATTATATTCCTCATGTTTAGTCTTTCCAAGCCCAACCACTGAACTTCAAGATAATATCAGGGTAGTATTTTGGTTTGTGTTGTACATTTTGTATGTCCAGGAAAGTTAAAGCTCCACCCCTACATCACAAGGTGGCTGGAAATGGAGATTCTGACAAATAGTTTGGAGAAAGAAGATCAAAGTTATTAGGCTGCCTCAGACCTTCCTCAGCTGCAAAGCCGGCTGTTAGAATTCAACATGTTAATGAACAGGATGTAAAAATCAACAGAAAGGATTTAAAAATCAACAGAAAACTGCTTTATCCAGTTCTCCGAGATAAAACAGCACCTTTCAAGCTTTTCTCCTGCCTTTGTGCACCCCGGGCCAGGTTAACTAATGGCACAAGGAAGGCTGCAGCTCAGCTATGCAAATTTACACTATACAGGCACTGCATGCAGGAACCAAAAGAACAGAAGAAATGGACACAAGAAACTTAACTGATTCAAAAGCTTGCAGGTGAAAGCAGATATTCACACCATCTAATGTAAAAACAAACTTAGGAACCTACACTCCACAATGACAGATGCTGCAGGGTAGGTACCTGTGCTAAAAAGTAAGAAATGCCTCCAACTAAGGCTGTCAGCCAATATTGGCAAAAACAACACTGTAACAAAAACAAAGAACAACAAAATCCTGTCATATAGATTTTAAGTTCATTTTGATCTGCACATAACTCTGTGCCTTCAAAACTCAGTTACAGAAAAGAAGTGTTAATTATTTAAGAAATACCTTTGTATTTCACAATTAGAACGAAGTGGAAATACAAAAGCAGAATTAGAAATACTTCTGGTTATTTCTGAGTCTAAAACAAATGAACAAAAAAATCAGGGCTACTAATAGTTAAGCTTTCCTCCAATTTGTGATAAAAAAATAGAATGCCCATCAGTATTATTCTAACTTTTGCTCAACTTTCTGCTAACGTTTGAAATATCAAGTACCACAGTGGAATGCTGGTTTCCACAGCATGAACTCCATGGAAAAATAGCTTGGCCTTCTTGCCAACACAGTATGCACTGCCTAACGTGAGAACCCAAAAACAACAAATAAAACTTACTACACGACAGAGTAAAGTGAACTCCCTTTTCTGTCAGTTTAAGCTGGAAAGTCAACGTAACGATATGGCAAAAATCGCAAAATATATTACACTGACCTGTAGGCTGGCTGTGAATTTTCTATTTATTGCCTGAATTTCCTGTCTAAAGTAAGCATTTTCAAAGAAACTGAAGTTGTCAAAATCTGCATATGGAAAGGACTTTCAAAGATTTTTAAAATGTCTTAATTGTGTAAATATTAACCTTTACAGAGATCACATTAAAGCTGGTTCTTGTAGGTTTTCCTGAAGTGTCAAAGCTGAGGTTTTACATCTACTTACAAGAAGCAAGAACTACTTAGTTTCTTGCTTTCACTGGAAGCAGTCAATGGTAAAAAGAGATTAAGAGGTTTTGTCCTTTTCTCTGGCTACAGAAAAGCTAAGCAACTTTGAATTAAATACTGTGTTTCCACTAGTATGTTTTTGGGTTGTTTATTTTATATATAATTTGATTTTTAAGTTTTCAAGAATAACTTTGCTTACTATGTTCTCCGAATGTCAGAATTGGGATCTGTTCCCACTGCTGAGATTGCAAATGAAAAGGAAATATTGTATATAAAAGGCAGCAAAACCATAAAAATTTAACATTACTGTTATAAGGCAGAAACTGAATATAGCAAAGGATCTTTGTTCTAATGCTTTTGGAGATTACTACTACACTGCAAAGAACAGAAAAATCTTTCACTATCCAGGCACTATCATTCAGTATTATCAGACAGTATCACTCAGACCTATTCCAAGCATCTTTCAAAATTCTATTCAGATTTCTTCTTCCTATTCAAAATTTTTAGATGAATGAGAGGAAAACTAACTAGTCAACATCCCTGCAACTTTGCTTCAGAAAAGTTCAAGACAGATAGAATTAAATAATGATGGAAGTAGTCTTCTACTTTTTTGAAATTAAATTTCTCTAGCAACTTACTTTTTCCTTAAATACAAAGTAATTCCCTACTCTTCCTTTTGAAGCTACCTACATGGATCTCACAACAGAGGAGGAAAACAATTCAAGTTCTCAAACCTTTCAGTGGCCCCATGAGCAGACGTTGCTCGAGCTCGCTGAATTTCATCCTCCAAGCGTCTTTTTTCTTCCTCCAAACGTGCAATGTCTTCTGGGGATCGTCTCTGCTGACTGATGAGCTGCAACTCCTGAAGAAGAGCCTCCTTCTCTTTGATGAGCTGAAGACGGTCCCTGTCTGCTTCAGCCATTCCTGGCCAGGATTCATTATCTAGCAAGGCCAGCTGCTGTTGTATATTCGAAACTCTTTAAAAGAGGATAAATATATTTCAAAATGCAGAAGAAAAAGACAAGAGGAAAAATATCAGAACGTGAAGCCTGTTAATGCCTGTGCCTTTTTTCTTCTAAATATCAAACCAAGAAAATTTAAACGGTTTTGGGAGGATTGTTTCTGGGTTTTGAGGGGTGCTTGTATTTGGAGGGTTTTGTTTGGTTGGCTGGTTTTAGGAGTTTTTTAATTGTTTTGTGTATTTTTAAAACAGTAAACAACTGCAAGTAAACAACTGAAAACAAAACCTCATGCAATAAGGTTTATCTCCTACTGACATCTGGGAAGTATTTGGCCATCTTATTATCAGGCAAAGGGAATAAACTATCAGTGTAAGTGACTGCATCCATATATGAATAAGAATTTCACTGTAATTTCCCTCCCCACACCTTAGACTTCATTTCAGCAAGTAAAGAAATTGGGTATTATGTAACATTTTTGTCTAAAGCTGATAACTTTATCAAGCCCTTCAATACCATTTCCTCCTCCCTGCATTAACAACCAACTTCCTGCCAACAGCTACTGAAAGCACCATTGTGGATACATACATACAGTCTACATATTTCATGCTTAAGCTATTGTGCATGAATTCCAGATGCAGCTTTCTGAAGAACACCTCGCCCCATTGACCAAATGTCAGGGCCAGGAAGAGCAAACAGTGTCAGGATCCCTTCTCTCCCCTACCCAGGCTGCTCTGCTGTTAAAGATTCAGTAAACACTCCTGAAGCACATAGAGCTTGATTTTCAGGTGTTCAGTGCCAAATGAAACAAATAAGGACTCAAGATCCTTTCAACAGAATCACAGAATTCCAGTACAATTGAGTTATCACAGCTTGGCAAGCGAGTGTGAATCATATGAGCCTGGACTATTTGATTGTGTTCATAAGCTTTTACACAGCTCGTGGACAAAAGAAGATGAGATTCATCTGAAGTCTCTGTGTTTCTTCATAAGACAGCTGAAGGATTGACCCTTTCCTTCATTTCAACACACTCAATTGTTTTGCTAATTATTTTTACATTGCAGGGTGAGGTGGTTAAGAAGCAGACTTCAGGTACAAATGAACATTAATGAAGACAACAAGGAAGAAAGAAGTACGATCAGGGAAGAGATCCCTCTCTCAGTGCTAGTGAATCAGTCATTTCACTTGTCTGTGGAGTAAAACACCATCTTCACTACTTACAAGAGGTTTTAATTTAGACTCTTGAGCTTGCTGAGAGCACGTAACTCCCTTTGTGTATGACATTCCAGCTTAGTTTGTTTTTTCCCTTCAATTTCTGTTATGGTGATGCTTTGAAAGTAGGAAGTTCTCATACAATAACTTAATTATACTGTTATTAAAGAGGGGAAAGTACTGCTGTGGACAAGTTTTGTATCACTGAAGAGTTCCAAAATCTGATTAGGTATTTACTTTGATTCCCTTGACACTCTTAGCTAGCTCTTTTTGTTTCTACAGTTTTCCCTTTATACAAAGAAAAAGCAGGCACAAAACACTATATAATGCAGGAATCTGTTGAAGCACCAATAAGCCAGTTTTCTGCAACCTCTATTTCCTGTACATGAACTGAAGTTTTGGGGCAATTTTGTTGTTTGCTTTCCACTGGGGAATCCCTCTGTATGGTAAGTTGTTCCAAGAAACTACCAGTGACAAACTTTTTAGTATTTATCTCCTTGGCTAGAAGACACCCTTAAGGCTTTTATGGTCTCATTCACCCAAAATTATGAAAAAAAATCAGAGTAGTCATGTTTAGTTATGCTCAGAACTTAATAAAAAAGTCCTCTTAAGTATGTTCTATAACTGCAATCTCAAATCTGTCTTCTCAAACACGAACATTTCTTCCAACCACAACAAATACATGAATAAGCCATTTCACTATGCTTGCCTATGCCAGACTTTTATGCCTGTACTACATCAGCCATTCTCACTGCTGTGTTAGAAGAAAATGGCTGTTGTCAAACTTCGTGCATATATTAACCTGCCTTAAAACATCCCTTTAAATCAATGACTTGACATAGATTGCAACCTAAAGTGGAAAAAAAAATATTTAGGATCCTTTATGAAGCCTCTGTTTTTCAAACACATTTTTCTTTTCTAATGAGTATTTTAAAGATACTATTTTTTAACTGTAGTGACTGCAAAAGAGTGCTTTTATCTGGCCTAATGCCAGATCCTGAGGTCTCTACTGATCCAGCCATTTAACATATTCCTGTGGAAAAAACTGTTAATTTTGAGCCATCAACATTCCAGGCATTTTGCCCATTCCCATCCTTGCATAACAAGTGCTGGGGAGCTTGCATTCCTCACTGGTGTAGGTGGTATCAAATGACTGGTTCCCTAGGTAGGCAGGCCAACTTGCTGCTTAATTCAGTATTTAAAAATTTCAAATGGAGATGAACATAACAATTCCTCTTAAGGGAGGGGTACAGATGGGATGACAAAGGTCTAACCTGGTGATGATCTTAAGCAAACACTGACTTGAAATGGCACACTCGCCCCACAATGGCCATACCTAGGTATCTAGAATGATGTCTCAGGATAATGCAGACACAGCATGAAGATGGAGATCAGTAGAGTCAGTAGTTTACTATACAAACTACATTATGGGGAATAAAAGACACGTATTTCCAAAATTTAATTAGACATAATTTAATTAAATTTAGTAGCATGTCTGAATCATTATAGCTCTACACAGCTCCCTCCTCCCCTGACACAACAGGGGAGTCACTGAAAATACCTGGGGAACCTTAAAGATTTTGTTAATGTACAGAAAATCACTTTCAATGGTGATATCTGAGCCCAGCACTAATGAAGTTATATTGCTGAGCTCAAGAGGGTATTTATTAAATACAGCATAAGAAGCGAGTAAAAATCACTTATTGTGAGATGAGTGATTAAGAATTACAATTTATCCCATGTTAGATTCTTACTCAGACTATGAATAAGACAGGTGTCTTGGGGAGGGAAATACTCTGAACCAATTCAAAGGTATTAACTCATGCTTGTAAAATGGACAAATTATGGGTATCGTACAGCTGGCACTTGTTCTTCAAACTTAGCATGGTTTGAATTTTCCAAGAGAAAAAGGAAACCAAACAATACTCCTCTACATTTAAAGGCCTAGGCTTTTGGGTGACATACCATACCACTCTAGAACTGAGGCCTTTGTTACCTGTGGTATGGGAAGACCAGTGGCGATAAAATAAAGAAAATATTCCAGTTCCTACTTGAAAGAAAACAGTGGCTAAGATCACATAAATCAGCCCTGCTTATCCTTTTCCCTAGGCTTATAATTGGACCCAGTTCTCTGACACTTCAGGAAAAAGGGAATATCTCCCACATGCAATACCCAAAGGAGGTGGCTGTGGGACTGAAGACACAGAATGAAGGATTTAAGAACCTGGTAATTTCTGGTATTTACTTCAGTGTGGATTATGATTTATAGCCAAAGAGGGGAACACTAGAGAAAGATGAAGAAAGAAATGGAAAGAACAAGAAGCCAGGGAACTTGGCCAAATGCTCACAAAATTTCTCCACTGTGTCTATTTTGGCTGTTCCTGCAAATATGTGCCACTGTAGCTTTGGCAGACAACACGAGTATGCTCTGCAGAATACCCAGCCTTCCTGACAACTTAATTCATTCAATAAGAACGAGGTCTTAAATTGGCTTACGAAACTCATGAAACCATTAGAGTCCACTGGCATTTTGCAGATTTTAGGAAAATTGCAAAAATCTGCTAAAAGCAAGATTTCCCCAATGCACAGGTGAAATAGTACAAAACTTTAAAGAAGTTCAAAAGCATGTCTAAGCTTCCTTTATAACCCAAAGAAAATGTGTTATGCTTCAAAACTAATACTGGGAGATTAAGGTTTGGCTGAGCCAGGTATTTCTGTGATATCAAAAAAATTACTTCACCCTTAAATCAGATTTTCAGCAGAATAAAGCATACAAATTCACTGAATTTCACTAGCGATTAGGTAATTAAACCTTGAAACCTGCCTATACAAGACAAATTTTTAAAGGAAAATATTTGACTATGTTATTGTATTAGTACTGGCATGTTGCTATCAATATCCAATCAACATGTACTTTGTCACTATAAGCAAAAATTGCACTGGCACACTTTTGTTTATGCTAGTGATTTTAAAGGCCAAACTGAAATTTAATTTTGGAAATGAGACATGTTTGCAACAAACTATACTGAACACAAAGAAAGACATCCTTAAAGACAAATGTAGAAATATTAAGTATATCTGAGGAAGAGGTTTATTCAAGACTAAATTAAATCTCTTGACATCCACTGCATGCCTCTATGAAATGAATGGAAAAATAACATCCTTGAATTCCAATTCAAATTCACAAATAAATACTACCCAAACTAGGTAAGCTGGTTGAATATGTTTGAATGTATTAGTTCATTAAAGTTAGCTACCATCAGACTGGACTATTAAAAAAAAAAAAACAAACTACCAAAAAAAACCACACAGCTAAAATTTTTGTTGCTTCTTATTGGAGGGATTATTTTTCATCTACTGATTAACACACTTCACTGGACATGAGGCACTGCAGCAATGACACTTCACAAACATTTGCTAATATACTTCATGTAGTCATTCTACTGAACTGCACAACTTAAGAGTTATCAAAGAAAAACAATTTGCTTTTGAGTTCTCGTACTGTGAAGCAGTATATTCAGAAAAGTGCTTGAGGGGTACATTTTCCAGTGTGCAAATGCCTTCATAAGAGGTGGTCTCACTGAAACAGCAACTGAAACTAAAAACAGTATTTATCCAGGCAGCTTGGGGCTGTCTGTTCAAAAAGACCGTCCTCCCTCCCCCTCCTGTTTCTCTGGAGGGCCACACTGGCAGATCTGAGAGGAGAAATTTCATGGAAATAAGGTACAGTTTATTTAGAAATATTGGGAGAGGGGGAAGAGTACACAGCGGAAGAAAAGTGATTGAGCCTCTTTTCAGCATGATTGGTGAGTTAAAAAGTAGAATTTACAAAACTCCGCCAAGAGCCTGGATCAGAAACAGGGGAGAGGATCTCTTCCCCAGTGTGCTGGAAATATCAGAACCCACAGTGTACAACATTTGAAATACCCATGGGAAAAATAAAATTGCAAATCATCCAACTTCCTTCCAGTGGGAAAGTGATGGAGCGGGAGAAAAAAGCTATGTGAATGTCTTAATTTATGCAAAGGCCAAACTATTCAGCAGTCAGAGAGATTTCTGAAGGAGGAATTAAAAAGAAACTATCCTTTATAAGGGAGGAAGGATATTTTGGGAGTGCAAGCCAACTCTTCTGCAATCACTGGGTCTCGTCTCCTGAATTCCTCAAGACAAGTTAATTCAAAAATCCATGCATTTCCTTGCTTAGACTCCATATACAGAGAATATTTTAATTTTTAAAGACTTTTTACTGCATCTGGCAAATATTCTGCACATATATGGCTTGATTCACAAGAGCAACTATAATGCAATACTCTGTCCTTCAGTTTGTGGAGCTTTTTTCCTGCTTTCCTTTCATGGAATAGACACACTTTTCTCCTACAGTGCATTTTAAGTCTCCCATTAAAAATCTGTCAGTTGTACTTATTTGCTGTATGTTTCAACACCTGCTTGACAAGCAAGCAGTCACAATATACTGCCTTACAGTTGTGACATACTGTAGCATTTTAATTTTCTACTTTGTAGATTTAATCCATCGCAGCACATTCCGTCACCCACACTGTGCAGTAACAGTAGATATTTCACCAGCCAAGGGAGAACGAACACAAAGATATTTAGTAGAGACAAAAGCCCTACAGAAATGCCAGCAAGCTAAGGGGAAGGAATGCATGATAAATGAAGAATGCAACCACAGAGATAACTGGTAGGGGCAATGAGCTTTGTGCAGTTCCACTCAAAAGCTGAAAGCTGATTACTTCCGTACAACATACTGGGCAGAATAAGGCTACTCTTTTAAAGCAACTAACATGCTTTTGCTAAATAACAGACCATTGTCAGAGCTGCTATCCTGGGAAAGCAAAACTACTCTTACTGCAATCACTGTTCTCTAGTTGGAAGGTTAGTTACCCAGATTTTCTACACTTAATTAAGATCAAACACCAGCTCACTTCTGATGTTCAGAAATACTGCATTCCATGCAGAAACAAATGTTCGGCATTTCCAGCTGAGAAATGCTTTGCTACAAAAAAAAATTTAACCCGTAAAAACCCAACATCTCTTTACCCCCTCTGAAAAAACACCACTCCATCTTTTCCCTGTCATAAACAAACAAGAGAATTGTTTAGAAAAACACAGAAAAGCTATGTCAGAAAGCTGAACTAAAAACATTTTAATACAATCTTCACAGCATCAGTGGCTCTGTTAAACCAAACAGTATAAAACGAAATTCTATCATTCTTCTTTCAGCAACTCTAAGTTGCTAACTTATCACTGGACTATTAAATGCTAAGTTAGCCTGTGAGCAAACACAGGACACTGACACATTTTTGTTTTATTCTTTTTCCCCCAGTTATTCAGCTTTTTTTAGGTAATAGTCACTGGTATTTACATGCAGTATGTATGACACAGACTTCCATTCAAGTTACAAATCCTGAAGATTTAGCTGTGTTTACCTAACTTGCTTGTACTAACTTTATTTTTTGAAGACTGCATTGTGTCCAAATGTGGGTAAATTTTCCAGGAACAACAAAATGGTGTACTGCCTATAAACTTCCAATTCCTGCCAAGACATGTGACAGCATTAGAGATTCCTCCAAAGAAAAAACCACCATGATATGAAAAAAAAAAACAAAAGAATTGAACTTCTTTTTCTAATTCTTGTTCAGAGAGATGTAACAAACTGATAGAACACGTTGAAAAGAAAAAGAAATCCTAATTTATACAAATTTTAAAACTATGGCATTTGAAGTTAACTATATTTAATCTTTTAAGTGTCAGTCAAATTCAGTAACAGAATATTCTACCAGCACAAGTCAAAATAATCATAAGTGCATTAATTTACTGACTTCAAGTCAGTACCCACAGTACTGTCCTGAATATGTGGCAAATAGTTTGAAAACAATGAGGTTCAATGAGGACCCACTAAAATATTTAAGTAGATAGTACTTTTAAAACTTCAATAATCTAAATGACAAAACACTGCAAGACTGGCCTCCACAAGAGAAATACATATAATAAGCATTTAGACTGAAGGATGTAGTGAAGAATCAATTTCAAGTAATACTTTTTATCATTTTTATCAGACTTTTTTCCAATTTCAACATTTATTTTTATGTACCCTTTTGTTCAGCTCTGAACATCTTCATTTATCTCACAGGAAGTTCAGCATTCTTTCTTCTTCATTGCTTTAGTACACTGAACTTAAGACACAGGTTTGCAAAGCTTTGGGTATCCAAAGCTGATAAGGCTAATAAGTGAAAATTTAAAGACTGTTTATATTTAGGTTTGAGAAAGAAGGTGAAAAAATGTAAAACAGTTTAATTGAACCAATACAATTTTGTGTTTATACAAGTATGGAACAGGACTGACATTTAGCTTTATCTCTGAAAACAAATATAATAATCTGATGATAAAGTCTTATATTTACCTTAACTTTCATTATCTGTGAACTACTCAATAGAGAGCAAATTAGTCTTCCCAAAGAAATTTCAGCTAGGAGGCTGGGTCCAGTTCTACTTTGAAAACTTTAATCACAAAAGTAAATATAAAACCCAATAGATTTATCTTTAATTACCTTTTCTTTGCCTCTTCATACTGCCAGTTCAGCCTTACTTTGTCTACAAGTCTTGTTTTGTCATCAAACCCAAACTTGCAGAGTCGAAAAGCAAGGAGAGGAGGAAAAAGAAAGAAAGAAACAAGTTAAAACCACTCTAATCACCATAATGAAAGGGATATTTTAGTCTTCCTTACTGGACTCACTAAAGAAACCTATGCTTTAAGTAGTAACATAATAAAAATCAATTTTATGCCTTAGAAATGGAAAAATAATTTATTGCTAACAGCAGAAAAGATAAATAAGCCCTTTCAATAAATTATTAACCTGAAAATCAAGGATTAGAAAATTGAATCATTGATAAATAGTCAAAGCTTTTCAACTTTATCCAAGTCTACAAGACTGTTTTAATTGAAATATTCTGCTATTTGATATGGCCATTTTATGAATACGTTTATTAGTAGCAATTCAGATTTCACTCCCTGTACTGCAATGTGTTACCCAGCACCTACAACATCAGTGCATTTTAAACATTAGTACAAAAAAACCCACCTGATCCTTGAAGCAGTTGCAGAATGCGCATTTATGTTGCAACTCCTACTGCATAGTGTTTCTACAGTAATTTCTATTTTAGGGCATTAGCACTTCCCTCCTCAGAAGTTTGTGTATGGTCTAATGGTTAAAACCTAAGCTCCTACACAAGTGCATTGCTGCATCTCCGGAGCTGTCCCATATGACATTTTTGTCTCCATCATTTCATGGGTAAAAACTCTACCTCTTTTCTACTCACATGGCACTAACAATAGTTCCGTGAAAAGATTCAAGTAATTATGTATTTTTCTTTCCCTTAGAAAAAGCCAGTACCTGATAATTTCCACAGTGTACTTGTCTTGGATTGTGTACTGTGAATGGGAAAATGCTCCTGGTGTTTCTTTTGGTAATTTGTTTGAGAATTCAATAATCCTATCCACCACCCACCTGAAAAATGGCACCCTAACAACACCATCTGCCTAACACCCTGAAAGACAGCCTAGCATTAGCTCAGTTTTCTCAGATTCTTGAAGTCTATCTTCTCAAAAACAAGATTTCGTCTTCTGTAGGGACCTTCTGGAGACATCTAATCTGACAACTAGCCAGCAGTGAAGGAGGACTATAATAGATGAGAAATGGGATGGTAAAGCCAACAATGATATGATTTCTAACTAAATGTAAAGTAACATCTAAACTACCATACTAACAAACTACAAAAAAGTTGCCTTCTTGCTTTGGTGTCAGTCATCCAGACAGAGACATACGTTTTATTACTAATAATTGGGTTGCCATAGTACTAGTGCAAGCTAAATTTTTACTTACTATTATTTGAAATACACAGTTTCATTCAGATAGAACGATTTCCAAGGAATCCCAGTATGTTCTCCCCAAATATCACATTTAAAGGCATATTTGAGCACAAAGGTGCAGTAGACTACATCATAAGTTTTGTTGATTAAGAAAAATACATTGAGAACAAAAAATACTTTCTTTGTCTTTCCCAGAGGAAAGGAGCAGAGATCTACTACACATCTTCAATGTACATGAACAATGAATATGAGCATGATAAAAACAAGATATAAAAAAAAACCCCGACAACTATTATTACTACTACTACCACAATGCTAGCACCTCATACAAAATCATGTCTCTACTGCAACTTCAAGCTGGCTAAAGAATTTTCTTCCTTCCTGCCTCATTACAAGTATCAGTAATTCAGAGCTGGGAATATGAAGAGAAGAGGTCCATGGACACCTAAGCAAGAGTTGTTACTCCAAGATTAACCTGCAGTCACCAAAGCAGTAACACAAGAAGTGCTCTGCTGGGCTGGCAGAGTCCAGGAGCTGACTTTACCTGTCACTGCCCATGGGCAAGCCCCTGCATCCTCCTGCCGTGCTCAAGCAGCAGAATGCCCAAGCCCATAGCTTGCACATAGTGAAAACAACAAGCAAATGCAACTCCCTCATGACCAGTAATGCTTTGGATTTTTCCTTCTGCTCCAGCCAACACCTCTTCAATTAAAAGAACAAATAAGACTATATCGCTGTAGTTCAAAAGCAACTAATTTTGTACAGCAAATGTATCACATAGGAACACCCACATACCTCTCCAGTGATGTCAGTCTGAGAACAAGCATCGCAGTGTTGTTGAGGTAAACAGGAGTCACTGAGTGAACTAGAATTGTGCTGGAGATCCTGCAGGGAATCTGTAATACAACAGCTATTCCTGAATCCATCTGTTAATTTGGCCAGGCTCTAAAGGAGAAGACATATTTAAAATTATTAGAAAAAAAATGTTTTTATAATACTTTTTAATAACAGATTTTTTTTTAATTGTTTAAAAAGACTGGTAGCCTGCCTACCTAGAGCTATTTACAGAAAGTAAAATTCATTGTTGTGTTACCAGCATGCAAAAGATTTGCTTTGGAATAAAGCTCTCCTTTTAAAAGATGCATGTAACAGTAAGCAGACTTTATATTATTTGTTTTAGATCTGTGAATGTTTTATCTTCTGTATGGCTTGCAGCTCTTTAAATCTAGCAGCTGTCAACTTTACATTAGCTGATAGGGAAGACAAATGTGATTCACCTGCCCTTTTGCCATCTTCTGCACAGGTTACATTCCTTAGTCACTACTGTTATCTCATCCAACTTGATGAATACCTTGTATTGATTGCATTTTTATGACAGCTGATATCATCCCTGTGCTCTCTTACCCAGGGTTCACATAGTTAAGAGATATTTTACATTTTGGGTTAAGCAAGGGACATCGCTGAAATGTCTAGACAATGACACAAACTGTCAGAGTAAAGCAGAAACATCAGTCTTAGAGGGGAAAAGGGAATATGACAGAATGACACAAAATAATGACAATAACTTTTTTGACAACATAAGCTTTGTTGACAGGCTCTTAAAAAGCCTTTAAACGAACAAAATTGTTACTATCTCTTTTACTTTATCATTGTTCATTCTCTCTTGCTCAAAAATTACAGATAATGTAGTATTAGTAACGAAATCACCAGCTGTCATTTATGACAGAGATCCTAAGCATTACACAATCAAACAAAATTAAAAACATTCTGTCCTCTCACCTCCTCCACAGGAGAAAGAACAATCTAAAAATGTGGGGAAAAATTATCAGAAATTTGAAGATCTGTAGTAATTTATAATTCAAAACATAATAAAAATTTGGTTAGAAAAATACACATACAAAACAGACTAAAACTGCTTAGTCTAGTGTCTGAACTATAGTATCAAGGACATTGCATTGGGAAAAGGCTGGTCCTCAGGAATTTTAGTGGCTTTGACTACCGGTGATTTGCAGCAAGCGAGGTTACTGTCCATAACCAATCATCAGAAGATTTCTCAGTCTTCAAAGTGTAGTTTAAAAAGGATAACACAGCAATGCTGCTTTTTCTGACATCAAATTCAATTAGTAGAGTCCAGAAATGAACCTGTGTAGCAGCAACTCTTTGCTACTGACAAGAAGAGCAAGGCCATGCTGCAGATGAAGGCATCTGGTTTTAGAGCCTAGGAAGCATCCAAGATTATGGAACTGTAGCAGGCCTGAAACTAGCCAGAAAATGCATCTTTTTCTGATGGCCCCCATTTCCATGGTCCATTCCCTTTGCTTTCATATACCAGCCTCTCCCTCAGGCCAGCCTCCATCAGAGAGGAAAAAGAGGGAGAACACCCAGCCAGGTACAGGATGAGTGAAGAAGTGGGCTCCCCAGCCACAAGAATAGGGCCCTGTGCTCCTCCCTGACAGCCCTTTAAATCACACTCTGTTTCCTTCCTATTAGGGAATGGTACATGGTACATGCCACGTATGGGACAGCTTGTGCTGCTCCCTCTGCAGTCTCTGTGTGCTCTCTACAGGTCTGAGAGGGGCTGGGATTTCACAAGCAGCATTGGCAAGGAGAGAGGACAGCAGAGAACACTGCCAGATGTGCTGGCAGTAGGATAAGGCTACCATCACTTGCCTCCAGAAGCTTAACTTGTCTTGGGTCCACCAATTCTTCTGCCACCTCTCAACTGAACTGAGTCATTTTAATATGAAGGACAAACAACATATTTTCTTCTTAGCCTTGAAACTGCAAATTCAATTGCAAGTTACATTGCCAAGAGATCCCTTTATCCTTGTGAAAAGAACTGCTCCACAAGATGGGAAAAAAAATCACAATTTTTACTTTATGAAAACTGTAGACTCCTGTCTAACTCTCTTCTTCAAAATTCACTGGAAATCATCCAATCCTGTCAAGACTCCTGCTGTATGGAGGATCAAGAGGGATCCCTAATGGGTTTGTAACATGGAAATAATAACTTCAGATCATGGCCTCTTCCCAGTAAAGCACAGCCAGTTGCATCAACAAAAACTCAGGATTCAGAAAGCCTGAGGTTTTCCCTAATAAGTTATGTTCCATCTGCCACCTTTGGCTAACACATACTATGTTACAGGTATGTGCAATACCACAAATCCTGATGCCAGAATTTAAATCTAAATTTTTGCCTGTATTTCAGCTACTTCATGAAGTCCTGGTATGCTCCTGATGCCCTCTAGCATTCTCCCTTGGCAGGTAATGAAGGGCTACTTGGCTGAGGGCCAGGCTTCCGATCCAGGCAAAGTTGCTGAATCCTGGCCCCTACTTAAAAATGAGAAAGCATTTGACAGGTGGCAATCATCAACAGCATCACCTTAACTTACATCTACATGCACAGATGACAGTGCCGTAGGGCAAGCATAAATGCATTAAGTCCTTCTAGCTGGATGAATGAAAACAGGCACCAGCAACCCTAACATGGAAAATTACAACCCAAGTTAGCACATTTTTAGATAGAAACAATTTATAATTATTATTATAAATAGTAGGAGTAATTTCCTCCCCAGCTACACCGAGGAATCCATCTTTCATCTCAAGTTTAAGGATTGTTTATGGCAATCCCACGGAAACTGCCGAATAAGCCTATCGTTAATGTGAAGTTCGAGGCACAAACAAAAAGATAGAAATGAGCACTGTCATTTCACCATTTCTGTTGCCATCTGATTTGGGAGCGCTCTGCACAATTTCAGTGCACTTCCTATCTAACCTATTTGGCCAACTGAACTGGTAACAAAGTGGAAAGAAAAAAGAAGAAACAAAAACCCCACAAAAACCAAAGTCCACTGCCCTCCAAGGATGACATTTTAAAAGCATACACACACTGAACAGAAACAAAATTAAGAAAGAGATGGGGGAGGAGAGATAAACACACTGCTTTCAGGAACCTAACCATACATCCTTATTATTCAACCTTATATAAGACGTCCACCCACTTTTTTTGAGCAGTAGCACTGCATATTTTGCTTTATTTGTAATCACAGCATCCAAATTAAATCTGACCACCCTCACCCACACAACTAAATCAATTATCATACTTCTACAACAGCTACAATTTTCCAAGCACCTACACAAGACTGAGTCACTTCTACTATGTTTAGTTCTGTTGCTTACACTGGCCAGATTTAAATTAAAAAGTAGTATGAAATGGTCTGTTTCCTTTCTCTGAAATAAAACCCCATATTTTTTACACTATACTTCTAAATCATCTATTAACAAATTTCAAAACAAAAAAGTTTTTCTGAACAACAATTGCTTTAAAATGTAGTGTTTTCAAGGACAACTCCAATATTAATAGGAAAATAAAAATGGAATTCTGAACTTATTTGGAACACATTTAAAATAGACTTGTATTTATTTGACAAAGCTAACTAAATCCATGACAATAATATTAAAATAGTTATTAAAAGGCATAGCACATATTACTTTGATGACACCAAAAGTAATTTTTTTGTCAACATTTAAAAAGAGAGCTGGATATTTTTGCAGAGCAGAGTAAGCTGGCAAAAATACACAACTTTTACAACTATAGACCTTTTAAACGATGGCATTTACTTCTGTATAGCCATTGTAACAAAACATGAATAAATGTTTTGCATACTACACTTGTGTGGAACAACTGTCTTCTACATTCTCCTGGACTGCATATACTCTGATGTTGTATTATTGGATTCCATCACAAAAGATTGTCATTAATTAAAAAAAGATACTTCCTAGATTCATATTTCCTGTATATACATAGAGCCATGAAAAAGGATGAAACACTTCATTTTTGCTTCTGTTTTGTGCAACTTCTGCATTCTGGTACTGCCAGCACTGCCCAATCCTTGATCCTAGATTTCTAACTCCCTCAACACTATTTAAAGAAACTGCAAGCACATTTAAAGTTGGTTTACCAAATATGATTTTCAAAGCATCGCAATGTTTACAGCTGGATACTGCCACTGGGGACTGAAAATGTAAGGAAAAGATGTAAAAAAATCTACTAGAGAAGTAAAAATAAGGCCAGTAGTTAAACTGCTCCAAGATCTCACACATAAGTCCTTATACTAACAGTTAGTTTCCTAAAATGTGTGTTGCTGCATCCATGAAGAACTGCCTTTCTAATCACTTCTTGCTAGCTAGGCACATGGAAGACTGAGAATCACTATAAAACTTGGCCAGCCCAAAATAAAAAGTATGTTAAAAGTTGCCAAGGCAGAAACTTTTCATAGTGACTTCAGTGTTCTCTCTACTTGAACAAGGATCTGTGGTCTATCAGATGATCTTTGTGCAATGCACTGGAGACTTAATAATTGCCTAACTATGGAAATTCATTATATGTAGACTATAAACTTCCCATGTCATTTAACAACTAAAAAGGAAAAAAAAAACTCTGAAAAACACTACTGCAGAGAAAACTGAAGGAAACTGTTTGCATGGCAATGGTAATTTAGTATGGTCCCACAACTTTAGGTAACAAAGATGCCTTCTTCCAAACAAATGTTTGAAGACCGGATGAAGAGAACTGTCCTCATCACCTCTTTGTACAAGGAGCATATTTGGGCAAGTCTGCAGTGAAGTCCCTGTGGTGGCAGTCTTTGTTCTTTGATCAAGCTCCTATCACATTAAGAACACACACACAACTGAGAGCTTGAGGCAGGGCATAGAATTCATTCAAAAGTTAAACAACAACTCAGGTTTGTATCTCCCCTCAATCCTCATGCTCTAATTCATCAATTTCATGTTTGTGTATACATTGTATGTATTCATACTATTTGAGGATTTTGTGAGAACATTTTGAAACTAACAAGAGCCTTGATATACTCTCAAACTTGAGAGTTTGGGTCAAAAAGTGTGACAGAGACAGAGATCCAGTTTAGGGAAATACATATAAAGGGAAAAACATGGTTGACACATGGATAAATATTTTAGCACATGAACTCTCAATCCTACTTCATTATAGGTAATACAAAGAGACATAAAGTGATTAACAACTACCACAAATCACAAAGGTTTATTCTTAACACTATGTAATTACTACATAGCAGCCATCAACACAGCAATAATAGAAAGCTATATTCAATGAAACACTGAGATAAATGAAATTAAAGACAAAAATATGAAATGCATATGAAGCCTTCTGCTCGCAGTATAGGCAATAACTACATACCTTTGGTAAGAAAATAACTATTACCTATTGGTAATTATCGAACAGAAGAATCAGTTTAGGCCATCCTACTTTCTTATTTAGACTTGGTAAACCCAATGCAATCCCAGTCAAGAAAACAGAGGTAAGTTACTACTTTTTAGTAGTTCAGTAGCATATTTTTTACCTGCATAAGGTCCTGCCTTTCTTTTTCACCTGTGCATATAGCTTTCTTTATGGTTCGAAGTTCACTCATTATAGCTTGTGCTTCATCCAGTCTGTAATTTGTATGAGCATTTGACATCTTACGATCAATCCTGTTGAAAATATTAAGACAAATTTAGGAATTTTCACATAATTAGAAAGCACACAGACTTTTTAAGACCTCTTGTTTATTCAAGTACCACTTCATTTCCAGGAATAAAATTATACTCTACTTGGAATTAACACAGCACTCAGTGCCAAGACCACTCTAAAGACAAAGCAAAGCAGTTATCTACCAAAGTTCTGCAGAAGCAACAAATTTCCTGGGTTTAACATCCTAATGGAAAGCTTACTTATGAGTAATGTTTGTGGGTGATTTCATGCACCAAAAGCAAAATGAACCTAAAACTAACTTAGATGGTTCTAACTCAGAAGGTAACCATGGGCAGTCTAGCTGTCACATTTTTCATGCAGCATCACATATTGCAGTATCTCTTCCAGGGCTTCTATTTGATCCTGCTTTGGAAGTTTCTAACAAAGGAATTTCATTTTCTCTGAAGAAATTTTTAATACCTCAAATTTTATAGCAAATGCTATCCTGTCATTATAGGCCTCTTAGACTATCTTTTCCATAAGATCTCTATAAGACATTATAATGCTGCACTGAAAAACATAATATGGGAACATCCCAGAAGATTTACACCTTCAAGCAAGAAGAAAGAGCACAAGTTACAACATAAGACTGAAGTAATACTAATGTTTCCATCTTGACATATTAAAATCACTCAAGTGGAACATCCACTGGCTGAGTTTTCAGCCTTTTTCCTAACATTTCACAATGGTAAAGGAAAACATATCAGGATGCAGAAGACTAGTCCAGTGTATCATCTTGATAATTTGCTTTGCTTTATAGATAAAGAATAAGACAAGATTACTTGGTCTTGGATTTACAACAAATGGCTATGGAGGTTTATCAGGTTATTTACAGCAACCATTGAAAATCCTGTAAAGTTCCTGTTAAAATATGGAAAACTAAATTTTCCTGTAGTTCTAGCATGAAAAGAATGTATATAGAGAAAATGTGGTAAGTTTAAAGGTCTTTAGGCCAATGCTAAGAACAAATAGCTTCAGGAAAAGGTATGTATGTCATGTTAACAGAATTAAAGATAAAACCACACATCATTCATGACAAAGGACATCAATCTACAAAAAGATGTAGTAGGCGAGGGTATGCTATACATACAGAAGAAGAATACCCAAACTCTATTTAAAATATTGAGACTACTTAACAAGTTTCAAGATAGCTATTACATTAAACTAAGAGAGTCAACAAGAGTCCCTCAGCATGTTCTGTCATTTGAAATACAAACAGTGCAATTCCCCTTACATCTGATTACTTGTTTTAAAATTAAAATTTTAAAATGAAAAGCCAAAGGGGTAAATGAAAATCATGTGATTTTATTGTGTAGCTCAGAATATTTAGGGAAAAAACAGGTTGATTACTACAGTTTTAATTTGTTTGGCTTTTTTTATGACAGCTAGTGCTTTTGGAGACAATACAAAACAAGTCAAAATCTCAAGATTTTTCTTTGAACACAAATTCCCCCAAGTTACATAAGAAAACATATAATCTTTTATGAATACTCGTTCAAGAACAAGAAAGGACTTAAATGTCATGTGTATTAAATGGGGGTTTGTTTGTTTTTGTTTTCAAAATCTTTCCTTGAATCTTCACTAATTTTTATTTAAAATCCTGATCAGATAAAACCTGGGTAAAACAACTAATCCAAATCACTAGAAGTCATGTTAAAAAGATAACACATTTTTATCTGAAGATAACTGTAATGTTAAGAACTATATTCCAATATTAGACATGAAAATGCCTTCTACATAACTGCTCATTACACTGTTTGCCAGGACTAAGGTGGCATTTCAGGAAAAGGAAATTATTTAATTTCAACCAGATTTCTGTCCAGTTATCCACATATTCATGTTCCTGGACGCCACTCTGGAGCCCAGCTTATGAACTGATATTTGTTTAAGGAAAGAATCGGAGAAGTTCCTACTGCCAAAAATATTTGGGCTTCAATCAGCATTGCTGGCAACCCAAACTGACTAAAGTAGCTTACAAAATTACCTATTGTTTATTGTCTATTAATTCTTTTCCTTTTTTTCATAAAGATCTATTTCTGGAAGCCATAGAGTTAACAGGAGTCTTCCATTTTATTAATGGAAAATAGCATGCTCAAAATACAGATCAGACCTTTGTATGGATAGCAAGAATATTCAACTAACATGCAAGACTTTAAGGATACAAAGATGTTTCTAGGATACATGGACTATTAATGTGCTTGTCATTGTTTCAGTCCTACAGGGCAGATTCCATGTTCCTCCATTTTCGTCCACCAAAGCACAGGACTGTACTTGAGCAAAAAAATCTAATTTTAAAGTTTTTGTCAGTTCTCCTAAACTCTAAATGAGTCTGTAGTTACAATTTGTTTAGCCAGTTCTAATTCCTTGTCACTCCCAACCTCTCACAGCATTCACTCTGCTCCCCTGGCCCACCGGCCAAGTTTTCATTTCCTTTGTTGCTAAACGCCTTCTTCCTCCAAAATTCCTGCCGGGGAGCAGTAGGGTCACTGAAAACACAGGGGAGAAGGAACTGCTCCTCCTTCTCAGTCCCTGCTGCCAGGCCAGAGGAAGGAATTTGTTCCAGAAAAGGCTCATATTTAACCCTGTATGTTTGGACTGTGACAGGATCAGATGCGCCTTGGGGCAAAGGTGGCAGAGGCCAAGGTGCACCATCCTGCAGGGTGGGGATCTTTGCAGGTTTTGAACAGTGAGCTCTACAAAGTCTCTACTGGGCAAACACAAACCCATGTCCAAAGGTTTATCACACACAACATTACCAAATTTAGATGAAACTGTAGAAAGTACTGTCCTGATAAAAAGCTGCAGTTCTATGAATATTGGAATTCTGACAGTATTGAAGTTGTAGAGGTATCAAAATCCCCCTCAATTGTGTCTCCACTCATAAAACCCTACTTCTATAGTAAATTCGTGATTTTGTTTTCTTTTCATTCTCCTCAAAGATGGTTAAGCCATTTTACTAAAATTAAAAAGAACAGAAAACAAAACACAGTCCAAGGCAGACACTGTACATGGAAAATGTCAATGTAAGAGATTTGCATTTAACAAAGACATTTGAATCAGACAGCAACATAAAATGATGGAAATACTGAGCAACCCAATCACCTTCTCCATAAAAGCTGTCTCTTCTCTGAGAGTTATACCAAGCAAGGCTGCACAGAGAGTCACCTGGCATCAAGTTCCAATATCTGCACATGATGCCATTTTGGTAACACTTTCAAAGCAAACATTCAGCCAGACATAAAGTTCCAAGTTTGATGGCTCCTAATGTTGTTCTTGGCTTACACTTGAAATAAAATGATGTACATGCCTTTAAAAAACCTGAACAGGATGTATGCCATTTGCAGTTTGGCAGTTACTTGAGGATTTGACTTAGCACAAGAAGGAAGAAGAATGACGCAGACCAAAACTTCAGAAAACGTAACAGAAGTGGGAAATGTCTGAAATGCAATAAACTTTAAAGGGGAAGGGGAAGCGTGGTAAGGGGGAACAGAAGAAAAAAAAAAACACAGTATTTTTGTTTTAAAGAAGGAGCAATGAAATTCTTTTTAGACAATATACTTACTTGGAGGATATGGAAAAACTAAACTACTTCAGCCTTGGTACTTGACTTGAGTGACCCTTCCCTCCCAACAAATACAGGAGGTAGGGGAGAGATTGCACAGGGACAGGCTAGAGCACAGTTAGGCTTCTAGGCTAATTTGTCTACTGACTACACAAGGAGGTGAGAGAAGCTCCTCTCTTCAGCTGTTAGTTTAAGTACTCTCCAATTTGGCTCGCTTCCTCCTAGAAGCAAAATACTCCCCAAAAACCTGCCTGTATCTCACCAGAAGGGCAAATTAAAAAAAAAACAACACTTAAAAGCAAGAAATAAAAACAAAACCACAAGTCTCTTTCACAAGTGAAGAAGTCATAGCAGAGAGCAGAGCACAGTTCCAGGTAACACACAGGCAAAAGGTTCTCCCCATCTCCAGCAAGCACAAGTGCCACCCAGTGCCTCAACAGGACAGAGGGCGACCGTAGCAACAGCAGCAATGAGCACACTGAAGCACTGAGTTCTAAACTACATGATTGGAGTGACCACTGACTAATCAGATATGCTTTAAAATAATTCCTCTCTTGAATGTCTCTCATATAACCCCATCTTGGAACATGGGCAACTTGACTTGGGCTATAATCCAAGACTAACATTTGTATTCTTAATCAGTTGCAGACTTTAGTTTTCAAAAAGTAGCACTATTCTATTGGACTATCTTAAATGAATTATACTAATTAAAACAATCTTGAGTTTCAAATGGTCTTCAAATACTTTCATCATCCTAGTCAAGTGGTTAGTCCTTTTATAAAATAATTGAACCTATACCCTTAAAATAACCCAATAACCAAGAGAAGGAAAACAAATTAAAACAGCAGAAATGGAATAGCAATTCTTACTTTAAGAAAATATGATTAAGAATCATAAGGCAAAATTGGTTTTGTTCTGTTACTGTTTACATATCTACACCACCATACTGATATGTTGACTATATTTAAAATATTACTTAGTATATTGAAACAGAAAATAATTTGAGTGCTTTATTTTACTAATTTTCAGTTAATATCATACATTACCAATTCCCCCAACTACCTCTAGATGCTTCAATAAAAATACATTTATGCCTGTGAATTATTACATTGTATCTGCCTATTAAGAATTTTGGTATTTTGGTTGAACGAGTTTTCTTCTATGAAATTTTCTAGAGGCATTATAAAGCAAAAGAACCTTGTTTTAAAAAACCAGAAAATTTTGTTATTAAAAAAACCAAACCAAACACACCAAAAATATTAAGTGCATGGGCTACTTCTTCTTTTTAAAAAGTTAAATCTGAGAATCTTCCTCTAATTTGTTTTGTTATCATAATGCCAATGAAAATTAGAAAACAAGTACCCTAACTGCTCCAGGATCCTTGGAATTTCATCAGAATTCCTGAAGTAAAAGCCCATGCTTTGCAGCACCAACACAATAAATCCAAAGCTTCAAAATCTTTCTGCAGCTGCTGCACTTATGGTGCAGAATGCATTAGACATGCAACAGTTACAACATTTTCAGGAAGCTCCTGCATTAGGCAGTTTGTTCACATGCATGCTGGAAAAAAGGCCAAGGTTTCTAAATGCACAGCCACATATCCAAGGCAGATCCAAGAACTGTTCAAGCTCTTGGTCTAGCCACTGGCCTTGCTGAAGGAATCTGGAAGCCACGACAACCTGTGTTTACCTGCCATCCTTTTCATGACCTGGCAACCTCTTTCCCTATCCCACTGGGCATCCCGTGTATGCACTATGTGTGTGTAGGTGACTAAGCAACGCACAGATGAAGTCACGCAGTTCCCTTCCCATCAGGTGGCCTGCAGGAAGAGCGGCAGGAGAGGGTCACCACAACATTCACAACCTTTGACACCACTGTGCACGCAGGGAACAGAGCAGGGCTGCCTAATTGCCCTGGGAGCAGTGGCAAATTGCCCTGAGCTTCCTTTCCTTACTGGGAGGAGATAAGGGGTCACATTTACATGCAGACATTTTGCACACATGCAACACAATCGAAGGTCTCACAGACAACTAGTTTTACAGTACAAGCACAAATCAGCCACACAGTGCAGAATGAGATGGCCTGACCATCAGGTAACAGGGAGAAGCAGTGTTGTGGTATACAGAATTCCCTCTAGAAAAAGTTCTGTGCCCAACCAGAAAGCCTTGGTACAGCCATGGGGAAACTACTCAACAGCATGATGCTTTGGGTTGTGCTTTAGGCAGTAGGTATCTCCAAAAAGTATTTGGGAAATATTTTTTAAATTCCAGTTTGGCAGTATCTTGAAGAAAAGTTAAAGAACATGGCCTATAAAGCTATTCTTGCATGTGAACCTACAAAATCACAACTCCAACCAATTCTGTTTAACTCTTCTTCTATCCTTCCACGCTGTTCTCACCCTGCATCACTATCACAGCAGAAAGTCTGAAGCAAAGCCTTTAACGTTTCATATTTGACAACACTTTTCTATGAAATTCATTCAAAGACAATTAAAAAATAAACTCAAACCACAAAAAAAGATCTTCCCACTAACTCTTTACTTACTCTTGAAGAGTTTCCACTCCTTTTTCTTTATATTGCAACTCCTGCTTCATCTGTGCCAATTCTCGTTTCAGCCTAGAAAGCTGAATAATACAAAATAATTAAAAGTAAAAATAAGTAACAGTAACTTCCACAATAAAAATAATCGGTTTTTAAATACAAAATCTTAAGCTACTTTAAAGAACTTGAGGTGATAGTTTCTCTTCTCTTTTTTTGCTTTAAAATTGTGCATTAAAATAACAGAAGCCTTTCTTAAATATCATAAGGCCCAATCAAAAAGCAGTCAAAATATTAATCTTTCAAAGTATAACTTCCTCATCTATTCTATAAGGTTCCTTTCTCCAACAGTTTATGCTAACAGCTAACAAGTTTCAACCCATATAACTTTTCTTCTCCCTTTGTAGCAAAGACACCTCTGAACTGTCTTCAATTTTTCAGTCAACTTTAAAAAAGACAAAATGTTCAATGCTGTTAATTTTTCAGTCCAGGAAAACAAAATTACTGGCAGCAGAACTGGTCTCCCAGAAATGGCAGCCTGGCTTTCCACAGTTATTTTCATATTATCCTGCCCTCTCAACCCTCTTGTCAATTATCTTGATCCAACTATGAGCCTAAATCAAAAGTGACACAGTAAAGATGTTTCCAAAAACCTATTCTTGTGGTTTTATGGAAACAGTTACCTGAGTAGGTTGTGCAGACCATGGAATAGTCAAGCATGATCTGCAAAGAAAGAGCTTCCTGCCCTCCAAAGCTGACAGATAACTGAAGGCAACAGGGAGAGGAGAATGCAAGAGACAGCAGACAAATGAGGAGAAAAGAGCTGTTTCAGTATGTGCTAGTGAGGCTAACACTGAACAAGCCCAAAGAGGAGCAGGGATGGGAAAAAAAAGCTCTCTTCTCTGAAGCTACCAAACTCAGGATATTTTCTAGAATTTACTCAGAGCGCTTTTGATTTTCGCATGTACCTCAGTAAATGACAAAATCATTACAAAGTAGATTTAAAAAAAAAAGAGAGTAAAAAAATTAATTTTTTCTTCAGGTCTATTCCAAGAGCAAGGGGCTTTGCATCAGTACCAGGCTGCAAACCAGGACTGTCAGAGTCCCACCATTCTGCACAGCTCTCTCCCTTTCATCAAAATTCATAGCACGAGCCCCTAAGCATTATACCCTCACTAGCTCCTTTAGCACTCACCAAAAGTAAAATGAGAAAATGCATCACTAATATCCTGCACACAAAAAGTTTATAGTGCCTATTTAATTCCATTTCCTGAAACAACTCAATGACTACACACAGAGTCATTTGAACGTAATATCGTATGTATGTAGTAGGTCATTTTGTTTAAGAGGAAGAGAGGAAAATAGTCATAAGTGAAAAACCTCGTTTCTTCAAATATTATTTAAATAAATAAGGCTTGTTTTCTTGTTTAGAATATGCTGACATTTAGAGTATGTAAAACAAGCAAACACTAGTCAGCATGTAATAAATATACACAGACAGAATAAATGCCTTTCAAGGGTGGCGAACGGGATTTATTTTCAGAGGCACTCATGTGAAAAGTGGTCACTACAACAACAGTGGAACACTATCCTGCACGGATAAGTATTTTTTGAAATACTTATTTATCAATACCATGACTTTAGTTTTTTTAAAAATACATAAATAAGGAACATTTTTGTTACAGAACTGCCTATCATTGTCAGAATACTTGAACTTCCCTCTCCTCATGAAAGAGCTCCGGCCAAACAGCTGAAAAATTCTTTTTGGCCAATAGGTCTACTGAACTGTGAAGAGATTTCCAAATAAGTGGCTAAACCTGCAGTCCAACAGAACCTCACTGAAAATGGTTAAATAGCATGAAGACAGTGGGTTTGAACTGAAAGAATCTGGCTACAGAGCATTTACTACTTGTGGCAGTTTGTAGAGAGAAAGCAATTTCTGAAAGTCAGGCTGATCTTGCCTCTGACATTTGTGACCAAAATGTTTGCATTTGTAACATGGAAAAAGCATTACTTCTCAAGTCACTAAAATGCAGTTAATATAGAGCTACGGGTTAGAATAAAAAAGCACTTTTCAATACCACATTTCATTTTATGCATGCAATGTTCACTGTAAATGCTAGTAAAAGAAAAACAGACCCTCCCTCCCTTCCCCACGCCTAATTCATATTTTTATAAAATGAAAAAAGATTACTCACTCTGTCACGACGGCTGGCTATTTCTGCTTTAATCTGATACGGGTCATACTTGGTATTAGCTGAAAATCCAGAGAATGCTAAACAGATGGAAAACAGTATTTTACTTTTTTCCCCCTTCTTTAATACAATTGTTAAGATGTGTCACTATTTTATAAACCATTTCATTAATTCTTTTTCTTACAAGTCATTATCCTCTGTGCTGAAGTATAACTGAAGATTTCTATTTGACCCACCTGAAACATTTTTTTTTGTCCCGAACAACACCAAAAACTGCATCCAGCAGCACTGCTATTTCCTAAAAGCAATTAGCCTCTATGATAGGATGATGGCACCTACTGAAGCAAGCAATTTGTGTAATATTAATAATTACCAGTTACTTCCTAGGTTCACAGAATTAACACTATGATAGGGACTAAAGTTAAAAAATTATTATCAGAAGAGAAGGCACAGCTAGGGAGACAAGCTGCCTTCTAAAGCAACAGAGTGGGGAACTGAAATACAAACCAACCCTGGCAAAGTGAGCTCTTAACACAGGGTATCTACAGTCAGGCAATGATTTCAAGCTGTGGCATTATACACCAAAGACTACACAGATGAAGTAAAGGTCCTAGAGGATAGATGGGGCTAGAGTAACCATGATTTATGGAGTGAACCATTCAAGGCAGCACTGGCCCACTGAAAAATGCCTGGTATGTGAATGGATGGGGTTGTGCTGTCAGACCTTCCATCCTTTTGCAGAGCTGAAGGCTGCTGCACTGAAACCCATATCCATGTCTGGGGCTGCACTGGACCTTTCAACTCTTCAAGGAATACTGCAAGGTCATGTCGAGCATGCAGGAACTTGCCAGAATGAGTAGTCATACCTGGACTAATTCTCTAAATCCAGGATTTTCTATGGATTTTTTTTAAACAGTGCTGATCACAACTGAGTCACAAAACTGCTGCATGGGCACCTCCCTGCCAACCCACAACCGCTGAGCTCACCTCCCACTCATAAGCACACGACATTGAGTCAACGGAAGCACCCACAAGCAAAGTGGAGAAAAACAATTTGTGAAGTCTTAGGTCTTTAAATGCAACAATTTGAAACAAGTGGAGGTAGAGGTAAAGATATTCACTATATAAGCATCCAACTTTGGTAATGTAATTGCATTCACATTAGAAGCCTAATATTTCTGTACAATAAAAGGAGAAACAAGCATCCCACAATGGAGTGGAGGAGTCAAATTAAGAAAAACAAGTGGAGAAGAAGCTTTTAGGAATCTTGAGTTAACAGCATGATTAATCCCCAAATGGATATTTTAAAAAAGTTTTTAAAAATCATCTGAGTAATCAGTCCATCCCATTTTCTCAAAACCGATACATATGACATTAAATCAATATAAAATATATTAATGCATCTCTAGAAAATTAAAATATTTTTCCACCTCAAAACAAGCAGTTTTATGTAATTGCTCTTACAGATTCTCATTATCAACTCCAGATATACCTACAAAACCCCAAACTATCAGAAGATTGAGAAACATAAATAAACTGACTAGCATTTGCTTTCATTACAAATAACTCCCAATTTTATAATTTTCAATCATATTTTGTTGCTGTTTCAAATAACTTGTTTTTCTAAGAGCTTCAAAAATATGAAAAAGGCAACAGCTTGTCCCTAACTCTTTGAAAATTCACTAAACATTCTGTGGATCCACAAAATGTTTCCTCTAAGCTGATGGCTCCCTCCCATATTAAGTGGAAAATAATCTTTGCGTTTAGGAGCGCAGGTAGGCGACTGATCCAGCAACATTCAGCCCTTTGTTGCCTTGCAGGAAGCATCACTACACCTGGCTCCAAGATGGGTAGAAATACCAGCTGGGATGTATGCCTGTTTAAAGTTACATTGTTTTTTAATGTTAACATTTATCCCTATTACATCTCTGTTGTTATAGACATAACAGGAATTGGAAGACATTGAATTGCAGAGTCAAAGGATAGCACCTCTCTGCTGCAGTCAGGACCTTCATTCAGAGGAGAATCAGGTGATGGAAATACTTCAAACTATTTCTTACACCACATCTGGCGACGGCAGGTGGGTAATATCAAGAAAAAACAATAGATAGATTATAAGATAAAAAGATAAAAGATAGTAAACTCACAGCTGGCATAGGAACGGCTGTCATCCTCACACATTTTGTGCAATTGTTGATATTCTTCTTGGGCTAGTTCGAAACGCTGCTGCTTTATTTGGTAAATCTCTTTCTTGGCATTGAGTGCCTCCTGGGCAACTATTAAATACTCCTTTAGCATGCGTTCTTGCTCCCTTCTCCATTGTTCCCTTGGATCCTCAATTTGTGTGAGTTCTGAAGAGAAAAAAGTAAAAACATTAAAATAAAATTATATGATACTTTGTGCCACCAAGTCAAAGTTATTTTTGTTAATGTCCATTCTCGACCAGCACACCTGACACTACAGTGCCCAAAATCAGGATGAGAAGAAGGAAGGATGCAGAGTGAAAGAACAGGAAAGGCTTTTCAAATATAAAAGGCATTTGAATGTTATTCTTTTCTTTATAAACCGGTGCAAACCCAAAGAAAACAGTAATTTGGCTCTAACCTTCCTTCATAGCCAACTTGAAAATTCCAAGAACTACCTAAAAACCCAGAACCACAAGGAAAAATGAAAGGTATCTCAATGCTTAACCCATAAGACTATAAATAGCTGGAACTATCTTACGATACTGCATACAACTTCACAAGCATAACATCTTAAAAGGACAGAGGCTACCCTACATAGTTAAGAAGAATAATCCAACTTAGTCTCAAATCCATAAAGCTTTTAAATCGCTTCTTTTTTTTGTCTTAAGAAACAGCAGTCTGATGTTTTTCCTTGCCAGAGTTTAGACTAGTTTTTATTTAAACGCAAACCCAAAACAAGTTTCCACCAAAAAAATCTTTCCCATATCTATTGATTTTCAAGGTTATTACTTGCAAAACAATCTCTTTGCAGTTGCAAAGGCATTTGAGGATGACGCACATTAAAATCCTAAAAAATTATTGGTTCATTTTGAGGGTTCTTGTGAGTCAAATAATATGTTTTACACGACGATGTCCATGTAAAACCTTTTGTCTAAATGTAATGTTAATTTCTGATGACTGAAGCTCTACCAGTAAGGAGCTGCTGCAGATGCAAGGTCAGTGTTCAAAGTAGTGGCAAAACCTGCAGCACAGTCAGGAGCTAGGCACCTAGCAATTTTTCCAAACTTAGCTTCTTACAAGAGATGAAAGCCAGTTATGTTTTGCATTAATCCTTGGTACATAATTCAGTATATTGGTACCAGTGATGAAATACAAAACTGTAGAAGACTGAGCACAACAGATTAAGAACTTTAATGGTGTCAAGGTCATGCTAGCAGCTGACCATCTGAAAGCCATCTGAAAAGTATATAAACAAAAACAGAAAGCTCATCAAAGAGCAGTGCCTCCAACAGATTTGCAGATTAAGTTCCTAAATAACCTTTTCTCTTAACAGCAGTACCTTTCTCTCCCTGCAGCTCCTCACATTGAAAAAGTATAAAGACAGTGCCTACAGTTCTGCAATTTCTCCCCATTTTCCAGGGACCCCTTCGATTCCCTTCTGACTCCAGTGTCCTGAAAGTATCTCCTGTGCCAAGGACAGGATGTGCTTTGGCTTGTTGAGTTGCCATAAATCCTCCTCTACATGGAGGACAAGCAGAAGAAAACAAGAGTTCTGACTGCTGCCCACCCTTCACTGAGGGCATTTCAATTTCCACTGCTACTTCATGTGTCCATAAGTACCTCTGAAACCTGTGAAAATTTTAATATTCCTAAGACTGCTAAACGCTCATGGAAACAATGAGAAATCAGTAAATATTTATAAAACAGATAGGCTTACTAGGATTCAGTTTTTGTCTTTGAATGGTAAACTATTAGTCCTAATCTCAATAAACAGCCCAGGCTAAGGTGTTACATTCTATTACACATTAAACTTCTGAGATCCTATACTTCACGACACTGCATCTCTCACAGAATTATTTCAGAAGCCTTCTGAAAAGCTAGCAGCATTCACTGGAGGTAGAAAACTTCTTTAGTTCATGGGAAGCTCTGTTTTTTTCTGGTTTATGAAACTTTGCCCTGGATTTCTAAACAAGTTTGCCACATAACAAGACTAAAGCTACATTGTATGATAAAATTAACTTCCTTCATTTCTTTACAACCAATTTTAAAAAAACCCACTATAGTAACTCAAGAACAGTCCCAGTAAAATGCAGAGAATATATTATTCCCTCACTGGGGAATGCCCAACTGCTTAGAGGAGACTTCAAAGGCTCCCGAGACTCTGAGGAGGAGGGAAAGGAATTCTGTGTCTGGCAACCACCAAGGTTTTTAAGCAATGGTTGGATAACAGCCAAGAGCAGCTTAGTAAGGGTGTCAACAAAGTACTGAATTTACAGAACAAGATGGAGATCAGGGTTGGAAGCACCATTGAGATTTACAGAAGATTCTTCTGTTCCTTGGTTTTTTTCCAGTTTAAGTGGAAAACTATTGCCTAGAAATCTTTTTCTTGCTTCCTGGGTAAACAAACATAGCAAGAGACTTCGAAAAAAATCAGAAGTATTGCTATTTTCTTTTAAAAGGTGCAAGGGCAAAAAGCTTGAGAGAATGCACAAAACATGAGAGGTCCCTGGTAAGTGTAAATGTAGAAAGACTCTTTGAATTATCCCTTGCATTTCCTCACAGTATTTCTTGACACTGAAGTACTTCTAACTGTTTTGTCAATTAACACAGAACTCCAATGCTGCATAAAGAATTTAACCCAGTCAGCCACAAAAGGCAATCCAAATGTTTTCTGCTGAAGCTGCCATTCCAAGTGGTTTAGACATACTCATTTCAGAAAAACGTTTCTTCAGCTCCTACACCATCTCTGCCACTTGTCTGACACCACCTCATGATACCCATGTTTGTTTACTCATTAGTTCTCAGTTCTACAAAGGAAGTTTATGCAGTCTTGATTGGTACCTTTGATGTCCACAGTTTAAAAATTGGATCAAGTGTCCTACTAATTTCTGAATAATAATTATCCAGCTATAATACCAACTCTGTCTTTCCTCTTATTATAAATCTTGCTGGTATTAGCCTAAGGGTGACAAACCCATTTTACTGTGACGGTTGAATTACCATTTAGGATAATATCTGTGGGCTGCAAGCAATTAGTTATCATGAAAGAGACCAATTTTGCAACCTTGTTAATTGTTGAATGATTCCTTTTACTCAGTTCAGCACGGCCTGCATGAAACTTCTATCCCTGTGTTCATACATTAACTTCATTTCATACCTAATATGATCAACTTTACTTTTCCAGACCCATTAATATTTATCTTTTCTTTCTGTCTACCCACTGATCATTTGGGAACTCCAATGCTCTTTGCAAAGCTCTCTTCTACAATTTTTGCTCTCAATTGCACAGAAAAAAAAGCAAGCCAGATCTGACATGATTAATGTCTCTTCTGTAAGTTCAAACTTGAAGTATGTGGTAAAGCTGCTAATAACAAAATTCAAAAAGCATGGGGAAGCTCTGTTTTTGCATGTGATGCTGGTTGTTATTCCTATCACAGAGGGCCATCAGGAGCTTTTTTAAGGCACAACATTGCAACAGGAATTCATGTTCTACTCATTTTCTGCATAGACGCTAAACCCACCTGCAAATTTAAAAAAAATTAAAAAGAGTTGGCAGTACTTTCATTTTTTTAAGAAGATATACATTCATGCACATACTTTGGTGTAAGTGCACTCCATTACTGCACTCCAATGTAATCTTCACTTCTTATTAAATTTCAACATTACTAAAGTTAGCATGGCAGCAATCCTTAAACTAATACTTTTTAAAAACACAGAGTTATTGTAAGAATTACCTAACAGTCTGTATTTATTGCCTTTGAATTTTCTTGCCTATCTATCTTTGTGATTAATGTATTAGCAGCTGTTTAAAGTTTATCATTTAGTCAATGATCTTCGTTAAATTTCACAACAAATAAGTACCTGTATAGGTCAAACAATACCATGGGAACATTTGTTATTCTGTTGTTTAGGTTTTTTAAAGCAAGTAATTGTGAAACCACAATACACAAGCAATTCCAATGATGGCTGGAAGCCCAAAATTATTATTACACTTGCATTTTTTAATTGACTAGATTTCAAGTAGATAGTACTGAGGTTGGCTTTTCAGATTGTGCTATTTACCATTGCTGTGACAGCCCATGTAACTACTTTCTTCTTTCCCCACCAATTTCTTAGTTCCCACAATACTGAAAGCATTCACTCAATGGCAATAAGAAGCTTAATGATAGCACAACAGTAACAGCAGCAGCAGTACAAAGCTATAAAGATAAGACATTTTGTTAAAAGTAGAACTGGCAAATGTGCCACAGTGATGATACAAAGCTCAGCGATAGTCCAAAAGGGAAAGCATTCAAACTTAGTTTCCAAAAGGCACATCTGTTGTCTTTTTGATAGCATTTTGTACTGTATTAAAACATAAAATATATACTGCTTAAGCAAGAATGAGATTAGTGTATTTCACAGTGCTTCTGATTAAAAATCAGCACACTTCTCTCAGAATGTATTTTGGTTTTCAATCTAGAAGAGTGAACTATGGATGACTGGAAAAATGGGAAATGCAAGAATATAACACAAAGATCTTTCTGACATATGACAAAAAGCAACAACAAAATTACTAATACTTCACAGTATGACCAAGCAAACCAAAATATTTTGATACACTATAGTTCAATCATAGGTTGCAAAATTCTTTACAAATGAAATTCTTTACAATTATGCCCCCACATTAAAGATAAGGAAACACATTCTGCAAGAAATTATTTGCATACGTTTTCTCTGTAGCACAAGTTGTATAAATGGTATAAGAAGCAAAGTTAGTGGCAAGAGTAAACACGAGCTTGCTAGCATTCCTCAAAACAATCACATATCTATCTACTCACGATTTATGTGGTCCATATAATAAACTCCAATCTGTTGATCGTAAACAGTTTCCCATCCTAAAGGAAGCTCATCACCAACACAGTCAGCAAACGTCAATGGCTTTGTAATCCTATAAAAATAAAAATAACACAAATAAATACAAAAAGGTGCAAAGTTTACAATTACATGTTTTGAAGATACCTTCACCAGTTGATCAAAAACTAGTTGTGCTACTTAGGAATGTGCTGATAATTAGAAACATACAGTTTCAAAATAAATTTTCATTTAAATATGCTGACAGATACTCCTCAAACAGGTAAGACAAGCTTCTCCCCTCTAGTTTCTATGTATAACAATTTAATTATAGTGGCATGCAGTCCTGCCAGTTCTTCTCCCATACTGCAAAGAATACAAATGTGCAGCTGGAGTTCACCACTGCTGAAACTACTAGAAGCTTTATAGGTTTTAAAGTCTTTCTGGTGACAATATAGCATAACTGCTTGTCTTTAAAAAAAACCCATAAAATTCAATACAGCCCTATATAACAGTTGTCCTCTTTTCAATTATGCATTTCCAACTATTAACGATATTCTCTTGGTCCAGACATATTCAAATTACTTCCTCTCCCTCAAAAAGAAGAGACAAACAAATGTCTCTGAAAAATTCTGAAGCAATTAGACCAGAAATAGCAATTAATAAGTAACAGCATTACTATCTCGCAGCTCAAAATATCACAGCCCTTGCTGGACAAAGTCTTAATAGATCAGTGGGTCACCGAAAACTGAAACAGCCTTGTCAGCGTTGACAGGGACATTGAAAGTAGTCAGTTCCATATTATATAGAAAAGACTAAACCAACACTGCTCTAGAACAGCAAGATACATAAAAAACTAGGAAGAATAAATGATATAAATATAAAGGCCTTTACCCTCAGTCCAATCATGTTTATTACCCAAGAATTAATTTCTATTTTGACTTAACTCCCAGAATAATGTTTTCCTCTAAAAGCTGTTTTTACTGAAAAGCTACTAATAAAGTAATTTCAATTACACATGGGATAGAGATATAAAAGCTTCCTCACATATTTGTTGAGGCACTTCTAATTCCAGATGACAACTTTCCAAACATTAAATACATTCATTAATTCAGGGACTGACTTAAACTGAGCATAATCTATAGCATTATACTCTGTTGTACTTCCCCTTGTATGTTGCAATACCCAATAGAGGTTTTCTGACACCAGATTTGGACTATGCTTACAAATACACTGCTGAATGGAGAGACCATTAGGACTCATAATTGCCCTTCATCTGATAACTTAGTCTGAACTAAAGTACGTCTGTCTTTGAACTTGGAAGTCCTTTTCCACCCCAAAATAAAACCAACCAGAACAATCCAGTGGTAAAGACTTGAAATGATGGAAATACTACTACAGCTACATTCTAGCTAGTCCAATGGTGCAGTAAGTACACCATTTAATCACCAACAAACACAAAACTTTGCACACAGCAAAACTGCATTTACCTGCCTCCTGAAACTATTTTACAGTGACTGAGATTACAGTGTTCAAAATTAACTGCAGTAGAATAATTTTTTAAACTTCCTTACTTGTTTCAATGTTGTGTTTCAACAGCGCTGCACAACAGTAGAAAGATCAAGCTATTCAGACTATTCAGGTCAAATAATAGCTTGATCCTACTTGGCTGATTCTCCAGCAGGTATAAATTGCTTAACAAGAAGATGTACATAAAACTTGTCCACCACTATTTATAGTAAAAATTTTCTATTACTAACAAATATGTAGTTTACATCATGTAATCATGCAAATCCAAAGATGCTCTATTCAAGAAAGAAAATGTTACTCGGAACTGACATAAGCACTCTCATTAATTCCTTTAGCAGTCAGGCAGACCAGATATTGCCAAAATTCTCCTGCTCTCCCTGGAATTCAGTCAAATATTAAACATACAAAGTGCAGCATTTTTTCCTAAACTCCCATGGTCTTGTTCTGAAGACATAATGTTTACAATTTCTCAAAGTAGTCTAGACATCAGCTCCTAAATTACCGCACTATAGACAAGATTTTCTTTGGAATGAGTTATGAGACTTGCTTGCTTGTTACACAAACATACCCTCACCCTTTATTCATAAATAAAACCTGCACATGATACTCTAACCTTTCACACTACAAAAACTTTAATTCAATGCTCTCTGTGATGCCGCCAGGACTCAGACTTGCAGAACAAGGACAATGTTCACTTTTGGAAAAGGGAGACTGAAGAAAACCAATGCATCTGGTCTAACCAGTTTTCATTACAGTGTTATAAAAGCATGTGTGAACAGTTTAATTAATAATTTTGAAGGAAAACTTGTAGGGAAAAAAACCTAACACATAAAAAGCTGTCTTCCAGATATTCAGACCATTATTAAGTTGATGTTGCTCATTTTAAACTATATTCAAAGTTGCTCCAAATTGGATTCCCTTCAGACAAAGCACAATGTCACATTGAGTCAATCCAGTCAAATTTATACCTATGTAGTTGGACCTTCAGCCAAAGACACAAAAATAAGAATTGGAAGTTTCTGCCTGTGTTTTGCACTGCTTTGATGAAGTAAACTGAAAAAATACCTTCCTGGTGTAAGCAGCACAACTCTGAGGACAATATTAGTTTCTTGCCAGTTAAGGAAACTAGGGTTTTTCAGAATAACAAAGACAAAATGGAAGAGATGCAGATATCTACATTGGAGGTCAGCCACAAATTACAGCAGTTGACTGCTGAAATTAAGTATCTTCTGGAAATACTGTTTTACCCTCTGGGTTTCTTTTTAATTAGCTTAAGTTCTATAAAACAGAAGAGACCCTTTCGACTTTTTTATAAAGAATTGTACAAGGTACATCTGTTAAAACATTTCAAAGTACTGAAATAAAGACAAAAACTTTTCAAAGCACTATAAAGACACAACAAAAATGCTGCCATCTTTGGTGAAACAAAAACCAGGGCTGTCCTGAATTGTGCTATTCACAGTAAAGAAAAACTAAGGCATTTATCTGATCATGGTAGTAAACAATAACCAACACACTCACCCATGATCACCTCCTGTTTCCCCTAAAACAACCGGCAGACACTGACAAGAAGGTTCTGAACTTTCAGTTGAAGATGAAAATCCTCTGGGACCAGATTACAACATTAAGTTTTTGCAGCCACTGGACAAGCCAAGTACAAATAACAATTCTCCATACGGGCTAATTCTGCCCAGATCAAAAAACCAAATTTAGCATCAGATTAACTGACTTTATCCTTTCCAAAAGTAATGATGCTCTTCAGTCCTTAGGCACTCTATCTTTTGTGACTCTGAAGCCCTTCAGAAGCAAATACAGAACCACATAAGAAAGCTTCCATAATCCAAATCCAGCCCAGAGAAAAATTTTTGAGCAATGTCATGCACCTCAGATCTGTCACTTCTAACACTGCCCAACTTATATGTTTTTATTAAGAAGAAATAAAAGCCAGGTATTTGCACACAATCCAACAGAGACAACTGAAAACCCAAGTTTTATTCACATTTTCTCTGAATCAATTACCAAGCTTAACAGTTAGAATACAGAAATTAAACTGTAAAAAAAACTCCAAACAAGTGAATAAACTTAGTTTTTTCTCCTCCTTGCATACTTATTTTGTATCCTTATCCACTATGACACAAAGAAGGATTCCACAACACATTATTACAGCTTTCTGAATATGTGGCAGCAAAACAAGTATTTCTTGAATGCATCAGTTCATGGCAGGGACTGGATGGGGAGAAGAAAAGACATTAAAAAATAATGGCTAAAGACCATTTTAGATAATTTCCTTTGAAAGTGCTTTCAGCTTCAGATACATTGTTAACAGCATGTAATTTCGACACCCTCTTCTCCCCGCCAAAAAAACCTCACAGAAAACCTCGACCTTTAAATAATAAAGCAAAATTTCTCGGTCCAAAGAAAAGACATACTTCACATCTCCAAAGCACAGTTTCACAGACAGAGTAGGGCAACTTCATTGACATCGACTTTCAAAACCAGAACCAGATCACTAAAACCACAAGGCTTTGGAAAATATTAGATAAGATCCCCAGTCTTCCCATGGCCCTGATGCCACATTAGAGGACCCTGGCTGCTTGAATTCCCTAGGTCTAATTGAGTAAAACTTCCCCTGGGAGGAACTAAATAAAGACAAACACAGCCTGTTTTTCCAAGATCTTGAACAGGAAATCGAAAAGGTGTTCCAAAGTAGAAACACTACTAGTTGTAAACTAGCTGCCCACCTTTAAACAATGCCTAGACACCTAAGTTACATATATAGTCATCCCACCTTTCAAAGTGGGCCTGTATTAAGGCACTAACCATGAGGGCTAATTATGAAAAAGAACCACCAAATTCTGAACAAAAGTCACTGTCTGTAGGAGACAGAAAGAAGGATGCAAGAACAGCAACTGTCAACAGTGTTTTTAATTTTGTTTCTGATTTTGGTCAGGCCCAACAGCAGCAAAAGATATTTAATAAAATTTGATACACCTCCACAAACTAGGAGAAAAATTTCCTTAAACCTGATCTCAGTCTGAATTGTCATCTAATGGGATAGATGTTTTTGGCTGACAAATGCAGATATAAAAACGACATTACTAATTTACTAAGAAACTGCAGTAATTCACATTAGAGATATAAAGAACACCATGCAATTTCAAAAGGGGTAATAGAAAAAGAAAAGAAAACCAGAAAAGAATTAGTAATCTGATAAATCTAGCAATAGTTTCTCCAAGGAAAGTACTATGCCAAGTATATTACTGAAGTGTCACAAGGCAAGAAAATAAAAGGCAAAATGAGAAATCATGCACATACTTTAAAGCTTTCAGTCAATGTTTTTTTCTTACCTCCTTTCAAATGTGAATTCAAGCTACAGATACTGTTACAAAGTTCAACCAACCCTATTTTCTTGTACCATGGTTCTTATTCCCTCCAACTGCACAGAGAGGAAAAAAAAAATCCAAAAAATCCCAAACAAACCAAACCAAGAAACTGAGAGGGAATGGAAGATTACTTTTTTGTTGTTTCAGACACTGATAAGAAGAGCTGCTTACAGTGAGGGGGAGAATGGGAGGATTGTTACTATGTTGTTTTTAGAAGTTACATCGCAGTCCTGAAGGCACTTCTTCGACATCTTCCACCACCATAGCTCGGGCCTGGGCAGCAAGACCGTCCCTGTGCGACGGAGGAGGGTCACGGCTGTGCCGTGACTCCGAGCAGGCACTGCCCGAGCAGGGCAGGGACACGGCAGGGACACGGCAGGGA
>QUSF01000007.1:17111610-17290284 GCA_003676055.1 Chloebia gouldiae
CACGGCAGGGACACACTGCCCAAAGGCACTGCCCGAGCAGGGCAGGGGCAGGGCAGGGGCAGGGCAGGGACACGGCAGGGACACGGCAGGGACACACCGCCCGAGCAGGGCAGGGACACGGCAGGGACACGGCAGGGACACACCGCCCGAGCAGGGCAGGGACAGGGCAGGGACACGGCAGGGACACGGCAGGGACACGGCAGGGACACACTGCCCGAGCAGGGCAGGGACACGGCAGGGACACACTGCCCGAGCAGGGCAGGGACACGGCAGGGACACACCGCCCGAGCAGGGCAGGGGCAGGGCAGGGACACGGCAGGGACACACCGCCCAGCTTCCCCCGCAGGGCAGAACAGGCACAGTCAGACCCACGGGGCCCCGCCCCGGGCGGCACACGCCAGTCGGGCACGGGCTGCTCGCAGCAAATGCCACCACGAACTCCAGATCCGCTGTCAGAGCACTCTGGAGTACACCATGGTTTTCCTCCTCATCTGTCCTGCATCCACTCAGCTCTCTGCAAGCAGCCAAGTCATAAAAAGGAACCGGATTTTGAAATAAAGTTTGGCAAATTACATATCAACTGCTTAGTCAAAAGTATGACAAAGTTCACCAAACTATATGTGTCTTTTCAAGATACAAGCTTCTTTTAACCTTTGTCTTAATCCAATTTATATATCTTCATTTCACTATGTGATTTAACCTCAGACTCTGAATAAAACAACTCACTGAACTCAATTCTTCATTAAAATAAATCCACAATACAGATGGCCAGACTGAAACTTACAGAGAACAAATTCTATGCTCAGGACAAAGATTTAAAGAAGGTATCATGTTCAGAGTCATTGCTGGTATATATTTCCCTTGGGGAAAAAGAAGGTACACTGCAGCAAGGAAATAACAGCACTAACTCTTCTAAAGGTCACTTGAAATTCAGTCTTTTTAAGACCACAATGTATTTTGCATCTATTTATGTTGTTATTATTATTTCCATTATTTTCTTTTTTTCTTCTCTCAACAGCAAATAAACTGACAACAGAGTGCTAATACTGTTCAATCAGTGTATTTGCTTCAATTTAGAGTAACACAAGCCAACACAGCATAAATCAATGTGCAAAACACAAGGCACAGGATGGCACTAGCTAGCCATTTGTACAATAATAAATCAACATCTTGAAGTGTGAGGAAAATGTGTGATCACTATCAGACCATTTTTAAAATTTAAACTCTGAACAATGAGATTTTGTGTTATAAAAGCTATGTAAAGCTACACAGGTAAGAGAGAACCTATACAATTTGTTGACTTACAAGAAGTAATAGCAACTTGCATTGTCTATAAGCACCCTCTTACCTTTCACTACTCTAGGAAAAATAAACCTTTACTAACACGCAACAATAGTCAAATAACATACTTTTGTTTTTACCCTTTCTCATAATCTCCAAAACCAAAACAGCTGAAAAAGACTGGCTTAGTATGTTGAAACATAAAATGCTATGTCCAATTGCAGCTCTCGCATAACTTGTCTGGCTGCTCAAACACTGCTGCTGAAACACTTCCACAAAAGCAGCCAAGTCTTCCAGCAGCTATCCATTTCTTAACAGCAGCTATGATCCACATCCAAAATCAGAACACAAATATTATGGGAAATACTTGCTGAAAATATTTCATGTACACAATGAAAATGCCTTTCTCAAAAATCATAGCCAGGTTAAAAGTCAATGCTTTTAAGAAAGCTATTTTTGTATATGCAATTTATTGTGTTTTTTATAGAGGACAAACAGTAAAAAATGGGCAGAAGGGTTAAGTAGGACTATCTATGAATGCTTTAAAACTTATTTAGTTTGTGTACACATAGATAACCTGAAGTGACCAGCAACTGTACAAAGCCACCAGCCAAATCCCAAGATTAGCAGTGGAGCAAAGACAATTGCTAGAGGGTCTGGCTGAAAAAAAGCAGACTGGACAGCAGATGACTTGACATCTAGATCAGAAAAAAGACAAAAGTATATATGGCACCTGGGTATAAACTGTAAGAGGAAAACAGTAGGGATGTATGGCAGATAAGACAGCTAAGGAGGGGAAATTAGGAAACTAGAGTTTCTGATTTCAAATTGCACTTTCAAACCGATTTCAAATTCCACCTTCATACTGATTATGCTCTTTGCTAGAAAGAGTAACACACAAAATATTTACAACTTTTCTTTTGCAAGTGCTACTCAAAAGTCTCTAAATATTTACAAGATCTTTTCAAGGACTTCCATAATGTGTGAGACTCCAAAAAGGAAACCCTAATACCAAATTAATAAGAATCAAAAGCCTGAATAAAACAATAAAGAAAATGTAACAAAGAATTTCAAAATTCGACAAGCAATCTGAATCCTTCCACTTGTGTAAGAAGCCTAACATAACATTACATGTGTCCAGACACAGCACAGCTTTAGAGCAAGTGCTCTAGTTTCACTGATTCTGAACAAACATTTATAACTTTTCTCCAAAATCTGTGCACAGTAGCATTTTCCAACTACATCTGATTGATAATCAAGGTCCCAGTTAGAAAAGGCCAGGCAACATAGTTGAGCATTTATTTGTTTCATCCTGCAAATCGCAACTCTGCTACCTTCTCTTGGAGACAAGCAAATCATCCAGCTGTCAGATTTCTATGTCCTCAGAATATACAAAAACCCATTTCTATGTTCACTTCTGTCTAACAAACTGCTTGACAGTTGTAACCTTAGTTTTGAAAAGATTCCTTTGGTTTGAGAATATAAATTTCCAGACAGCTTATTTGACCACGATCTGGCCCATCAGTTAACTAAACAATTGTAGAAGAGTCAGTGGAAGAGGCAATAAGTGCTTCACCCTTACACAGAGTGCGTATATGCTTCTGTATAAGTGTATGCCTATACAAAGAAAATTATTCACTTCTGATTGCCAGTCACAACTTCTGTATGCAACTATCAGATGAGGAGGAAACACCTGCACTTTTCCAATGGAAGTCACCCGAGCAAAGGTGAAAAAGTGCATCTTGCAAGATCTTACCAGCAAGTTCTAAGTAATAAGCATTTTGCACATGAACAAGAATCATAGGAGACATTCAAAGCAGGAAGAAAATGTAGCAGACAGGAAAACAGTCCCCAGCAGAAAAATGCAACATAAAACTCCAAATTCAAGTCCATGAAGCTCCATGTGATAGAACAAAAGGAGGTACCAAAAGAAGCTTTGCATCTCAGTAAGAAGTAAAATGGTCTTAAATGCTGCAAGACATTATCATGCAGTTGAATACTACCTGAGGACTCTTGCATGATCACTCGAAGTTTACATCAAATCAGATTAGAACATCATCACTATTACATTGCCAGTAATTTCACTATCAGTTTATTAAAATATGTTGGCTATCACTAGTACTGCTTACTAGCGCAGTAGAGAAGTAAAAGTGTAAAGTTCTTCAAAACTGTCTGCTCATCTACTACTATGTTCCCTTGCTAACCTCAGGTGTCCTATATCCAGAAAGATTACACCAGCATTAACTATCTTGTTAGCTTTAAGTCTGACCTTGCTAGACTAAACTTTTCTTCAACATTTTGATGTCTACATGATCATCCCAAACATTATAGCAAAGATTTTTCTACAACTTTCTAACACCAGTGGTAATTTAAGTTTCTGTACATTTATAATGGCTGTCTTTTTAAGGTTGAAGATGTTCCTCTCTCTTAAATTTATCATTCTTCTTTACCAATTATCCAGATTGGAAATAACTATATATGTGTGTGCATGTATGTATATGTACACACACACACAAGGGATTTGTCCACACAATGTATTAATTTAATGGTCTAAACACCATTCAAGTGTTAAATGACTGAAGCTTAACTTAAGACATTCTTCAATAAAGAAAGCACTGTGAAACATTTTTGTGAACTCTTTAAACCACTTTATACAAGTCTTAGCAACACAGAAAATCTTACATTAAATGGTAGCCTTTGGGCTGACTAGATGACAAGTAGTTGAAGACACATAGAGGTTAACTTCAGAGTCTTGAAGTATATATACAATTACGACCCAATGGATGCAGGACTGGAAGGGATACAATCAAGTTCACAGACAATACAAAACCCCGAGGAGCTGTTGACTCCCTCAAAGACAGGCCCTGCAGAGAGACCTTGACAAATTAGGAGAGATGGGCAATCACAACTGTATGAAGTTCAACAAGGGAAAGTGCCAGATTCTGCTCCTGGGATGGGGCAACCCTGAATGTATGGACAGACTGGGGAACGGGAGGCTGGAGCAGTGCTGTGGAAAGGGACCTGGGGCTCGTGGTCAATGGCAACTTGAATATAAGTCAGAAGTGCTCTGGCAGCCAGGGGGGTCAACTCTGTCATGAGGGGCATCAGGCACAGCATGGCCAGCTGGGCAAGGGAGGGGATTGTCCTGCTCTGCACCTGGGTGGCCTCATCTTGTGTGCTGGGGGCAGTTTTGGGTGCTGAAATGTAAGAAAGATACTAACAAGCATCTAAAGGAGGGCAACAAAGATGGTGAAGGGCTTTGAGGAGAAGCCATATGAGAAGCACTGAGGGCACTTGGTCTGTTCAGCCTGGAGGAGACTGAGGGGAGGCCTCACTGCTGTCTACAGCTTCATCATAAGGGGAAGAGGATGGGCAGGCACTGATCTCTCCCCTGTGGTAACCAGTGACAGAACCCCAAAGGAATGGCCTGAAGTTTCATCAGGGGAGGTTCAGGCTGGATATTAGGAAAAGGTTCTTCCTTCAGAGGGTGGTTGGGCACTGGAACAGGCTGCCCAGGGAAGTGGTCACAGCATGAAGCCTGACACAAGAATATGCTTTTAGAAGCATTTGGACAGTATTCTTGGGCACATGATGTGACTCTTGGAGATAGTTCTATGCAAGGCTGAGAGCTGGACTCTATAATCCTTGAGGGTCCCTTCCAACTCAGCATATTCCATGACTCTGTGAAAATCTCTCTCATACACTAAGAAGGTCAAACATTCTGAAAACATGCAAACAAACATCAGTTAAAGAGATTTTATTTCTGTAGTCTGAAAAAACCAATGTTTTAGAAAAGCCGATAGCTAATGTTCCCCTACAGGTAAATTGAAGTTTAATGACACTAGAAACAGACATCCATATGCCTACATGCACAAATAAGCCTAGCACTACTCTCAGTGAAAATTTAGTTAATCTGATGTTTTAAAATATTTTAAGCCTCAATCCTCAAAAAAAACTTACTATACTTGGAGTATATTCAATTAAATTTTACTGGAATTATTTTTATGAAACTATTTGCACCAATAAGTATTTTTCAATTATATTAATAAAAAAGAAAATGTATGTTAAAAGTTACCAGAAACCATTTCTAGAGAAATTAAGCAGAAACTGACAAACAATGGAAGGAAAAAGCAAATGCAACTGGCCCGAGTATAAAAAAAAAAAAACAGTTGGAAAAATACATATTCAAGAGACCATTCTTTTCAAGTCTTGGAACAAAGTGATGTGTAGATAAGTGCCAAAAGAATATGTATACCATGACTTCACATACATCCTATTCAAAACAAATTGTGAGGTAAAATAGTAAACAAAGGCCTCACACTCAGAAAAGCCCACAATGCCAGCTAATATTAGAAATTTAAGACAAGAGTTTCTCATTTAATCTTTCAAAACAGCTTTTCTCCTCCTTGTCTTCCAACACACTTGAAAACGTGCTATATTCATCCTGTGTTTTTCCTAAAAGTACCACATATGGCATTTCTCAAACATGTTCAATTATCCCATTCCTGGAATTTTATGGACTCTTTTGTACCATATCTGTTATGTCCTTTAACATGCTGCTGAGCTGTCACATACTGACTTTGTCTGTAAAGCAGAGAAATTTTGCCTTGTAAAAGGCCACAGCTCTGGCTTCAAGCCCCTCTGAGTGGAGTGGGTGTCCATGGGCAGGGAGGGAAACCTACAACCAGAGAGGACATTACACTGCACTGCAGCAGCCTCCTGCCCAAACTGCACTGCAGATCTTCAAGGAAGGCTTTCCAAACTGCTCCTCTTCTTAAGCTTCTGAATTACACTAATAGAGCAATACTTTATGTGAGGGTGAAAGAGTGCAACTAATGTGACACGCACACTGCATCCAAGGGCACCATTTCAATCACTTGCCTGAACAGTTACTAAGCAACTGAAGTGGAAATATGTTGACAGGATCTTTGATGCTTTTGGGTTTCAGGGTCCATTTCTCACAAGCACTGATCTACAGCAGTCACCTCATTACTTAAGGTTTTTCCACTCTTCCAGGAGTAACAGACCCTTAGTCAAACATAAATGGATGCACCTTTCAGCTGCCTACAAGTGGTGATGGACAAGTCATTAGTGACTATTGTATATGCTAGCATCCTCAATCTACTCATATCAAACATCCATATTTTAAGTGGAATTACAAAAACAGTTAATGATTACCTATAAGATATTAGAAGTGGTCTAAAAATAAAGAGAACTGTGCTTAAAGGGTGTCTTATTTTCCAAACATAATCAGGAGACCTAACAGAAGAAAGTTCATCTCCCTGAAATCTTTGCTGCTTTTATACCAATGGAGTAACCACCCCCCTGCAAAGTAAAATAACTTCTTTAAGCCAAATAACTGCCTATGATAAAAAGCAATGGTTCTTCAATGATTTGCAGCCTTGCTAATTTCCTTCTCCAGAGCTCACTCTTTGCCTTTAAAATTAGAGATACAGCTGTCGAGTTATTTACACTTTATAACATGTTAGTTTATATAATTACTAAACAGTATTGATTCTCAACAGTCCCAAGCTACCAGTCACAAACAGAAATTCGTGTTATCTACATATATATAGTGTTAACACAGAAGTTGTGGAGAAGATTCTTTAAGACATGCACTTAAACATAGAAGTGCTTCCATGCTCCAGGTTAACACCCTTGTCAACAGTAATTTTCAAGCTTTTTAGGAAAACTTAGCCCATTCTCCCAATAAACAATTATCCTACTATTATTATCATCCCCCAAATACACTTGCTTTCTACAGTCTTCCTTAATGCTGACCTTGCAAATCAATGCAGTATATTCCCCGATCAATATCCGTAATTCAGTAGTATATCCCAAAGTCAGTTTTACCAATTTATGTTCATCTGAACATTTTTAAGAGGTTGAACTTACAAATTTTGATGCTATTACTTCTATGGTTGCCAGTAGTTGTACAATGTATTACACCTGAGCTTCCAGTTAGACTAATAAAGTAGTTCTCAATAAGTAATATGAGGAATTACTCATAACTTCATGCTTTTACATATATACAAAAACAAAAAATACTTTGTGAAAAAATCCAGAGAAATGCAGTCAAATCATGCACTTCCAATGAATTATAATAATGCAGTACGGAAAAAAAAACTTAGAAGAATCTGCTCAAACCCAGTGTAAAAAAACACTTTGAACTCTCAGAAAAATTTATTTTTTATATATGAAAATAAATCAAACCATAAAACAGGTTTTATGGTTTTAAGCAGTGTTGGGAGTTATTTTACAGTATAAAATTTCACATATATCAGAAAATGGGATAGTAAAAAACAGTAAATAGGAGGAAAAGCACAATTATAGAAGACTGACCATGCCATCAAACCTACAGTGATCTTAACTTGACCATAACTAACATCAATGAATACCTCTTCATTAAAACAGCAGTGGAAATCTGATTAAATTTATGGTAAGATATTGAAGAGACTTCAGCAGTAGATGGCCTCCTTTTCTTCTGTCCCATCTCCCATGACAGAGAAGGTTAAAAATAGAGGCTTCCGTTTCCTTAGATTATTTCACTTTAAACTTTTCTAGAGCACTGAAATAGCTACTTTGCCAGCTTCCTACATTTGTGTTAGAAAAGGAGTGTTAAAAACACACATTTACAGCAACTCAGGAAACTGACTTCTGTGGTCTGCATTATTATTATCATTTGTAAATGACAAGTCTCTCTAGAAGTGGGAGGTATCTCTTCCAAAATCTCCTTTTGGATGTTGCTCACCCAAAGGTCCCTTGCACATAGTAAGATATTTTGGGAGTAGGCTGTACTGGCATATTTTTCTATATTTATGCATTCCTTTGCAGTTAGTAAATGCAGATATTTTCAGTGCACAGTGCTCAGTTCCCCATATCCAAAAGCAGCTCCACTACTAGGAAGCAAAGCTTAAGAGCTGTAGAAATACAGCTTCAGCTCCCTCCCTCCCTGCCCTGAGCCTTTGAGGAACTCAACCACAGGAAGCCCCTGACTTCCACCATGGAAGCACAGAGTGGCCCCAGCTGGTCCATATTTCAAGGTCAGAAAGTCACTGTCATTATCTAATTCAACTCCTGCATACTACAAGCCACAAAATTTCAGCTGGTAATCCTTGCATCTAGCCCAGCCTCATAGGTGACCTAGAGCATACCTTCCATTGTGACAAGAGACGTGTCTGTAAATATTGAAAAAATGTACATTGCAGAATAAGCATCTACGTTCTTTATCTGGAAGCACTGAGTATCAACAACCAAAAAGTAGCAGGAATCTAAAGTCAGCTGCAATATGATGTTGTATCATTACTATAAAGCAGTGACACCCATTCATTAGGAAGTCTGGTATGTTTCGTTAGGCATTGCCTCATTAGGCATTTTTTTTATTGCTTTCTATTCTGCTAGAGTAGAGCTGCCTTGGCTGAAGTTCTCCCTCCTGAGGGTGTGCCTCCTTCTCATCTCTTGTAAGAGTCAATTAAAACAGCTCTGCCTGTTGAAACAATGAAGCACAGGAAAAATGCTGTCCCGTCCCTCCCCACACCCCTGTTTCTAATATCAGTCTCCTGCATAATCTCAGCCCTGCTAACCCTTGGACCCGAATTCTGTAGGTATCCTACTACTCCTAAGGAAAAACATTCAAGTCTGGTGAAGGTACAAGGGATTTGAGGAGGGGAATATTTTTGCAGATGCTCATGATAACTCTGTGAAATATGGAAGCTCAGGTCTTTGCAGATTTAATCTCCACTGAACACATTCCAGCTTCTCAGGATCTCTCTTGGCCACACAGCCATTCACCTCTAGTGTTCCAGAACATCCAAGAGGATTGCTTCTTTTTTTTTTTTTTTTTTTGTGCAAGGAGCAGCTCCAGAAAAACAATTCCAGTACAACCCTGCTCCTTCCAGGGACAGCTAGAAGTCGGTTTCTCCTTCAGGTCTCAATACAACCCCTGTTAGCACCTGAACATCATGGAGGGGAAAAAGGAAGCAGATAAAAAAGGGATACAAAAGGATACAATGGGAACCAGGTGCTGGAAGACCAGGCAGTGGCAGTCAGAAAGCAAGGAATGAGCCAAGGAAGCACAGACAGAGAAGCAGGATACACAAAGAAAAAGATAACAGCAGAGCTCAAGCAGAAGGGACTGACCAGCAGCAATGTGAACAGGCCACAGCCTATCTGGCTGGAGGGGCACAGAAAGCTCTGAGACTGCACATGGCTCTGTTCTCTTCTGTGCTCTCCACTGCAACTATACCATAAATCCCAGCTGCAGTTTTATATGAAAGCTCAATTAACAGTTTGGTACCACTGAACTGGAGAGATCCCTGCTGCCCTAAACTGCATAATCCCACAATCTATCGCACAGTTATTTCTAACACTCGTCTGACCAGACAGTAAACTAAGAGTAGGTATGCTTCAATTCACCAGAATTTCAAAAAAAGTAATAGAGAAAGGGGAAAGAAGCTATTTATAAGGGGATCCCATACATCCTGAATGGAGTTTATTTTGCTATCAGATGAGCAGAGAGGCAATGTAGAAAAGGCATCAGGTGAGCAAGATCTACTATTCATAACAAACTACCACCAAGCCTCACTCAGGTTGGGGGGTGGGGAGAAGAAAGAAGAACTAAAAAACTCACCCAGATAAAAATCAGAATAGCCACATAAAGACAGTTTCACAACAATGATGATGCAGACACGAATTCTGGCATTTTACAATGCTTGGTCTATGCTTGGCTATGCAATTTTAATAAACATGAAAAAAACACACAGATGCATCACAAAAACTTCTCAGGAAGAAAAGACTGAGGCACCAGGATCCATACCTTAAAGAGCCTTCTAAAGTTTAGAAGAATAACACAGACTATTTTAAAAGTTTCTGAGAAACTCAAGTACAAAGCAAATGAAAAACTAAAACCTCAAAAGCACCTCTGAATATCCACTGCTAGACAGTGGTACTGTAGCCCCCCAGAAGAGCAATCCCCAATATGAACACTTCCTTCTTTGCTCATGAAACATTAAGACCTAACAACATAAGATAATAACACAGATAACATGTTTGGGAATCAACTCATAAATAAATTTATCCATTAACACTGTTAAAAAAAAATACCAAATAAACCCAAACACCAGAGCTGTGCAGGAAATAACTAGATATTCATGAAGGAAATTAACTAATAAAATACATTAAATGATCGACCAAGCAATCATTAAAAAAAAAAAAGTGTGCAAATGAAACAAGCTACTGTGTTTTGAGTCATATCCTCAACTATATACTCACTAAACAGTATTTTTCCATAGTAATTACAATTTAAATCTCTTCCCAGCCTCTCTTCTTTTACTCATATAAGATTAAGTCTATCTTTAATACAGAAAGCACTTGCTCACATGCAACCACAGAAAAACCACAAAGACATAAGAAATGCATATTAAATGAACAGCAGGAAAAACTGAATTAGGTTAAAAAAAAAGCATCTGCATTTCCATGAGGTTTGTCTGGTACTAAGTAACAAGCAGGTTGCACAGATGCATTCAGAAGAGAAACAGGGTTTCGGTCTGACATATTAGAATTCTAAGTTCTAGCAGAAGGGACATATGTTTCCTTTACTCAAAATACATAAAATTATCTGCTCACAGAAATTATGCAAAATCTTGTCAGAGTAACTGTTCCCTGCATTTGACAGCCTTCTGTGTTTCTAGCAGAGGAAGCATATAAAGTTTCAGTTTCTTTAACTCCAATGCACCTATTTTCTTCAAAACTATTTACATGCAAGAGCTAAACAGTCTCTGAAGTGAGGATGGTAGGCAGGACTGTCTCCTAGACTTAGGAGCTCATCAGCAAAATTTTAGATAGGTAACAAACTCTTCCCAACAATACCAGTTATTTCCAGTTACTGAAAGATCTACTGACCCAATCTCTGAGCAGCCCAAAAAAGAAAAAAAAATCCACCATTTTCAGAAGTGTTCTAAGTCTGCTTGCTTAGCTGATGAGCAATGCTTCAGAAGATTCAGTAAAAGGAGGGCATGAAGCAAACTGAACCACAACTGCTATTCCAGATGTGTGCTGAAAAATGTGTGACTCAAGTGTGTTTAACAGAGCAGGACTTCAAAACTTACCACCAACTTCTCAAATGCTATTAGGAAACCTGAGTGAACTGAAAGGGAAACTATGGCACATGGGAAGGCAGCGTACAAGCCTGACAGGGAAATCCCAGAAAAATACGGTAATGACTCTTACATTCCCTTCTCCACACAATTTCGTGTTCTGTCATTTTCTAAAAACCTTTCATCATTATCAATTAAGCAAGAAGAAAGCCTCTCCAAGACAGCTGTGGAAAAAGAAACAGGAGCAGTCCCTCTTTCCTCCTTCATCCTGTAGCTTATGCCACAACTGAACAAATAATTTGAAGATATTTTCTCACCATTTCCTAGACTGCTGCTGCCAGGAAAGCCTCTCTTCTGCCATCACCCTTCATCTAGCTTCCTTCTGCAGACCTTACTTCCCCATAAGTGAACCAAGATGCTTACATACATAGCCACTCTCTGCTCTTCCCAGCATGAAATCCAAAGGATTCTTATTCACAGGATTTGATTTTCTAAATTCAGTACTGCCACAGCACAACAAGGAACTACTAAAGACAGAGCCTGTAAGACAAGCAAACGTCCATCCCTTCCCTACTCTTCATTGTAGCTGAAAGACCTAAATTTTTAATGTCCTCAAGTTAACTTCCCTGACAATTTTGCCCTCAAATTCTGATCAGAATATAATGAAAAAAATCACCAATTAAATAAATTATTATCATATTGCATTAAATCTATTCCTCCCCCATGCTACTGACAAGGTGTTTCTAACAACCATTCAGCAGCAAGTCTTCTCAGCCTATCCAGTCATTTTTATTTGGTTTTCACAACAGCCTTCTGAGGCAAGGAACATCACTGCAGAGCCAATTAAACCCTGTTGCTGTGCTGCATGTCAGTGAAAGCCTGAATTTTACAGATATGACTGGTCTAGGCCCCCTCCTACCCTCTGGCCATATATTGAGCAATGAACATTACTCACAATGACTTAATGCTTCTAATTTCTTCAAAAATTAGTTTTACAGAGACAATTTTCCTTAACTCCTCTCAACAAAGAAACATTAGCAAATACACCAATTTAAGACACCAGTAAAGTCTCAAGTGGAATACTGATTTGGGCAAGAATACCAATCCCACCCACTCCCAACAAAGCAAAGCCCAAACTCTCTAAAGAGAGCACTGTGCAAATGTATCAACTACCTAAGACATCTCTGGATCACACTGCTTTCAGGGGTGGCACTAAAGTGATGCTGAGGGCAGATACCCATGCACAAACACACATTTCCACTGACTGAGTAATCTGCATTTCTCAAAATTCCAGCAAACACATAAAAGGGACACTTTTCTTCTTTGTAGAAAATGAGTGCTGACAGAAGCAGAGGACAGGATAATATTGCTGTTGCCATAATACAAACTCAGAATACTTAAAAGGATAACACACAATTTATCGACAACTGAGCCAAAACAATTTCGTAACTTATGAAATCCAAGAACAGCATAAAAGTAAACAAAAAAAATGTTAATGGACTCTAATTGGTATTAAAAAGGAAAACTAATTACACAAATGCCATTTTAAATAGTAGCTTGTTCTAACACATGGTTTAATTTAATAGGTATTAAATATACTGTAACAATGGACAAGTTCTTCCAGCAATTTTTAGCATCCCTCAAAATCAATGTTGAGAGAAAAAAAGAAATCATTGTTTTCAGAGATCCATCATAAAAATAAAATTAATTTCTTGATTGTCTCAAAAGTGACCATGAAAATGAACTTGCCTTGCCCTCAGTAACAGGTCATCCTCATGTATTTTGTACAGTTAAGCCCAGCACATTGTTATGTTGTTTTGAACCTACATTGCTTTGATCTTCAATTTCCAAAACAAGAGAACTACAAAAGCATTCTCAAATGCACCTTTTAGATCAGACATGTGCTCTCCCATGCACACACATATTAATGGCACAGAGTACACTGTTCCCTTTACATTGCTGCCAACTGCAAGCTTTTTTAAGTGTAAATTTTGACTGTACACAATATACAAATATCCAAACAATGACAAAAACACTTTCTTAGTACTGTCTCCATTTTATTCTCTGGCATTTTTTTTCCTGTAAGCACATAAATGCCTTCTCACAGTACTGGGAGCAGTCTAAGCCCTCCAGAGCCACAGCCAGCCTGTTCCACAGAAGGATGGTGAGCTCCAGCAGCATCTCTATGAGCACCACAGCAGCATCACTCTGCTGCATCATGGCACGTGCTCCTGCAGCTCCTTTCAGGGTGCAAGAGTGGGAAGATTCAACTTAGCCTTCCAAGTGATGGAATCATATTAGAAATATTCATGAAGTCATGGCTTTATTTCAAAGATATTTGCTTAAGATAACTTTATTATATATAAAATGCTGTACTACTGCAAATCAAGAGGCAAGGACATTATCAATCCATTTAACACTGGTGATACATCCTATGATAATATAGATTTTATGCATTATTTACAAATACAACCCCAGAAGAAATAATTAGAGGCTACAGCTTACACAAAATAATATTAACTGACTTCTGTAAAGAAAGCAACATTAGAGTAAAGGTACTGTAAATTCATATTATAAATTATTTACCTTACACAAACACTTCTACATTTGTCTACACAGGATGTTTCTAGCAGACTCAAAGTAGCTTTGCCGTTGCTCCCATGAGCACAACTTCCAGCTACTTCAGTGTGGCACAGAGCTCCATCTAATATAACCTAGCCTACACAGGGCTTGTTAGCTCAGGTCTGGTGATGAATTAACCACAGCCACTGGCTCACAACCAGCTCAAAGCATGAGCCAAATCTGCAACATAGCATTTAGACACAACTGACAGCGTCTCATAATGAAATTGCTTACTCACCTTATTCACCTCACTTACTTCATCTAGTGGAATAAACTACTCACCTGTATTGCTACAGAAAAAGCATTCATATGGAAGACTGAGGGCCCTGTTTACTCACATCTTAACTTACTGAGATTTTCTACATAGAAAAACCTGTGCTTCGTGAAGGTCAAAACCAAAGCAAACAATTTTTGCTGACAGTGAAACCCATGGCACTCACTGCCCTTGACAGTATTTCACACAATACATCTCTGATACTTATGAACAAAAAAAAAACAACTGCTAACAGTTCCAGGAGGTACATTAACAGCAGGAATCTCAGTGACAGACCTTCAGCAGGACTCTCTAGTCAAGATAACACTTTTTGCTCATGCATATAGGAAAACAAACCTAAAAACAAAGCCTAACAGCTACACTGGAAAATTAAATCCAATGCTTTGTTTCATTTGTGCAGAATAGTGCATCCACTGCACATACACACAGAATGATTAAAGTCCAAGTCTGTACCACAAAATCTGGCACACTAATATCTCAAAATGTATTTCTATCATTTAATAGGTAAAAGCATCACTCGTTTTTTAGAAATTGGCTCAATTTTCAAACAAAACTGGCTACTAAAAATTAGCCAACAGGGTCATTAAAAAAAAAAAAAAGAAATCAAGGGCTCATAGTCCCATCTCCTATAAAAATATGGATATGTGATTTTTATTAATAACACAATTAATAGACTTAAGTCTATTTGGGGTTTTTACTATTGATGAGTTTTCAAATTTTAGGGAAACTCCCTACATAATTCAAATACCTATGAAAGCTTATGGAAATAGGGGGTCTATTGGAAAGTGAGAAACACGTGTTCACACCAAACCAGGTGTCAGAAAATCTGCTCAGGAGCAATTGAATGCAAATAGCCCAAACAAAAGGCAAAAAACATCCAACAGAACTTTAACCTTCCAAGACTCCAAAGTCAATCAGTTGTAAGACTCCAACCCACAGGAAACCAAACTTCACCACTTCCGGTGCTCACGGAAATACCAGATTTCTATAAATGGTAACATTTTCCATATAACATCTACTGAGAGCTTCTTCAGCACATCAAATTCTGTACTCTGCAAGGCATCTCCCTGCCCTAGCCTAGAGAAGCTACCCAAATATTTTTCCTTCCAAATGTTATTTTCTTTAAAAATACATTAAATATTTCATTTAAAAATCCACAGCTAGTCCTATTTATGTGACTATTTGCTGGGTGGAACAAAGTTAGATGCTAAGCTGGAAATACCATAGCAGCTGAGTATTTTAACTGGCAACACCCTTGTAATGACATGCCTGTGTGTCATATTAGCTATAGACTCCTTACAAATCTGACATCTCCCATCTAGAAGAAGTGATTTAGCAGGTTTACCATAATTTCACATGCATATAGTCACAGCCAATCTTGCATTAAAAATACCCAAGCCCAATGTATAAAGTGTATATTCATGAGCTGGACACTTGTCGCTGATTACTTCAGTACTGAACTCACACAGCTCAATATGCCATTGCTCCAAAACTGAGTAAAATTTTTGTGCTACACAATAATACATATACAATAATATCATTTATGATACAGTATTTTTCTGTAAAATAGAAGCCTGAAGTCAAGGTCATATATTGCTTTTAACACTGAAATTTTATCTCTTTCTGAATAAAAATCAATAGCCTTATTACCTGTACTGTTCCATCATTATAGGTGAGCATTATTGACACAGAATAGCAGGGTTATACAAGGAAGCTGCTCTAAATAAACATAAATTGTATAATAAGGATATTGTAATTCATTGTACATCTAACACTGCTGGGCTTAGGAGATTTTTTTCCCTCCAAAATCTGAAAGCAAACATATGGCAATACATACAAAGATATACTAAACTTTCCTTATCACAGGTACCCAATGTATTACCAAAATTTGCTGCTTAGTATTTTAAAGCTTCAACTTTCCTGAGGCTTATTTTGTTACACTTTAAAAATGTAACAAAGCAAAGGAGAGGAGAAAACTGCGCTATGGCTGGATTCAGTAATCCAGTAGATATCAGTCTTGACTAAATAATACTTCTCCTGATTAAAAGCAACCCACCCATGAGAATCAAAGAGACAGAAATTTGGAGACCTGCCAGTTCATACAATAACTATGTTTATTTGTCTTAATAAATATTTAAAAAACATGACTTGTGGTATTTGATACAACTGAGACCATGGTTAAAAGGCCTCTCTCCATGACATAAGCAAATACAGCCTATCCTCTTTATTTGTCCAACTTCTTTTCGACATTCAAGGCTAATCTAGTTTTAGGTCAGGAAAGACTGCGGTCTATCATTTTAAACAAACTATTGTAGTAAAACGTGAACAGGAAATTCCTAACTACACTGTTCAAAGAACAATGATTAGAAAAACAACACAAGCTCACAAAGCACAAGAAGAGCAGCCTGGGTGGAAAATAATAAAAAAAGCATCACATACATACAGTCACTTTGCTCATTTTACTTTTCCCCTGCCAGCCCTCACTCCCCACCTCATCCTCCCCACAAAGGCCAGGGGTCCTTCAGACCTTGCCAAGGGAGAAACCTTTGGATCCAAAGGGGAAAAAGTGCATACCTTGGAAATATCCGGCCTGCGGGAGTTAGCGCAGGCATGCCATTCATTCCACAACATATAAATGCCCTCTTTAGAGCCTCATCCAAGCAGCAGTTTCATTTGGATTTTGAAGCACAGGTCTGCCTTGTTTTTCAATAAGCTGCAAGCTATTTTTGCCATTAAAAAAAAAAAAAAACAACATTTTAAAAGTGTGCCTGCCTAGCATACACAGAGTATATAAAATGAGTATAATGTAGACTCAAGGAAAACCTCCTGTATTAGCAGTCTATTCATAGCAAGAGTTCCATCTTCTAAAAGAAACAAAACCCCAAACACTTAAACCCCCAAAAGCACAACAAAGCTCATGTGTTTTAATTTCTACCAAGTGTAGTACCTTAAAACAGTCAAAAATTCTTTAAGTAAAGTGCTCTCACAACTATTTTGAAATTATTCTGTAAAAATCTGGACAACTGACCATCTTCACTAATGGGGAGGAAAAAAAATATTCCTAATTTTAGAAAGAAATCACAATAAAGGGGAACTAATTCACTTCTAACATCACATTAATACTAATGTCACTAATATTACATTAATATTGGTATTAATGCCTATTAGTCTGTATAAGATCTATTTTTTTTTTCTTTACAGAAAACCTAGAAATTTCTGGATATGGGTATTAGTATTAACATCTTTATCCACTTTGAAAAATAATCTTCTGAACACATATACAAAAAGGCAAAAGACAGAAAAAATGAACATAGGATCACAAAAGACTTGCATTTTAAAGAACCATATTCAAGGACTGGAGGGAAGGAGAAAATTTCCACAGTCAGGACACTACCCATATTTTCAGGGTGTTCCAAATGGAACCAGAGTTTTGGACACAGGGCAATTTGTATTTTAAGGAGAACAGAAAAGCCTTTTATAAAGGCTCCATAGATTCCAAATGTAAAGAAAATAAACTTACAGTTGTGACTCAAGTAAAAAATGAAAATTATTTTCTTTATCAAGTCACTTCAGAAAGAATAAAACAAATATCTTAAGGACCATGTGTGCAAAACTTCAAAAACTCCAGATGTTCACATACCAAACATAATTACCCCAAAGGAGATATTCCAGAAATGTATTACAGTATGTTTTAATGATAAAATGAGGCAGCTGTATTTTAATGAAACAAAATTTTTAAAAAATTCTGAACTCATTCCATATTAAAATAAAAAAAATTACCAATATTCCCTTTCAGATACTTTTTCCAAAAAAAGCCGGTAAGGGCCAAAAATTTTTTGTACAAGTGAGAAAACAGAAAAAGAGAGTCTTTAACTCAAGAATCCAAACTGAGTCCCATCAATAGTAATGAAAGTGCATTATTGCCTATGGGCTGTTTGGCAGATTTTGAGACGGAACAGAGGACACATCTCACTGACGTCCAGAGAACAAGAGCAGCTACATCATCACAAGAGCAGCTACATCATCGTTCTAACCAAACAGAGGCCCTCAACAGGCACAGACAGATACAGGATTACTCCCTGAAATAATTTCCCTAACACAATATTACAAGAGAGCTCATTCATATTTCAGTGGGAGAAGTTTGCACAAATGAACTACTTTCCACAATCACGGGAGCTTTATTTAGCCCATTTCCCAAACATTGAGACAAATTTTATGAACACTAGTTTTTCAAAAAATACATATATCTCCATTCATATGAATCACCTGCTGTTTTGTCTTTTATTAAGTAATTTTAAAAAGCACCCTATAATCCATTTTAGTATTAAAACAAGTTTACATGAAAGTTCTATGAAATGTTCAAGGTTTTTAGCTATTTTCTTCTGAGAAAACTTAAGACTTTTTTCTAAGCACAGAACACACTCCAAGAAGGCAAAAAGTTGGGATATCAAAATCTATGCCAAAACTTTCAGAAGCCATTACTGTAAATGTATTAAAAATTAAGGTAGCTGGTAATTTCCTAGAAGTTATTGAATCCCTAAGAACAGATTTAGTACAAAGAGTAAGCACATTCTTCAAAGAGTAAGGAGTGACATTTACAGCCAATTATGTGAAACACTACTATGACTTTCCTTTAAAAACGGAAACGAACAAAAAAAATTACAAAACTAATTATGGCTCAGCAAACCTTCCATGGATCACTCCCCACAAACATTTCTCAACTCCAACCTTCCAGATGTAAAATCAGAATTATGTTTACTAAGAAAAGAACTGAGATTATAGCCATAAACAAATACTGTAGATGGTAAGTTGCCTGAAATTTCAGATGATTGAATGACCACTCCTTCCTACACAATTGTGTTTGGATACTTGCTCATGGATTAAAAATGCTCTTTGTTCCAAAAGCCTTCTATAATGTCCAACTGAAGAAGTTTGTTACACTTCACCACAACTTCATGTAAGTGCATACAGAAAACTACTAAAGATGACAACAAGGAATTTACAGTATCTTATTTTTCAGTAAGAAAATAGTTCCTGGGACTGGAAATACAGTATCTTCATTGCACCATCAATCCACCAGAATACAAGAGTCAGCCTGATCATAAACCTCTTGACAATCTACTCCAAAAATAGGCTAAAGGGAAAGATTTTATTTAGCAAAATTTAAAGTGGTTATTTCACAATTTCTTGGGGAAAAAAATTGTAGCTGTACTCTATTTAAAAAAACCAAAACACAACAACCCAACCAAGCCATAGAGAACACACCAAAATATACGAACCTACCACTTTAATTCTGCTTAAGACAAGTATGCAGGGTTCAGCACTTAAATTTTTCCCTCAACAACATCATCATCTTCCTGAAGAGATTAAGTAACATGCTTCAAGAACAGTAATCATACTTCACACTGCAGATCAGTTCCAAGGTACTTAGCTGAAACAAGCCATTCACTAAGATCAAAGAAAACACTTCTTAAATTCAATGTGTTATGCAGTGTTATGAGAAATCAAGAAGCTATTTAGGTGAATCAGTACACGAGACTCAACATACAGAGATTATTAAATACAAGCAACACAAAAGAAAGGATGAAGGCAAGTTCTAGGAACTCTCTTTCCATCTCTCTACATGCTTCCCTTGACTAAGGCAAAAGGCTTAAGAAATCTCTTATATCTTGAACTCCAATATGTGCTGTAGCAACCTTTTAGTAAAGCAACTGGAGAGTTCCTTCTTTCTGCAGTCCTGGCTATAAACAAAGATATTAAAGTACTGGATCATGCTGCATTAAGCTGCATTTCCAAGGGCTGAAAACTGCATGAAATCAAAAAGAAGTTTTCATAACAGATATTCCTCTTTCTGACATGACATTTACTTCTAAGGTTGCTCTACAAGCAACACAAGATGATGACTAACCAGTCCAGATACAAAATACAGCTGATAAAAAAATACCTTACCATTTTTCATTAAAATGCTTTTGGTTTCCTTCTTGGGAAAATTATTTTTTAAAACCTTTGTGAAATACGGAGATTTAGCTAAAACTATATCTTTTGCTATACAGATGAGACATAAGTATCAAAATCAAATTGCAATTAAGAAACGGGCTACAAGGGATTTTAAAAGTACTTTTAATAGAAAAATACAGCCTCTGAAGCATTATCAAATTAAGAAAGTGGAAGCTCACAGGTGTATGTCTATTAAGGTATGGATTGCTTTTGATTATTTGAGAGGAATCTCAAAGAAAAGCAAGAAACAAGCCCATCATTTCGAAGTACAGCATTTTTAACCATCTTTCTGCAAGCTGGTACTAGTGAACATTTTTCTAAAAAAATAATTCTATAATTTGTCCCAACTGAGCAGCTACATTAAGCACAGAAGTAGTATTCAAACGCCTGTGCAGAGTCTTGAGCACATGGTGCTTGTTTATCACAAATCTCAGTACACCCATAACCACAAGAGCACCACTAGGCTTTCCCTTGAATAAACTATGAGCTGGCAGAAAAGCAAGAATAAGACAAGTCAAACCAACACAGAGTAGCGTAAACTTTTTTTCAAATGTTGCCAATCAGCACACTGCATACAGTTGAAAACAAGCATGTACAAATATACAATATGAATATATATGTTTTTAAACCAAATTTTGACAAATTATCTACTGCAGTTTCATCTCCAACCATTTCCTCCAAAATTGTTTTAACTGTATGAAGTAGAGGTAAGTTACGCTATCTCTAACAAATGATCATCAGGTTAATTTGTGTTAATCTTCAATTATAGTGTTAAACGCTATTTATAACTACTAAAACTGACCTTTGATCCAATGGACATGATGGTCATTAAATCAATTATTTCTTGGGTTTTGTGGTTAACTTATTATGAAGTTTGGGGTTCAAGAATTTTTACCTATGTGCCTTATCCTATCTTTAATACTCTGACTCTTAGTCTTATCCAAAAGATATAATCTGGGAGAAGTAAAAGACACACAAGTGTTCAGTTATTTCCAAACACACATACTTCCTTCTCCATCGCCTAACTGTCCCTACACTGCCCAAAAAAACAAAAAGGTAGTACACTTTTTATTCTGTAATTCTCTTTTAAGCACTCATAGAATTGCTGTTCAAGCCAAGCAACTTTGGATTGTCTCCACCTTTGAGAAGTGGGTCACAATTTGTTTATGCTATAGAATCAGATAATTATGCAGTACTTCAGCTGTTTTCCCAAATATGGATAGGTCCTGCTTTCTAAGAAAATGTTGTGCATTACAGCTTTTAAAAAGTCTTATTTTTAGCTGTTTAAACTCAAATCCAGCATTAAATAAATCAATTTTGAAATATTATTCATTTTCAGCTTCGATACCAAACTTTGCATTTTGCCATAAGGAACCCTAATCACTCATTGTGCGAAAGAGTTTCAGCCTAAGCATAATATAAGTCAAAACAGTTTCAACAAGATTCTCCATAGATATTTCATCTTGAAAATAACTCTTTCAGAATGCTATGAAAGATAGCCTTTGATTCTCTGTTGCTGGTTCAAGGGTGTTGATATCGCTACACTTTATTTTTGTCCCACTGCCAATTAAATATACTGAAATAGAAAAGTATTTGAAAACAAAAATTAAAAAATGTAGTTGCTTTAGGTTTTGATATTTACTAACTCAGCCCTTGATGGCAACCAGCTCCTTCAGCCAAAGAGTGAACAGTACAGCACAGAACTACCTTCATCCTGCAAACCACGGGGAGACCACCAAGCTCATCACTGGATGCAAAAGCCTTTCCCTACTCCAGCCAATACCCACAGAAAAGTAGAGAAACAAACTGAGAAACATTACAGCTTATTTGCTCATGCAACATGTACCTAAAGCAAGTCTCACCAGATGGGTAGCTGTATTAAATGGCTGACTCAAAGAATTCAACTGGCTATTAGAATTCACAGACCACGTCTTGTCAACCTTTTAAAAGCACACTAGCATTGTATTAAGTCCAAATTAATTTTCCTATTTAGTTCAGAATAAGAAATTATCAAGACCCTGTGCCATGGCAGAACAAAGACAACCATTTCTTGCTACTAATGACTAGCTAAGAACTAAAGGATTTTTTCTCACGAAATAGGCTAGATTGGTATCAAGGAAAAAGAACACATCAACAGAGTCCCTGCTCCTCTCCACAAACAAAGACAAAAAAATCTTGTTCATCTAATCCTAATATTACAACCTCCTCCTCTATGACCTGGCAATTTCCACCTGTACACATTCACCTCCTTTAAAAAATTCCCCAGATGCACTGTAATGATCCTTTAACAAGTTCTCACTTCAAACACTGGTGACAAAACCACCTATTAAGTCACCCAAATAGCTGCTTTGTGGTTTTTGTTGTTACCTTGACATGCCTTTTCATGCTCCATCCCTTTCTCAGTCACACCCTACACTTCTACACCCGAGATCTTCCTTGGAGATGCTCCACTCTCAAGATCTTTCCCACATCTACCTGAACTTATACTCATTTCCCTAACACACACCTCCCGAACACACATCTGATCCAATTCCCTCACACATCAACTTTGTTCCCTGTCCGCAATGGCAACACTCACCACTGACTTCACCAAGTCTTTAGTGTTTCCAAGCTGGTGATGATACCACAAGCTCAGTCCCCAAATCAGTTCTGCTACTTGCAGCTCTATCACCTCCATATAGCTACTTCAGTGCTGCTACTCTAAAAAACTGACTCTGACACCTATTTTCCTGTTGTTGGCATTTAAACATCCACCTTATGCCTGAAAACAGATTCCCTTCTTTTAAAATGTAACTTGAAGCTTGTTCAGAGAAGTGTTGCTTTACTATGGGAATATTTTAAAAATCAGTAGTCAAGGCTGCTATTCACCAAGAGGATTTATTCAAAGAAGGTTTTAAACTGACTCATCACTTTTGCCTAATCCAATTCCTTATTGAATCCAACTTAACTGACATAAACCACTTAAATACCCATCTGCCCCAAAGGTTAAGTCAGTTTAGGGAAACGAAGCCAACTAAACATTACCCACATTACCCTTCCCCCCAAAAAAGAGACGTGGAATACTGCTTAGGGTTGGTTGGTTGGTTTTTTCCTCATTTTTCTTACTGCAAGGTCAGATAAGCAAGGGTACCGGTGCAAGAGAGGGGTGAGACCATGTGGTTTGGCAGGGAGGACATTACTGGTTTTGGCAGCAGTGAATTATTAGCTCAAGAGCACTGTATTGCCAAACCTTGCTGAGCGTGCTCCCTACCCTGCCACAGAAGGCAATGAGGTAGGAAAAATACCTAGAGCGTGTTTTCTCTAGCATGCTTCTTTCAACCAGAAACAAGCTGAAGATTACTTAAAAGCTGCAGTACTGGCTGACTTTGCTGGTGAATGTGAACTGTCACATCTGCAGCAGATAAGATATTCAGGATGTTCTATTTTTAACTGTAGGCAGAAAAGTATTAGTTTTACTTTTTTCAACAATGTATCAACAAAATACTCATGTTTGGCCTCACCTACAACTTTACAAAGCTCTACCTTCCAAACAACACAAAATTATAGACCAACATTATATTTAACAGGCAGCTCTGTAAAGCTTGTTAACAGGGCTCTACTATAGATAAGTTTCTAAGATTTTTTACTGCCTTCAAGTAGTTTGTTCTTATGTTTACACAGTGTTGTCACTATATTTATAAGTGCTAAAAACATGAAGTTATCTCTCAAATTAATCACTAGAATCCAAGCCTAAATAGGATTTCTTTTCTCCAGATAATAGAACTTAAACCCTAGCCCTGGCCTTCTGACACTTCAAATCTTTCTTTCTTAAATGTGCAGATCCTGAAAAGCAGAGACTTCCCTCCCCATACCCTTTAGAAGATATGCTAATTAAAACACCCAATTTTCTTTTTACAATGCCTGGTGCAGTTTAATTACAATAAATAAAACGACTGTGTCTTTATCAACTTAGATACACTCCAATTTATATATATAAAAATAGCCAAGTACCTTTTCTGACAGTTTCAAGCATGGACAAGTTCCAACAGAACAGAGTTTCTCAGTTTGCAAGAACCAGCACAGATGTGAGTCAATACCATGAACCCTTCAAGAAACAGCCCTCATAACATGTGCCATCACATTGCTGTAACACATTCAAGGCACAACTGCTAATTTAGTCCTTTCTAGCATGCACACAAATACAATAAAGCAGGTGTCTTCATTACATATCTAATTCCTGAAAATACTTCCATTAAGAGGTAAAAATTCCACACACAAAAAAACCCTTCATCTTTAACAAAATGTCAAGAAGCTTAACAGCGGTGGCTGTCTTTGTTAATGAGATTTCTGTGGCTCAATGGATGTTTTGATGCTTTAGTACACATGCATTAGGTCTTGAAATTGCATGCTGCCTAAGCCAGATTTTCAAAGGATATGTATTTTAACTAGCAAAACCCAATTAAATAAACCATAAATCACTCTTATTGTACTATGAGGAAAAGCTTTCATCTTAGGAAGAATCAGTGGATGCCTTCTACCTCTACTTTTCAAGACACTGAAAAACTACTGAACACATTTATAATATTCAGTGACTGGAGATGTAGCACTCATTTATAACAATGCTAAATTGCAAGAAAACATGAACGCTCACTCCATATGGGCGCTACTTTTCCAGCAGCAATATAAAGCTGAAATCAAGTTACTTTTTTGAAACATTTAAATCAGAGAGGTAAGATCAAGGGAGGAGGGGGGGAAATAGAAGTAATTTAGAAGTATTTACCATGTATCAGCTGATTAACATTGTAACATGCTAACACCTAATCAGAATCTACCAAACAAGACTCAGATTGAAGAGCAGACCTAATACTAAGTAACATTAATTCTAGGATGCTTGTGTCTTCATTCATACTTAATCAGCAACATTTTCATTGGATTCATGCACAATATGAAGTTAAATATCTGTCTGAAGACCTACCAGATAGGATGAAAAAAAATATGAAAAAAAAGAATGTATCTCCCTCATGAAAGGCAGAGAAGTAGATCTATCATGGCATATATATATATATATGTATGTATGTATGTATGTATATGTCTGAAGCTTTCAAAACAGATGTCTGCTACAGCATGCCCTTAAAAATATTACTAAATTAATCCAAGCAAGAGCTAAAGTACAAATATGTGCACATTGCCCAGAGAGGCTCAGGGCACTGCAGCCCTTTCTCAACACCATTTGCTGAAGCATGTATTCCCAGTCACATGCCAGGAGAGCAGCCTACACAGCTGCACAGCTTTCTCATCCATGTTGGCTGCATCCAGGCTTGACATTTACAAAGAAAATTCAAAACATCTGGATCTCAAATACTGTTTTATATGCAATGCTTTTTATATAAACTCTATCAAGTCCACTGTGTTGTCAACTTGAGGTAATCAAACAGTGCAATTGCAGTGACCTAGATGCCTGAAGTAATGACAATAAATAGGATTTCTTCCTGGGTGCATAAAGAGAAACAACCAAATAGAGCAGCTCTCCACAAAGGATGGTTGCCCTGCCAATCCTTACGAGATATACTTAGCTATATGTATTTTAAATACAGGTCAAAGGATATATCATTCAATGGAGGCAGTAAAAATTGATGGTCATAAACAATGAGACTTCAAATGATAACTGACTTAAATTGGGGAAAAAATAGATGATTTCAGATACAGAGTAAAGGAGTCGAAAAACTACTCTGATATCTAATATCGACTATGATTAAAATCATACAATATTTCTGGTTTAAACTTCTGACTATCAGACGCTATCACAAATCTACCACAGAAAAGAGTTCTGAAGTTTCTGGTGTAATTTCTTTTTATGAGCAATACTCAAATCACTTCTTAAACACCTCTTCAACTGAATAAATTCAATTCTTCCTCTCATGGGAGAGCATATTTTCCAGTTCTATACTCATTCAACAATTCTTTTTTTTCCTTTCCATGCTTCTTCATCTCTTGCAAACTTGGTAACAACAGCCTAGAAAGTAAATTTATAAAATCACAACCAAATTAGTATTTCAACAGTTCTGCTCCACTTTAAACCTTTTCAAAGAATCACCTCCAAAATACATTTATATAACTTACAGGTTTTGTTTTATATTAACAGCCTAGTCAAATACAGTGTATGATTTAAATTTGTCTACTCATTGAAATATTTTCTGAGGGAAGACTAAAGTAACGATCAACTATCACTTTGTTTTGTTCCCATTCCACAAATGACATTAGCTCAAAACAAAACTATGAGTTGACAGAGTTGAACATCAAAATACAACAAACAGGAAGTAGACAAGAAAAATCTGACAACATATACAAACCTGAAGGTGACATTCAAAAATGCTGTGGTACTAAGCATACTGCTGCCTTCATCTGTCTGATGTTTCGGAATATAAGTATTTGAATTCTAATAATGAACATCACTAATTGCAACTCTCAGTACAGGGGTTTAGGCAGACCCCAAAAATGCTATTTTTGAAAAAAATTAATGCTTCTTATGATTGTCTTTGGATTGCTGAATACTGCCAACTGTACAGATAAATTCCAATACACTATGAAATATTCTCTTGCCTGGAAAAATAGACCACTGACTTTCTAACCTTATTGGATGGTGGCATGTCAAAAGAGCCTTTGCCTCACTAAAGGCCCATCTTCCAACCTGAGCAAAAAACTTCAGAAGCCATTCTCATCACTTCACAGCTCTCCCATCTGCCCTCAGAGATGATCCTTTATATGTATCAAATAACGCAAGAAAATTTATGAGAAAGTAATTTGTCAGTAAAAATGATTTTTTAATACTAAATAAGCAGTAGCTAAGGGACTCAAAGTCTGGAAAATTCTAGATTTGAATATCTGACATGAATATGCTTTTTATTTAGGTTTTTTACTTACAATTTCTTATTCCTCTATTAAGCCAGTCTGGGGAAAGAGAAATCACAATATGCAGCATTACATCAGCACATGTTTGAACACCTTGTTGTGCCACTTGCCATAACAGAGGAAACAACAGTAGTAGCAAACTTGTCTCACCCAACAGGAAAAGTCAACTAACTGGATAATGCAGACATTTGCGAAAATCAAATATATGATAAGAATAAGGAGTCCTGAAATAGTTCAGCAAAAAGTAGTGAGCACTTCTGGACTTTCCTGCCCGGTACTTACTCACTTAAACATTTCTGCTCTGCACTCCTAACAACAGATACCTGCCCCTAGTGACTTTGCCAAGCTGACTCCTTGTTTTAAACCCATTAGCCTTTCCTGCTTAGTTCCAGTCTCTACAATTCTGATGTTTCAATAATCTCTTTGTCCAGCCCATCTTACATTTCTTGAGCCCCATACTGACACCTCACACATAGCTCTTGTATTTCACCTTCCAGTCATCTTCCCTTCTTCACCCAGACTTTGCATGCTGCCCGTCATGGTATTTTCTCACCCCAAAGATTCCTCATCCAAACCCAGTGTTTCTTCTTTTCCCTCAGGGTTCCCTATACAGAAAAGAGCTGACAGCCTCACACCCTGAACCGTCACCAGACCAGTTTCTCCTTACTTGTTTCTCCCTGCTCTACTAGTTTTCAGTCCAGTTCCCCTACTTTTTTCTTCCCAGACTTCAGGTGCCATCCACCTTCTCCCTACCCCTAGCTCCTGATTGCTTCGCTTTCAAAACCTACCAAATTTCCCCCTTCTCTGTCAAATTCCAGGGCCAACTCCATTTGATCCTATATTCCTTTTTCCAACCCACCTCTTCTTCAAGGCCAGGGTTTTCCACTTGTGCTCACATAATTCAGCTAATGAGGATATAGGACAGAAAACCCCCCCCAGTACCAGTACCCCCAATCCATGTTGCAGGAAGTTACATGCAGCTGCTAAAACCTAGGTCTTTACCAAGCCCATACTGGTTTTATAATTCCACCCTAACTGGTCCAAATGGGTGATTTCTCCATGCAAAAACACTGCTACACCTTTTAAGTCTAAAATCCTCACTCCGAAAGAACATAATTCAAATCTTTAAACCACCAGAACAAGTCACATTAAGAAGCTGAAAGACTCCCTCTTCCCTAGTTATTCAAAAAACCAACACTGTATTTTAGGTGAAGTTTCCACATACAGCAAATCTAACAAGACTCATGAGCTCAAGAAGTTTTTGCCAAACTCCAAGAATTTTGTCTAAGCTCTAATCACTTGAAAACAGTCTTGAAACAAACAGCAACAGTAGTAAGATCTCTGGTGCCACAAGGATCATCAATATCAACCACAAACACAGTCAGTCTTTTATAAATTCATTTACAATCCCATTATAGAACAGAATCTCAATGTAGCAAGTACTGTGCAAACACAAGATAAAAAGGCAGTTCCCTGCCTTGAAGAATTTACAATCTATTAAGATAAAAGACGACTACTGCCATGAGATGAAAACATGCAGTGAATGGCTCCCTTCTGAGATCTACAAGATCTGCTAAACAACTACCCACAATCTATTCATGACACACAATTCATGCAGAGCAACACAGTATTTTCCCGAACCTAACCACTGATTTGATACTGAATATAACAGCCTCCTCAAATCTGCTCACTTTATCGCTCTTTCGCCTCATTTTTCTTACCACAGAAAATCATAAGGTATCCACTTGTAAGTCCTTTTTCCCTTCTCAGCCTTTATTATTCTGACTTGCCTCCCTTACCCTCATCATCTTCTCTTTCCTGAACTCCAAAATCCTTTATAGAGCACTTCTGCAATTAGCATTTCTTTGTCTTTTTGGCTTCAATGAGAAAAAACATTGGGGGAGGGGTAGGAAATTTGTTTTGTTTTGTGGTGGGATTTTTAATTGAATAACTATTTCAAATCAAATTCACTAACCAAACCATACAAAAGGCTCAGAAATCTCAGGGGGAGTCCTGAAAAGAAAAACACAAAACAAACTACTGAGTGCCAGCTAAATGGAAAGAGGAGCCTATGGGGGTGCTTAGAGACTACTAGCTATAGGAAAGCTTGGAGGTGCTGATTCTCAGAGCCCTTGATCAAGTACAGCACGGCCTGCGGTCTCACAGCTTTGTCCAATTCCTCCTGGGTAGAAATAAAACCACCCAAACACGAAATGAGGGGCTGAACTCTGTCACTCTATGCCTAACTCATAATGCTGAGGTACATATAACACAAGCAGGTTATTCTACCCTCCACTTAAAACCACTTTTTGCAAAAATACAGCTTCAATACCACTTTACTGCTGCTCTTACTTTTCTTTCCCAAACTTCCTCAGAAAACAACTACCTTGATCCTTTCCTACTTTGCTGCTGCCCATGGGAATCTGAATAGCTGCAATGAAACCCAGAAATACCAGCCACTTTCTGCCATGCAAAAGCCAGACATCTCACTAAAATAACAATAGTAGTCTATTCTCAACCAGAGATTAACTCTGCAGTCATAGATCCAGCTCCTGCTACTTGAATTCTCTACAAACTACTGATAACATGCTCATGAAAACACCATCTCTTTTCTATCTGCCCCAATGCAAATGTCTCAATCTCTGCTCTGCAGCCTGTTCTTAACCAATGTGAAAAATAGATCTAAGTTTAAACCTTGGAGTGAAGTATTTAGACAAAATTTCAAGCAACGTGTGGCATTTCAATTATTTCTTCCAAACATGGAGCCATAATTTTAGCAATACTACATAAGTTGAACAGTAGTTCAATTTTAACACTGTAGTAAATGGCTAAATCATTTCTGTTATTGTCTGTATAGAAGATAATGCAGAAGACAAAACCACATACTCTCTGAAACATAAAGGAAAGCATGAGATGCAGAGAAACAACAGATATAACCTAACGACGAGTACATACATTTTGACGTAGAAAAATTGTGCTACCTAAAGCGTATTAACAAATACCTAACATCTCAGCAAGAAAATACGTGCATGCATAAATACATCCACATAATGAGATAAAACATTATCCGGTAGGTAAATATTTAGGCCATTTAAACAATTATGCATTGTCGTGCAAAACGACAGGAATTTCTCAAATTACTACAGTCTTTAACCCAGGCTATGCTTAATGTTTCTGTGGCCTGCTTAACATTCCAGGCATACTTCTGGCAAGGTAGCTCTCTGGCTGAGGTTCAAACTGTCCTTGTCCAACTTTCACTTACTATAAAAACATTGTTTAATATAGAAAAGCATACACAGAGACATATGTTTCTTATTTCGCAGACACCTATAATACTGACACTTGTGTTCACTAACTCCGCGTGGAAATTTTTAGGCGACCGCTTTGAAGCGAGGTCGTCTTTTACTGGGCAGCACCCACAGCAGAGCCCAAGCTTCCACCAGACTTCGGCTAAGACGCTTAAATAGTGCTTATAAGGCATTTCTGCTAAAGCCGTAAGACCTACCCGTGTTTATTCACCCTAAGTAAGAAGAAAAGGCCTAACTCGGTCTCCCCACGCAGCGCCGGGCCGTGCAGCCGCTGCCCCGGACACCACGCAGCTGCAGATTTTTGCTGCTAATTTGCAGCAGACCGCGTATTTGTCAAATTAAGTGCAGGAATTTCCCGGTTTGCTTACCTCCACGCAGCGTTATCTTTTATGAGGAGGTAATCTACCAAATTACTCCAGCATGCCTCCAGCCTGCTGCTGCCAATTAGTTCAGCCGGGCTAATAAATCAGGATGGCCAAGCCGCTCGGTTACAGAGGGGCTGGTCCGGTACGCGAGGAGTATAAACACCGGCGGTGTCAGCGCTCCTGCCTCCCCATCTTCCCCCCACGCCGCCACGCTTAGTCCGAGCACCGGTGGGATCTTCTGCCCCCCGCGAGGAGGTGGGGGGCAGAAAGCCTCAATTTTTTTTTTTTTTCTGGATCAGATTTAACATTTAACGCTTCCGACAAGCCCATCAGCAGCAAGGGCAGAGGCTCTGCCCCCACGATGGGCAGCGGAGGGCCGGTGTGACAGAGCCCCCGCCCTGGGCCGCGGAGCGGAGCCTCCGCCGGCACCGCCGGCCCCGCCGCCCACACCCTGCCGGCGTCCGCGACGGGGGAAGGAAAATGTCGCCGACGGGCCCGGCCACGGGTGAACGGGGCTCCGGCCCTCTTTCCCCTCCGATCTCACTCGTACCTGTCCCGGGGGTCGATCCACGAGGTCTGCCGGGTGTTGTGGTCGATGTAAAAGACACGCCCGTCGTAGTCCCTGGCTTCCTCCCAGCCGGCGGGCAGCGGCAGCTCCGAGCTCTCCCGGCCCCGCTGTCCGCCCGCCGCCGGCCCGCCGCCCTGTCCCGCCGCCGCTTGCTGCTGCCGCCGCCGCCGCCCGCCGCTCAGCCACGGCATGGCCGCTCCGCCGCCGGGCCGCCGCCGCCCTGCTCCGGCCGAAAGCCGCTCCCCGCCCGCCGCCGGGGCAGCTCCAGTCCCGCCCGGGCCGCGGCCGCCCGCCGCCTCCTCCTCCTCTTCCTCCTCCAGCACTAACAGGCGGCCCCGCAGGGAGCGGGACTCGGGCGGCTCGGGCTGCGCCGCGCCGAGCTCATCCTCCCCCGCGCCAGCCCCGCTCCAAGCCGGGACCAGCCCCGCCGCGCTTCCTAACTCCGCCCGGGACCTGCCCCGCGCCGCCCCGGCTCCCAGCCCCCGATCCCGGCCCGAGCGCCCCCGCCCGCCGGTCAGCAGCGCCCCGCCGCCGCCTGCCGCCCGGCGCCTGCCCCGGCCATCTTCCCTCCCTCGGCCCCGCCCGGCCGTTCCCACGCCGCGGAGCCCGCCCGCCCCGGCCCGCGCTGCGGGGCTCGGGGGAAGCGGCGGGGCCGGCCCGGCCGCGCCCCGCGCCGCGGAAGCCGGGCCCAGACCCAGACACGTCGGCTCTAGGAGAGGGCGGCTGCCTTCCGCCCCGGGCCGGGGGAAAGGAGGCTGAGGCCCTGCCGGGGCCCGTCCTGCCCTGCCTCGGGGCCTGTGCTCCGCCACGGCCAGTGGGGGGCCGGGGGGAATGAAGGAAAAGGCGAGCCATGCTCGGCCTTCGCTGGGTTATCTTTTTTCCGGTGCCCGCCAGAAATGCCTCGGAGGTGCTGAGCAATCACGATGTGCACAGGGGCATGGGAAAGGCATGGGAGTCCACTGCAGAGGCTCAACATACGTCGACGTAGAGGTCCTGGAGACCACACGAGTCACGGAGATAATGCTGTATCCTTGGCTGGATAATGGAGAGTGGAAAATTATACATCTGGTTTGCTTGACATCTCAACTTGGTCCCCTTAACCCTATTGTGGAGAGCAGAAACCAGCTGTATCTGATTTGACCTGCGCCTGCTAGAGACCACAATGCAGAGTTCCTGCCATCATCTAGAAGTAAATTCCATGAAACTTTGTTAAAACAGGGTTAAAAATTGACATATGGGACTCTGTGCCTTGGCAGGATGCTGCCTTGAGCTAAACCTTTAAAAATCTGGACATAAATAGTTAAGGTGATGCAAGCTAAGCTTCTGAAAACTAGGGGGATAATAATACATTCTCAAAAAAATCTTAACTCAGCCCCTTGAAATTGGCAATACTCTGCTAGGGATTATATTGCAATTCCAATTATGTTTCACTTGCATTCACCGTTTTAAATTACATCTCTATGAACATTAATTGCTGCAGTATGGTTATAAGTGCAGGAAATTAGAGGACTTTAGCTCCTGACTTCTTAGAACTTTTTCCTCCACCCCCCCCAAAAAAAAAAAAAACCCAAAAAAACACTGGTTATCCAAAAGCAGTGCATGAGAGAGAGGCAGCATTGATAATAGAATAGATCTGACTTTCTACATATGTCTTGTAGGTTATTTCAATAGCAGTAGACTGTAGTTTTCTTACCAGAGTTACCGTCAGCCACGATGTGCAATAGAGTAATAGGGAAGTTTAGTGATGAATGCAAAGCAGTGTAGGAAGCTCTGAGAAGAAAGGTGAAGTAGATTAAAAATGTGGTAAAGGTGTAAAATTTAGCAAATGCAGGGCTGTAGATGTGATCTTCATAAGCGTAGCAGCTTATGTTTGCATCAGCTCATCTCAACAGAATTTACTTCAGCAAACACTTGGCAGGCTGTCTCATGGTGGTCCCGAGAGTTCAGCAGTATCTCTAGGAGCAAGGTGCTGTTTCTGTGCTACAGATGTTTTTGAAGAGTATTTCAAAGTGGGCAGAGTTAAGGCACAGTACAAACTACTTTTTGGTGATTGCAGCTTCTATTATTTTAAGTATGTCTCCCAGATTTTTAAAAGTTTTGTTTAGCAGAGGTAGGCATTCTAAATGGCCCATGTCTGTATTAACCTTTTGGGACACTGGAATATTTTTTTTTTTGTTTCAGAAAAACCTCAAACACCTGTCCACTGTGCACCACAGCTCAACTTCCCTTTCACTGCTTTGAATGCTTTTGCAGCAATTACCTTAGCACAGTAGCTGCACAGCTCAGCACCATTCTGAGAGATTGGCCTAGTTCATAATACCTGGAAGCAGTTCAGCCAGATTGCTATAATAATCCACCAAGACTAATGAGCCCTGCTGAGCATACGTGTAGCTCTGCCCTCCAACATGGGCTGGTTCTTCCTCATCACTCCCCAGAGTCCCAAAAGAGGATCAAGCTTCAGCAAAACTGTAGATGGAAGTTGCAGAAACAGTGTGGGACTGACCATGGAGGCAGCAAAAAAGGAGGCAGGGAGCTCAACACAGCAGTGAACAAGAAGGAAACTGGCAGGATTAAGTGTGGAACATTTCCTTCAGGTCATAGCCCTTCAACTAAATTCTTGTCTTAACTTCGGCAAATTGCTCCAGGTTAGAGCCAGAAAAGGTCTTGGCTGGGCTGTGGTTTCTCAGGCAGAATTAACATGCACATGTTCCATGTAAAACATGATCTGTATATCCAGTGTGTCGTGGATCTCATGGATTCATTATAAAAGCTGCTGAAGATGCATATGCTACTACGTAAAGCACATGTCCAAGATTTTCAGGTGCATTGTAGCTGCTTCTGCAACATATTGCATCTTCCTAAATCTTCAACAAGATTCTGCCTCAGGAAAGTTTTCAGGCTAAATATGAGAACATATCCTAAAAACCCCTTAGATTTAAAATGATCCAAGACTTCAGGTCTAACTTTTCGGTTGTCTGTATCTAGAAAAATCATTAGCCTCAGTTAGGAGCTGAAGCTTCATAAAGACTCATGAATAAAAGTGTTGAAAAACCTGATTCCAAGAGTCCAGCCAAGTGTGTACAAAGCTGCCTACAGGAACCAGTAGGATATGAAAGGGCTAGCAGTTGCCTCACCAAAATTGAAACTCCTTCTGTCTGCAGTACATGCATGCCAAGGTGCTAGGCAGGAACTCTCAATTATTTTCCAGGCCAGAACAGTACACTTCCTCGGATGTTACCTCATCCTTCTGCCCGTTCCTTGTGAGGAAATGAACAAAATATTCAGGAGCCAAGGATTATTTTTTAGTAACATTATAAGTCAAGAAGGGAACAACCTGAAAAGGTCACTATAGTTTTCATGCCAAAGTACTAATTTGCAATGCATTTTGTGCTGTTCAATGAGCCCCTCCCAGGCCTGCATGTCTGCTCCCTCCCTTTTATTTTCCTTCTTCTTAAATGTCTGTCCTACGTGCAGAGGGTAATAAGAAAAAGAAAGACAGAGAACCTGGTGCAACACAGCTTATCTCTTGTTTGGGTTGCAGAAAGAAACAGTCTGCCAGAGAAAGATGACCTGCATAGTATGGAACATGTAATAACACCGAAGATTTTGACTTAAAATAGATAAATGTCCACCACAAGCACTTAAATGCTTGCAGTGCATATTTTAAACAATCTGAACAAATGGCAATAAATCATATTTCATATAAATTGATAACTACATGAATTTATACAGTTCCTTGTCTCACATCTTCTCCAAATAAACATAATACACATCTCAGTTCTCATGTATTTCACACACCTTCATTCCATACCTGTTTTCCTTTCCTTCCACTTTTTTCCACCCACAAACATTGCTCACGCATTCACTCATTCCTTAGGCACACCTATACCCATTAACTCAAAATTACATAAGCAGCTTTTCTTCATGTGCCCTCACTTGCCATCTTCAGTGTTCATAATCACAGGTTGTACCTACACATCTCTGTTATACATGCTCTTATACCCAGCTCTTGAATGATATCACAACATTTTCCACAGAAAATGTAAATATTTCCCATTGTAGGTTGTACATAATAAGTTATAATTTTATTGCTGTCCATGGCAGAAGCCATTAACTCTGCATAAAAATCCCAACCTCATTTTGGCTCTCCACTTCTTTCTCACAATTGCTGGAAAATGGCAGCTAGACAGAACTGATATCTCATTGTGTATAACAACAGCTCCATCCCCATCTTCTAATTGTGAATACTTACTTGCAATTTATTTCCCATTTCCCAGATATTCCAACCTCTGTGGGACTGTTATACTGTCTTGACATCTAACTAGAAATTGTCACTTCTCTGGGATCGTAGATGTCATCTGGAAGAAGAAAGCAAGTCTTCCTTGTCATCATCCTTATAGCCATCTATCACCTCATCTTGCAAGCTGGGGCTTGCTGCTCTTCCCATATTCAACAGATTAAAATCATAAGAGACAGGGACATAATTTCTCATAAGCTCTGTCCCTTTGTGTCGTTTATATTTCCCACATATACACATGTATGCAAAAATAGAAATATGAATGCAAAGATAAATTAGAGAGGACATAGATATATGTACACAGATATACATGTACACAAACACACAGAAAGATCTGTTGTACGGCCCATCTCTCCAAACAGATCTGCATTCTGTCTATAACAATCTATTTAGCTGATTGAATGGCTTTGCTGCTGAGAAATCTATCTCAGCTGGAGGCTTTCCTTAGGCTGCCTTACAGAGATTTAAGCATCCTCCAGCATGGTGGAAACTATAGTGGCTGCCCTGCTTTTGCAGCCTCAAGCTGGTGTGGTGTCTGAAGCTCTTTTCAGGTTGCTGGGCAAAGCAGAGTTTTGATACTTGGGCTTAAGTATGTGGAACAAGGTGGGAAATTGTCCCTTCCTGAGAGGTACTGATTGAGATGTTATGGGAACTGGACAAGAACCAATCTCCAGGGATTACATAGGGTTCAGGCATGGTGAAATAGCTGACAGATACGGTGTGTAGTAGGAAGGGAGATCAGTAGTCATCATCATTTCAGAGGAACCAAAAAGTACCAAACCCTCAACTCTCACTTGCTGTCAGCAGCCAAGAGCAGGGCTCCAGGAATAGAGGGCCTGTTGATGATCATTCTCTGGCTCAGCTGTAGGTGTGAAGGGTGCCAGGAAGCAACATAGGAATGTAAACTCTCCGAGAGCTTTCAGGATGGGTTACACAGAAAGGAGCTGTGTCTGTGTACATGTGAAGGAAGCAAGTTTCTCCCTCTATACAGCGAGCAAATCTGACACTTTTCATGAGGTATTTCCACATGAAAAGTAGACTGAAAATTCCAGATCAATGTGGGGAAAAAAACCGCAGAGGATAAGTCTGAATCTAACATGAAGTTTTACTGAATGACTTCACAAACAAGACTGTGTTATCAGGAGCCATTTATTCTGCAGCAACAAGTCATCTGAGAAAAGGACAAATAATCCTACGAGTCTTTTGGAATCCTTTTTATTTTTCCCCTGCTTCTTTTCTCCATAGTAATTCTACTTAAATGGAGTGTGGAAGGTCTGTAGTTAGTCTTTGGGTCAGTAGGCCACATCCAACTGAAGAAATAAATAATAACAAGTTATTGTTTGGTGCTTCACTTCCTGGTAGGGAAATAACAAAGAGTTGCATTGCCATAGTGCACAGTGTGCATAGATGATACGTGAGGTAGATGACAAAGAGGACAGTACATCTGGGCATGTTAAGAAAATATTCTCTTAGAGTATTTTTACTTCAAACATTAAGGCTGTGGTTTGCCTTAGAATAAATGCAATTCAAATGCTTCTATTCTCACTGCAATTAAATGTCTACACTATTATTTTTTCCTCCTATCATTATGCCTATGAACCCCTGAAATATGCATATAATATGTCTTGATAATACACATGCAAAATTCTGTGGCATGCCAAAATTCTTATTTTATGACATTGATTTAATACCCCAGATACAGGACAAAATATTCAACAGCAAATTTTAAATAAATCAAATTATTTAGAAATAGTAAGATATGATACTCCTCTAGGCTTCACAGCTTAATAAGACTGTATTAGCTGCAAACAGAAAATTTATGAAATATACAGAAGTTAGATATTACAACAACAATAGCAATAGATTTAAATATAGATCAATTCCCTAAGTATGCAGGCCAGCTAACATTCAGCTTGCATATCCCTTTCTAATCTTCTTTGTCACCTACTTATTTGTCTGTGAAAGTCCTGGGATAAAGACAATGTGAATTTCTCTTTATCATTTCTAATATAAGATTTCACTTGATTTATTTATCAGGTGTAAATATTTTCTTCGAACAGCATAAGTGCTCTCCACAGGAGATCCCATTGCCCCATCAGAAATCCCATTCTTTATGCCACACCTCTTCTTGCCAACTATTTAAATTCCTAGATTCAGCATTTTATCTTTTAAAACATTTCAGATGATTATAGCTATAAAAAAATTGTTGTTTTTTTTTTCCTCAGACACACAATAAGTTTTTCATGTGCCTTTCTGTGGTACAATCTATCCCAGCCAATGTTAACGTCTGAAGCTTATAATGAAGTGCTGTGTATAAATTGCACAATATTTTAAATTTCAGATTTTTAAAATTCTTTTAGAGATCTGATGAGTAGTCAAGGTAGTTGAGTGAGTATAAAATTCTTGCTCCAGCATGCCACCACAGAGTGAGAGGGTAGGGGTAGTAGGAGGTAGGGGGTAGCTGCCCCATAGTGCCTCTCTCACAACTATCTATCTTAACCCTGAATACTCACACACTTATTCTATTTGCAAACTTAAGCCTATTTCACATAAGTGTTTTCCCAGACAACTATAAATAGTCTTTTAGAAGTGGTAATTAAGTCAGGACCACATTCACTCTCAGGAATTTAACAGCTTCTTCTGGCAGAATGCAATTGTTTTTTCCTTCTCCATTCCAGGTCTTTGCAATTGGCCACAGGGGACCTGGAATGCTTTAATGGTTCAAACCATTTGCAATATGATTGTATACTGGCACATTATTATTTGTTTTGCTTCATTATTCATGCTGCTATTAATTATTATTTTAAAAATAATGTGAAGGAACATATAAAGTCTGAGCTCAGACTTGTCATGTGCCCAAAATGAAGTGGGATAAAGAGAGTGTGGAGCTACCCTAGAGGATCCAAAAGGCTGGAGGACAAGATAGTGGGTGCTACGGAAGACCTGTGGAGATGGTAGCAGAGACAACTCAAGCACAGAAAAATATATTTCAACTGAGATTACATCTTAAGGCTTATTGTATACTAACTTCAGTGACTGCAATGACAATTTTTTGTTAATTGTATAATCATAAGTTAGCAACTTCTCTACAAAAATGTGTTGAAATTAGCTTGATTTTTTTTCAAATGATAGATTAAACTCAGAGGAAAAAAACTTATTTTACAGAATTTTATTTCACTTTATGCTTAACGTAAGGGAGAGTTATTTGTCCCATTAGATTTAACAAAGAAACCTCTCATGTCAGCATTTTATACACCTGGTGGCCACAACCCACTGCATTCTAGCTCCAACAGGAGATATTTTGTCCCCTGACCTTGGAGCCAGCATGGTGCTGTGCCACCCCACGGCAAGGAAACTCCTTCTCTGCTGCTGGTGCTGCCCACCCCTTGGGCAGGGTGCTTGAGGGAAGGCCTGAAGACCAGTGTGTGTCTTGTGTCAGTCTGAAAGACAGTAAATGTAGTCACTGTCCTGCAACAAGCTTTTACAAAACAGAAATAGAGAACATTCTAGATAAATTACCATATATAGGCTTTATGCAGGATTCCCCAGCACATTTGCTCAGCAACTCCCAATTACTTCAACAACACTGGAGTGCTTGTTCTCACATTGACATCACCAGAGAGACATTGATTCCAACACAAGATGTTTGCTGTGCAGAATATGTCCAATTTTGTTTTACATAAGCACATTATTACAGTTCATTTTTCATTTTCATCAGAAGATGTCTGTGGCATTGCCTACTCTTAAGAGGAAAAAACAAGGCAAAACAACCTCCCAGCAGCACCCTTTTTTTTTCCTCCCATCAAAAAAAAAAACATGCCAGCTCCCATGTGTTTCAGTAAGTACACATTCCAGTTCAGCAAGACAAGTATCATTGGCAATGTGTGTTGTTATTTGGATACTGGAAACATAAATATATATACACACATATCTAATACCTCTGAAACATGAGGATGATTTTAGCAAGTCAAATCAAAGGCCATCCAGCCCAGCACTGTGTTTCTAACAGTGGCCACTCCCAGCTGCCCAAAGGAGTTTAAGGACAAATCAGACATATAATGACTTTTCTCAAGAACCGTCTTCCAATCCTCAGTGAATTCCAGCTCAGGATATTCTTGCCCAGAGACAGTACCCCTGTATTCAATAGCTTCCAAAGGACTGCCTTTATTAGATTCATCAAATTGTTTTAGTATCTACAATATATATGGCAGATATCTTTCTCTATATCCTTGGAGTACTATCTTTTGAACCTTTGTGCTGTTACCAGTTTGATGCCTCCTACCTGTTGTACTAAAGGAAACTATGATAATTTTCTGTCTTCTTCATGGAGATGTGTCATAGTGCTACAGAGCTGCATCATATCTGTCATTCATCCTCACTGTGATGTGGTTTTGTGATATTCCCAGCCTTATGGAGGAAGAAATCTCATCTTTATTTCTTGCAAATTGGACTGAAGTGATCACTGCCCATCATTCACCATGATGGCTGACCAACAAATTAGAAAACAGGGTTGGATAATAGTCCCCACAAGTCTGTCCTATCTAAAATAAGGGCAAAAATGCAATTTAATTTTTTATTTTGGCCTTCAGTCCATTTTTTCATGTGCTGTGGATATGCACAGAAGTGCAGACTATCAGAACCTCCAAAGGCTATAAGTTCTGAAAAGAAGAATTCCTTACAGAATTCCCCAGTATGCCTAGATCAGAAAAATACAACTATAATACTATTATATTAATACTATAGGAGTATTACATCCATAACTAGAAAGTTCCTCCTCTAATATAGCAGTCATCAATTTTCCAGGGATTTTTTTTAGTTAAGTTTTTTTGTTATTTTCATTTAATTTTTTTCTAGGCAGCACTGCCAACCCGTTTGGATGCATATTTTTCTTTTAAGCCATCAGCCTTTGCAAAAATCAAGGTGATATTTTATAATCATGTAACAGATCATTGCTATATGTAGGATGTATGTGCAAATAATTTCTAATTTTTTTCATTTTATGGAATCATTAATGTTGGAAAATACCTCCAAGATCATCAAGTTTAATCTTTGACCAAAGGTTAAAACCAGCAAAATAAAAATAAACAAAATTAGTTGGATGATTGTCCTTCGAAAATTTTGTTGTACATCATTAACTAGTGAGTATCTCCTCACCAAAACTACCAAGACAAATTACATAGGCAGACTTCAGTGTGGTCTGAGAGCCCTTAAAGTTCACATATCCTCATGTTCTCGTCAAATTTACATTAAGGATCAAATTTAAACTGATCCCCAGAGATTATTAATATTTTCACTGGACACAAATAATATTAAGTTTAAATGACCATATAGGCTGCTTAGATGTTTTCTCCCAGTGTTTGAAAACCTGTAAGTAGTTTCCAAGATTTCTCAGCCCTTTGAAAGCCCTGTAAAACAAAGGCTCTTTTTCTTTATTTTACCTTTATTATGGGAAAAATCAGCAAACTTCTGTAATGCCTAGTATTGTAAAAACCATATTGCTATACTTGGTATAGGAATAATACTGCCTAAGAAAATCATCTGCTGAGCTCACAATATTGAATTAAGACCAGTGTCCAGCAATGAGCTTTTGTCACTAAACACAGCAATCTAGTGCAAGGTTAAAAATCTGTTATTTTATTCAATGGCTCATTAGCACAGAAAAATCCTTATGTCAAAGTCAGCACCCTCCAAACAGTTTGATGCTGGAGAGATCTGTTACTCCTTGTGTCATGCAAATATTGCTCTGCAGATTTGGTGATTTGGTCTGACTCCAAATAGAAGTTATTTTCTGTGCTCCTCTGGCAAATATATTTTCCTCTCCATTGACTCTACTCTTGCTTTGGAAGCTCTGGATTTTTGTAACTGATTTACACACCATGAATTGCCTAAGCAAATAATGAAGATACTACCCTTTGGTTTTCTTTGTTATAAATTACTCTTGTCATATATCTGTTATAAATGTGTCCATCATCACAAAGAACGAAGAATTTTGTGGCAAAGACAGGGCTGTAGTCCAGTTCTCTGTGAGAGGAAGCAGCTGATTTAATCACCAGACTTTCTGTTAGCACAGTGTCTTGCTTCATTCACTAAACACTTCCAGGTTTTGGGACACAGAAGGGAAAAATGCAAATTCCTATGAAAATCAAAGTTGAAAGGTTTAAAATTACACTGAATATGCAGGTGAAGAGACCTTCCTGTATGATCAGCACTGAGCAATGCCACTGACAAAAGACTGCAGGTCTAAGGGTTGCATATGTTTCCTTCAGAAATGCTGACACTGAAATTGCCCGAGTGAAATTTCCACGGGGTAAAGTTGAGGGACTGCTTCTTTTTCCTTTTAACAGTTGCCAGCATCCTGCAGGCATCCAATGGAATGATGGAAGGGAGGCTGCCATACCCAGCTTCCAGGCCTGGCTGTCCTAAATATGCCTACTAAATGATTCCTTGGCTTGTAGGTCTCAGAAACCACTTCTGCCAATAACTGACACAACTGGAAGAGAACAAATCTGTAGGCCATTAAATGTTTCCTGGAATTAAATCAACACAAAAAAACCAAATCAAACCAAATCATAAAAAGCTCAAAATTGAATAGTATGTATGATGTGTTTTAAGTCTGGTGAGACATAATTTTAATCTATGCCTGAATTGAAGATTACGAATTATTCTGTTTTAATTTCATCATCAGACCTGATAAAACAATAGAGAGGTCACACAGAGGGGGGAAGAAAGCATTAATTGGTGAGGCTATTCAGAATGTTATAACTGTGTGCATGAAAGCTTTGGTAGTCCATTGGATCTTCCTGTTGCCATCCCCCTGACACACATTATTAATATGCACTTTTCTATAGCCACTAGCTCTGCAGAAGTTTTGGTCAGCATGTTTAGGATGTCCTGTTAAAGGCAAATCTAGAAAATTAGCAATGACTACTTCAGGTGTTCTCTTTTCTGTTGTGAGTTTCTGTTTCTTTCTTCACTGTGGTTGTCAACATTATCACAAAGTCACAGGACTGCAATGTACAAAATATGTCCTGTGAAGCAGAGGTCAGTGGTATGCTTTAGGACTGAAATAAAATAATGTTTTTCTTTTGGCTGGAAAAACTTATAAATACTTTCCACAGTGGTTATTCCAACATGGTGTGTTTTTTGGTTTTTTTTCCCCCATGAGACAGTATGAACTAGGTTAACAGCAGTTAATTTTCCTAATATCATGACCCATTGGGAGTACCATTTTATAGAAATAAAATGAGACATAATCCTAGTAACATCAATTTTTACTATCACTCTATTAATAGATTCTGTATCTTGTTTTTATTAATAAAAGATATGACTGCATATTTGGCAGTGACTCTCTTGATATCAAGGCAAAAAGTCACAAGATTAGAATCATATTTTCTCAATAACACTTTCTAACAATAGACAGAATTCACACTAAAGAGCATCTTGCTAATAATAGATGGAATTGTTGTGTAAAAATGCTTCATGTACAATGGAAAAAATTCCAATAATTTTGGCTAACAGGCCACAACAATTTGTGTCAAAAAGAAAATGATACTGTCACAAGTGCAGAAAAATGCTTTAGCTCTGCTAGGGTGCTGCTTTTCTGCTTGTCCCCACTATTACACACTCTTTGGAAGAACATAACTTTTTAAAACTTTGCAATTCTTTGGTAGTTGTCTGTCTCCTATATTTAAAAAATGCAGTTGTGAACATCATACCTGAAGGAAAATTGAGATTACTGTGCATTGGCGTAATTGTTTTTTCTGAATGTGTGTCATCCCAGTGTAACTTGTCCTGAAGTGGAGGAGTGTTTCAGTAACATCTTCAAAGCTACCCACTAATCTTTGAAACAGTATTTGATAATACCTGCACAAAGTCAGACTTCAGTTAAGACTGACAGTGTGCTGACTGTGTGAAATACTGGCTAATACTGTATTGCTCTTTATACATTGGCTTTTCAAGTTCCTTCTTCAGCAGAACAGGCTCCTACCATTCTTAAATACTAGAACATAATTGGTATAGTTAGCAATCACAGTTTCTTCATTCTCATTTTTAGCATCCCCTTTTTACATGGGAGAATAAAAGTCCAATGTCTTCAGTTTAGAGCTATACTGTATTTTTCAATGGTGCCATAAATCACATAATCCCATTGAAATTAATATGAGACAGCACAGCACTTTTTTAGGTGTAGTCAACATATGCGGAACATGCATGTCTCACGTCATGAAGATGTGACTTGAACCAGTCACTCCTTGTTAAATCCTAACCAAATGGAACAGGCTCAGTTCCAGCTGCAGCGATGCCATACTGAATAAAGCATCCTCTGGCTAGAGCCTCTTACCCACACCATGCAGAAAGGCAATGCTCCCTGCTGACACGTTCCCTCCCCCTTCCCTTCACCTTGTGTCCCCCTGCTAGGATGGGGAACCAAAAGCTGGGCAGCGCCATTGGGGGTGTGAGAGCTGCAAGATGTGGGTCAGCACCGGATGGTGAATCTCATTCTCAGTGGGCCAGTGAACTGAAAGCACAGAGGCCTGACTTTTCTCTAGTAAGTCTTTGATCTGCCAAAGCAGCAAAATGTAAAAATCACTGTGACTTTAGAAAAATGTTAAGTCTACCATAGAAGAATGGATATCTTTTATTAATACATTCATATTTAGATGTATTTTATTTAAGTGCTGTCTTAATTTAATTTTGGACTCCTCTACCCCTAAGTTTGAAGTGATCTAATGAAATCTGTTCCTGTCAGGTCAACCTAAATGTGTAGATTTGAGTGTGGACAGGGCCTTAGCATCAGAAGTCCTGCTATGTTTTACAGCTTATAGAAAGGTTAAGTTTAAAAGCTGACAGGAAGGTTAAATTTATAATTGTTCCAGAGGGCACAATTTCAGATAACAGTTTAATTCCCTTTTTCCACAATCACTGTGGTTTTTTTCATGCAAATTTCTTAGTCTTCAATATCTTCTCTCATCATGTGGGAAAAGCACTCCTGCATTTCTAAATCCATACAGATAATAGTTTGCAGCTTCAATCTTCAATTCCCATACTGGCCATAAAATGAAGAACTGCCTCTTTAAAAACAACAGCGTTAAAAAAAAAATCATAGCTTGCAACTATTTCTGTGTTCTTTCACATTTTCCTGCCACACTTCCTTTATTTTTGTCTGTCATTAGTTTAATTGTAATTTCATCTGGTGTAAGCATCTGTCATTTTGTTTACCTTTTCTGTACTATGCATACCAGCGACACTGCCTAAGTAACAGTACAAGTGTGTTTATGTTAATAACAACAGGCATACAAGGAATTGTTCTATGTCAGGTGCTCTCTTACAGCATCCCTTTGAAAGAACAGATTGCCAATGAACACTAACACCTGTTTTTTGCATTCTTTAGTAAATGACTAATGTTTATGTACAAAGAGAAGGTGACCTCAGTCGCGAGCTGTAGCAGCTGGCAATCACACTGACAAATCCCTGCAAATGCTAGCTGGTTAGAAAAAACAAGTTTTGTTTTTGTGACTTCCAACCATCAGTTTTATTTGTTCTCATCTAACTCAAATATTACCTATCTACACAGGATCACAGGCCAAAGTACTTCCTGCAACCAGCTGCTGGCACCGAACATGCCCCATTGATCAGTAACAAAGGTGCTTCGAGCACAGGATTTATCTCCACAGAAGACTTGGCTGGCTATTGAAGACAGATCCCCTATGTAAGCCACACAAAGCTTATAGGGTCCCTAGAGGCGAACAAACCCAATTTCCTGCCTGGCTGGGATAGAGGGCAGGCAGAAAGGAGGAGGAAAGGAGATACTTTCATTGTTTACAACAGAATAGAAATTCCAACTCAGAGACCAGAAGCAGAGGCCCAAGAAGGCATAATGACATCCCTCCTTCCTCATGTGTTCAAATCCAACTGGTTTTGAGAAACATCTTCATAAATACCTTCCAGAAGGAGAAACTGAAGAGTATTCCTAATCTTCCCACAAAACATGCACAGAACACGAATGCAATTCTAGAGGGAAGAATATTCCATTGACATGAAAATCAAGGCAACACACTATGTTAGATTCCACAGGCACTTCCAGTTCTTAGGGAAACAGATTTTCCATATTGTTATTCAAGCGATGCTGGAGGCAAAGATAGGGGTATGATTCAGAAACCACAGCCTCCAGTTTGGCTGCTCCTGGTACTGCAGGTTAAGAGCCAGCACAGTGAGTAGCTATCTGTCCAAAGGAAATATCCTGTATTGCAAAGAAACATTCTTTATGAAAATTAAACAGCCAAAGGGATACTGATGACAGCACTGAAGTTAAAACCAGAACAATAATCATTAATTAGCATACACATGCCACTTAAATATAAACCAGTTTAATTACTAATACTGATTATGGGCATTTATTTCTTGGTTGCAAGAAAATAATAATTTTTTATGTGTTTGCAGTATCACTCACAGTCCTAAAAGTTGTTCAATAGGAACTTTACTTGCCTACTCACAGGGCATATGTATTTTGGTAACCAACTCATATTTGAAAGCTATGAGCAAATATAAATTTTACCTCTTTCATGGTTCTGTTTGTTGCTTTAATTCTTTTTTTCATATTATGTGTTTTGTCATATTTCATATAATTATATTTACTGAAATCTGCCTATGTATAGATCTAAAATCTTTTCCCAGAATTCACGTTACTTTAAGTTTCTTCTTTCTACTTCATCTCTTTTTTTGGAACCCAAACCATGCATGGAAATTTTCAGCCAGAAAAAAACGTTTATGCTGCTATATCTGTGTAAATGCAAACACTCCCTCTTGCTGCACAGGTTTGCAATTTTTTTACGGCTTTGTACTTATTTATGACAAAGCAGATTTATGGGTAGTGCTGATCCAAATGAGAGCTGTCATGGCATTTAAAGTAGATGTAGCACCATTCATTCTGAAGGCAGAATAAATTTTGCGTATCTATTTTTTGCCTTCTGTCTTAAGGATTACCTATTAATGTTACCTGCTAAGGAGTTTTTCTTTTCCATCCCAATTGAATTTTAATCTTTTCATTTAGATGAAACCCTGAAAACTAGAGTGGAAGGCAACTTACATATTTAGGTGCCCAATACTCCGTTGCAGTCCAAGAAAAAGGAAAGCTTCTGGTCAAAAGCAACTGAGGATCAATTACCCATGAATGTTTTGAAAAATCCCAACCCAAACTGTCTGAGTGCAGTGTACTGTGTAGCTAGCCCCCTCTCCCAGCTTCCTTAAATCAGGGTGGAATGACAACTCAACTAGTATGTGTTTAAATGGCAGAGCAAAAGGCAACTTATTAGCTGTCTTTGATAGCTGTAAGATTTTTGCACCATTGTGTTATCTTAGTTCTGTAATATCTAATTATATAAATCCTTCTGAATGTTTATCATAGAGCTTAAAGTGGATTTTATACTCTGCTAGCCACATGCTTTAATGATAGATTTAAAATTAAAGAGGATATTAAAAGTCAGGTGTTTCCTACCTGGTCAAGGCTGGTTTTAGTTGTGTCTGTGAGAGAACCACAAGTTATTTTTAAATAAAAGGCTAGGTTTATTTTGTTTCCTTTCTATAAATTCTCCAAAGGAAGGAAGTCTTTACCAGAAGGCTCTTCAGGTTGGTTTCCTTTTACTGGCATAAGAGATGTCATTTGATAGTCTGTGTTGAAACTGAATCCAAACATCTCATCACTGCCTGTCCAGGCCCTCCTCCAGATTAACTTCATCAGACAGATTAAAATGTGAACAACCTGCAACATTGGCAAGAGTTTGGCATGTGATACACACTGTTTCTCAGGACACGGTTTTTGTAATATCTGAACTCCTGAACCGCTGGAGACGTGAGAGGGCTGTTGAAGGGAAATTACCAAACAATGTCAAACACCAGGAAAATTAAAGAGAGAAAGGAGAAAAGCCTCTCTGGCATTAGGGAAATGAGGTATTCAGAAGACAAAGAGTGTCTGCCATGCAAATTGAAAACTAAAAATGTCTTTCATAATAATCATAATTATTTTTCAACAGTAGTATAATTTAGTCACTATAAAAGAGTAAAATAAATAAGCATATCCTTCATAATTACATCAATAAATTATCATGCCAGTCGCTGTCCCAGCTCAGTCTGCAGCAGACAGTGGTCTATCATGTTGCCAGACTCAAATGCAGTTTTCACAAGAACCAAACCAGCATGAGGGTACAATGCTGTTCCTGTGTTAGGTCCATGCCTCTAAGCTTTGTTCTCAGTGTAACAGAGTAGAAGCCTGGAAGTGTTATGTGCAATTCTGCCCTGTGATACACACATAGCAATACCATCTCATAAAATATGGGAACGTTGGTTTTTCGAGTGACACTAACATCCTTTTAAAGAGCAGTGTGGAAACAGAGCAAGCACCCCAGGAAGCCTCCAGCTCATGCAGCCTCCCAGTACTACGTGGTTCAAATCCTGCATGGTCTCAATGGTATAAATGCTTGTATAAATGAAGTCAGATGAATTATTGAAACTGACTTTCTAGAAGTGCTAGAACTTCCAACTGAGTGGAATAGGACAAAAATATATCAGAATAAAAACCTCAACAAAGAGGGTATTATTTAAATTATTGAACTTTGAGTAAAAGGGCTGAAGGGATATAGGCAGTAAAGCCAGTTTTCCAGCACCCTGCTCATGTCATAAGAGAAATGAATCCAGGTCTGGGGTCCCCAGCATAGGAAGGGAATTGACCTGTTAGGGCAAGTCCAGAGAAGGGCCACTGAGCTGATTAGAGGGATTTTCCTCCTACAAGGAAAGCCTGAAGGAACTGGGATTGTTCACTCTGTAGAAGAGAAGGGATCTTCCAGGAGCCTCTTTTGAAGGGAACTCACAAGAGAGATGGAGAGTCAATTTACAAGATCATGTAGTGACAGAACAAGGAGGAATGGATTCAAAGTGAGAGTAGGTTTAGGTTATGTATGAGGAGGAAATTCTTTAATGTGAGGCTGGCGAGGCACTGCCCAGAAGGGCGGAGGATTCCTTATTGCTGCCAGTGTTCGAGGCCAGGTTGGATGGTGCTCCAAGGAACCTGGTCTAGTGAAAGGTGTTTCTGCCTGTGGCAGGGTGATTGAACTAGAGGATCTTCAAGGTCCCTTCCAACCCAAACCGACTGTATGATTTCTGAAAGCTTCTTCCGGGACACTTCAGGAGAGGCATAGTTTCCTTTTGGGAAAGGAAACTAAATCATGTGAAACTGAAAAGAAAAGTTCCTAAAGACTCTGGAAAGGAGATAGGATCAAGAGAAATGCCATTCAGAAAAACAGCAAAATTGGAAAATTGGGAAATGCAGTGAACACAAGAAAAAGGCCTGGGAGCAAATGAGGTGCAGTGGGAAGGGGCAAAAGATGCCCAAACAAAGCGCAGAGATGCTGCAAATTAAGGGGGAAAACCAAGGAGGAAGAGAGGACACTGAGGGCAAGACAAATGTGAAATGGCCGGGAGAGGAAAAAAAAAAAATTCAAAAACAGCCGTCCAAGCCAAGGGCAGCAAAAGGCATGGCAGGCCAGGAAGTGCAGGCCTAGGGACCAAAGTTTGCCACTTTGATCCCCATTGAAATCGCAAGATTTAGTTTCCTTTCCCAAAAGGAACGTTTTTCTGAATGGCATTTCTCTTGGTCCTATCTCCATTCCAGTGTCTTTAGGAGCCTTTAGTTTTAGTTTCGCAAGATTTCGTTTCCTTTTTGTATTTCAATGGGGATCAAAGTGGCAAGCTTTGGTCCCTAGGCCTGCACTTCCTGGCCTGCCATGCCTTTTGCTGCCCTTGGCTTGGACGGCTGGTTTTGAATTGTTTTTTTTCCTCTCCCGGCCATTTCACATTTGTCTTGCCCTCAGTGTCCTCTCTTCCTCCTTCATTTTCCCCCTTAATTTGCAGCATCTCTGCACTTTGTTTTGGCATCTTTTGCCCCTTCCCACTGCACCTCATTTGCTCCCAGGCCTTATTCTTGTGCTCACTGCATTTCCCAAATTTCTTCGAATTTTTTTTTTCTCCTCTCAGTGGCATTTCACTAGGTCCTATCTGCTTTCCAAAGGCTTTGGGAGTCTTTCTCTACTGTTTGGCATGTTTTCCGTGGGGATCCAAGTGGCGTTCCTCCATAGCCCTGCACTTGCTGTCCTGCCATGCCTTTGCTGGCTTTGGCTTGGGCGGAGGAAAAACCATGAAGGAGGAGAGGATACTGAGGGCTAGACAAATGTGAAATGGCCGGGAGAGGAAAAAAAAATTCAAAAACCTCGGTCCAATCCAAACCAGCAAAAGGCATGGCAGGCCAGCAAGTGCAGGGCTATGGACCAAAGCTTGCCACTTTGATCCCCATTGAAATCGCAAGATTTCCTTTCCTTTCCCGAAAGGAAACATAGTTTCCTCGCGTGCTGTTCGGCCTCGTCTCCTCGTGGGTTTGTGGGGGTGTGGTGAGAATAAATCACCCTAAAAGCTCTGTCCGGACGGTCTCTGGTCTCCCCGTGTGTGTGCGGGCAGCGGCGAGCGGCAGGCCCCGAGCCCCGCGGCCGGAGCTCGGACCCTGTGCAGGGGCAGCTCGCCCCGCTCCGCAGGCGCCGCTCTGCCCGACGGCAGCGTGCCTGCCGCCCAGCCTCCCTCCGGCACTCCCGGCGGGCCCGAGGAAAGAGGTTTTCTCCATCCCTTTGGGGCCGTGCTGCTCTGTGGGGCCTGAGCAGGGCACCCGCGGCCGTGGACGCAGGCGTTCTCTCGCCCACGGCGGGGAGCTCCCTTCGCCCTGCCCGCCGCTCCCTCAGAGCTCGGCGCTCGGGCCGGGCCGGGCGGGGCGGGCGCGGCGCTGCCCCCGCGCGCCCTCTACCGGCCGGCGGCAGCAGCGCCGCCCCGCGCCCGCCGGGCTGTGCCGGCCCGCCTCTGGGCGCCGCGGCCTCCCTCTGTGGGGCGGAGCGGGGCAGGGGCCGTGCCCTGCCCGGAGCGCTCTGCGGCCCCGCAGCGCCGCGGCCTCCCTCTGTGGGGCGGAGCGGGGAAGGGGCCGTGCCCTCCCCGGAGCGCTCTGCGGCCCCGCAGCGCCGCAGCCGCCGAGCGAGGCACGGAGCTCCGCCCGGGAGCGGCGGCTGACGCTGAGGGTGCTGCGGCCGCCGGCATTCGCGGTGCTCTCTTTCCACAGGCCATTCTCCCAGAGATACCTGCTTTTTTCCTGGACCGAACATCCCGATTACTAGCTTTACACATGGTTTGAAGCTGTTGGCGGAAAAGCTTTCTTTTCTTACTGCAGGCCCCACAGATGCCCGTGCGCCTGTCTCTCGTCAGGTTCCTGGCACGCTCTTCTGCAGCCCCTTCTCCACGCCATTGGGGCAGCCCCAAAGAAACTGCGGGATCTTAATAGCAGTGCACAAAACCACTCTAGGTCAATCCCAGACAGACAAAGATTCTTTCCCCCCCCCCCCCTATCCTCATACATTCTGAAAGGTATAAACAAAGTTGTGGCGTATATAGTGGACATATACATGAGTTAAGCCATGGATATCACAGCTAACCTAAAAAACCTACAAATATTCAACATGGCCGCAACAAAATTTATGCACCAAGTTTTGCTTTCCAAACTGTGGGATATCAGGAGGTAGAAATAGAATCCCCAGTTGCCTGAGAAGGAACCCTTCCCCTGGGCTGGAGGAGTGTTTGAATTCAAGAGAAAAAATACCTTGATTTTTAAATACTAATGGAACTCAAGATTACTGGCATTGAAACAGTTGATAGGAAAGGTGGTTAGGATTCCACTCACCAGGTAAAATGAGATAATTTTGAAACTCTTTGGTGGAGATATCCCACAGAGCAAAAGGTCCAACTCTTGCTATCTCCATGGCAGCAGCTATCATAGAGCAGTCTTGGTGGGCAATAACTCCTGCAGAGACAGGAGGATTATAGAACAAATGAGGAAAACTTTTAGAAAATTTCTTTGGAATAATGTGGGGCTTTCCAGGGTGTGAACCATGAAACATCCACCAACAAGCTGAAAGTGGTGGCCTCAGTATACCACAGTTTCCATTCTATAGGAAGCATTACTACAAACCCCATCCTAATAACTGGAAAGCAGTTCCAATTAGGCAAGATAAAATGATGGACAGGAAATTGCTAATTGAAGGTGATCAGCTGTTGTCGCATCTTTTTTGGGTGCAATGCTGGCCATGAAGAAAACCTAAACATTCACTGAAAACCGAATGCTTGTCATCAGTATGACTTTACAGAAAGGAAGGCTTGAGTTCTGGGGTGATCTGAAGTCTATGTTGTATCCTGCAAAGCTTTAATGGATTCAGCCCCTCACAACATATAGTGACAGTCATTAAAAAATGCCTGTGAGGTTGTTAATCATCATTTTCTATCAGGAGAGCACATTTCTTTAAAAACAGAAGGATCAGAGGAACAGGGTGTCCCCAGAGTTTCTAGACATTTAACCGTGTGTTATATTTTGCTCTTTCCATGGGGTCTGCAGGTAAGTTTTTTTTAATATCTGATTGAAGAAAAATACTGAATTTCATTCTCATGCTGTGCTGGGGAAAAAAAAAAAAAGCTATAAAATGTTTCTGGGTTTCTAAAATAATAGAGAATCATAACATAGAATCATTCAATTACTAGTGTTGGAAAAGAGATATTTTCCATGATCTTTGAGTTCAACATGTGAGCATCCAGAGTTTACTCTGAAATTGACGTCATATCATTCCTCAGCCCAGGCCAGGCCTCCAGCAGGAAAGCCAAAGGAATAATCTCAGAACCTTGTAGCAGTGACATATTATTGCTTGCTTTACTCCAGTGAGCTGCACCCCAAAAAAAATCCTCAAATTACTATCCTAAGGTTTCAATTGAAATATTTAACTGGAAAATTTAACTTCATCAACATTGAGAATTTAGGAGGTAGATTTAGCAGGGCCTGTTGTAATAGGACAAGGGGTAACGGTTTTAAACTAAAGGAAGATCAATTTAGACTAGAGTTAAGGAAGAAGATTTTTACATTGAGGGTGGTGAAACACAGTAATTGGTTGCTTAGAGAGGTGGTGGATGCCCATCCTTGGAAACATTCAAGAGGATGTTGGATGGGTCTGTGAGCAACCTGATCTCATAGAAGATGTCCCTGCTCCTCGCAGGGGAGTTGTACTCGACAAGCTTTAAAGATCCCTTCCAAGCCGAACTATTTTATGATAATTTCCCTTGAGGAAATCTGTCATGGATGGTCGTTGCAAGTGTTAAGTCCTGCAATTGTATCTGTGGTCTAAAACACTTGACCAAATTATTTTAAGAGGTATCTTCCTTTTTAAACAATTTTGCTTAAGTTGCAAGAAAAATATTTTCTTTTATGCCCTGCATGTGAGTAGAAAGTTTTTCCATCAAAATAATTTCCTTTAAGTATTAGAATTCAAATGTATAGCACAGAAATAACAAACAACATGCTAGGGTCTTTTTTTTTATAATCCCATGGCCAGGTTGTTGCTCCAAGAAGGCTGGACTAAGGTTAGTAGAGTTTTCAGGAATATTTAATTTCTATGTTTATCTACTACAGGACAAGATTCAGTTTCCCAACTAATGTTAATTGGTTTCATTTTATGCCGTTAGTTGATAACTTTTTTCCCAGTGACGATTTGGCAAAAAGGCAGCGTATCTGTAGCTACTTGCTTACTTTTAATGGTAATTAAATCACTGATCCTTGGTTCAGCCTTCCAGGTGTTGTCTGAGCCATGCAAACAATTTTCTGAGTGCTACAGACATGAATGCACCTCCCAACAGCTGTGTGTCTGGCATTGCACAGAGATTAAATCACTCACCACAGGAGCTGAGTTTTTTGCACTTCCTAAACCAGACTTTGGTCACCAGTGCCAATCTGCCATAGTGGACTGATACAAAAAAGTTTGTGATTATTAAAAGCTTGAAAGGAGAAACTCCTATCTGGTCTATCCACTGTACTGTAAATTGTTCTTGCTTTAAAATACAAGGAGCTCTTTTTCATTGTGATGTTTTGCTTTTTGTGTTAGCACTGAATTAATCAGAGAGAGCATATGTAAAAGGCTATGTTAATGTGGACTTCCTCTGCTCGCTTTCCAGTAACTGAGCATGATTTCTAAGACTTTATGTAAACAAAGGATTAAACTGGATTTGGGGTTAAATCTTCCTATTGCAGCGTAATTCATCAGCAGTGAATGGCCAGAGAAAGCTATTAGTTGAGAGTACATGGGTATACTTTCTCAGGATGATGATGCTGGTCATCTGAAATAAGATCTCTGCCATCAGTTTACAAATCCTTGTAATTCCAAAAGTTAACTCCTGAGAAAGGCTTAGGCAGATGAATACTAATATGAGGACGGGAACTGCAAAGGCTCCTGTGTACTAAAAATATATATTTTGTACATGGTATATAAATCTGCAGTTGCTTGTATTCTTCACTGTCACATGTACCTGGCCTATGCTCTCCAGGTTGGAGCACTAGATGCTCTGTCAACCATGAAATTGCAGGTCAGCCACCTTCTCTCTCTGTGTTACTTACTCTTTTTGTCTTTCTTCTAAATTACTCTCTCCCAGTTTTGTCCTCAGTGACTCACTCAAGTTTCTTCTTCTTTACCCCTCATTACTTTTATTTTTATTATTCCTCTGTCCACTATTGCTCTTCTACTATGCCTCCAGTGGCTTGTCCTTCCCTGCTGATATGCTTGTGTAATCTCCAGATTGCACTGGTTATTTAGACAAAAAAGTCTTAGATCTCTTAGGGTATCAGAGTGGACATTAAAATAAGGATAATTTAAAAATAATTGGAGTTCCTTGTCAGATTTTCTAGAAACCTAATTTGCAAATAAAATAATGGAGAATTCAGGTGGTATGGACTTCTGACAGTTTTCTTCAAAGTGCCGAGTTTTTTGTTTAGTTTAAACCAAGAAGTTTTCACAGTATATCTGTCGCAGTGCCCCTTAGGTTGGCGACTAGCTCAGAAGCTTGGGCACAGCAGGCAGCTGAGGCCACTCTCCGTAGCCGGCGTCGGCAGGAGTGGCGGCTTGTAGGTCGAAACCTGCCAGACGGGGGGAAGCGCAGTGTGACTGAAGCAGACGCAGGGAGCCGTCCTCTTAGGGTAAACCAAATTCCGAGTTTATTTTAGTCCACACTGGAGCCAGCTAAACTCCAAGGTAAGTTTGCCCCAAAAGGCAACCAGCGCTGGTGTGTGCTCGCCTTTTTACAGGGGGGTGGTAACTGGGGGAGGGAGCAACTGTAGACCAATAGGGGCAATGGGGGAGTGGTAACAGGGGTGCCAGTCAGAGGAAACATCCATTGGGGTGATAAGGAGTGCGGGGTCCCCAGGGACCAGCCTATCACTCGAGGCCCTAGGTGGAATCTTCTAGATGGAAGGGTGAGGCCTCAGAGTGACAGACAGGCCCTGCGGTGGGGTTACCGGTGTGGGGTTACATAACCTGGGAGGGGCGAAGGGTGACTGGTAGGGAGGAGGGGGAGGACATGGAGGGACGGACCAATGGACCCAGATAGGGGGAGTGGGAGCAACCATAACATGGGGGCAACTTAAAACACATTAAACATATATCCTTCAGCAGTTTTGCACATTGGATCTCAGCCTTTTTAGACTAAAATTAAAAAGCAATCCTGCAAGATGCTGAGTACTTTTGTAAATTCCCTCTGACTTCCATAATCAGATTCCTGTAAGATTCACTTTTCAGCTAAAAGCCTGAATTGTCTTTTCAAACTCAGATTAGTTTTGCTTATGTCTGCTCCAGAGTACTTTGTATTTTCTGCCACAAATACAAAGTTTCAGCTACAGAACAGATTTTCTGAAGCACCTCTAGTCCTCTTCAAAGCAAGAAATGCTTTTTTTCAGAAGCAACTTTTTCTGACCATTAATAATGATCTTTATGAGACAGCTGCTTAAATGTTCACGTCAAAGCTTGTGAGATTTGTGGACCCAACTCCTCCTGACATAACATATAGGTAGTGTTAATTCATTCTTCAAGTGGACTGACAATCAGCATTTCAAAAGAAAGAGCAGCACATGACAGCAGGTTCTGAGGCCTGGTCTGAGCATGGCACTCTCACACTGGAAGTACTGAAGATGCCACCAATTTTGGTGAATGTCATGGTTTGACACTGGCACAATGCCAGCGCCCCCATTAAAATGCAACCTCTCAATTGAATGCTGTGAAATGCAATCAAGAGCAGAGCAAAGCAGGCCCAAACTTAATAACAAAGGAAAAGAACTTTATTAAGCTACTATAAAAGAAGGGAAAAAAAATAAAAACACACACAAGATCCAAAATTAAAACCTTCCAAAACATTCCTCCTCCCACCACCCAACTCCAACAAACCACAGTGAGACACATTTGGACCCTTCAATATAATCAATACTAAGTCCATCAGGGAAGAGAGAGGAGTCTCCCTTGCACCATAGACCCCCAGGAAACACAGCTGCCACTCCTTGTTTCCATGTCACACATGGCACCGTCCGGAGAAAAAAGTGTGCCAGTGTGACCCTCTCGTTTCCATGCACAGTGCTCTCACCACCAATGCATGGATGGACAGACTGCTTTTAGGATTTTACCTTTCAAGGATGCTCTGCCAAGAGGGGAAAAACACCAGTTCAGTTTTTCATTTTCTGGGACCACAGTCCCCCCCATTTTCTTCCTCCCCTGGGGCCGAGGATCTCAGGAACAGAGATCTTCTTCTTTTTCTCTGAAGACAGGGGGCACCACCACAAACCTCCCCAACTTTTCTCTGTTCGCTCAACTCCTGTCTTTCCTCAGCTGCTGAAGCAGGTCTCTTGGCTCACCAGCATCCTCCTAAAATACAGTCTCTCTCTCTTGGAGGAGAAAATCAGTTCAGTCTATGGCTAACAAGAAAAAGTCCAGCCAGAAGCCACTCCATCATCTCCTCCCACCCAGAATTTCTCCTTCTAACATCTCGGGTCCCAGGCTGTCTCTCTTCCTCTCTTTCAAGCTGAGGAGGAGTAAAATTTCACAAAGCTTTCATTTCTCAAGGAAGGGTTAAAAGTCCCGACTCCCTGGCTGGCTCTCTGCCCGGATCTCCGGCTCCCACCAGGGAGCTGGGCACCTTGCGGCCTTGGGGCCCCCCTGCTCTCCTCCTTCCCGCGGTACTGCTGGCAAACCGTCGCTGTCTCTTTCGAGAGGGGGAGTCTCTGGGGGGAATGCAGACATCCCAGATTTCTCCACTGTTCCATCTGCAGGGGCCAGCCCGGTTCCAGTCCCTCCACCCTTTGGCCTTACCTCAGCCAGGCCGTGGGCCTTCCCCTCCCCCACCCAGCCACAGGCCGGGCAGGGGAGAGTCCTGCACTGCACCCTGACCGGAACCAAAGAGAGCGAGTTCCCCTGGGAATTCTGCTTTTAACCCCTCTGTGTTCTCAGAGGCGTGTCCACCCTTAATTGGTCACCCCAAGTGTCAATATCCAAATTGACCTCTTCCTTCCAAGAAGATTCTTTTTCTGTGTCAAACCATGACACTGAATGTCATTATTGGTTTTGAACATCACCAGGATCATTTGAGAATTCTGGACTATTAGCACACCAAGTAATGTTTACTAATTACAGCTGCAAAATATAAATCTCTGAATTCATGGGTTATCACTGGAAATGAAGCTATTTATAGAGAGATGTTCTGGTGGATACAAACATTTCTGAGAAATAGTAGAAAGAAGATAAATTATTAAGGCTCTTGTGACTAATCCCATTGATAGGCTCATGGTATATGCTTTCACGGTGTGGGCTCATGGAAATATAGGATGAACTGGCACATGCTCAGTGCATTCCTGCAAGAGGGATATCATACCAGTTAGTTGAAACCCTTACATTAAAAAGTATAGTTTCTTCCACAGTCCCATTTTATCCCTAGCATATGTTAAAGTATTTAAATCTTTACTTAACCGTGTGTAATGTAGGCCATGATCTCTGTGCTAGATAGTGTGGTTTAATTCTAAAACAATGTTATTTAAAAAGCATCATTTAGGTGCCTTTTTGGTAAACGAATCATTGATGCAGCATTGTATTGCAGCAGGCAAAATTCAATTAAAAAAACACTGAATTTAGATATCTCTGAAAAACGTAAGTCCAACCTATGCAGAACGTCACTTCAGAAATAACACTCATCAGCAATACTGAAGTGAACTCAGGTACCTGTATGAAACACAGCAATATTTCAAGCTTGGCTAATAAAAAACAATTCTTCAGCTGAAAATAGTTAGTCACATAGTGTATTTCCATTCCCTTGAATGAACCAACAGCAATGGATGAATGTCACTGAAGAGTCACAGCGGAACCCAGAGAGCTCCTTGGGCAGATGAAGTCACTGGTTTGCTATGTTTATACTGTAGCCCTGCCTCACATTTCTCGCAGGCATCTGAGGCCTGTTTTATCAGAAGGAGCCTTGGCGTCCAGCACAATGGCATGTTTATGTTAAAAGGAAAGGTCCCACTGTGAGCGGCAGGACAAGGGATGCCGGTAGGAGTGGCAGCAGTGGCTTCCTGCGCCCCATGCTGGCGTGGGCAGAGGGGGAAATGAGACACCGTGGCTTACGCTGCAGGCCAGAAACTGTAGCTCTCAGGAATTAACACACATAGGCCAGTGATAATTTTCCACATCCCCCCCAGCTAGGAAAAAGCTGATATGTGGATTTTGAGCACAGCCCTTATAAATATTTCTTAGAAGAAAGTTTGTAGGTATTTCCTCGTGGTCCCAGAATTGTAGCTGCCAGTGAAAGCTTCTGAACAACCAGGGTTTCCAGGGGGTAAATTCTTCACTTGTCTTAGCTCTGTGGTAGACCTCTGTTGAAAAGTCCTTGGAGACTCTGCAGTGGCCATTTAAGTTTCTCAGTTCCCACCTGAGCAGTGCTGGAGGAGATGACAGATGCATCCCTGGTAAGCCGTGCTCGGTGCTGCACGAGAGGTGACACCCAGCATCCAGCCCAGCGTACCTCATGCAGACCAGCTGAGGGTGGTACCAAACAGGGCATGGTGCAGACACCTCTCACAACTGCCACAGCCATGGCATAGGCAAGCACATCCAGGATGGATACATGGTGGGGGTAGAGGGAAGTACAGCAAATTATTTAACTTCCCAGCCTGGGCAGCAGTGGCATTCAGCACACGTGGTTGCTGCTGGAACTCCATCAGTGGAGACCCTAACGTCCACAGTGCTGCAAAGGATGTAGTTCCCATCTCAGTAATTTCCCTTAAGGAACACTCTGCCAAAGCTGCTGTGGTTAGATGTGGGCATGGTGGGCCACTCTCTGCTGTTTTGCACTGTTGCCTTCTGTATCATCTACTCCCCTTTTCATGTGACATTTTTGTTGTTCATTTTGGCTTCTCTTTGAAACATGATTCTTCTTTTTTGTTTATCCTTTTTTCCAGATTTGTCAAAATCACTTGTTAGTCAAATATTTATTATCATGATGTCAATCAATACTAATACTTTTTTATTTTTATAGCATCCTACAATCTGTGTCTTTTTCCCTTTCACTCCCTCTCTTTCTTCTTTCTTTTCCCATGCTGTCCCAGTTTTTCTCCCTTTGCCTTGCATGACACCATTCCTTTTCTGTCGCTACTCAGTTGGTAACAGAAGGCAGCATCACACACCCAGGGGACCCCTGCATCCCTGAATCTGGCTTTGGAGTATGAACACAAAACAGTGGTTCAGCAGATCAACAGAAAGTATTATAATACTTTCTGTGTCTTCTATCATACTTATCATTACACTTAAATGTATTCATTATCATACCTTTTTGTGAGTTGCTACTATCTTTATTTTACAAATGGGTAAATGTCATAAGGAAAAATTATGTGTCAGATCTTACACATATTTGGAATACTAAAGCTCAGATGTGAGGTCCACTGAAATCAGTTATTCTGAAAGTTGCATGCAGACCGATGAAGGTTTTCAGTAGGACTTTTGAAAGTCAAGAGGATGGCCACAGCATTATATGGATAAATCACTAGGGATGTGACTTTAAGTGATTTAAAATTCCCCCAAGACTCTTTTTTACACCAGGCATAACTACTGGGTATTATGTAGTTCTTATGGACATAGATCAAACATCTCCATATTGATCAGTTTTATTCCCATACCTTCAAACTATTCAGCAATAACACCAATATTTCAAATCTCTTCCCCAGCAGTTGAATGCTTCATTTCTAGTTCTGTATTCTTCAGGGTTTTTTAAGCACTTCTGGTGTTCAAGGGATTCCGCTTCTCCCTCTCAATTTCAGTCATTTGGCAATTGCAATGCACTTATGTAGTTATGGGTACTGTGAATGCCTCTCATTCTTGTTTCTCACATGCTATCTCACCCACTCTGATTTTTTATCTTTCCCTGTTTATATTATAATGGGGCCACATATTCAGCTGCTGAAAATCAGCTTGCACATGAATTAACCTTGGGCAGTCAGAATGTATGGGCTTCTTCAAAATAGCATCCTGGGAATTAACCTCATACTTGGTCTTTCCCACATATATATTTCCAAGAGGAAGGCAGTGATGTGACATTCTGTGAACTGGATATTAACATCGCATGCTGTACTCCATTCCCAGTTTTAAGCCAGTATTTATTTGGTTTATAATTCTGAGATGAGATTCACTTATATTTTCTTGTTTGGCACGCAGTTGGTTTTGACACAGTAATTAAGAGTCAGCACACTCCAAAGCACCCAGCTAATTATTGAACCCTCTCAAGCAAGGGAAACAGTAAATTATCTGAGCAGTGGAAAGGGAAATAGGTCAGTTGAAAAATATGTTTTTATGAGCTGATATTGGATTTGACAATACAGATGCTGGCAAGAATGAAAGGAATCCCAGTTCGGTTTTGAAAAAGGTATATTTTTCACAGAGAACATCTCTTCTGGGAGCCCTTAATTTAATGTACCTTTGTTTCCTATTTTAACAAAACAATTTGCCATTAACACTATGCCAGCCAGACTTACATTTTTCTAAGAAAAACCTCTTTGTCCTGAAGTATTTTGTGGCCCAAAGAGGAGGAAATTGGCTGTGATATTTCAGTTTTTCCATTCTAAGGGGAAAATGGTCAAAGGTCTAAAAATATCCATGAAAAACACCCTCTTTCTCATCACTGTAATATACCATAAGCTATGTGACAACATTTCTTTCTGAGACTAACATTGTTTTTAATCAGCTAAATCTGCAATGAGTCTGTCTTCACTGTAGAACTGCTGACTCAAGTAAAAATTTTGTTTACCTGACTAATTTGATGACCTACTCTGAGCTACAGTGTCTCCAGTTCATCCTGCTACTTTTGCCTGAACACAAATGACGGTTGTCCTGAATTGTGTATTCATCGGGGGGGAAAAGCTCAGCAGGCTTTGTGCTGTGGGGCTGTTTCTGTTAGGCACTGTTCATCTCCATTCTCTATTTGATCATCCATCCTACAGGAATATTGAAAGTATATTAATATATTTTTTGGTCTGTGGCCATGACTGGACAAGTGAGGTAGACGGTACATGTAAGTAAGATTAAGAAAATGCATCCTGTGATGGATTAATGCCAAGGAGTGTGTTATGGAGGTCAAAGATGGGGGCCTCATCATTATCACCCAGCAGAACTCAAAGGGGGTCTTGGTATTCCGATTATTCCCCCAGCAGTGAATTCAGACATGTGAGTGAATCACAATGTACTTGTTTATTGTCAGCTCAGAAAAAATAAAGCGAGACTGGTTTATGTGTAGACTGAGGCCAGTGTGGAGACATTCCTAGACAGGGTGGAGCCCACAAGGCGAGCGGTGCTGCCACTGGGGAGGGAGCAGGTCCCAGTTTGCACTGAAGCTGGAGACAGAGCTTCATGATATTATCTATTCTGTAGTGAAATTTGCTTAGGAGGTTTTGCTCCTTATCTCCCTACCTCACAGCCTGGGCCACTCAGTCCTGCCTGACAGCTTCCTGCCTGTCCTCAATTGTGCTGCTACAAATAAGTGTGGGGTCAGGCTATTGAGTAGGTTAAAAATAGCTTTCCAAAATAATTTTGCATTTTTGAGTTTTAAACCAAAGCCATTTCAGCTGCCTGATTTTACAGAGAACCTCTAAAAGTACCTATATAAGCACAACTGACATGGTAACAAACAGACCTACTGAGAGGGAACTTAGCTTCTCAAATCTAAAACAAATGTGTCATGGAACTATACACAAAAAAACCTTGCCACCTTGCTGGTGAAGGAAAAGCACAGGGGCTCTACTTTCCACCATTATCAAAATTGTAATGAATACAAACATTCACTAAATTTCAATGAATCACACTGCCCCAATGGATCAAGGTCAGACAGGGCAATGCATTGAAATAAATGGAAGTTTTGCCTCTCCTTTGTTATGAGCTAAGATTAGCCTAGAGAAATGAGGATCATGGGTGACCTCATCGCTCTCTACAACTCCCTTAAAAGACAGTGTAGCAGGTAACCAGTAACAGGACAGGAGGAAACAGCCTCAAGCCGTGCCAGGGGAGGTTCAGGCTGGACATCAGGAGGAAATTCTTCACTGAAAGGGTTGTCAGGTTGGAATGGGCTGCTCAGGGAGATGGTGGAGTCACCATCCTTGGAGGTGTTCAGGGAACAGCTGGACATAGCAATCAGCACCACAGAATAGTTGACAAAGTGACGACCAGGGGTTGGACGTGATTATCTCAGAGGTCTCTTCCAACCTAAATGATTCCATGATTTTGTGAGATTTTTTCACTATATTTTCTTTAGAGAAGGACTTGGAGTTTTAATATAGACTAGTGTTTGAACATAGATTATATTTTACCATATATCCACATTGAATCTGGATCATGTGACTATTGAGAGACTGGGGAAGGATGCCAAGAGTCCCATCTAGATAAGCTCTCTGTCCTGAGGTGGGCTCACTCATACCTACAGTCTTCCTAGCATTATTTGCCTAAACCATTTTTTGACAAAACTTTATTTTAAAATCCATACATCTTCTTAGGTAATCTATTCCAGTGTTTAGCTGAGGAATTTCCTCATCACCTAGTCATGTTTGACACACAAGCAATGTTTCATAGCCACACATCAGTACTGATGAATACAATTCCCAGTGGAAACAGCAGTGGCAGCAACACAGAAACTTGGCATGTCTCTGATGTTTGTTCCTTTTACTTTAGACAAATGAACCCCGAGACTTAGTGAATATAGTTAAATACAGTTGGGGTTGCTGATACTTCTCTGCATACATTAACTCAAAAAGAATTGAAGAATTAGTAATTTTCTCTTAAAGCTGTCATTTCCTGACAGGGAATATTGGTAGTTTACTACTATAATACGTTTACTAGTGGCATAAACACATGGATAGATCTCTTTTTTTCCTTAGAACTATAATATGATATAATCTAGTATCATTGTAGGCCCTGAAGGAAAAGATGACAGTACTACAGACTATCAATTTGTACCTTTAAAACTGAAACCCACTGATATTGTAATGAATGTACTTCAGAAACCAAACTGGAAACAATATATCAGAAACAAGTTATTAAAATGCCTTCATTGAAACACCACTTGAAAGTGCTTCACAGCTTCATAAACAGTCAAAAAATAGATTCTTGCAGCAATGAAAAAGTTTCAATGATGAGATAAACTGCTGTTTCAGAAGTGACTGGAGAAGAAATGAAGGTGCTATGGAGTTTCTATATTGTCAGACAGTACAGCAAAGTCAAGCCCAGGGGAAGATGTGTAGGAAAACTGGACTGCTAGAACAAGCTGGGCTAATAACAGCCACCGGCAAGATGTTCTGGTTTGTTGGCACTTTGCCTTGTCTTGCAATGTCCAAAAAATACTACATTAAAAAAAAAAATCTCTTTTCTGCTTTCTCTGAGTCCATGAGTATTTTTTTAAAAATGAAGGACAATTAAAAGAGTAAAACTAAATTACTTAGATTTCTGTAGCATTCTTTTAAAATGTAACAACATTATGAGGACATCTTTCAAGAGATCATCTATTTGTCAACACTGTTGGCTCATTCCTCCCCATCGCTAAACTTTTTTTTTTTTAATTGTTCTTATTGCAGTATTTGGAACATTTCTCTTTCTTTTTTCCTTAGGTGAAGTTTGCATATATATGCCACAGTTAGCAACTGTGGTTACTATGGCCATTACAGTGAGTTAAGAGAAAAAGGTTTTCAGGGAGCATGTAATCTCCCAGCCATTCTAGCACCTTGGAAAAAGGCAGTCTTTGTCTCTACATTGATTATAAACAGAACCTGAAGTGACCGGTTTGGATACAGATTTCTACATCAGATGAATCATACCCTGAAAGGTGCACTGAGTACTCCTGGTTGCTGAGAGCACTGATTTTGACATTAGTTTTGTAATAACTTGTACAAGTTATTTCCGTCTGTTGCAATACATTTGGATTCAGTGAAGTGTCAGATGAAGAAGCAAACACTTGCATACTTTTTGGCTCTGCCTCAGTTAGGAACTAAAGAGCACACCTTCCCCCCAGGCAAACATGTTGCAATATAAAATGCAAATAGCTTGAAAGAAAAACAGAAGCAATAAAGGAATGGCTCTTTATGTGCCCTAGAGGAAGAGGAGAAACTGGCAAGACATTTATAAGACAATTCAGGGAAGAGTAATTTGACACAACCATGATGACAATCATATTATTGGTTTTAAAAGTCTTGACTTGTCACAAAACATACTTTATTACAGATGTAACTAAATAAACAACAAAAGAACTTAGTACTGACAAGGAAAGAAATTCACATTTAATACATGTTACTTCACATTTTTCTTACAGGACAGTTCACTCAAAGTCAGCTCTTTGAGCATGGTAAATATTTTACACCAAAAAAAAAAATCAATAATGTTTGTATATACAAAAGAGGACAGCTGGCAAAATTTAATCACATTTACTGCTCAACAGCAGTTATGTCAAAGACAAAGCTCTGCTAATAGTTGAGTACTAAGATGGTGACTCAACTGGTTCATAAAAGAAAATAGTGTGGTTACTATAAAATAAAATTAAATTCTGCAGTTCCACTTTGCAACCACTCATGCTGCTGTCCTTATCTCTTTACTATGCTCTTGCTCTTGCTCTTGCTCTGAAATAGCATGGGAGGATTTGTTCTGTCAGGATTTTGTGATAGTGTTTGCAGTCATGGGAAATCTGTATGAGAGAGAAAATGTCCCACTCAGCAACAGGAGGATGACAGCCACAATCCCAACAGGAATGGCAGCACCAGCTTCCTGTGCCACTGGACTGGAGGGCATGTAGTAAGAAGGAGGAAAAGCTATGCTCTGGTTGTGAGTTATAGAATAGAAATTCCAGCTCACAGGAATCAGGACACATACACCAGCAAATATGTAAAAGAAGCCACCCACCAGGAAGAACGGGGCAATGAGAGTTTTGTGAGTGACTCCCATATACACATTTCTCAGAGCAAATATTGTAGCAGCCAGTCCCAGCAAGCCCACGAACATGGCGATCAACAGGAGACCCTGAGCAGCAAAAATTTCATGGGGGATGAAGGAATCATAGCCACTGAATTTATGGCAAAACTGTTCTCTATAGCCAGGTGAGATGTAAAGGTAACTGATGAAGCATACTTTCCAAATCCCAACCCAGGCAATGCCAGAGGAGATGACAGTGGTGTTGTCCACATACCACACTCTCCATTCCACAATTCCCATTGAAATGGTGCACAGGATCCAGCCTATCGTGCCCAGAACAAAGGCAGCAAGCTGGAGGTGTGAGGTGCTGACCAGGGACTTCATCCTTTGGAGCTCTCCTGCTCCGTCACAGACAGAGTTGCCATGCAAAGAGAGAGAGACACTGCAAAGAAACAAAAAATTAAGTGACAAAGGCAATTATTATTTGGGTGAATAGGTGAACTCTTTGGGTGAATAGGTGAACTCTTTTTCTCAGTGAAAAAGAGAATGTGTGTGTAGAGGGAAGATGGCAGTCATCGTCCTCCAACTTTAATTAACTGTTGAAATTTAATATCCATGGACAAGTAATATACAGGTTTTAATTCTGTATATATCATGGTATCACACAGAGGAGAAAGTCTCTCTGATTAGCTCCCCTAAAGATCTCCTTTTCGCATTCACAGAAAGGAAAATTGATGGGTTTTTTCCAAGTTAATGTCTTCTTTGTTAATTAAGCATTATGTTCAAAGATTGTTTAACACATTACACATAATCAGGAGGCCTAGAGTTACTGGCTAGAAGGAACAAAATCTGAGAAAATCCCCAGGTTCCTGACTGTTGCATGAGATCCTACAGAGCAGAATCCGTGCTCCTTTCTCCCATCTGCTGTGGCTTTGATGCTGGAGCCCAGTCTGTACAGCCTTCAGCTTTTGTGCTGTCTTTACTGAGAGCTGCTGGGACCAGTGTCAGACAGAAAACGCCATAGTTCAGAGGCATGAGCAAATGCAGGCCACAAAGTCTAACAACAACCACTGAACCACTGAATGGTCCAACTTTGACCATTTTCAGATTAATTAGCCATGAATGCATTAGTAGAAACATTTGAATTAATCAGAAATGTAACACTGTGCAGGGACTGGAACCTGGATATGCTGCCATTGCTTTCCCATCCTCAAACTTTACCCAAGTTTTGTTTTTTTTGTTTTGCTGCTTTACCTTTGCAAATCCCACTTATTTATAAATTGCCCAGTTTCCCCAGTTTGAATAATCCTAAAACTGTGCTGGAAAGTATTTTAGTAATTTAGATTTAAGATCTGTTTGCTGGCTGTACATTCTGAGTGCAAATTAGGGTTTTATTGTAATAAAAAAAATATATAAACAAATCAACACTTAATTTCCCATGCCTTTTAAACCATTGTTTGAATACTTATAGGAATGACCTGTGACCAGTGAAGATATGGCCTAGAATTTACCTGAGGCCATACCTTTCAGGTAAATCTGTAAGGTTCTAGAGATCTGTATATTTCATAAGTTTTCTAAAATACTTTTTCTACTGCTCCTATTTAACTCAAGACTGGAGAAATACTGTACCAAGTTGACTCTACTAAGATATGTCTGCCACCATGTTTTGTGTACTAAACATTAAAGACTAAAGCAACAATTTTTCTATTTACTGATCTTAAGGTAACCAGATTCAGTTGGCATTCAATCTAGTTGCAAAAATCCACCTGTGGAAGTCTTAAAAAAGAAATATCTTCATAACAATATGGCCTTAAGCAGACAGTGTCCCTCTTCTCATACCAGTGCCCACTACATACTTACTTCAGTCCTGAAGATGATGCCAGCCATGAGAGGATGGGACAGAGTGAGTTTTGATGGCAGACAAACAGAACAAGATGTGCAGTTTTATCATTTTGGCCTCCCAGTTCATCTATGTATCTCCAATAGATTTCCTGTGGGATATATTTATCTCCATTATTGCAAGTGTACATTTAATCCTCTCCAGCATGAAGAAAATTTCTCCAGAAGAGTCTCTTGTATGTTTATCTACTTAAACTGAAACCAGTTTATAAACACTTCCTCAGTTTGCTGAGTTCTTTACAACGTGATTATCAATCCCCCTTTCTAATTAACAGTTTTTACCAGGCATGGAGCACAGTAGCCCTTCTTTCTGTCCCAGTTCCTCAAAACAGCATCATTTCTGTTCCTATCCAGTGCTGTGAAGGTGCTGGACAGGAAAGAGGGTGAGCAGAGGAGTCCTGTGCTGACTCCATTCGGTTTCTCTTGGAATCAGTGGAGCACAGAGCAGCTAAACCTGAACCACGTGAAGATACCATTTTGTGTAGAGCCCATATGTCTGTAACACTTCTTGTGTACATCATAAACATTCATTTAAACAACTTGCTGATACCAAAGTCATAAAAGATATGTCAGTAGGTGAATCCTTATTATCAACAGCTTTTCCAGGTATATTATCAGCATATAACTTCATTGCTTGAATGTACCCAACTGTCTGCTCACAGAAGTAAATGAGAATAAGTGTGATTCTAAGCCCACTATCAAGCCTGCATGTGCTGAGATACTTAGAATCGTGCCCATTTTAATTATAAATTTAAAAATTAAGGAAAGATCTTTTTCCCTTTAAGATTCTCAAGAAAACACGGAACAAGCAAACACACAGGATGAAAGATTTTATGGCTTATACAAAAGTTCTGAGAACACTGGAGAATAACCAGCTAACAAAGATGGGCTTTAGATGAGTTATCAGGTGTCTAGACACATAAAAAGTTGCTTATGTAGGAAATGATTCATTTTGGCTCATTTCTCCACACCCTGCCCACTGGAGCATATTTGATCTAGCCTAGTATCACTGATTTAAGTTCAAAATAAGTACTTTTGAAATCGATGATGAACTTAAATTACAGTTCTCATACTTTTCTATTTTGGAAAATCAAACAGAAGCCTATACTTAATGACCTCCTGGTACTGAGATTCTGCATGAAAATAAGGAACAAACTAGCAAGGTAAAATAGTTACAGGATTTTTCTTAGCATAAGAAAACATGTCAAATTTTTTTTAAAAAAGTTCTAGTTACCGATTGCAGTCTCTATCACTATTATATTAATAATATTAATAAACACACGATAGGTTTTGCTGACATCATGAAAAGCAACAGGTATGTATCACTTGCCAGGATCATTGATTTTAAAGGAAGCCTTTGGGCAAAGAGGATCAGGGGAACTCCTTTTCTCCCTGGTGTAGAAAGATACATTGACTTTTCAGAACTACAGTGGCAAGTATTTTTTAAAAAAAGAAACAAAAAAAAAAACCCAAAACAAAAACAAACCAAGACATTTCTCTTGCAGATGCCAAATAAAACTGGGAGCGAGCTGCAGAGGGCGTCGTCCTCCAGGCTTTCGGCCATTCCACCGACTGTGGAAGGGAAGAATGGAGGGAAGAAAGGAGGGAGGGAAGGAAGGTCACAGCAGGCTGGGGTTCACAGCAGCGCCTGGGTCAGGGCTTTGTCAGCTTTTCCCTCAGCTGGACCTTAGGGGTGACCCTGCACAAGTCCCTATCCACAGGAGGTGGGTGATGCAGGTACTGAACTTGGCTCAAACACCAGCAGTGCCATACCTGGAGATTTCAAGAACAGAGGCATCCTTTTCAGAAAGGAACAATTTGATCTGTCACCAACTTGTCATCGACAGGGAAAAAAAAAACGACAAAAAACCCCAAACCCAAACAAACAAACACCCCCCCCCTTTTTTTTTTTTTTATTAAATTAAAACTTCTAAACTTCTGGTCTCTGTGCAAATGCCCTTTTCAGCCTTCTGGGAGAAAAATGTGAAAGTTCAGTCCCTGCATATTTGAGCTATATTGAATAAAATACAGTTCAAAGCTCAGTTCATATAGCAGGCTGTACTAACAAAAACAGCACTGGCCAGTTTCATGCTTTAGTAATTACATAAATATTTTGAATTAATTTAATTAGTGTAGTAAGGTTACCTGTATGGTCTGAATAATACAATGCTGTGACACAGTCACTAGATGAAATGTCCTAAGGCAAATGAACTCATATTCAGTCAGCTACAGGAGATCTGAGTAATTAGGTGGTGTCACTGGCATGTGGTTCTTGATTCAGGAGCTCACTCAGAGCTGCAGATTTCAACATCCCAGCTTTGCACACCAGCTACTTCATGGGATGGAGTCAGCCTACAAAGGCAATCTGGCCAGCAGGAGCTAACTAGGTCTATGTGGTGTCTATATCAGTGAATGAAAAGCATGTCGGAAAACCATTTTCACTAAAAGAAGTGAGAAGTGGTTTTGAGAGGTGGCCACAGTACCATCTTTCAGTATGCCATTATTTAATCTACATTTTCATTTAAAATTTACTCAGTTCAATCCAACAAGCACCCCAGCAGCTTTTGGGGATAGTCTTTGGAAAGTCTAGAAACAGTAGCTAAAAAACAGAGACCTGCTTCTACAGGCTTCTCACCTAACAGCCATTTTCTCTCTAAATATATCTTTCATTTCCTTCATTTGGAAGGGCTTTCCTTCACAGATATGTTTTTAACTAAACACCCTAGTAAAGTAAAAGCAAGACAGAATCATAGAATCATAGGATGGTTTGGGCTGGAAGAAATCTTAAAGATATCTTGTTCCAATACCCTGGCCATGGGCAATGGCACATCTCACAAGACCAGGTTGCTCAGAGCTCCCTCCAACCTGGCCCTGGATGCTTCAAGGTCTGGGGAGTCTGCAGCTTCTCTGGGCAACCTGTTCCAGTGCCTCACCCCCCTCACAGTAAAGAATTTATTCCCAATATCTAATATAAGCCCACTGTCTTTCAGTGGAAGCCATTCCTCCTTGTCCTATCACAGCTCCTGATGAAGAGTTCTCTCCAGCTTTCCTGTGGGCCCCTTTCAGATTCTGGAAGGCTGCTCGGAGGTCCTCACACAACTTTTTCTTCTCCCTGCTGAACAGCCCCAGCTCTCTCAGCCTGTTTGCATAGGGGGGTGCATATTAAATGTAAATTTACGTTCTATGCAAATTTGCACAGAGAAGACAGAAGTTACTAGTAAAAGGTGATACATGTCAGTGTATTCATCAAAAAGTAGAAACTTGAAGAATCCTTTTATATTTATTGCTGATTTTACTTAAATTAAGCATTGCACAATAAGTAGCTCTTTTTCTTTATGGAAAGTATGTTGAGCCATTTCACATGGACTTGAGGGACAGAATGAGGCATGAGTTTCCAACTCTTAGTTTCAAGAAATGGAAAGGATGCCTGAGAAAGCCATGTTGACTTTCCTACAGCTGCAAGCTTGCTTCTAGGAGAAAAAAAAATGAAAGTAAGCTGCTCGCACAACTGCTAAGTGGTTTCTTAGAGGTGGGTTTGGGTCATCTGTGCATCAGGGTTACCTTTAAAATGACTAAAATGAAATGTTGCAGTTAAATAGCCCAGTTCTTTGCAGCCACATCCCCATCTCCTGATATTCTCAGCAGCAGGAAAAAACAGAAATTCAGCTATCTTTTAATTTTGTCAATACTTTTTCTTCCAGTAATTGTTAGTAGCAAAAGGCTGGGGCTATGATATTGATTCTGAGGGAGGAGAAACCTCATTTACACCAAAGGCATTTCACTTCTGCAATTAATACTGTGTATTCCAAGATGTTTTAATTACATTCAGTAGTCTCTATGCATTGGCTGAGTTTCTAAAAATCACCCTGCCTTAAGTTCCTGAAACAGAGACTTTAAAAGCCCTGCAAGTAAATGCAAGAGAGAAAAAAGCTATCAGACTCTTAATTCATGCATTTAAATATAATTGGGCCTTTCAGGTTACTGGGTCTCAGGCTCCCTCCTGGGGGGATGAAGGCCTGTGCCAGGGACAATTGTCCAGACTGTAGGGTGGCATAAGGAAATGTCCCCAGTCATACAATCACCTGCAAGACTTGTCTTCAAATTCATCATTGCATGGGTTGAGTGCAAGAGGGCTGCAGCTTTCAGAGGCATTGAAGGGAGTTTGCTATTTAGGAGAAGTCCTTTGGTTGTTGTATGATGAGTAATACATTCCTCAGCAGCAGCACCCCCTCTGCAGTATCTCTTACCCCTATGGGACCTCAGGCAGAGCTGGACAGACCAATCATCAACACCTGGCACGTAAGATCCCAACCACTGAAAATGCACGGAAATGTGAGATGGAGTTGGGGCTTGTCATGGAAATTTGTGGAAGTCTTATACAAATCGCATGATCCTTGACATGATATTCAAAGATTGCATTAATGCCTTAGGATCCTTGAATTTGGATGTGTCTAGAAGGGAGCTTCACAAATGGTTTTTATCCTTCTGCCATCACTGTTTCAGCACAGCTCTGGCTGAAGGAAAGCTTTGTCTAAGGCCATCTACTTGCTGTCATCAAGCAGGCTACAAGAGTTGCCACCACTGGCTGATAAATCAGGCTACTCCTACCTTCTTCAACAGACATTTCAAACAGTCAGTGTGGCAGTTCTTTTGTTCCTATTTTCCTAGAAATAAAATTAGCTACCTTTATGACCCATTCCTTGAATACATCTCCCTGACACTCATGAAGTCTTGAGCTCTGATATCTCATGTTTAGATTTTAGCTGTCTCTAACATACTTATTTTTGGTTTAAAAAGACAAACTAGTGGGGCCTAGAGTCTTAGAAGTCATTGTAGGGTACGTCCAGATTTGTAGGGTATGTCCAGATTTAACATGCCTTATGTCCCCTGTCCCTCCAAATGTCAATGTCCAATGTTATAAATTTTGCTGCTTCCATTTATTCACTGTGTTTCAAAATAAGCAAACCAAAGCAATCTTCATTTCTCTTCCATCAAGTAAGAATACATTGAAACTTAGCTGTGCAAAAGTCTTTGTTTATTTCAGGAAAATGTTTTTATTTGCTTTGCTAATAGGATGAAATAAACCCAATAATTTCTATATATTCTCACTGCTTTTTCACACTGTAATTTACCTTTCTGTGTCTGAGCCCATTTTACCTCTTGTTACATAAGGAAACATTACAGGCTGATAGGCAGTGAGATGGCTGTGGGATTGACCCAGGACCCAGATGACCCCATGTTATCAGAGTTGTTACAGATTGTTTGCCTCTGTCTTGAAGGGAGCTCCATTTAGAGCCAGAGTGGAACAGTTTAGAGATATTCCAAGAATGACAGCCCCTGAAAAATTAAGGCAGATAACCTGGCTGTGTTGAGATGGGATCCTCTCAGGAAGCTTCAGAAAGCAGAGGGAGCCCAAAAGCTTGCCTACTCTGGTGTCTGGCACAGAGAAAAGAGCACTAAGGGTTCAGTGTACTGTGTAATAAGTGTAAATAAGGCAAGCACATCTCAGTCCCAGAGAACTCACATACGGCTGGAAGATGAGGCACTGAACACACACTTGGGGCATGGGGAGATGTCATCCAAGAACAGACATCTCCCAGCCAAAAGAACAGGAACAAATGCTTCCTGGAGCTGCAGGAGAAATTAAGAACTCCTGAGGCAACTCGAATATCAGCCTGGAAGTGCTGCACAGGCACCTGGTTGGGAGGCAGGAACATTTCCTGCGCCAAGAGCACGTAAGGAAGCACCTGCTAAAGGGGCACCAGGGGAGCACAAAAGCTGCACACAGCAACCTGCACACAGCAACCTGCTGGCAAGATTTCCTTCATAGATGGGGGAAGTGGGTGCAAGGAGAGCCTTCCAAAATGATAGCAGACTATACTTGCTTCCTAGTAAATGATAGCAGAACTAAAATAAAATAAGCTAAAAAACATTCCAACAGAAGAGCAATGGCTGAGTCTCCCTGTCTGAACCCACTTGCCTGCCAAAAACCTAGGAATTCTACTGCAGCTTATAACCAGCTTAAAGAGAGAGTTCATTATAAACTCTTCTTATATAAAATAAGCACATAATTATTTTTTGTAGCCCATGTAAGCAGAAATTCACTTATTTCCATTTATTTCATGTTTTAAGTAAATATTTTTGCTTTAGATGATGCCAAGCATCACATGCATTTGTAAATTAACATTCAAATCCTGCTCTTGAAAAGTATTATAGCTTAGATGCAGCTTTATTGGACTGAACATCGTATAGTCTACTAACCAAATCCTTTGTTTAATGTAAATCTTGCAGCAGAAAGGGAATTTAAAAAACCCAACAGTATAGTAATTACAAAGGTGTCTTCTTATCAATATCTCTATGATTTAATACTTGAAAACTTAATTCTTCAATTCCCAGTTGGGAAAGCATTCTTAATAGAAACAAACAAATACTTAAATCTCTCCCCATCTGTTCTCTATCAGCACTTCATAAAATAAGTAATATTTTAAAAAAGGGGGACTTACTTCTCTGAGAGTTGCCTAAGGCTTTGAAGCAGTGTCAGCTGGATGAAGCAAGTTCCAAAAGGGAGGTGGAAAAACATGCCCATGTGAATTGTCCAACTTGTTACGCTACCAAATAGGTACCTCACAGTTCCTTGTCACTCTCCCACTAAGTCAACAAAGATGTAGGAAGTCAGTTAATCATTAACATATTATAAAAATATGAAAGCTTTACCATAGGCCATTTATTCTAATTGCTTTAAAACACCAAAGTATATAGATAACTCCCATGGAAATTACAGTTTTCTGTAAGATACTCTTTCAGAAAATCTACCTTTTTGATTACGTGATTTTTCAGCTTGAGACCACCATGATGCCCCAGTCTGACAGCCCGAAAGACACAGAATGCTCATCTGAAAGAGAACAAAGTGATTTCATAATCCTTTCTTTGTTAGATTTTTCTTCCTGTATTTATGCAACTTAAATCAGTGCAGCTCTGCAGTGGAAAGAAATATAGGGGAGAAAGAGGAGCTTTCCTAAGGAGTAAATTCAAGCTGAACTGCTCTCTTGATGAACTCTGGTTAGCAGCACCCACACTTTAGTACAAATTGTGCTATGCTTGCTATCTTAGATGCTTAAAAAAACACACACATTTTTTAAAATTATGTTATGTTTGCCTTGCTTCATGGTTTTCCCATCAATGTAAACAACGGCTCTTACAAATTGGAAGAATGTTCTTAACTCCATTCTGGTTTCTTCTCTTTGAACCCTACTCTAAAACCTGATAAATTCCAAATGAGGCACTGGCTCAGCTGGTTACAGAACAGTGCTATCAACACCAACATTGTGTGTTCAATCTCTGTATGGGCCATTCCCTTAAGAGTTGGACTTGATGATCCTTGTGGGTTCCTTGTAACTCAGAATATTCTGTGATTCTGTGACATTTCAAAGCTTGGCCTCAAAAGACAAGTCTATTTCATAGAAATACCCTGAAATAAGGAGCCCTCATTGAAAAATTCTTCTCATTGAAAAATCCTTCTCATTGTAACATGCACAATGGCTGGTTCATTGCTATCATAAAGAAGGCTGAAAAATGTCATTAATTCATATCCTCCTGTTTTGTGCATCACCTTTAATCCTCTCCTGATGTATTTTCCAGCTGATGCCAGTTCACTGGTTCCTTGTGCAGGTAACGCAGCCTGACAACAGAGTCTTGTCTTCTCCTGCAGCTCACCAGCCTGGGGTCTCCTCTCTGGCTGCTCACAGCTGGATCGGTTGGTTTGGTGCACAGGGAAACTCAGCTGCTCAGGCTCTGCTCTCCCGTGACAAGAAGCCAACAGACACCACACACCCCACAGACCCAGACACACACCCACACACACCCACCCACACCCAGACACACCCACACCCACACACAACCACACACACACCCACACACCCCCACACACACACCCCCCCACACACACACCCACACACACACCCACACACCCACCCACACCCAGACACACACCTACACACACCCACACACACCCACACACACCCACACACACCCACACACACCCACACCCACCCACACACACCCACACACACACCCACACACCCACACACACACCCACACACCCACACACACACACACACACACCCACACCCACCCACACACACCCACACCCACACACACCCCCCCACCCACCCACACACACACCCCCGCCTGGCTGCTGTCATCTGCCAGGCTCCAGGGTGGCCTTTCTGACATCCTGGCAGGGCTGCTGATTCACAAGGACAGCATCCTTGAGCAGTAGGCAGCTGGCAGATAGATTCCTTTTTTTGCATTTCATAACTGTGTGGGACAAAATTTGCAAGCAAAACCATTGCTGATTTTACACATGAAGCTGCTGCATACCCCTATTTGTCTCACCATGCAATAGGAAGGGCATCTCCTACACTATTCCTAGAAGAACAATTCTCACCAAAATCTGTCTCTGACCTATTTCTTCTCAGTCCCAAAAAAACAAGGCAAACAAAAACCAACACGACAACAAAACCAAATCCACTGTGATTTGGTTTAAGAGATCAAATTGTACTGAAAAATAATGAGGTTAATATATTTGTCAGCCAGCATCACTACAGTGAAGTTTAATTCAACTGGAAATCTACAGTTCTCAATCTGCAATAACAACCAGCAGCATAAGCATCATTACATTGGTGAGAAATACAATAGATAAAAAATAGAATGGAAGAAGATAGGAAACAAGTGACAGTATTAACGGTATTTTCTTCTCAGTGTAAGATTATGAGTTCTATAAACATATTCGTTCTTAGTGTAAGAGTGACAAATTATTACAAAGCAGATAGAAATTAACTAAGTTTCCGACTACCTTATTTAAAGGAACACATTTTAAGCCTAAGATTTTATTGTTCCTTGAATGCCAATGGTTAATACTTTTTGAGGCAGAAAACATTTGCTTTCTTCCTTCATGGCCTGCACCCAAAGCACATTGAAATCAATGGAAATAGTTCTGCTGACTTCAAAGACCTTTAGATCAAGGTTTACAATTTCATTGTTAAATACCACAGAACAGGAAATATTTGTTTCAAGTAATTTTTCCTTTTATTTGCTACACATTGAAAAACCAGCCTTAAAGCAGGACGCTGTGCAAGGTACACTGCCCAGCGAGTGGCACCACACAGGCAGCTGAGAGAGCCCCTAAACAGCTCGGAGGCTCAGGTACAAGTACTGTCTCACTTTTTTTGTTTCTGAGACAAAGCTGCTTCTTCCAGGAAGCACAGCAGCCTCCCTGCAGCAGCTTGCCACCCTGTGATCAGTGAACTGGGCATTAGAATTGTTGCATACTCACTCTTGGTCGCTCCCTGCTTGTCCTCAACACATCATCAGACCAGCAACTCTCCAAATCCAACACTGAACCTAAATGTGGGCCTCTAAAACCACTGTTTGAGTCTAAGAAAATTCTTTCTATAAGCAACTTTCCTAACTGTTTACCTTTATGGCCAAACCAAGTTGTCCTTTAAAACTTGGAGAAATTCAGAGATGAGACAAAGACCTCTCCCAAACTCAACACATCTCTCATCATTAAGTGCTCCACAGCCCAGCAGCAGCTGACCTTCTGCCTGTTTTGCCCACGCCTCTTCAAACATAGATTACAAATACATTGTCAACAGCTGCCTCTGAAGAGGCAACTCACTGCCAGCCTCAAGGGACTCCACAGGGAAGCACTACACATTATCAGATACTCAGCTCAATCCCAAATGACACCAACCCTGTTTATAGGTGCCAGCAGGTGCTGCTTATTTTTATAGTTAATCCTATTGGCTGGGAAGTTTTCTGCCTCCAGAGAACTTGCTAATGGATTTGTTGTGATTATGTCATTATATTTCATGTGGTCTTGATTTCTCTTCTCTTCTGTGAAGCTCCAAATAAACATCCACAATGTTCAGTCCCTACTATCCTCTGTGTTTGTTCCACTCGTCCAGTGCAAGTGGGATTTAAACACGTTTTAGTCTAAAATTACACTGAACTTTGACACTATATGAGAGGGATTACATGTTATCCCTCCCAGCAAAAGAAACACTGTTCAATATCCAATTCAGGTAGTACAAGCTAGGGAGACTGTACCTCACTCATGTCTGAACTTGCTTCCTTTCAATCTTGCACAGCACTAATATCCCTAACAATGGTCACATACTTTTTAGTGCTTCTTCTATCCAAAATATGTAATAAACCTCTTGTCCAGCACCTACACTGCTAGTAGTGTCCTCAGAGCCCCTGCTGACACACTAAAATCACTTTATTTTTGTCCTTAACTTTCCCTAGATTCCCTTATAACTGAGCCAGAAGACTCACAGAAACTTCCTATGAAGAATCTGACCCTTTTACCATTGGTCAATTAAAAACCAGGGGGAAGTGGGAGCACACAAAACACAGCTGCCCAGGCTACCTCCAGCATGGGCTGTTTAGACCTTTTCTTCAGAGACCAGCAACTGTAGATCCATTGGAATGGGCTCACTATTAGTTTTTGAAGCAAAATTGAGATTACTATTACAGGCTTAAAAGATTTAAGTGGAATCATTTCACTGTGATTGTATCTCACAAGGGGCTGATTTAAAACCAATAAAATTTGTCTTTGGCTCAGAAAGAAATTGATGGTTTTTTTCCAGAGATGCAGAACACAAAAGCTGGCATGCATGAAATGAAGAGCTGCTAAAATTAGATGCACTCTTGTGGTTTGGGTAGGCTCCTGGTTATTCCCAGATACCCAAAAGTAGGTCATTCAAAGCTTAACAAAGACATTTCCCTCAGACTTGACATTTTAGAGCCAGTTGAAAAGACCACCTGACGGGAGAATGTTATCAACACGTCACACTGGGGTTTCACTCTGCCTTGGCAGTGTTTCTGAGAGAGCTGCAGTGCTACACTGCCAGGCTTTTGTCACTTCACTGCACCTGCTTTAGCAGCTTGTTCTTATCAGCTGTTAGAAGTGACGCGGAAATCAAATACCAATGAATTTTCATTAAAGGAAATGAAAGTCAGAGATCAATAGAAACCTTTAGCTGCTAACAGAGCATGGGGGTTTAACAGCTTTACAAAGCAACTCCCTCATAAATGATGGGAAGTATTAAAGCAGTAGTTTAGGAGAACCATATAAATAACTGGTTGCTCATTAGCTGATCATGGCCATGATCTGACATAGGAAATCTTTAGGATCTGTACTGGCACCCTAAAAGGGTTTCTGTACCTTTGCCCCAATTCCTGGCTACTGTAATAGCTAAACAATGACTGTGATCTTTCATCTGACCAGTACCCTATTCAGATTAATGCAGTAGGAAGTAGATAGAAATATTCTGGTGAACCAGAACATAAGTAAAACAGGATACTGCAGAAAGCGAAACAGATTTCTTAGGAAAACCCGAACAGCCACAAGTGGATGCCAGTGGAGAGCAGGATGCAGCTCTGTAAAGAGCTCCAGACAGGGCAAATTCCTTAAATATGTGAAGGGAAGTTGCTTTTCAACAGCATTTTATTCCAGCATCTCCAGTGCAAAGGCTCTACTATTTATCCTTGTGCTGGTCTGTCATTTACTTGGGCAGTGGGGGAAGGAAGTGTCACACTGTCCCTGCTTTCCCTCAAAGCCCTACCATAGCCAGCTTACAAGTTACAAGGCAGAGATGAAAGGTCATCAATGCTCCAGCATATGCTGGAGCTTGGGACAGTTTCAAAATGTGGGAACAACCACCTGGAAGGTTCTGATAAGAGGGTAATGCTTTTATGGATAGCTAAATTGGTCAGCACAGGAGCACTGGTAGGGAACCCCAAATGTAGGAGACAAAACAAAAGCAAACTTAGTAACTAATTAAACCAGTAAAAGGAGAAGGGTTTGTGGCACTTCCCATAGGTGCATGTGTGGAGAAGGTCTGTAATGGAAGGAAAAAAAATTGTCTGAGCCATGCTGCCTGGAGTGTTCAAGCCAAGGTCTTGCAAACTCCCACCTGTTTTCCTGACCTGTCAGCTCCAAAAGCCATGTTGTAATTACTGCAGCTCTTTAAAGACCCCTGTTATAAAACTATAGGCAATCTAAATATTTACCAAAGTAGTTACACCTAGGTTGGTGACTGTGTAATGTAAGAACAGCAAACACAAAAGGTGGATTTACAGTGACCATAAAATTTTCATTCCCAGTTTCCTGATTTCCAGAGACTTTATGGCCAACCTTCACATTGCACTTTCCCTGTCATTCCTGAGAACTATACTGCACTCCTGACACACTTGAACATTTGCATCTGATTTTTATTTTCATTTCATTTCTGTCTTGTACTTGGGTCCTGACAGGGCTTTGTCTGCTCAAATAAGTCTCATGCTGTATGTGATGCTCAATAGCACACACACGACAGCTTTTAAATCCCAGTTTTGATGAATGAATGCTCTTTGTTATGACATACTCTCTCTACTCTCTAATAATTTACATGAGTCTCTTCTCTCATTTTCCTGTCCTTTGCATTGGATAGACTGTGGGATTAGACACAGTATTTTAGAGAGTTTATGCAGTTTTCAGCAACATTGCATCACAAGTTACTACTTTTCCTGTGTTTTAGCCTTTTTCCTAGAGCATAGAGCTCATGTGACCTGATCCCACACACGTTTAGAGAGCCTGGTCTATGTCATTGACCTGGCCATGTGATCGTCATAATTTTCTTCTTGATTAATTGCTTTGCATGTCACCATATGAAATGAGAATTTGTTTGAACACACCCACACTACCAATTTTTCTCTGTGCAACTTTCCTCTTCTCTGTTTGCCATACATGTTGCAAACAGTGACCATTATCACTGGGCTTCTGTTGTAATAATCACTTATTGGTTTGGTGGAACTGCCCATTGCAAAAATGCTGGTCTAAGTAACTTCACCTTTGCAAAACCAGTGTGCCAATGAAGTTTACTCACCTAGGTTTTCTTCTTCCCTGTTGTGTAAAAATAGGAAGAGTTGGGTTTTTTAAAATTCTTTAATGGGACACATTCTGGTCACACTTCTCCATGGAGTATTTCTGCTTTCAAATTCATTGATGGCCTACCACGAACTATGTAAGAATGTCCTGGGAACAGAAACCCAAGATCCTCTACTCCCTATTGATGGAAAGGATGAATATTTATATCTTCAGCTTCGTGCTCTCTAAATTACGCTTTCCTGGCAGAACACAAGGATCCAACCTCAACAGGAACTGGGTATTGGTATTATTAGTAATTGGTATATTATATTTGGTATAGAATTGGTATTCTGCCCTCAATCAGAAGCCTGGTATTAAATTGAGCTCCGAAGAGGTGGCAATTAGGTAAGCAAAACCCCAGAGAACAAGCCAGGTCACCCATTCTGTAAATGTGTGTTGTGCTGTAAACACTCTCATCTCCCAGCTTGTGTGACTTCAGCATCTCAGCATGTCCAGCTAGGTGGGCTATTTAGTGAATTTAGGATGACCTCAGAGAAAGGATGACTTCTTCCTCGAAGGGAGACTTCCTTCTTTGATGCTCCTTAGTGCCAGAGCTGTTCCAGTGTCTCCTGAGACTATAAAGGGTTGTCACCAATGCACAGAACATTATGGTCTTATACAGTGAGATCTGATATTCCGAAATTCCAAGTAATTGCCCATAACTTTAATTTTCAAAGATGCTTTAAGGTATTTTTACATTATAGTACCTAAAAAGCCTGCCCTAGCACATGGAGACAGAACACTTTTGCTGTTTCACATACAGAGAAAGAAAACCAGGAAATTCAGTGTCCCAAAGCACTTTACCACTGGTTTAGTTTTTCTTCCTTCAGGGCACTGATCCGTCCAGGCTTTATTTGTTTTCACTTCCTTATGATATGTATCACCACATTAGTAAGAGAATGACTGCTCCACCCCTTTCTAGTCAGTGCTGGCCACTTTTGATCATCACAGATTGTTTTCCCATTTTATCTCTGTGTGAGAAAGCTGCTGAAGCTGCAACTCCTGGGAGTGGCAATGAATAGTATTCACAGGACTCATGCCTTTCATATTCAGATACTGAGATAAAAAAATCTTATCTTCCTTATATTGCTTATTATTTAGCCTGCTACTGCTCATTGTATTTACATATCTCGGAGGCATTTAGCAACAACACAAGTGTAATTTATCAGTAACAAACACTATGAAGAGCAGACAGCTGGGAAGTGAAGCAGATGCCGAAATGAAATTATTCTCATCAGGAAGATTTTGTTAATTCCTCTCAGGCTTTTGGATTTCACAGCTCCATCAAAACAATGTTTTGGTACAACTCTTACAAGCAGACATCCATCACCCCGTTTCCAGAACATGTTCTCCATAAGGAGCCCAGCAAATGCTGCTGTCACAAGGAACAGCAGCAAATCAACAACTCTTGGTAACATCGGACCGCAGCTTCCTCAGAGCCAGTACTGGCTGCTCTTACAGAAGTTGCTGGGAATAGCAAATTAATAGTTTAATTAACACAGCTGCAGCTTGGTATGCACTTAAGAAAAAGCTTTCTTTCACTAATTCCATTAAAATATAGGAGCATAGACCTAAAATTCTTGACAGTTCTCACCTGGGACATGTAGCATGCAGGCTTTTTAAATGCCATTTTGCTGGAGATTTTATGTTACTAAGTAAGTTTGATTATTTTTCTGTATCTTCCACTACATCTTCAGCTTCACAGTCATAAATCCAAGTTGCTTTAATTAAAATATCTCCTGTGTTAAGACAATCATGAGCAGCAAATTAAAGTGTTCCAATAAAAGATGAAATGCATTGGGAATCTGGTTGTTCTCTAGTGGCACTGTTGCAGGTTAACAAATGACACCTGGAGCGGAGGAGTTACACAGAATTCCTCCTTCTGCTTCACCGCAGAAGGGATGCCAGAAATCACCAGATGTTCTTGGTATCCCACCCCTGGCAGGAGCCAGCAGCAGCAGGAGGCAATAGGTAATGGCAGTTTGAGGACATGTTTCTTGTTAACTTTACTAGGGAGCAGTTTGTTGCATGGAGGGAACTTGAGAGGAAGGGAGAGCACAAACTCCACCAACACTGACGTGTTTGGCACTAGTGGAAGGCACATCCCAGCCACAAGACCACGTCCCCCCTGCAAAACTCAGACTGCCTCCAAGACAGATATCAAAGCATCTAAAAATGAAGCCATTGTGAGGATTTTTAACACATGAGAAAAAAATTTGCATTTTTACTAGCCTTGTGCTCAGGAAAGGCTCAACTGCTGTGACTAAAATAAAACTCAGTTTAAAATACACAACAGCCCAGTAGCCCACATGGTTACAACCAAGAAAATGGTGTTTATTGTAGGCTGAACTGAAGTGCTTGTAGGTGTGCCACTCTAGCCTGAGTGAGAATTACCTCCTACTACTGAACTGCAGATTTTCCTCTGGAATGTAGTAAGTTAACCTACCTCAAATGGAACAACTTTATTCATAGAAACATTATAAAAGCAGCAGGTAGAAAGAATGAAACCCAATGTTTCACAGGTGAGTTGCTAATTCACATGGGTTACCCATCTTACAGTTTATGGATCATTATAATTAGTTTCATGGATCATTATAATTAGTTAAGTTGCAGACTGGAACTGTGGCAAGTAAATGTGATGACCAATTTTCCACTGCTGACAACTGACAATATATAATCCAGTTTAAAGATGTATTTTTAAATTTTCCTAACATTCTGTGGGCATGATTTGCTCAGGTATACAGAAAAAAACCAATTTATCCTCTAAAAAATCTGCACAATTGAGAAGCCTTTAAACTTCTGCAATGGATGACCAGACACAACTAAAACAGGAGTTGCTTTATACTGCATATCATAAGGGCTTGCTAGAGCTACTGGATTGCCAACAGGTTACTTCAGCTGTAAAAACTGAGACAATTAAGTATGCTAAAATTAATCACTAGACCTTAGGAAAGAACATTGTGAAATGGTGACTCCTTTGAAATCTGAGGGTCTCAAATACCCCATGAGAGAAAATAAAGAGCTGAATTTCAGTTTAAAGAAAGGCAATTTAAAAAAATGCAAATAGTACACAAAAACTAGACTCTCATTCCTCTGGAGCTGCCATCCTGGATTATATCTAATGTCATAAAAACAGGCACAAAAAGGTGGGTCCATCCATGTATAAAGAGAGAGGGAGAAGGGTGAAAAGAAGTTTAGAAAAATCCTACAAATACCCAAGTATTTTTCTTTCCCTGACTCTCTTTTCCCAGATTTTATAAAGACCTTCACAGACAATCACAGACAATTAACTTCCACGATCAAGCTATGCTTCTGTGATCTGTGGTCACCTCTACTATAAATTTGTGCATACGTGCCAGTGTTTCCCCATAAAGCAGAAGATTCTGCAGTTAATCTGAGAACCCCCATTAAACTGAAGTTTCTGTGAAGGTCTTTTAAGAGTTTGAGAGTTCACAAATGATCTGCTCTTGCAAAAAATCTCACGCACCTCTGACTTTGGATATTTCCGTATGAAGTATCCATTCTAAACATGGGGTGAAGCTGAAACAGTGGAATTGCCCAAGCAGGAAAATCTAAACTGCTCCCCTGGCATGTGCTCTCTACATGGTGACAGACCCATTTATTTTATTACCTCATAACACATTTTACCTTTCTGCCATCTCATATCCATACTCCTAAAATACTAAACAGACACAAAGACATTTCTGGTACTTACACTGGGAACTTGAGAATGATTCATTACTCAACACATTAAATAAGCTGTACAATGACAATAAACTACTTCAGACCACAAGACAACTGGCCTAGCCTTGAAAAGAACTATTAATGGGCACCATGAGATAGCCAACACTGCAAAGCAAAGCAAAGCAGAAGCTTTTGACATTAACACTGCACAAAAAAACTAACTCTACATTGAAATATACAGTTTATTTTCTCAGAGTCAAGCAATACCACTTATCAGTAGGTACATGTTAAGTGTCAGGCAGGAAAACTGTACATTTTCACTCTGGGCTGCAGGATCCAAACAGATGGAGAAGCATTGTGGGAATCTTTCACTATACAAAAAGATCTAGAATTGACAACAAGAAAGGATGAAGAAACAGCCATCCCCAGGACGCCAAAGGCAAAACATTAGCACCAGGTTTTTTTCAAAAAGCAACAGTACAGCTATTTACAGATTTACATATAACATTGGGAGGCCATCATCTTCACGTTTCCAGGGTGAGTGATTTTCAACAGTTTTGAAAAAGGAAAGGAGATATTAGTGTCTATGCAACTGTTCTGTGAAAAGGATAATAGATATAGCTTTCACAATATTGCTACCTTTTATTAGAGATCTAAATCAAAGTACTGTATACAAACACATTGTAATTATATTATTATTCTTCACATTTCACATACACATTTCAGAGTAACCACAATATGTAAAATTTTTTAAATGCCACAGATAAAACAATGCACACTTTTCTCCAAGCTAAGACAAGCATAATTTATTTATGTTTAGTTTTGGGTTGGTTATGGTTAAGGGACAGGTTTAAGGACAAAGGGACCAGTTGTCCTAGGAACATAGCAGCAAATAACTGTGAGATGCCAGAAGACTACATTTCTGAACTAGAGGGGAGAAACTAAGGTCAGCTGTAGGTCTTGTAAAATGGTAGCTCCATTTGACCTCAACTGATGCACATCAACATAATTTCCATTAAAATTTGGTCCAGGTATACAAAGTAGTGCACAATAAGGGTGTGTGCGGGGGGCAACAGTCCTTTTAATGTTTGCACCTGTTTGTAAAGGAACTGGTTCCAGAGGATTTTTGTTCCCCAGTTTCCCAACTCACAAGGAATTCACTGATCAGTGCCTTTCCAGTTCTCTCCCCACAAAAGAGAGGATTCGGGTAAGAAAGACAGAAACACTCTTGTCATGCTGCTGTACTGCAGGAGTAGTGGGAAGAGATCTTTGCTCTCTTTTCAACAGATGACTGTATTTTCAACCTGCTTAGCTACAGACTGGCATTCACATCAGCCTTGAACATGGTTTGTGGTTGGGGAACCTATTTGTCTGAGAAGAGATAAATGTTCCTTACACAATGGAAATGGCATACACACAAAGCCTTCCCAGACTTTCTTTGCCTGCAAAACTTTATCTTAATGTAGAACTTGACACTTAAGACACTATAGAATTTTACTGCAGGTATCTATGCAAGTCAGCGTAACCCATTACTGTGCTGCAAACATGAGTTAGCACCTCTTTTTAGAGCTACTGGAAATAATCTAAGTCACTGGCAGTATTAGGAGATCAGCTTAGTGATCTGATACTGTGAACTAACATCCTCTCCTTTATCACTGTTCAATGGAAAAAACAGGCAAACATCCCCCCTTATGTTCACAGTTACAACACAGTTGCTCCAAGTAACGCACAGTATTTACATGGCAGAATTGTTTCTATTGCATTTGGTAGTCTGAGAAAGAGGAACAAACAGCATTATGTAGGTCAACTTCAGTATAACTTAACTGGCTATATAAAACCATCACAATGTTGAGCAACCAGAAGAAAAACACAACCAGTGTCCTTAACCTACATTTATTTCCATGAAGTGTAGTGGGTTTGGGACAAGAATAAAAACATGCATAAAAAAGCACAAAAAAGCAGACGAGCCTTCTAAATAATTTAGATTAAAAATGTTTTGAATAAAATCAGCACAGTACTTAAATCCCGTTTCTTAAATCAAGTACAACCTGGTAAAGAAAATTGCTTGCATTGCATTAAGAGGGTGTACAAATATGTCTTGCAAAATAATTTTAAAAAAATCTTCAGCAAGGTCGGCATTAGGTGATTTGCAAGCTGCTTAAGAAGCATTTAACTAGACTGATTTTAAAGTTTTCTGCAAGGGGAAAGTGCCATCCTATATACAATATTACAAAAAAGTGTCTGATGCCACAGGATCAGAGTGACACTGTATTTCAACCATCTGAATATATTAGCTATAAGATGCTTCCCCTATTTAATGTGTCTTTAAAAAAACATAAAAACCCACTAAATTTAGAGCTTCTAAATGTGTGTGCATTTGTGAATTGCTGTAGGGTTTCCCAGCAGACTGTGCAGCATCTGAACATAAAGGAAGTATATAAACCATTCTAAAAAACATTGTTTGCATGCACAACTGCCAGACTTTGAACATACTGAGCAGAAGGGTTAAGAGCCTCTCCCCTTTTGTGGAGCTTTCTGGAAGTTAAGCAATGAGAAACAGCTGTAGAGTCCAGCAATAAAAATGTATTCTAAAAAATTAAATATAACATTCAAAAAAAAAAAACTGAAAGAGAGCATTATTGCTGTTGTGAGAGCTATTTTTCTCTTGTGCACTTGTTTCTCTACCAGACACTTAAGCAAGCCAAGAGACTCATTTGTATACTTGGAAACTGCCCTATCCCTTCCTTCTTTCCCATTTTTCCCATTGTTGGTTGGACTCAGTGCCCTTATTTGAGCCGCTCAGGTTGGAGGCTGTCAGTCAGACACTTCAGTTGCTCCTCCCCCAGCTTGATCTTGTCCTCAAGCTCTCTCTGCTCAATGATGAGGGCTGACTTCATTTTCACAAAGTGCTCATAGTCTGCTAAGTTCTCCTCGCTCAAGTAGTTCGCCAAAATGTCGAAGACAATGCGCTCTCGACGATCCAGGTTTTCCTTCAGTTCCTTTGCATCCTCATGTTGCTGGGTCAGCAGCTTTTGCTTATCTACCAATGTCCGCTTAGGAGAAAAGAAAAACAGTTAAAAATTCACTGGGTTCACTAGGCTGGGACAACAGCTTCAATGTTCAATTCTCAAGTCTGTTTTATCTACAAAGACATTCCTGAATATTTAGTAAGGTGGAAAAAGAACATGCCTTAAAATTTAGACTAATAAAATGCATTAACAAGCTGATAAAAAAACATAGAAAATCAATGAGAGATGCACAATTACTTTCTGTTGGCCTCAAAAGCATTATTTCAAAGATTCCTTTACTATTTAATAGCTATAAATAGCTGTATACAATATAGTTGCCTTTGAATAATAGTTCTTCAAATTAAGACTTAGCTGCCTTACATCTTCCATACAGCACTGGCACAGCTGTGGTTACAGAACCCAGTAACAGACCAGTTAATGGAACCATTTGTTCTTACACAGCTCTTGACACTGTTTATTTCACAATTCTGCTGCATCCACAAGCCTCCATGATGACATGTGAAATCCTGTGGTCTTCAGACATGTGCAAGAGTGAAAGCTGAGGCAAGACAAGAGAAGGGCAAAAGGGAAGCAAAAGAAAGAGGTCGGCAGAAGACAGCAGCCTCTCCTCCAGCATCACCTGTCTGCACAGCCAACAGTCCTACCTGAATCACCAGCTACGCTCCTTGGGCAGTACATGGAAAGAAACAGGAGCACCATCAATCCAACCTATTTCAGATGTCTGCCTACAAGTGATTGCTTTTTTCCAGTGACAGAGTATGGCTGGCTTACTCTGACATCAAGAATCCTATACAGATGTCTGAACTTAATTAAAAAGTGTCCCTAAGAGGTACCTATCCATAACTTCTAGCTTGGCTTCAGAGATGAATTTTCTTTGAGAAGCTTTCTTCAAATAAGCCTCAGTCTGTTCTAATAAACGTGTTCATCTTTTTTAATTTGCACCTTCTGTTAAATCACACATGCTGTTTAATAAACCTGAAGGATTTACAGAGAAGTGTTTTTGCAGTATATAAAACAGTCTTTTCAAGATGGAAGTATGAGACAAAGGGGTGCAGATCAGTGAGCTTTAATAAACCTACATGTCAAAGAGTTGCACATGCATCCTGTGCTGACTCTTTCTATAGACAGACCAAAGCTCAAGAATGAAATGTTTTCAGATTTGTGCTCTCAATGTACTTAAATTACACAACCTAGATTAATTCAAGATTCAAGACAGCTATGGAAGAAAAGTCAGAAAAATCACACACTATTAGAAAAAAAGTCTAATCTTCCCTTGAGCTTATGCCAGGGGAAAAAAATCCCACTGCAAGTTGCAAGCAGAATTATCTGCTGTAAAGAGATGGAACTAAAAGTTCTCCTGAACTCACCAGGACAAGAAGCAGACAGCTTCAAACCCAGAAGTGTGGCTGGACTGCTCCCAGGGCAGCCTTGCAGGTGTGTGCATGCTGAGCAGCAGTAACTAGCCAGGATCTGATGAATGCAAGAGGGCATGGACACAAAGCACAAGCAATAAGAAGACACTGGCCTTGCTGTGTAAGAGGAAGGGGGGGCTGGTAGTTCTTCAGATGAAACCCCTTTCAGAAGCTGAACTTGAAATACCTGATAGTGTTCCCTGTGGCAAAAAAAAACCAAAACCCACCTATAGCAGAGCATCTGACAGTCAAAATATTAACTCAGCAGCCATTATTTGACTGCTTTTATGAGAAAGTCTGGTAAGCTGTTGCTGGTTCCTAGAAAGTGGAAAGCTATCAAAGCATTGTTTATTAGACAACATCATCTTGGAAAGAAAAATCAGTGGTCACTGGGAATATGCTCCTCAACAATGGTCGCAAAATCCTCTGTTTTGTTTATATGGTACATTAGCGGTTCACAACATATTATCATCTGACCTACTAAAATACTAAAGGACAACCAAAAAAGCCACAAGCATCAGTCTAAACTCAACACTTCAAGATACATTTCATAGTATCATAAAATGGTTTGGGTTGCAAGGCACCTTAAAGATCATGTAGTTCCAAGCCTTGCTCTTATCAGACCAGGTTGCTCAAAGCCCCATCCAACCTGGTCTTGAATATTTCCAGGGAGGAGGGCAGGTACCTCCTGAGGCCTGTTGCAGTGCCTCATCACCCTCAGGAAAGAACCCCTTCCCAGCATCTTATCCAAACCTGTTCTCCTTCACCTACAGGCCATTCTCTCTTGCCCTATCACTACATGCCCTTGTAAAAACTCCCTCTTGTAAGCCCCCTTTAGGTACTGGCAGGCTGCTCCAAGACCTCTCTGGTATTCTCTTATCCCAGCTGAGCATTCCCAACTCTCTGCTTGTGCAGTGCTCAGGCCTCTGATTAAGAGTGCCCTTACTCTGGAAGGGTTCCAACAGGCCCATGTCTTCCTTGTGTTTTGTGCCCTCGAGCTGGATGCAGCACTGCAGGTGGGGCCTCACAGGAGCAGAATCCCCTCCCCTGACCTGCTGGCCACGCTGCTTTTGATGCAGCCCAGGACACGTTTGGCTCTCTGGGCTGCAAGTGCACATTGCTGGGTCATGTTGAGCTTTTCATCCACCAATACCCACAAGTCTTCCTCTCCAGGGCTCATCTCAGTCCTGATGGACCTCTCCTGACATTATTATGGAAAGACTGGTGTCAGTGCATGCGAAGATGAATGGGGATTGAAATATGTTAGGGATTTGGAGTTCTGTCAGTATAAATCTGACATTAGAACACACAGACAATTTCTCACTGTCCTTACTACACCACCTCCTCACCATCTTCCTTTTCCACATCCAGCCAGTAAGCTATTTTTATCACAGCTCTCAAACTGTATTTCCTATGAGCACAAATCATGGTAGCTCCTTCCCCATCATGCAACTGCAACCACTCTTAGAAAAAAGTCTAATGAGGGATTAAATTTCTTCAAGTGTCAGAAGCTTTGATCTGCCCTTTAATAAGCTGTCAAATACTTTCCACCTCAGTTGGAGAGAAGTCTGAACAGCCATTAATCAAGTATGTTGGGGCTAAGCAGCAAAAGCACAGTTTCAGATCAGTCCCAGCACTTACTGGTTCTTAAGTGTGAAATAATGCAACAGGCTGAAGAAACAACATGAAGCCACAGCCTGTGGAAAAAATTCTGTTAGAACACTTAGGTGAACTGTTGGCATTTCAGTCCACAGCTACAAGCCAAAAATCCTACTTCACATTCATTCAACCATAGAAGCAAAACTCACTCGAAACACACCCCCCCTCCACACTCTCTATTTATTTTAGCCTAAGTTTCACACTATCTACATCTCTCCTTTGGTGCATATCTGTATTGCTATCTATCTCCTTCCTAGGTTAGGCCTGATGGGATTTGAAGTTAAAAAAATTGCTGCAAGCAGAGGTGGGATTCAACAGGTTAAGAGCACCCTGAATACTCCTGCTCCTGAAATTTTCACTTCTATTGGGAGTCCTCCACATCACTACCAGGCTATTCTGCCTGGGTAAAACATGTTTTCTACTGAAAAATTCTTTTTGCCATGCCTTCCCCTGTTCCCTCCCTCTCCCCCCCTTTTTTAAAGGCTTGTCCTTCTATTGTTTCTTCCTCTTGCTCCTCACTAGGCATTGTGGAAGGAAGCTGTAGTAGATGAGAAGCATTTTCTTTTTAACAGCCTCACAGATTTGTATCAAGATCCTTATTGAGTATAAAGAAGTCTGCAAGGTTTCTGCATTACAGCACAAACACTCCTTTTCACATCTTGAATTGTTACCATATTTTTGTTAGCCTCCTTTTTATGCTCTTATCAGTGGATTCCCTTTTTCTTTAAACTTTTGCCAAGAAGTCTGTTTTCTAGTATGTTGCACCCCAAATGCACTTTTTCTCAGCAAGCCACTTGTAGTTACAGCATTCCAAGAAAAGAAGGCAAAGAGGAAAGTTTTAAAAAATCTAAAAAAAAAAAAATCTCTCTTACAAGATTTATCTGCACACTATCCCTCATGTTGAGCTCTGCAACTTAGATAAACAAAACCAGGCAAACTCCCCTCTCCCATGAGCTTCCCTAAATGTAGGGATATTATTGTTGGCCCTTCTCACCCGTTCTTCTGGAGAGGTGCTGTCATCCAGGTTATTGAGGGCATTTTCCACCCGGGCCAGACGACCAGACAGGGACAGCAGGAGGTTGACCACTTTGTCAAGGTCACCAATAAACATCTTGAATTTGTCAAACTCATTTGGTTTGCAGACTTCTTTCACAATGGCCTCTACCTCCTCTCCCAGGATATTGTTTGCTTGGATGTCTTCCAGAAGTGTCTCCCGCGCTTCTCTCAGCACCTGCAGCTTCCTACTAATGCTGTCAATAAGTTCTTGCTGTGGAAAATAAAAGGGATAAGAATTTATTAGCATTACTGCATTTTTCCCTGCTTCTGGAAGTAATGTCAGCTAGTACTTTAATACATTTCCAACTTCCATGAGGCTTTGATAACGAGTGCATTACAAACAAATTGCCTGTGTCTAAGGTCTACACCTCTGCATTCAAAGGTTCAGAACATAGCTGCACAGTGCTCAGCTTAAGACCTGTGCTAAAGCAAATTACCTTTGTGGAAAAATATGAAGGTTTCTCACCCTACCAAGAAGCCTTCCTGATTTTTCTCTGAGCAGCTTTAAAGCTGCTATGAACAGCAGAAAGTACAGCATGTGTCTGTGTCTCTAAGTATCAGGTCAAGTCCATAACACCTTCCTGAAGAGCTACACTTAGGAAGATACACAGTACTAGAAAAACATTCCTGTATTTTCCACATGATGGAGTTAAAACTAGGGCACTGTCAAGCTTTCTTCTCCTTCCTGCATAATATTAGCATTCCTCCAATAGCAGTCCTTCCACTCTCAGAAAATCTTAGCATTAACAGTGCTTTACAACATTTCTGCAGGGTAGTCATAATCCCTAGAGCACAGGGAATAAAATCTACTGTGTTGTACAAAGCAGCTCTGCGCAAAGCTGGGCAAAGTGGCTCTGCCAAAGGACCAAAGAAGCATCACTGTCCCAAGCCAGGCAAATACACAGCCTCACTTGAAGTTTGGGGGGCTTCTGTACTATAGCCCCCACTGCCCGAGGTGCACTTGCACTGCCTTAGAAAAGCATGTCAGAAACCAGTCCAGCAGAAACCAGACCAAGAATCCAGACCTCCTTCGATCACCTGTGGCCCCTCTGTGCTACTTCCCTGCATTTGGGCAGGAGGTCTTCCTTCTTACATGCCCATTAGCTTTTGCTGGTGCACAAGAGTTGTAAGTTAGCTCAGCCAGCTGTCGACTCTGAGATCATTCACACCCTAAAAATGCCTTGTTCATTTAAATGTAGGTGCCTATTTGGTATTCAGCTAATTTCAGGTAAGAAAAATTTTTAAAGCATTCTCTAAACATACACCTCAGTGCAAATTCTGAATGAAAATTACATCCTTTAAAATAGTCATTATTTCACAGTACCCCTAGCTTTCTTTTTAATTACTCATGGCATTCTTTAGGAACTCTGCTTTCTAAATGCAAATTGGATTACAAGCCTTCATGATTACTGAGAAACATACTGATAGCAGCTGCTGCTCACAGAGGCCACTGAACAGTCATTGCCAATTTATTTCGGGAACAAAAACCAACACAAAACAAAGTCTGTCATCTTAACAGAAAGCAACTACACCATGAAAATGTAACAGACTTTTTGAAAGTAGAACTTCAACCCATGGATTATCAATACTAGTCTTTTCCTTTTTGATTTAATGTACTCAGTCCAGGTTAATCTGGATCTGGGTTATCTGTTAGCCTTAGTGCACAAAAGATTAAGGTAGTAAGCAGTTCTACAGATGCCTGCTTTACTGACTGATTAATCTGCAGGATTTGATTTTTTCCCTTCTCTCAATGCAAGTGCAGTTTGATTTAGATTATGTAGGTCACAGTGCTACACTCTCATTTCCCTCAGATGACATGCACTGTGCTGCTGCTTCACCATTTGAAACACAGCAAGATACTGTGGTGCTCTGTGTTATTATCTCAAGGTTTTTTCACTTCTGCAACTATGCTGCAACTTTTTAATTAAAAAAAAAAAAAAAGGCACATAGCTGCTCAGCATTTACTGATCTGGTCTGCCAGTCCAGACCAGCTCTCTCAGTTTCCTTATTTAAAAAATAAAGAAACCATTTTCCCAGTAACATCCTGTATAGTAACATCCTAAGCAGATGAAGCTAACCTCTAAAGCAACAAGACTGTCATATCTATTAAGAATTGGATTATGATTGTTGATTGCTTCGTACCCTTATGAAGTAGCCTCTGCATGCAGTAACTGTGAACTCACTACATCCTTTTGCTAACCAGTAGAAAATCTGTACTATGTTCCATATCTACTGAGCCAGAAGATCTGCAGTCTACATCTTCAGACTGGCAGATGAATAATTTATAGCTGTGAATTCTGTACCAGTACACAAGAAAACAATAAAGTCATTCTTGCTGATGTGACTAACACCACAGAATGTGGCTCAGCAGAGCACTGCTCAGGTAGCTCACTGCTTGGTATGCTTTTATGTAAATTATACTCTGCTTTCAGCTCACCACCCCATTCCTAAGGAATTCAAGCCTCAAACCAGACAAAAAATGGTATACATAAATTATTTTTATACTCTTCAGCAGTTGCTGAAATTTTCCTAGGGCAAAGGGGAAACTTTTACACAAGCATACATGGATTTTCCTTGCTATAAAAAGCACTCTTATAGCATCTTCAAAATCTTCAATCTTCAAATGATTAGTATTTTATAATTGTGGTAAACCTACATTAAACTCAGTACACAAGACACACTCATTCCATTCCTGCTAGCTGGGAATACAGGGATTGGCTCAAAAAAACAAAATAAAAAATAAAAGAACAACCCTATATCAAATTCCAATACTTATTTCAAAAGTAAAAAATATTACCACACATTTCTGGTTTGCAGAGCAGAGAATGACAAATACAGGAATCATTCTGCAGTGGAGTGCAATTACGATGTCTCCTAACACAACTACCAGTTTCCAGGAACCAAGAAACAGGTTCTGGGCATATGGCCCATCTAAAACTACTGAAGTCAAAGTGCCATTAAAATGTTTGGGTCCCTAAGAATCCCTTGTTAAACTACTGCCAAATATGAGAAGCCAGACCAAGCTGTATCTTCTGTTCATTTAATAAAGATGCCTTGACCCAGTTACAAAGAGTTTTATATGTTTTCTGACAAGATCCATGATGAAAGACCATTGAACTGAGTGTTCCATCTCCATGTGGAAGAGCAGGGAGAGAAGCAAGCAGCAGGGTGTGTGTGCTAAAACATGTACACTCAGAGAAGATGGGAGGGTTCTGCTAAAAGCCTGTCATGAAAACCTTCCTGTGTCATATGATTAGTGGCATATACTGAAGCTGGAGGATGGATGGAGAAGTATGAAAAGGCTAAACATGATTTTCCTGTTAAGAAACCAACAAAAGTAAATGTCACTCTTGCTTATACAAGTTTTAGTATTTAGTTTGTTGAGCAAACAAGAAAGGTTTAATTTTACCTCCCTCTTATTCTGTAATTAATGAGAATGAAACTAATTGTAGCAAAATCATGAATGTGACAATCATGTATAGCACCAGATAAAACCAAATTATTTAAAACTAAATGAAATCCCTAATTTGTCTAAGTAGTACAGCTGTTGGATTCAGCAGCCATCTAGAAAGAGGGTGAGGGAAGGGCTCCTGCTGCAGCCACGCCATGCCCCTGGCACTGCACAGCACATTGAACTGTGCAGTGCAGAGGGAGGCTGAAACAACACAGAGCTAATAGAAAACACAACAGCCCACTCAAATGCAGTGCCAGCCATGCCTGCTCTGAACCACAGGCAGAAATCTCTCTAAATACAGTCCTAATAATTAAAAATAATTTCTTTGGAACTGGATTATCAAGTACACCCTGGCAGCTGATTTTTAAGCAGAGAGCTGACTTGGACGGAAAAGGTTTGCACACCACTGCCTTACTGGCTTAGGTAAACAGAGTTAAACTACATCCCTTTACTTGATCAAACAGACCATTTCCTCCAGTTTATCCATACTGGGAACAATGATTAAAATATTTTGTGCCAAGTTACTAATGAGATGAATGCAATGATTTTACTGTAGGAAAACACCTTCTCCAACCACACAAATGTCAGATCATCATTGTAGCATCTAGGGAATTATGGTGACCTTTGATCAGAAATAAAATACCAAAGGATGGGGATAAATAAGACTGCTTCCCTCCCTTGTGACAAGCAACTTCTACTGAATCTACCAGGCTAATTAATTATCTCCCACAATCATTATTAATTTGAGAGGCAGGAGAAATAGTTTGTTGCTCATGAAAACAAAGGGGGAGGAAAAGAAAAAAGAAGGTGTGTGTATGTTTCTTCTCTCTTGAGACAAATCCAAATTCTGGACCTAAATTTCAAAAATTTGGAACAACTAAAAGCACCACCAGCTTCAGTGGGATACATAAGCACTGCTGGGTTTTTTTACATAGTGAGAAATAGAGAAGGACCTCAAATGGAAAATGATATTTTAAAAAAACTCCTCAAGACTTTTCCCTTTAAGACTTTCCAAAACATACAATAAGTTGCAATATGAATGTTATTATATGTTAATAATATGTTCATAAATTCACAGGTGTACACTTAATTCATCTCCAAAAACAAACAAAATAAAACCCCCAGAACCAAAAAAGACTGTTTTTTTCCCAAGTGATCCTGCACATCTAGAAGGCCTTTTATTGAAGACTGTTTAGTCAAACAAATTCACATTTAATGCAATTACTAGAACTCAGACCCTCTCATTACACTTTTAGAAATGTCTTTTACCTTCTTCTCTGACAAGTCATGATCCAGCTCATCTTCAGAATCATCCTCACTCTGCTGCTGTTGCTGCTGCTCCTGCATGTCCTTCATTTTAATCAGCAGCTCTGCCTTTGGTGCAGATGTGCTGTAGTAAGTAGAATTGGTTGTCAGGGAGATGGCAGATGGTGCACTCTGCTCCTCTTTCCTGGGAAAAAGTCAAAACTTTCATTAACTGCCTTGACACCCTAATCAATGAAAAAGAAAGAAGAATGTTTTAGAGCCATCATTTCCCCAAGCAAGCAGGGGGTTCAAGAAAAAACTATTACCTATATGAATAAAAAAACCCACTGTCTGAGAATAAAATCTGTATAAATTCAGTATGCTCAGCACAAGTTAAAACTGAAATCATACAGACAATTATACATCATTACAAGAATTGAAATGTATCAATGATATCGCATCTGGAAACAAAATGGAAAGTTACATTTTACAAAGTAGTGAAAAAAATCTCTGTCATAGACAGTATCCTCTTGAGTTGGGATAGTACAATATAAGTATTTAACTTTTTGGTTAGGGACTCATAAACAAACTTCTTGAAAAGGATATAACTTATCAGATAATTTGTATCAAGAAAACAAAAACCAGAACATCTATGTGGATGGAATTGTATTTTTTTCTTTCTTTGATCTCATTCACTTCTAGGAAATGCCTCATGCCTGCTTCAAGGTGTCATCATAAATTTTCATCACACAAAAAAGGCAAGAATATTGTTCCTTCTCTATCCAGTTACTAGACTGGATAATCTTGGTAAAATATGTAATGATGAAATGGCAAAAGTTAATTATTTCTTCAGCTGTCAAAAACTGGCTTTCAACCATGTCTTGGAAATCGTTCATATTGCACAACACTGTTTTTTCTGTCATTAATGGTATCATTAGCAGTATATGCTTGACTACTATTTTATCACAGAAGTCTCAGAAAAGACCCACAACAGACTCACCTCCAGCCCCTATGGAATACTGACACACTCTGGATGAAAGCTTACAAAGACATACCAGCTTACAGAAGGTAGTACTCACTTCTCTTCGGAAATTTTTGGAGAGGGAACTTTTGGCAGAAGCTTCCTGCGCTGCTGAGCTTCTTCTAGGAGATGTTCATCTTTAGGGAATATACCAACCATCAGATCCATTGTTGTTTTTATTTTCACATTAGGATCTAGTATGTCTGCTAGAGATTTATCTCTTCCCACAATCTCTCTGGCGAGTTCCTCTGACTTCCAGTCTTCAAAGGTCTTTTCTTTGGCCTTTACATAGCTGGATGCTTGCGTGGCAGCACTGCTGTCCTTCAAGTTGCTCCCAGGTTCTTCAGCTGGTTGAGGGTCAACTGGTTTGGTTCTGGCTTCTGGCTCTGGCTCTACACCTTGCCTGGTGTAAGCACAGAATCGTGAATAGGATTGCTCAGAAGTGCTGAGTGTTTTAATCTGGTCCTTTTCCAAACCACTGGGTAAAGCAGGAGGCTCCATGGTACTGACAAGGCTCTGCCGACTCTCCTTCTCTGCGCTGCTCTCAGAATGAACTATCTTGATGGGAACCATTTTCACTGTAGTATTGTTGTCTATAACCCTTTCAATTCTGGAAAATAAACAAAATTCATCCTTTGATATGGAAGAACCTTAAATCTCAAGCTGTATCTACAAATCAGAGGGGAAGCCCAAAAAGACAGGTAAGAGTGAGGTATGGACTATTCCTAGCACTGTACCTCAAACCCTAAATCTACACGTTCTTTTCTCCCTACAGGTTTTAAATGGTATTATTAGTTCATTTGTAAGGTACCCTAACATCAGCCTTGTACAATGCTCGTGACACAGGACTTCTGTTTGTTTCCATGAACACGAGGATCTAATCTCAGCAGCCAGGCCCCAGATTTCAGACAGGGCTGCTAAATCACCTTTTACCTCTTTGCTGCCACAGGCACAGAGGAAAATGCACCCTCAGCCCACCCTCACACAGATCCAACAGTGGCCTCGCCTTTTGGCCTGACAGGCTGCTGAGCTGCCTGGGGAGTCTGTGATGCCCTCACATCAATTCTCAGCTCCTCCAAGGCAAGAGACAACAGACCAGATGGGAGCATCCCACAGGCTAGGTTTTTCCTGAGCTACAAGAACAACAAAGAAGCACACATGGGAAACCTGGAAATCATTCAAAACTTAATTACATGGTTAAGAAAAAATCTTCATTTATAAAAATTCACATATGACATAAAAGCTTAATAAATAGAGCCTACCATAGTGTCCCAGTTTTCCACTTAAAGAAGAGAACCCAGTCACTGAAGAGGATAACACACAATTCTGGATATTCTTTTTAAGAGAAGCTTGTAGCAGAAGTTCTGTACTGCACAGCACAAAGGGCCACCTTAGCCATTCAGTAAGGAAAGGTTTAAAGCAGAGGCTAACTTAGATTTTTAAACTGGACAAAAACATGTTAAATAACATTACAGAAACATCTGTAGTATATGTAAACCATATAAGAAACTGAAGACTAGTTTAGTGGTTCTGAGTTTGCAAAAAGTTTAAAATTATTGTCATAATGTGGGTTTGGAACCTCTACAGCAAGGAAAGGAACATTGCCTACTAGCTAAAATATCTGGTTTCGTCTGGCTGGGTAGTTTGCCGCCTTTCAGATAAGTGACCAAGTCATACTACAGCTCTTTTCTAAGCGTGGGTGTGTCACCTTCCCTAAAATAAGCTTATACTTTTCTACTGTTGGTAAAAGCAGAATCTGTTTGACTTAACATTTTTTGTATCTTGTATTTTAAATGTATATTTGCCTCTGAATGAACGTGCAGCCCCCCAGTAAGTATTTACTTTCCACAAGTGCTTTGTGGATATGCTTTGACATACTGATCCAACTCCTGGGACAGGTTTTCCAGCCCATGCTGAACCTTTCTACTCCCATTTCATCAGGCTGTTTTCATTCAAGGGGATTGTCATTTTATAGAGCTGCCCACTGCTTAGACTAGAGCTCCACACCTGCAGATTGGGACTCTCCTCCTGACTGCAGCAGAGCTGGGCAGTGCCCAACCACCACCCCAACCCTTTATTTTGCTTATTTTAGTTACATCCCACACATTTGAAACTCTATTAGAATATGAAGAAGAACATTCTGAATTTGGGGGAAATGTAAGATGAATGCATAAATGTATGGAAGGCAACTGGAAAAGAAGTGAGCTGAGTGCAATTCTTCTCCTAAAATGCCCAGCATCTGTTTTGAGGCTTTGAGTACATTCCTCTCAGCCTAGTCTAATATTTTCCAGAAACTTAAAGCATCATTAAATCAATGGCTTCAGTAAAAGCAAGGACAGTTCAACATCAGGTGCTTCAAAAATTCTGTGTCTGCAATCACTACCCTCCTGATTTCTGAAGGTTTTCTGTCGCCCTGATTCTTAAGATTTTCTAAAGCCTTCTGAGTTTACATTCTGTTAGAGAACTTTCCCACACAACTTCTGTAAACAACACATTGTTTTGCATTCCTTCATGGGGGTGGGGAAAGTTGATGTATTGGTGGTTTGTCCAATGTCTTTGGAGAGGTGGCCCAATGTGGGGCCAATCCTCTACCACCTTTGGAAAAGTATAAAAGTTGGAGTCAGAGAATAAACTGTGCTCTTCTTTACCTTGCAATAGCAGTGGCTCGCCTTATGCTTTCACGTGTCCTGTAGTGACAGTTTTCCATTTGTAGAAAGGCAGCATGAAATTTTTGACTTGCAGCAACCCTTGCTTGTGGACATTCCAAAGCTTAACTTGACCACAAACAGTGCCTTGACTTGAGTTTAGGTTTAGTGGAAATCTACTGATGCACTCCTTTCAGCTTTGCTATTGCTAAATGGCTGTCTTTGGTAAAAGCTGAGTTGTGTACAGCATCAGTGTACAGTACAGCATCAGTAAACCACACAGTAATGTGCCAAAATAATGTGTTTGCCCCACACACATTATTCTGCCTAAATCACTTCAGGAAACCCTGCACACACACTCACTTTGGCCTGCTGATGAACAAGACACTTCTCTTAGAAGAGTACAAAAACTATAAGCTAAAATCATCAAACGTTAGCTGCCCCCAGCATGCAAAGTGGCACGTCCAAACGTCCATACACAAGGAGCCAATAGAAATAATAAGCCAAATCTGATTAACTATGTATTAAGATAAATCTACTTAACATATTTTATTCATATGAAATAAATACCATATAAAAAGTTCTGAGGTGTGGCTGCTACATTTGTTCTTTTTGGCCTGTTTTAGTGAGTAATTTAATTATTAACTGGGGACAGTAAGTTGTGTGCAAACAAGAGCTGTCTGGGCCTAAGAATTTTAAATGTTAGCAAAAGATTCGCAGGGTAAATATTTCATCGTTCAGATATGGGCATATAATTAGGCATACCTCAGTACTCATTTCAATATTAAACCTTAGCAAAAAAGGAAGGACAAATACAATTGCCTTTCTACACATCCTTCATATCTGTTCATAAAGTTTACATTAAGGAAGTCAAAGCAAGACATTACAGAAGTCATTATTGTCATCTACCTTAGCACATGGATTCTACGGTTCATATGACATATTGCACTTTTCATTGTCAATTATATTATTACTACATGTTAAAAACACAGCAGAATGAAACCTCATTTTTTCCTCCAGTTGTAAGAGGAAAAACATCAAGGCCTATTTAGGAAAAAAGTGATTCATGTTTTCATGTCATGAGGCAAAATGGAAAACAGCCCGAGTTTGCTCAACCATTTACATTAGAGAAAAGCCATGCCAACTGCTTTTGCTCAGAGAAGCAACCTCTGCATGAATTCAGCTTAGAGGGTTTTTTTTTTTCCATTCTTTAACCATGAATTATAGTGCTGAAGGATTTATGAAAACCAAGATTCCTGAGCTTCCTGGAAGAGTTTGTTATCTTGTGGGAGAATAACCTTTTATGATGTTAGCAGCATATGACAGATGCAGCAATCCATTAATTTCAGTCAGTTCTCTAATTCTGAGTTTATCTACTCTGGGAAACTACTGACAGTCTCCTACTGAGTGTTCAGTCCTTGTCAACATGAAGTGTTGAGGACCCCTTCATAGACAACCTGAAATGCCACATTTCACTGTAAAAGCAACATAAAACCAGTCATGATTTGGCAAGTGTATATTAATTACTCTGTGTGTTTACAGAACACATGTTCTCACAAAGAATCTAGCTTCCCTTCCCACATCTGCTTTGCCCCTCACTACACTGAATCATGTTTATATACAGACTCAGGTAGGGGAAATGATGACAGGGACTTTTCTGACTTTGCCTGTACTTTCAGAGGAAAATCCCTTAGAATCCTTCCCTTTCATTTTCTAACTACCAGGTGTAACACCTGGGCAGCACAAGTCAACTAAAAGCAAACCACAGACCAGCTGAAGGACATTAGTAGTACCAAAAGGAATTTCACACAAGTATGTGGTCTCTAAAATATGCTTCAATGGCTCAATGCTTAATGAACTTGAAGGATGTGTAAAGAAAAGTAAGAGACAATCAATAATAAGGTCTAACTGGGCAAAAAGTGTTAAGAAAATAGTAGAAGAGTCACATCTAGTACCTGGCTGGGTTCTCATCCTGTAGGGACACAGGAGGTTTATCAGTGAGCTTCTGTGGTGCAAACTGGGGAGAAGGGGACCTTGATGACTCCATGCCAGGCTTTTGAAGATACCGATACTTGGAAGACTCAGACTTAAGGTGTGTTTTTTCTTCTAAGTGCTGACAAACATTCTCTGTGGATGACACTTGCTGGAGATCCTGTGGATTAGCACTCTTCAGTTTTCCATTGAAAGCTGCAGGACTCTGACAGAGAGAGGACTGACTGGCAAAGACTTGGGCGGAGCTGGGGGATGAGGACAGAAAGGGCCGGCTGGCTGCTACCAGCAGAGATTCAGAAGAGGTGCCGAGCGATGGCGCAGAAATATCTGGTCGCCTGTATTTATCTCTTTTAGGTGGTGGTGGCCTCTGAGGAGCAGGTCCACGCTTCTTGTTCAGCAGCACTGGCTCTATCCTATGGTTTTCCTCTCCTTTGCCCCAGGACTGACAGGAGTGGTTCTTGTTCAAGGTCTGTGGCTCAGAGTAGGGCAGGTGAGACAGGCTACAATCCTTGCTCTTTTCATTCACATTTTCCTGAGAGTATCGGTAGTCACTAGGCAATGTCCCAGACCTGCCCCGACTCTCGTGAGGCAGAACTGTAGGTTCTTGCACGAGCAAAGGTCTGACAGAAGACTTCCACTTGTGGCCTGAATTCTGGTCCAGTTGATCACTCTTCTCTTGTGGGTTTTCCCTCAGGGCCCCTGTGTCAACTTGCCTAGAGAAAAGAACATGATTTTAGTATGATGTATGAATTTATCTCCTTCGGTGCAAGGCCAACGCACCAACCCAGGAAGCTTGAACTGAGATCACATCCAACACTGAACACCAACTCCTCCAATCTATGGTAACTGTACAGCACAAAAACACCCTCTCATGTACGGGCACACATGGTGCACCTAATCTAACGTGATGAGTCAAAACATAATGTCAGGCTAAATTAGGGTATGGAACACCACAGGACGTGACACAACCTCTGGGTAACCCGAGGCGCTGCAGGGTGCACAGCTTACTTAAAAATGCACAGCCAAATAGCCAAACACTGGTAGAAAACAAAGCTGTCTCCAAAAGAGGAATTCTAATACTAAAATTTAATTCTCTTCTTGCTCCAAAGTCAGTAACAAAGTGTGTGAAACATGTTTCTTATCTAGGTGCAATAATACTTCAGTAATATTTTAAAATGTGAACTGAATACCAGGAACTTTAATTATGAATCTGGAGGTTGAATTTTTGTGTACGTGCTGAAAAATGAAATGAGAGCAAACAAAATGTTTGCTGAAGCTAAAAACAACTAGGAAAGGGAAAATTGCTATCTCCTGAATTAAGGCAGAAAAAAAAAAGAGAGGTTTGTTTTCCAGTCAGGCTTATTTTAAGGTTGAACTTCTTTTGCCCTGTCAGCACAAATGACAAACAATGGCCAAAAAGGCCTTATCTTATCCTAAATGTTTTTGGGCTTATTCCAGTTTCACACTCTGTCTCTCTAGTCAGGAAACAGCCTTTCACAGTTCCATGCTTGTCCTTTGCCACGAGACACGAAGTACATTTGTGCTCACCAGATAAAGACAAACTGTGGAAGGAGCAGAAGGGAGGAGAAAAGTACCTCTGGAACCCTAAGAGGAGACTGGTTTGCCCTCTGCTTTAAAGGAGGCTGAAGAGACATTATGAGCTTAGAAAACAAGCTGCAACAAAGAAGTCAAAGGCTTCAGAGAGCTACTAATGTAAATTATGCTACTGACAGTGCTGGTCTCTGTATTTTTAAATAGTAGTGATGCACTGCTCAAGCCTTCTTTTGAGGTGACTGTGAAAGAGTTATTTTTCCTAGCCTATTTGTAAAATAAAGTTTACTTGAATTTTCCAATGTAAACATGTTATTAACATCACTGTACCAGTTTTGAGATTGTCTGTAGGCAGTTAACACCAGCGTGTAGGAAAACAAAATTTAAGAAAAAAGCACATAAAATAACTATTAACTTAAAGTCTGTTGTAAATTCAAGAAGAAAAAAATTTGGAGTAATTACATACTGCATTTCTAATTTAATTAAATGAAAACAAATATTTAAAATAAAGTACTATGGAAAGATGACTGCTTAGATGTGGATTCCTGAGAAATCACATACACTATCTTTCCCTCTCTCTTGCTCATGTGAAGTGTTAAACCTTAAAATTCTACTTTAACTGGTAAATTTTAAATTTAACATGAATGAGGATATTAGTGTTGTTGACATTCAGGTTTCTTTAACTAAGAGTAGTTGGTTCAGACAACTTTAAGTTGTCTGACAAATTCAGAGTTAATTCTGATTTACAAAACAGAATTTACTCCTCTTTTAACAGTAGATGAAGGACAATTTTGTGAAATAAAAAATTATGCGAAAGGCCAGAAAGACCAACACTATTCAGATTTAGTTATGTGGCATCTTAGCATCTCAAGAGTCAGCTCATTGTCCCTAGTGACTTCAATGTAAGTAGAACCAGGCCTGTAAATACATCCACTAATTTTAACGGAAATATTTACCCAATGAAGACTACAGGCCTTACATATGAAATACTGTGTTTAAACCAGCATTTTTTCATTGTCTAGACAACCCATGAACAGCACAATCTTCTCCTCATTAGCCCCTGCAAAAGCTCTTCAGGCCTCCCAATTCACCTTCACATCCATAAGCCACAACAAAAAGCAGTGCAACAGATGCTCTCAGGGGCACAGAAAAATCAAGGGTATGACACAAAATGTTGCAGACATCAGTTACATGCATTACCTCAGCCAGTTTGCAAAGTACACCATGAACTTCGCATGCACATCGGGATTGGGAGTGCTGGTGGGAGCAAACAGGACCAAGAACACCACCAATCTGACACATCTGCATATCCAAAACATGTAACCAATACACTCATGTGTATATATATCTATTTATCTGGCTCAAAAGTAATGAATGCTCTAGTAGTCCTGTCACTTTCCAAAACTGAGCAAAAGGACAAAGAATTACAGCAGAGAGAAATTTAGAGATGCCACATTTGCAAACATAGAGATAAAATTCAGAGATTACACATATGACTTCATAAAGCTTCCACAAAATTAATAAAAATTTTGCAGCACCACACAAAATGGGTCTGAGGACAGGTGGTGGTACATTCAACACTGAAACTAAATTACATTCAGTGTGAGTGCATCTTCATGCAAAACATGCTCATGACATTATTTTGAAGAGATGTAAGCTTACTGTTCAGAAAGAAGGAAAAGAAAACAAGCTTCAAGCCCCAGGAGAACAGTGGCAAGAACCTGCAAAGGTGTTACATTATTATCAATACTGAGAAGTCCACTGAGCTGCTTGTTATTTGTCAGTGCATCATGTAATAATATGCCCAGAACACAGCTGATTTGGAAATGAGGCCCATAGGATTATGCAAAGATAACATACCACTGAAAGGAACTTATAATTTGTAACCAAACATCACAAAGTGCGACACAGAACAGTTTTAAATCATCTGAAAACATGACAATTGACTTAATTACTATTTTCATTATAGATAACAAACCAGCCAACATCAAAAGCATTAAACTCTTAGCTATCTTCAAACCCAAAGCTCCCCCACCCCCATAATACAATGCCACAATTACTCAAGTTGCAGGAGCCTTTCTGAGACAACAGACCCAGGAAATCTCATACACATTCCCCACCCAGGCACGGCACATTACAGCTTTCACTGTCAGACAAGTTACACCAGTCATTTAACCCGAGCTGCAAAGGAAGTGTAATTAACAGTCTTATGCTATTGCTAGGAAGTAGTACTCAGTAAGCATGAGTCTAGTACAGGAGTCTAACATGAACCTTTTCTACTCCATTTGTTTTTAGTATTTTGCTGTAGTAGTTTTCATATCTAAGTGTCAGGAGGCAGAAAACCAATATAAGCTTCTAACTGAAAAGAAGGAATTGCTTCATTACATAAACCAGCCCTTCACATTTTTGAGAAGCTCTCGTTTAGCAGAGGGTTCAGCATTCCCAGAGGGGATCTGTGTGGAGAGACAAGAGGCTGAGCACTCATCAGTGAATGCAGGAGGAGCTCTGCTCTGTGTCTTGCACTTTCCCAGTGGCCACAGCCACCAGCATCACTTACTGCAGTGGGGGTGGGAATGTGGATCTCCATACTGGCACAAAGTACTTTCTACCTAAATGGACAAGTACATCTCTCAGTTTCCTTCTGGCTCCCTTAGGTTGGAGAATACACACTCAAGAATGAAATGCAAAGGCCATGTAAAGACTAAGCGGGGCAAAAACCTCCCATGTCTCATCCCCAGCCTGGACACCTCCAGTCCCCCAAGCAATAATACAATAGGCTATTCCAACAAACTAGAGAGAGGTAACAGTAATGTGAGCTCTTGCATGAAGGTTAAACCATATACACATACATTAACCTGGAGCCTACCAGTGGAGCATTTACAAAAATGAATCATTATGTATACATGCCTATCAGAATAATAACATTTTTGGTTGCCATAAAAATCACTTTCTTCGTTTGCCCCATACTCAAGACTTGACTAAATCTTGATAGAGAGACAGAATGATCTAATCCAATGTTGTATCTCAATAAATGAAAGTGATTTCAATAAACTCAATGTGTTTGATTTTTATCTGTCTGATTTACAGTTTCTTGAGAACACTTTAGGCCAACCCAAACAGTGCCATGAGACACTCCAACTTCAAAATCCCAGACCAGATAAGCTTTGCAAAAATGTATTAGCCAACATTTGAAAAATGTATAATTTGTGAAAGACCTGACCTCTGTGCAAAAGTTTCACCATAAAACATAAGCACAGTTATGTAACCAATGATATGTTCTGCACTAACTCACTGGCAAAGGAGAGCAAATGGAGTGGCTGTTTTTGATTTAATTTAAATTCCTTCTCAAGAACTACAAGCTACACTGGAAAAAGGCCTTCATACCTGAGCATGACTCGTCCATAAAAGTCCTCACCCTACAAAAATAAACACTCTCAAAATCAAGGCCACAAATTTGCAGTCCCTTTAAGGCGACCATATGCAGATACTCTGCCAGAAGAGGCAGTCTCCTTCTTAAACACTTTGAGCTTTTTCCAGCATACTACAGTAGGAATTGTACAGCCTCACAGAAAACTGGATCAAGGATCTGACCTGGCTTGAAACAGATAGTTATGTGGCTTAAAGCAATTGGGAAACACAGTCTTTGCATATGACAAAATTCTGTTTATAGGCACAGCTCTTGCCAATACTTTTCAAGCTATGAACTTCATGTGCTGAAACTGTGTTTTGATAGTGTATCTGTCTGGCACTTGGCACACTGGGATCCAAAAGCACTTCTGCAATAATGCACAAATAAAGGGTGGTTTCTTCTATCCAGCATAGTTCTGCTTGAGACAGCACAATGCTATGAAATTAGAAGGGGGTGCATAGGGCAAGACTGTTGTAAATTCAGGAAAAAATCTGCCATTGAATGCCACATTTTAATCGCTATTGATAAGTAGTAACTAATGCATGATGGGTGCCTTCTATGATTTCAGAAACTTCAAAGGTTCAAAGGCATCAGCTCCCCTAATAGGAGGAAGGTGGAAGCCAAGTAGGATGTGCTAGGCTAGCTCAGGTCTCACAAGATACCTGTGTTTAGACAACCATTTAGCCAACCAAGTTTAGCCAACTTAGAATTAAACCTGAGCTCTCTGCGGACTAAACTTGACTCAGGACTTCACTTGCACATAGATGTCTCCCTTCTATTATTTATCTGAATCCTCATCTGAGTCCCATATCTTTTTTTTTTTTTTTTTCCCCAGAGGGTCCACTTAAGCCCTTAAATTGGTTTTACTATTGCAATACTCAGGAGACACTGACAATACAACATCAGAATTTAGACATGCAATGCCAGGGCAATTATTTCACCAATAGTTCATTTTTCTGATGAACTCTCTATCTGCTTTCACTACTGAGTCAGTACAGCACACACTATCCATCAGATAGCAACACAGGAAGCATATTCCGAAGATCCTATATGACAGCTTTATGAAAGTACTTAGAAAACTTAAAAGATAAATGCAGAGAATAAAGAGCCTTCTAAAGAACCATGATGGCTGTACCCTACAGTCATGCCATGAAGAGGCACAGCATATAAGCCACTACAAAGAAGTAGAGCTGTCCACTGCCTTGGTCTGAAGAGACAGTTGATGGCAACTGGCATCCAAGAAGCACTACTGAACGGTCCTGAAACCATGTTAAGATGAAAAGAATAATGAATACTGAATGATGAGAGAATGCTTTCTCTCTCTCTCAAGGGAAAAAAAAAAGGCAATAAAAAGACAACTGAAGGTACAAAACTAGCAAGATATTTCACAAAGTATATCCCACAGCACATCACTGGTACACTACAACCCGTTTATCATGGTGCAAGTCTTGGTTTTTCAATTCTGTCTCTGAAAACCCGTTAACATTATCCATGCCTCAATGGCAGCTATCCGTTTAGTCAGTCACCCTAAATACAGTTTAGTTGTTGCACCCAATGTGATAAAGCAAAATGTCACTCTACCTTAACAACCCTTGCATTATCACCTGGCTTTATCATGGAATAAAATACAGTAACAGGCACTGCTTGCCAGTCCATCAATCCCAGCAGATTTTCTCTCCTGTTCTGCGTGCATGGCACCATACACACTGCAATGAGTTTTTATATCTCATTCTGCCTCTCTAAAAATGTTACCTCTTTCCCCATGGAAATCATAAATAAATAAATAACCAAGAACATGTCCACTCCAATTCTGCAGTAAATAAACAAAGCTGTTGATGGACGGATGTAGGCCAGTCATGGATAACAGCAAAAGATATAGGCCCATACCAAAAAATAAAACCTGATTAAAATTATATTTCTTATAGCAGCACAAGGGCCTTTATGCAGAAAGGAAGAATCTTGTGGGAAAGGGCAGGGGGAGCGGTGATTTCCCTTCCTTAGTTCAGAAAACAAAAGCTCCTCCTCCATTCTGCTGCACATCAAAAATAAACAATAAAAGGTAATTTTTAGGGCTGTATTCTTATTGCTTTATCTACTGCATGCTTCTCCTAGCACAGAGGGGATTACCTGCATGGAATTAAAATTACTTCTACTCAAGTCAGCCAGTTAATATGTTCAGTACTTACACACTGAATTCGATCATCAGAATATCCCAACAGTATAACGAGAACCATCATATTACACAAATGGCAACCATTGCAGAGACAAAAGACAATATTTTCCAACACTGTTAACAAGGAAATCACAGTCACATTAAAAAAAGCTCAAAGAAGAATGATTGTTTTGTCAATTTACTAAAAAACCCCCTACATTCCAGTTGCCACTCCTTTGATTTTTTTTTTCATTTAGACTTTTTTGCCCTGATAAAGCTGTTGCTGTTTTCTTGTTGCTATTACTACTGAAAACAGCTGCTTGCAGCTGAACAAGAATTAGGTAACAGAAGACAAGCTATAAAATGAAACACTTTGTGAATAACAACTAGGTCACCTGGGATTCTGAGGCATTCTCTCACCAAAAAGAACACATAGCTAGCTCATCTCTAAAGGAAAAAAAAATCCTAAACCAGTTGTTTAAATTAATTAGCATGCACACATTTCAATAGCCATCTTTTCACTCTGAGCCACACTCACCGCTTGCTTCTAATAGTCACATCCAATTCTCTTACACTCCCAGCTAACAGCTCCTGCTGCTGTGGAAAAGGTCTTCGTGCAAGCCTGTACTCCCAGTAGCAGGCTTGCCAGGCAAATAACAAGATGAAAAGCTCTTGCACCACCCCTAGCCGAGAGGAACCCTGAGCCTGGCACCCTGAGCCACAACAACGGCACTGCAGCCCTCAGTCCAGAAAACAAGTATTTTCGAAAGGCACTGCCTTCTAATTCCAGTGTGCATGATGCCAACTGTGAAAACAAAAGCTGCTAAAAACGGCGCGTGTGTGCGAGCATATGCACACAGAGCATCTTAGCTGGAATTAACTCACGTTTTCCCCCTATTCTCCCAGCCCATCAGCAAGCAGAGCAGTCGACTGCACTAAGCAAAATAAAATTCTCTACCAAGCATTGCATCATTGCTAATTTGCTACTGTAGCTTCTGCTGATAGAGGCAGAAGATGCAGCCTGTGCTCAAAGACCTGAAGAACAAAAGAAATACTGTATGAATTAACACTGCAAATTTCTGTTCACAACTGACAAAAAATGGTAAGGCACAAATATCTAGCCATTTCATTCATGCTTTAACACTAAAGACAAGACAATCTTACCAGGATTTACAGCTTTTTACCCATATTCACTGGATATGTGAGCTTTGCATCCCTGCAAATGTGCCAGCCAGTTTGAAAGCCTTGCAGAACTGAATCTGTCTCAACCTCTGCGTCTCATTTACTGTAACACAGAGGATTTTCAAAGCCATGCCTCACAACAGCTGGCTTGTTTTTGCCTGCTGCCTATGATTGACAAGTTCATACAAGCTCTGTCAACTTTAACCTTGATAAGTGAAGGCTTAGTCTGTATTGTATGTTACATCACCAGAAACTTCTGACCTCAGGGAAAAGATCTCAGAGACTTCAAAGCTTTTCCTTTCCCCCACCCCCTCCTCCTGGATTTGCTTATTAAAGAAAAAAAACCCAAAAAACCTTAAAAGTCCTTTAATTTTTTAAGGGTTTTCATTTGTGAAAATCATGATCTGCATTTCCACAACTACAGCTCTGAAAGTTTTAACTATTCGCAATGATTTTAAAAGATCAGTGTGTCACTAGGTTCCTTTCTGAACAACATTCAAATAACCAGGTCTTTAATTCTAGAGGAGAGTCTTCATCAACAGCCCTTCAGCCTAAAATTTTTGCATGTGTTCTGTGCACAGGCACCCTCTCTTGCAGGAGATTCTGCAGGGAAAGAACTGAATGCTTTCATGCTGCATGAGCACATTGCCACCCCCACGCTCCATCTTGAGAAGGCATCATGGCTTTCATAAGAACAAAGCTCAAGCTCCTTTCAATTTATCTATGAGAACACATTAAAGACTTAATAGAAAAGTTATGGAAAAGGCTTTAATATGTATAAAAAGATAATTTTAAAGATGACTACTTTAAGAGGAAAATGTTATTTAAAATGCACACAAAACTACATAGAGTAGCTAGACATCTAGTTAATAACCTCCCCTAAAATTTTTCTGCCTCCAAAAGTTGTCTATTTGATTTCAGGCGAGAGTGAGAATGACTTCAAGAGAAAACTCCAGTTTACATAATACAATACAACTGGTTAACAGACTGCAGCAAGTCTGGCTGGCCCATGCAGAGAAATGGAAGCTATAGCTGCCACGTTACTTTTTAGCACACAAAACTTCACTCACATTTACTGATATAAACAGTCTCCTGCGTGACAGCAAACCATAACCATGTTGCCTAAGGGCTTATAGCAGAAAGAGAACATTTCACAGGCTAGCTTTTAGTACCAGAACACCATAAAGCCATTCCGTATGTCAGAAATGCATGAATTGCTACACTGAGGAGACAAATCAGTCACCTATTTCCAATTATGCTTTTCATCAAGTCTCTTAAGGAAAAATAAAATGTACAATGCATCAACACATGATGTTTTGATGACTTTAACCACTGGAGACTACATCTTACATTAGCTCTAAATCTGCATACTCAACTGTTATCATCAACAGGGCTACATGTAGATAGCTGAATTTTAAGCAATGCAACAAAAATGCACATCTTTAGATGGCCTGCATTCTAATCCTATTTCCAGGAAAAGCAGTAATATCAAACCAGAATACAAAAACTAACTAATATGTATAAATTTTTCTCTGTTTCTCTCACCACAAACAATTTTGTGTGTTATTCTTTCACTCACACCCAATTTCAGGATAATGTTTAGGACTTCTTCCAGCTACTCATGCTTGGTAGCACTTACCTTTAGGGGCAGGGGAGGAAACTTTTAAGAATAAACCACCCTCCAACACCTCCTTTTATCAGCCTATGATGGCCTCACATACCCCTAGTGTCACTGCATGCACAGGGAGAACAGATGTGCCAAGAGCAATTAAAGCAAAAATAACTTTACATGGTAGCAAAAAGCTGCAAGTAGAAAAAAAGGGGAAATAAAGAGATAGGATGGCCAATCTCAAATTTAGAAACAGGGATTCAAAGTTCACCTAATAAACTAGAGGGAGCAGGAGAGCCCACATTTTCAAGGGTGTGGAGAATGCACAAATTGGATGGGGGAGAAACAGGGCTGTAGTACTGTAGTACTGCAAACCAAGCACAGGTCTTGGAAGCAGTCCAGCACCCATTTAATGAGCTGCTGGTGAGCCCTTGTGGAGCATCTCACTTATCTGCAGGATGCACACCTGACAGCCGCCAGCTGCCAGGACAGTGAGGAATGGGGAGGCAGTGGCAAGAGCCTGCAAGTTTTAACAATTTATTTAGCCACAACCAACCCCCAAATCCCAAGATAATGCATTTGTGGTGCTTACGAAGATGCCCACACATCTCTCAGCTCACCTAGCCTGGAAGTTTTAAAATGGACAACAAGAGGAAGAAAAAGACTACAAATGGGACAATTTCTTATGCAACTTCTGCCCTGATCCTGAGGCATGAGAAGAATCTGGTGCAAAACTTTGCTATTTGAAGAGCTACCCTGTGCCAGTGGCCATATGCATTTAGATAAGTCTTCTTTGAAAGATTAAGAATCCACACAGTGGTATTTAATTTTGAAAAGGACATTTCCATACATGAGATGAATATTTTTCAAGAGAACAAGCCAGATGGTATAATGCTAAGAGATAACATACAACTGAAAATATAATATATGAAACTCAGAGAAAATGTGTAACACCTACCAGAACACCCAACCACCATTCTTCCTTCCCTCTCTCTGCCCCCTCCAAAGGTTGAATTAAATAACAATTGACAGGAACATCCACCAGAGAACTTAGATCCTACTCAAATGAGGAAAACTGAGAACTAATCTAGCAAAGCAGATGTATAAGCAAAATATGGGAAATAAATTTTAAAAGAAAAGATGATGTACAAATCCTTAGAGGTGTTAGGATAAAAAAAAAAAAAAGAGGACATAAAAAGGCACTTCTTTAAACACAATATCTGCCAAACAGATTATAGTACAATGGTAAGAAAACAAAGAAAATAAGGCTGCAGCAAAAAATTGACACTGTCTCCCCTTCACAACTGCACAAGCAAAGAACAGCCTTTGCAGGAACTATTCTCAGATGTTGCACACCATTAAGAGTGGGTAATCATAAGCTACCTGGGCTGTATGACAATCACCTGAAACTTCCACAGGAAATTGTTGAACTGGGATCTGTGATGCACAGCTACCCACTCGTCTGATACTTGGACAGCTCTTGAGCACAATGACAAAGAGTGTTGGGGGAGGGAAGGTGTGAGGGTGCTGAAGACAAAGAATGAGGGAAAGAAAGCAAGAATTATTAAAAAAAAGACCTCATTTTGAATCTGGAGAACTTCAGAATCATAAACTTAACATCTGAAATAAGCAAAAATGTAGAAATTTTATTAAGAGATTCAGCAGTTGCACTAGTGAGTAAAATTGACAAAGAATAATTTGGGCATGTGTAGAAAAGGTATGTCTTGGATGCACTAACAATCTTATAGTAACTACACATAGGAACAAGAGTGATCTGGATGACAGAGACTTTGGATTTTTAGATGAGTTATAAAATTAAATTTTATCTCACCTGAGGCTCTTAAAAATTTGACTCCCATGAGACAGAGTCCTCACTGGTCTCATCACATCATTCACATCAGAACTCATTAGATACAGATTATTCCAAAAAGGGGTGAAAAACTAGGTGGCAGCAGTTGCTACTATGAGGAAATTATTCAGATTTAATAAATGCAAAGTAACCTACAGGAGAGATTTTCCTGCACCTCACCAACCTATACAATGATGTACAACAGAAATTACTGCTACACAAGTAGGAAAACCTGAATTTCACAGACTGTTCTATGAACATACAATCTTTGTACTTCACAGCAGTAAAAAACGAAACAAAACCCGCAAAAAAAAACAAAGCTCAAAGACAGGCAAACCAGCAGAGGCTTGACAAGATACCCAGCTGCATGGCTCCTGGTGTGCCCTGGTTTTCTGTTCCCCCCTCCAAGCATCTGCTACTGGTTCACATAAAGAAAAAAACCTGTCTAGGTAGACCTTTGACCTGCTTTTAAGCATCAACATCCATCAGCTGCCATTGTGCACCAGTGATTCAAGGTTCCACTGTCTCAGAGTGTGATATTTATAAATCTGTTATTAGTCAGTCACATACACTAGCACACTGAAATGACATAATGGTTCATGGCAAGGAAACTTATACTAATTACAAGTATTCACAAACCTAAGGATGATGAAAGGTTACAGGTTTCTCATATATGAATAGATGCTGTTAGACTCACTCTCCTCTATATGCACAGCAAGAGCTATAATAGGTTTTTCCCATTTTCAAACAAAATACAAACTTTTTAACAGCCCAGACTGTACTGTCATTGCTGTATGTCACACACAATCACTGGTAAAAAAATGGTCTTATGATGCCTTAATAATTTGTATCTCATGATAAAGAGATGCTAAGGACATGGACCTGCTGGAGCAAATCCAGAGGAGTGCCAGGGAGGGGATCAGAGGGATGGAACACCTCTCCTGTGAAGACAGGACGAGAGAGTTGGAATTGTTCAGCCTGGAGAAGAGAAAGCTCTGTGGAGCTTGTTAACACATGCATGAAACATTTGCCAAAGCAATTTTCCCACTGATTTCTAAGAAAACAGCTGGACAAGATCATACTATTTCTTCCTCACACAGAAAAGGGGGAAAACATTTTGCTTACATAGCTCTGGTAATGTCTTGGTAAGTCCTTCAATGCCTGAGACATACTTGTCCTGCAATGTTCTGTCAGGAAAAGTAACTCACAGTTTCAGTGTTAACTGACACAATAAATGAGTAACCTCAGAAGGTCAATAAGGCAAAGTGCCAGGTTCTGCCCCTGGGTAAGAGAAATCCCAGGCAGAAGTTCAGGCTAAGAATGGACCAAGATCAGCCTTGGGAAGGAAGATTTGAGGGTGCTTGTGGACAAAAGTTCAATAATGACTTGGCAGTGTGCACCCCCAGATCAGAAAGCCAAATGGCTACATCAAATCAGTCGGGCCAGCAGGTCAAGGGAGAGGATTCTTCCCCTCTCCTCTGCTTTTGTGAAACCCCACCTTGATTACTGCATCCAGCTCTAGGGTTCCCAAAAGAAGAAAAATGTGGCCCTGTTGGAATGTGTCCAGAGGAGGACCACTGCTATGACCACAGGACTGGAACATCTCATTGAGGACAAGCTGAGAGAGTTGGGACTGTTCAGCCTGGAGAAGAAAAGGCTCCAGAGAGACCTTATAGGACCTAAAGGGGGCTACAGAAAAACTGGAGAGGGACTTTTCACAAAGGCATGTAGTGATAGGACAAGGGCGAATGGCCTTAAGATGGAAGAAGGCAGGTTTAGATTAGGTATTAGAAAGAAATTCTTTACTGTGAGGGTGGTGAGGCACTGGAAAAGGTTATCCAGAAAGGCTGTGGACTTCCCATGCCTGGAGGTGCCAATGACCAGGCTGGAGAAGTCTCTGAGTAACCCAGCCTAGTGAAGAGTTCCCTGGGCATGGCAGGAGGGTTGGAACCAGATGATTTTTAAGGTCCCTTCCAAACTGAACTATTCTAGGATTTAATTATTCTTAATAAAGAAGCTTAAAATAGATATGCAACACAATGCTGGCAAAAGTTCTCATTAACTATTTTAGGAAATGGCTCTTTCGCTACATATAAAAACTCCCAAGCCTTCAAGTATTGTATTTCAGTAGCTCAGTTCCTAGTTCACCTGATCCTAACACTGTATAGTGGTATCTTTTTAATTTTTTTGGCATCACAGTAAAGGAAACCCAAACAAAATGTATAATTACAAATTTATGGAATTATAAAAATCTGTGTAATTTCTAAGAATATTTCCAATTACTAATTTACACCATCTACCATTATAAACACGAGGAAACAAATTTGTCCAAATGTGTATTGTGGAATGTTGGGGTTTTTTCCCCCACTGTTAATTACTCCTCATAGATATGTAAACCCCAACACCTATAATGCTCCCAAATGAGAAAAAGCTAAGAGAAGTAACTGTCTTATATACACATGTACATTTTATATGTCTGTACATACTTACATACAAACATCCATATAGGCATGATACAAATAAACACATACACAAATGGACTACTGGTAATGTTTAAATCCTTTTCCATCTCACTCAGTTCAGAAGACACAAGTTGTTGCTGAAAGTCCTGTGTTGCTGAAAGTCCACCTCCTTCCTCGCACAATAATTTGCTGCTCCTCTTCTTTTGGTGATCATGGAGGCTAGATATTCGCCAGGTGTTGAAAAATCTTCCTTGTAAAGAGCCTAATAAAAAACTTGGGAACTTATCTACAGACTCCTGTTTCTGGATTATCGAAGATTTTTTAGAACATTATACTTGGGCATTTAGGACAACTTAAGCATTAAGAAATTGCTTTTGTTTTAGTTTTGTATTGTAAAGGCTGCTCCTCGGTCTTCAAGAGCTCAACTCAAATAGGAGTAACTACTAATGTATGAAAACACTTAAAAATATTTTACAGCATTTAATTAGAGTTGAGTCACACTGTGGTCCTATACTTGACACGCATATGCTCTTGGACTTGACACCTATTAAATGTCAAAGTATTTTCTGTAGCGTGTGATCTCAGATATCCTTTTTCACTTTCTGAAGTTATGTAACTTTAATCGACATCACAAGAACAAATTAATAGAGCTAAGAGTCAAATGTTCTTAGAAAGTAAATAAAGGCAGTGGCTGTAAACATTTCTAGTAGATGGCAATCTTAAGAATTAGATCATAAAGCATGATTCTTTTGATGTAGAATGACTTATGTGTGCATGTCATACTGCAGGAACCCAGAGACTACTGGTCAGAGTATCCATTTCCCTCTTTAACTTTTTGAAAGTCTATTTCAGCTTAGAAATTGTGGAGACTTCTATAAGGAATGTAATTATATAATCAGTTAAGTCCTTTTACAAAAGCAGAAAGAGAGACATATTTAAAGCACAGATTTCACATCCGTAAAAAGGTAAGCTTTGTAACTAATTTGAAATAGAAAGAGTGGCACAACAAAAATAAAAAAGTTTTTTTTTTTTGTTGTTTTACAGATCAGCTGAATTGTATAATGCTTTTAAGCTGTCCTAAAATTAGGAACATACATAGAATCACATCAACCTCTTGGTATAAAAATACTCATCTCATATTAGATGACTGAACCCCTATAAGTTTGTAACAAGAGTGGTTTGGTTCTTCCATAAGAGATGACAGTGGCTGCTATGGACTATTTTCTCTTCCTACAAAAGTAATACCCTAAACTATTAAATACTGCAGTTCAGAAGAATATGGTACAGATCTTCTAAAAAGGGAGATGAAACAACCTGAATTCATCGAAAGCACTCAGTAATCTCAGAGGGGAAAAACAGAGCTCAAAGATGAAAGAGGTTCACAAACTATCTTAATCAATTCAACATTCACACACCACCCCTCCCACCCCCCAATTTTTCAAAGTACTGTTAATTTACATTTTACATTTGTGTACTAAAAAAGAACAGATAAGAAAATACTGTACCAATACACTCAGGAGAAAAAAAAAAAAGAATCAAACATCTTTATTTTTGTTTGCTTGCTTTTAAAAAGCCATTTGCTGCTACAATATTCAAATCCTTTTCATTCTAGAGTCAGTGCATTTTAAAAAAACTTGTATTTCTGAGGAAAAAAATTAGGGAAGCTGTAAATGGTAGCAATTCAAAGTTTATTTCAAGGTTTTTGGTTTTTTTGTTTGTTTGTTTGTTTTTCAAAACTACTGAAGGGGAGGGAAGGCCAGAGGTACCCTGTAACACAGGACAGTCTTTAACCTGGAGAAAGCACCCATGGACTCCACAGCTGTATCTCAGCTTGGGTTCCTGAAAATCTCATGCTCACAAATGCAGAAGGGCCACTCCCATGTTCAGCCCCATCACACTGACTTTGGTAGCACAAAGGCCACCATAGCACACAGGTCTGAGTAGCACAAATAAACAGCTGCCAGTTATTTAATCCAAACATAAATTTTAAAATAGAGTATTAAATATGCAGATTTAGTTACTATTCATGTTCTAGAATATACCCTGAATTAGGCAGATTTGCTGGCCATTTGCAGATTGCTAGATTTTAAAAATAGAAAACTAAATGCCTTTAGGGCAGCTGAAAAATCATAAAACCAATCCATGCCATGAGGCCAGTTCCTTTTGAGCACAAGAATGCCTTGTAAAAAAGGAGTACACGGAAATATATATTCTTTCCCATAAGGCAGCCATTCATTATCACGCAGTGGTGGTTCACAACACAGGAATTAAATGCCCAAATGAGGGATTTTAATCAGTTAGTTTTTTGAATACAGAAGGCATATCAAGCCTCTGCATTTCACAAAACCTGCTGTAATGCACTAAAACAGCCAAATACCACATCTGAAATAGTATGTCAGAATAGGCTCCAGCTGAAAAAAAAGTTACTGCAGCTGGTGCCCGGCCACGTGACTTTCACGGATTCCATGATCATAAAGCAAGAATTGTGCTGCACAAACACTGCTAAAATGCTGGTAGGAGTATTATTCACAGGCTTTTGTGACTCGGCTTCGGCGCTGGCGGATGGAAATCGTTTCACTGGCCCAGAGGCGCTGCCCAGCTCCCGGTGCCTGCCGCCCGCCCCACCCGTGTGCACAGCCCTGTGGGCTGCTCCTTTGGGAATCGCTACCGTAAGTACAAAGGGTTGCCAAAAACTAGAGGTGGTCTCTTCAGCTAAGCCATAAGCAATGCAAAATACAATCATTTTTGTATTTTGTACATTGCAGAACACACAAATAAATACTAATTTTTTACAAGGTTTTATGGTCACAGCTAGAGTGTATGTTTGCTACAGTTCATCATTTCCTCTCCCTTGAGAGATTAAAACCACTTACAGAACTGAGGAAAGCCTACAGAGGTCCTTTTTTCCTATGCATGGGTTCCCTGTGTTATGAAACCCAGAGCTGTCAGACCTGGCAACAGCAGCGTGTGCACAACCTCAGCTCGGCTCTGGCAGCTGCAGAACCAGCGACTGCTGAAATCACTGCCTACACTCATCGGACCAGGACCAGGACAACCCTCTGCATGCTAGACATTTAAAGGATTTTAACTACACTCTGCATACAGGCACACCTTTGAAAAGGGTTTGAAAACACTGTATATTAATTAAAACATGAATTTACAGAGAAAATCACAGCTCTTCAAACAGTAAAACAAATTTTAGTGTCTTCTATTCATGTACTGTATTCTGTAAAGCCAGAAGAAAAGCAAAGTCCAATTTACAGCACTGCTATGCTTCAGCAGCATGCTGTCTTTGCCAGGGATAATACCAGAAATCTCTTTTGGGCAACCCCAGGACCCCCATCTAACCCAAAAAAAACCCATAACTATCACACAAATAATTCATGCACACAAATAAGAATCAACTGCCTTTGAAGAAAATATAATATACTCAACACTCAACAATTTCTTTAAGCTCACACTAGAGTCCCCAAAAATGTCAGTCCCAACATTAATTATATTATGCACATTGAAGTATTAGGGAGAGGGAGGGAAATAAGGGAAGAAAGCACTGCAGACATTCTGAAATCATCACAGCAGAACTTAACTTGCAGTTTGAGTCAGGAAAAGATCAGATGAGAGAAATTTGTCAAAAAGATTGGTCAAAATAAAATCTTTTAGAGAGAAAAATTAAACACTATACTTACCTTACAGCGCAGTTCCTTTCATCCAGTTTGTTAATGTTAGAGAAAATACACTCCCCATCTTCCTTTAAATTCTCTGCTTGCCTCCTTACTTCAACTGATACTTCCTAAAAGAGGTTTGTAGTACAAGTAAGAAACCAAGTCATCATGTTTCAAACTCCCAAAAAAATCTGTGATTATGGAACCTTTCATTTGTGGGTTTGCTCTGTTCAAATATACATGAAGTCAACAGCATAGCATGTTTTAAGCTTGTTTGGTGTTAAGCAGTACAGCGTGCTCTGTGACCTCCTGCGCTGCACTCCCGACCTGGCTGTGTTCGCCTTGCTGTTCTGCTTCGCTGATCTACAAAAAAGCTTAACTTTATATAAATGTTTGCAACTTCCATTTGGCAAAAACAAATGAACAAAAAAAAAAAAAAGAGGCACAGAAGTTGCAGAAGAGTTGCTCACATTTTAGGAGATGCAAGTATGCACCAGGTTGTGAATCCCTGTGCGAGTACTTCGGTTTCTCAGTAAAACACTAACAGGGCTGTTCCAGAATGTTATTATCTCCATATCTTCAAACAACCCCGCCCAAAGCATAGCTTTGCATTACAAACACTGAACCTACAGGAAATTTAATTGTGTATTAGCACTGGAATAATCTGAATCATATATGCAAAACAACATCTTTATTTACTTCAGTCTGTTGTAAGCATCTTCAATGCACTTATCACCATATTTTCCAGGTGCCTAAACAGGTGTCTGCTTTTTGCCCCAGGAGGCCTATACTGAACTTAAGAGCCCTGACTAATAAACCAGAAATGCATACAGGGAATAGATCATACTATTTTTTTTTCTACTAGGTAGGCAATTATTTAATAATTCAGTGAATTTAATTTTCAAGGTATGTTCCAGGTGAATATTTTCAGTACTTTGAATCTCTATCCTAGTAAATTATCTGCACAGTTAAGTCTGCACATAGAGTTCAAAAATAACTTTTGTCAAACTTAAAAACAGAAAAAACTTACAGAAAGACAGTCTACAACTTTTTCTTTTTTTTTTTGTTTCTTTTTGAGCTATTCTCATTCTACTCCATGTCTACACACACACAGAGGTGACCTGTATGTATGCAATGTTTTTATCAAGAGGGGAAAAAATAAAGAAAAAGTAATATAGAAGTGCTTTGCTTCAATTCTGTTCTTGCAGAAGGTGAGGTTCAACACAGGTTGAACACACTGTGACTCCTTATACATATCAGGCAATCTCATAATAGCCTGAACAACATCTTTTAACAGAAAACTAAAGAGATTTGGTTCCTCTGTTTACTTCCAGTGCCACCTGCCAACCATTGCCTGGCCCTGCTTGGTTAAAAATTAATGTAATATTTACTTGTAAGTTGAACAGACTTGGCATCTCTCTAAGGAACAAATGTATGCATTTTAAATCAAGCAAACTGACATAAAACAAAATGTTAAGCAGTTTCATTGTTGCTATGGCTTTAACATTAACACATGTATTTGTAATCTCTAAATTTTATTAGGCAGAACTTTTGTCCTATATAATTTTGCATTATCAAGTTTAGAAGAAAAGAGGAAATCCATGGAAATTATTAGACCATTAAAAAATTAGAGGAAAGTATGTATTATTTACACGTGGAACACTTTTCTTCATAGTTTCAGAGAATTCAAATAGGGAATACAACCAAATCAATGAAAAAAATAAGTCTGGGTGAAAATTTGAACCTTAAAAATCTCTATTGTAAAAAATAGGATATTAGCAAATCAATCATGTTTTTTTTCCATCTCACTACAACACACAAGAAATTCCTTTAATCCAGTTGTTCTCGTGCAGCACAAACTTTGATCTTCCTCATTTTACTTAAGACAGCTACCTATTACATTTACTCCTTTACTGACAAAAGGCAAACACCATATTAGTGTTACTAAATTGGAAATTTTCATTAAAATTCTCTTTTCCCCTCCACTCCTCTAATGTCCTCCAACACACTGGGCAACTTAAAGCATAATGCAAAAGACACTTGTACCTGTTTGTAGAAATCAGTGGAAGGGGATGATCTAGACCTCTCATGGGTGTACTGGGATTTCCCATGCTGTTCATGGCCTGTATCGAGGATATTATCAGCTGAATGGTACCTTCCTGAGCCCCTTGGCTCTATTGGCTTCCATGGCTCCTTCCACGATGCCTCATACTCTGCAAAGGTTCCCAGGCGCAGCGGCTGTGCAGATTTCCCAATCCTCTCAGCAGCCCTATTGCTGCTGCTATGGTGGACACTATCTTTTGAAGCATGAGTGGTTTCAAGTCCAGCAGAGGTTACCCGACCTCTTCTCTCACACCACAGCTCCTCCCTCTCTTGTGCTTTCCTCTCTGTCCTCTCAGGCTGTCCCTCTGCTAGACCATGGGGACTTGGTTTCTGTGCTGATTTTCTAAATGCAGGCTTACTTGTTTCTTCAAAAAATTTCCACCTGTCTGCAAATGACCCCAGGGCTTCTTCTGATATGTTTGGACGGCAACGAGCATGGCATTCATCCTCTGATATGCCCACCTCATTCATCTTCTCTGGTTCCGAGTATGACTTCAGTTTTTGCTCTGTTGTGAACCTCTTCCTGGCTCCAATCCGAGAAACGTGATGAGTGCCGCTCCCTGTAGGATTTGGTTTGGCTTGTGTAGCCTCAAGGAATCCAGAGACATCTTCAGAAACCAAAGCCAATAATGAAGAGTTGTGACTACCAGTTTTCCGCTCAGGGGACCTGGGGAGATATTCAGCGGGGCTGGGCTCCAAGTCCCGACGTTTGAAGGACGTCGCGCTCAGAACCCTGGCCTGGGCTTCCTTGAGGTGATCTTTGTAGGTGCTGGTAAAGTTTGTGTTGGGGGAGGTGGTGGCATTCTCTGTTGAATCTGGTTTCCAGGTCTCACTGCACTCCTCTGTTTCAGATGACCCTACTAGTGTAGCAGTACTTCTACTTTTCTGCAGCTTTGCTCGTCTCATTTGGATTTCATTTCTGAGGGTTGTTGCAAAACGATCACTCCTTCGTGCCTGTTTAGACAGGTGAGTGTCAAATGAGGTCTGTTGTTCTGATACCACTTCTGGGCTGTTGTCAGACTGTTTTTTCCCTTCCTGAGCTAAAGAGTGCAACATTGGCGTCTTCTGAGGAGAAATCTTGCTACTCTCATCTTTCCCCCACCTAAAATCTTTCTGAGCGGATCTGTTTTCAGTGGCAAGGACACAGCCCTTTACATACTCCTGCTGACCATGCCTAGTTTCATTTGCCTCAGAGCTGTTCTCACAGGTTTTCTTTTGTCCAGATTTTTCAGTATGATTAGGTTTTTTTGATTCCTCTACTACAGCACACCTAGCATCTCCCTCTCTGTCCACTGGGTAATGACTACTGTTGTCACACCTTGTCAGCGAAGATTCAATAGATTGTTGAGGTAGATAGTATTTTGGGTTTGGGGCCATTGTAATAACTGCAGAATTTTCATGAGGTCCAAGTGACAAATCAGTTCCCACTGCAGGTTCCCAGCTGTCGTCCTTGAGCTGTAGTGGCTTTGAGCTTCCCTGAGCAGGCTGTTTTGCTGTCACACAATAATATCGACTTTGTCCAGTGTTGTCCACCTTCTGTTCAGCAGCACTGTTCAAAGAGGAAGTGTAGAGCAGACTGGCTTGGTTTGGACTGTAGCCATGAAAATGATCTGTAGTTAACTCCTGAATGCCACTGTAGGACAGATAATGTTGCTGATCTTTAGGTGCAGCTAAGATTCTTGCACTGTGATAAAAGGTGCTCTCATCACTGTACTGGTGCTGGTGGTGGTAAGAGTAAGCAGACTGTGCGAACCTAACGTCAGTGCTGGACAAGGATGGCTGCAGTTTGTTCACAGTTCCTGCATTACTACTGTACCTTTCGCCAGCTGAAGAAAAAGTGTGTTCTGAACTGAGATCGGATTTGTAATTTGAGCTGCTGATCCTCCTGTCACATGCTCTGGACGGCCGACACTGCTCTGCAGTTTCCAAACTCCAGTCACTCCTGGGCTGAGATCGGTTCAGGGCTGTAAAGTGCTGTGTGCTGGCACCTTCTGAGAACACAGGGCCATGGGCTTTCTCGTGGCCTTTGGTGGCAGCAAAGCTGTCACTACGAAGAGGTGGAGGTGGAGGGGGAGGAGATGAAGACTTCTTCTTATCAGGAATGTACCAGACAGGTCCAAAACTGGATCTTCCCGAGCTAGTGAGCTTGCCATCTGAGTGTTCCTCTGTTCTAGGACCTTTGTTCTCGTATTGGATAGGAGCTGGCAAATACCCAGGTTTGTCCTCTGTTCCACTGCTGTCATTCAAAAACTGGCCAGACTTGCTTCCATGCTTAGCAGTCTCCCAGGGCCCCACTTTGTAAAGCATGTTCTCTGTTGAAGAAGTGTCTGCATTGGACAGAGTGTGGTCAGGGGTGCTAGAACTCGTGGAGAAAGACCCATAGGCTGAATCCCGCTTACTTTGGCTCCCTAGATGATCAATACTACTATTAGACCTTGCAGAAGAAAGTCTTCCATACTGGGCTACTTGGGGAGTGTGGTCCCAGCTGTCCATACTTCCCAAAGAGCTGAATTGGTCAGAAGTGCGATATAGACTTGACTGATCCCATGAGTTTGAAAGGTCATGAGAAGAACTACTGAAGGAAACAAAAAAAAAAAAAAAAAAAGAAAGTGTCAGAATAAATATCAAAAATGACAAAAAAATGCCACAACATAATTATAACCACCCATTTTAATATTGGTTAAAATCCATCTGCACAGCAGTTAAAGACAAACATTATAAAAAATTAAAGTTTGAACACTAAGTCAGAGCTCCAACTTTATACTCCACCACTGATTCAAAGCTTGAAGCCGTAGTAACTTAACTCAGCTTCCCTATGTAAGTTTGCTAGTAAGTAATATGCATTTATCTCCTTGAAGGGTCCCTCCCCACCCTGCTGATTTTGCTGACTTTGCTTACAGAAAAATTTAGTTTGAGCTCCATTAGCTCCCACTTTCCCAGGAAAAACACCAACTTATTTTTCAGCTTCTTTTCCAGGCACCTCGATCTTCCAGCTATTAAACTCACATACTTCCTCTCTTAATCTCTGAAATATGACTAAACTTCTTCAGCCCATTATGTTATTCCTTGTGAATAAGTTACTCCAATAAAGTTATATCCACATCTGTCTATTTGTTTGATGTTTTAACTTTTAAGCAGAGATGCACTAAATGCATTTGTTTCAAATACCACCTGCACATGCACCTTAGCAGTGTGGTTTCAAACCACTCTCAAGTTGATAGTCTTAAAACAACATTCCATTCCATCCAGTTCCAGAACATTGGCAGGCAAACTTCAGGAGGAGATGCCAAAGCAACATAAGCTCTGCATGGCCAAACAATCTTCTAACTTTCCTTAAAGAATCCTTACTGCCACCAGTTTCTCCCTACCACTCTTTCCTTTATAAAAACCTCATCTTTGACACTGTGCTTTCTTCAGGTCTTTTGCTAAGGACACTATTTCAAAATCATGCTGCTTCTGTAACCTTCCTACCCCCATGAGTTTTGTTTCACTTCCTTTCATTTATTTTCTCTCTCACAGTACCACCTCCTGTCAATCCAACACACTGATGCTGAGATGACAGTCTTGCCAATTATTCTCATCACATCCCCTTGTTTGAACTTCACTGGCAGCTCCTCCTGCTTTTACATACCAAATTCAAATTCTTGCCTTTGCATGCAAAGCCCTTGGTAGAAATCCCAGAATTATTCCACTTCCCTGTAGCTATAATTATATGAAGCAGCTATCAAATTTTGTATTGTAAAGAGAGCTGTGAAAGCTAGCAATGAAATTAGATTAGTCCACATAAAAAATACAAAGAGTGATACAGGTCATTTCTTCTGTCAAAAATATTGCAAATGTCAACTCAACAGTTCTTTAGAATTCAGTACTAACAGAATTGGTTTTCTTCCCCCCTACTACTACAGCCTTTTAAACTTCTTTTTTTATACAACATGGTCAAAAGCAATTTATATTAAATAAATATTGCTTTATGCTTATTTTCTAAAAGCATTCCATTAACAAGATACACTAACAATGACCTCATCTTGTGGGGTTTCATGTTCTTTCATTCATTTATTTTTAGCATTTAAAAGGTCTTGCTGAATCCTTAAAAAGGTCTTAATTGTCATCTTAAGTTGATACTGTGTCGCAAGTAAAAAGTATTGTGGTCATTACTAGGATTTTTTTGTCAAAGAATAATGTAAGCCAGGTATTACTAAGAATTGCTGATATTCCCACTCCCCTGAGCACTATGGAGATCATACAACCATTAAGGTTGGAAAAGACTTTTAAGTTCATAAAATCCAAAGAGATACTTGATATTAATTAAAAGAAAGACACCACTTGTGCAGGAAAGCCTCGGTTTACAGGTCTCATGTAAATCTGCTGGTATCAAATGTGAAGCGGAGATAACATCAAAGGAGGTCAAAGCCCTGCTAGAAAATGCCTACTGGAAACCCAGCAGAAGCAGCAAGCACTTTAAAGGAGGACAGGAAGGCATGTTCCTGCAAAGCATGGCCTCCTGTGGTCCTAAACTGTAGGGCAATCCTCCTGTGAGCCCTGACATGGAAGAGAGTGCAGAATCCAGTTCTGTCTGAGCCTGGCTGGCATCCCAGGATACCCTTTTCTCAATGGCTGTTTCAGAGCAGACTCATAGAAGCACCAACACTGCTGGTCAAAGTCTGGTAGGTGAAGTCCAGGAATCATCTACAAACACCATCCCTTAGCCACATTGGCCAGTAAACACCCTTCCCAACCCTGAGGCATGAGCTTCTGCTCCTGGACCGTTATAGAAATGGTCTCCTCTCAGCAACTGCATGGGATTACAAATCAGATGCACCTGACCCTAACTGCCCCAAAGCCTCAGTTTAGGTAGCCTTCTCAAAGCACACTTGTCCCACAGCCATACCTCTAATACCAGAATGAAGCAGCAGAGATGGCTGAGTTCATCTGTACAACCAGGGGCACAGAAAAAACCCTCCTCTGTTATAGTACACCTTACTGCAAGAAAATGCAGGATTTAAACTTCCAGCAACTTAAGATAGTTCAGTTACACTCCTCCCAGAAAAGTGCACTCAACCTTAGTTTTGGATGGGCCGGAAAAAACATTTGCACCATGTTATTAAGGTGCAACTTCTGTGAAAAAGACAGAAGACACACAGAGGGAAAGGAAGGCACCAAAAGCTTTACAAGTTCCAGCTCTCTAGTCTTGCATGAGAGCCTAGTGCTCCCAAAGATAACTTACAATTTTTGCATTAAAGTCACATGAAAAAACCCCATACATATAGTGCTGGATGTGGAGGGCTGGATTCCAGGACCACCCCCTCTCCTATATACTGGCACAGCCTCTTCTGATTTGTCTTCCCCTAGCTTCATCCACCTTTTCAAATGCTCAAATTCATCAGCTGGCAAAACAAAAGCCCCAGCAAAACCAACTGAGCAAAGAAACCTAAAGCAAATCAAACTGCCCATACTTTAACTTAGCAGTAGACAGTATGGACAATCTTCACGGGGTTGTTTTGGCCAGCTGTGCCCCCCCCCCCCCCCCCAAAAAAAAAAAACCACTCTCCGTGCTTTACAAGTGATTTAGTGCATTTTCACTATTTTCACTAGAATGCAGGTAGACACATTCAGAAGAAATTTTAGGCTTTGAATACCAATCTCAGATGCTTAGCTCAAGGAAGGACATGAAATTCCAGAAATAGCCCAGGGATGGGATGCCTGGGCTAGAAATATCCCCTCCTCAGGATATTTCCATTATCTCCTTGCATACTGTTGCTTTCAGCTACTGATTGCTGTGCTTTCCGATCAGCTGAGCCTTTTGTGAAATGCACTTGTAAAGTGGAGACTCTCTGAGGCTGCTCACCTCTTTTGGCAGATCAGCAAGCCCAAAGCACCCCACCGTGCAACTGAGATCCCCAAAGCATCAAAACCTTGGGCTGCTACTATGGGAATGCTGGGTGTCCTCCAGCAGCAGCATGGTAAAAGCTCTTCTGCCACTGAAATCGTCTTGGACAACAGACACTAGGGCTGACAAATCTCCCAAATATATTGTCTTTTAAGTGGGCAGCACAGGTAGCCAAGGGGTTCAGGATGGCAGTGACCTGGGAGCTGTGGTATGAGACTGTGCTAAGGCCACTAAATCTTTCAGCAGCATGTGAGAAAATCTCTTGATTTTATTGTATTAGGATCCGCCAGCAGTTGTGGTTATTTCTGATATGTGGGAGAGGACTGCTCTATTCCCATCCCCTCTTCCTTTACACCCTTCTTGACCAAACCTCATTTTGAACTGTCATGGGACCATTTTTTTCTCTTTTCTAAGTATTGGGACACACCCAGCTCCTATCAAAACACACCTTGAGACACATCTTGTAGTATTTTACTTTCACAAGGTTAAAGGACAACCACCAGCAAGAGCAGGAAGCATATAATGATTTACAGCTTAGTATAGAAGACTCATTAATAGCAGAAATACTCTTTAGCTGTAGTATTGCAATGAGGAACCCTATAGAAGTTTTTAGAAATTTCTGAATTTTGTTTCTATGTACAAGGATTTTTACTGCCTTAAAATCTATAAATCTAAATCAATCCATCTACATGATATTTAAATACAAACTTTAAATCAGTGTAAACCAGCATAAATTGTAATAAAAGTTTCTAAAACTTCTACTACTAAAGTATTACAAAAAACATTAAAAAAAACCCCTTTCTGTCGATTTTATTCAAGGGCAGACAGCAACTTATCTTAAAAACAGCAGGGAGCTTCCTAAGAAAACAGTGTAAAAACATTGTAAATGTTCATCTAAATGTAAAAATTAGATGAAAAAATAAAATAAAATACTGACGTATTAATGTTCTTTTGTTTTGACTACCACGAAGCATTAACCTCAAGAAGTAATGATTCAGCAGAGAATGCACCAAGTACAGAAAACCAAAGTCTACTTCCCAAACCGGGACTGCAACCATACTAATTTTCTGTAATGCTCAGTGTAACTATGGCCCAAATGGAAACTGAGAAGGAAAATGTAACAAAACACAAAAGAAAATAACATCCCCTCCCTCCCAAAAACCAAGAAAATCGTTCATGAAAATGATAAATAAATGCCACCGAGGAGCTGGAAACAAACAAGAACCTGCAACCAGACACAAACAGGTGTTACCTAAGGGTTTAGATTTCCACAGTTAAAACTGCCTGGGTGTCAGCCTTTCTCCATTAGTGTTGAATATGACCTAACAAATATTAAAGTGCTTTAAAAAGTGACTGAAGATCACCGGTTTTACCTCTCTAGACAAGCAAGATCACAGATGTAGGGAAGGATTACAGAAAGACAGTTTAACTAATTAAACCAGTAATACCTTAAAAGACAACAGTAAAGCATTCTGCACTCTCTCTTTAGAAAAAGCCTTTTTAGTTGTTTGAAACAGTATTTTTATTTTCTTCTTCCTTTCCTATTTCACTTTATGATTGTTAATTTTGATGATTACTTCGCCTTAGGATTTACCAGCAGGCATTGAAAGGAAATGCAGAGCAAGAAGCATAACCTTGTGACTGCCTTTAGAGCTAGTTTCTTACCTTTCGATCACATGCACATATCACAGACTGTTTCAGAAATCCACTCATCCACACATCAAACTTCCCCAACTCCCCCTTCATGCACTGCAAGGACAGGCAGCTCTAATAAAGTGTAACACCGCGATTCTGCGTTGGTTGTTTTTTAAAAAAATAACCCTCAGCCACATGAGCTGCGTTATTGTAGCTTTGCTGTTGGAGCTGAACGCGTGTAACTTAAGCAGGGACTCACCTTGCATGATAGCTCGAGTGCCAGGAGGCGCAGGCATTAGAGGGAAGCTGTGACGTGGCTGCCTCTGGTTGACTTTCGGTAAATTTGGTTGCGTGCCAGGAGTGCGGCCTGCAGGTTAGGTCATTCCTTCTGGAAACAACAGAGGCAGAGGGTGCTACTTTAATGCAAACAGTTCAATAAGGTGATATGCAGCAAAAAAATCTACCAGGGCAGCAGTAAAACGTTTCACAGATAGGACAGAGGCATCATGACTTTAAGTGACAGCAAAACTTTCTACATGCATGCCAGTTTTGAAAAGACACCACAATTTCTTTAAAATGATTGAGATGCAGTGAAATGACTTTTTTTTGTTTTTGTAATGGGTGGTGAGGTGAGTGTTTTTACAAGGAACAGAGACTGATACATTTTAAAGTGCCTGACACATATCCAGACATTTAATAGTTAAAGCTAATATTAGACTTAGAACTCTTTTACAAGTTGACAATAGTAAGGCTTTGGTAAGATTTTACTGTAGGTAGGTGCATATGGGAGGAGCTAGGAAGAAACGAGTTAATGAAAGGAAGGATTAAAGCCACGTACATTGTTTCATACAAGTTAGTGCTACAAACAATCATATTAATTCCAGGCAAGTTCTGCTTCAGCTTTTGAAATGTTTGGCATCCCAGATACGCAGGGAGGTTTTGTTTGTTTTGGTGTTTTCTGGGATTGTTTTTTAAAGAATACAGCTCAGTATCAGTTCAGGGAATCATGTAAGTCCCCAATATCTACTTGGATATCACCTCCAAATGTTCCTGCTCACCTAACAGAGGAGATCCCTTCTAAGTACCAACAGTAGGTTGTTCTTAGAGCTTTGCACCTTAAAAACTGTTTTGAAAAGTTGCTCCATACTTGTCTACCCCCTTCCTTCTGCTAAGGAATTAGTAACTACAGCTTGCACTGCCTTCTGAGGACTTGCTGTTTGTTACACCTCTCAGCATTCATGGATTAAGTGCATTCTTTTTTCCCTAAGGTTAAATAAGCCTTCTGGGTGGAATCCAGCTACTTCTGTTTCAGTGAGCAGATGCCAATTACCGGCCATTTATCTAGACCCTCTCAGTTGGGAATGAAGCAGGACCTTCCTTGAAAGTAATTCTCCTACCCTTCTTCTTGGCTTGTCCTGGAGGAAGTGTAATTTAAAATTTAGATACAGTATGAGGTTTGACAAATCCCATCTCTTGAAGTCCAAGTCTGAAATAAAGGTTTATAGGACCATAGTTGTTAAGATTTTTAATGCACTTCGGTATTTAAGAAATCTATTGGTCCAAGGTTAAGTAATTTTTCTGAGTTACAGAAGTAATTTGCTACACTGAAGAAGTGTTCCATATTTTCAATTTGAACTGTAAAAAGATACTTATAAATTTTTTTCTCATTCCTCCTTTTTATAAATTTGTCTGTTATCAGTCTGCCACTGCATTTAGAGACCAAAACTAAAGCCAGTCTCTTCAAAACAGATCAGCTGTGAGTACATGGCTTTTCACAGTACATTCAGGAAGGTCTGAAGAAATCAGTGGTGAATTGCCTTTCCAAACTCTGCATGCAGGATTACAAAAGGAGAATAACAATTCTACAGGGAAACTGCAATTTCACTACAAAGTGTAGCATCATTACTGTCATTAAAAAATAAGTAATTGTTTCCATAAACAAAAACCTACTCTTCTCAGCGTGACAAAAGAAAAAATCGTTAAGCAGAGCATCTCTAGTTGCTCGTTCTTGGTAGGCCATGACATTCAGAGAGTGGAGAAGCCCCAGCACTCTCAGTGCAAACAAGTGCAAAAGATTCTGCTCAGCCCTGCGATGACAGGCTCCAGACAATCCTTGCTTGCTCCAAGCGTGTGTGCAGGTATGGAAAAAGTTATGATCCCACTGTTCAGCTGCACAGAACATCACATGCCCCTTTCCCCCCACTGCTCACCTTTAACAGTACTGACAACAACTCAGCAAACCACAAATACTTGGTAAGGCAAATTCAGCAGATCTCGAGGCATCAATTCAGCTGAAAAGGTTTATCTTTTATGAGACAATTACTTTCCTATGATGTACTGCTAAGGAAACACAAGACTAGGAAACTAGCACAATACAAGAAGCGTTTGGAGCAAAAGGAAAAGAAGGTTGGGAAGAGGGCTTCTGTGACAGTTTGGGCTTGACAAATAGCAGGAAGAATCCAATCACTGGGAAGAAACAGAAGGGATGCACATGTAAAGTCAGTACTGTACCTCATGGAACTTGCCAAGATCTTGATAAGATAGTTCCTCGCTACATGAATGTCATTTTCAGAAGGCATTTTCTGTGCTACAATATCCACCACCACTTTCATCTTCCTGAGCAGCCAAGCAAGGGGAGGAACAGACTGGACTGAGTTGTGGCATAAGGCAAGTCAAGTGGACAAGAATTTACAAGTTCTGTTGAATTTTCTGTATTTGTGACCACAAAGGATTTTTTAGAGGGTCTTTTTTTTTTTTGGATGTAATGGTCTGAACAGCCTAAAAATACTGGTGGGATATCTAAAAGGTGGAATCTCATAGACATAACAAACACCTGCTTTTGTTGGGAAGTTTACAACATGACTAAAAATTAATTCACCATGCATAGTCAACAGTTCTTTCTGATAGTAATACTAAATATATTGTAAGAATCTATGCTGCACTTCAAGAAACTATTTTTTTCTGAAAAGTGGACTACAACATAAATATTGATTCCAAAACTCAGCAAATGGATAGAAGGACTAGAAAGAAAAAATTTAAAAATTCAAACCAGGAATATTTTGCAGGCAACTGAAGAAGCTGGAAGCTGAGCATTTACATTCTAATGTAATACCTTTCTATTACTTCTGAGTGACAGAATGAGATCATCTGAATCTACAAAAACCTCCAGCATTAATGGAAGCATTATTAAAAGCATTTCACTGAAAGTATCTACCAGTGTTTTTACAGAAGCTGCTGGAAGGAAAATGTTGATAAGCATAGAAGATGGGTTACAAAGGAGAAAAGATAAAAAAGCCAGCAGCTGCAACAACAGAAGCATGTATTTCCCCAGCACCACTGTCTCCAACAGAAATTGTATCATTCTTATCTACCAAACAGCACCTCTGTTGTAACCCTGACATACAGGCTTTTGCATTTGGAGTAACCAAAGCAAGAATGTGACAGGCAGTTCCAGGGGCCTGCATCCAGATGAAAATCAATTGCTAGAATTTATTTCATAGAACCATAAAATAGTTTGGGTTGGAAGATCAGTTAAAGATCACTCAGTTATAACACCCCTGCCATGGACAGAGGCACCGTCCACTAGAGCAGGTGGCTCACAGCCCCATCCAAGCTGGCTTTGAACTTTCCTAAGGATGGGGTATCCACAACTTCTTTGGCAACCTGTTCCATCGCCTCCCCACCCTCACGGTAAAGAATTTCTTCCTAACATCTAACTTGTCCGTTTATGTTACATTCCAGCCCCTGCTGAAGGAGTAAAGACCTGACAGCTGGCACACACCTCGAGGCAGAGGCAGCACAGCTCTCGCTGCCGGCAGCGGCGGGCACACAGGTCAGTGGCAGGCACACGGGCACACAGGTCAGTGGCAGGCACACGGGCACACAGGCAGTGGTGGGCACACGGGCACACAGGTCAGTGGCGGGCACACAGGACAGTGGTGGGCACACAGGCACACAGGTCAGTGGCAGGCACACGGGCACACAGGTCAGTGGCAGGCACACGGGCACACAGGTCAGTGGCAGGCACACAGGTCAGCGGCAGGCACACAGGCACACAGGTCAGCGGCAGGCACACGGACACACAGGACAGTGGCAGGCACACGGGCCGTTATCCCGAGGCACACCGGCTCCATGCCTGTCCCAAGGATCGCTCCCTTCTTTCCCGGCCTTGGCTCCCCTGCCCCGCCCGCCGTCGCTCCCGAGCCGCCGCCTCCCGCTGCCATTCCTGGGATTTATTTATTTATTCCTCAGCCCGGCCGAGCGGCACACTCTGCCGTGACCACACGGTAGTGGTTTTTGTCCTAGCGGCTGCAGCATTTGTGTTCTGGAAGACTGCTATTACGTCACCCCAAAGCTTTCTCTTCTCCAGGCTGAACATTCCCAGTTCTCTTAGCGTTTTCACATAGGCGGGGTGCACCAATCCTCTAATCCTCTGGGTGGCCTCCTTTGGACTCACTCCAACAGGTTGATCGTCCTTGCTGTGCTGGGGATGCCACAGCTGCATGTGGTACTCAAGGTGGGGTCTCCATCCTAATAAAACCTGGGTTTAGACAAGAAATCCCAAATTTTCAAACCTAAAAGGATGGACAAGTCAGTGGTTTCAGTCAGAACTGAGCTGAAGCTACAAAGACAAAAAAAAATCCCAAAGCAGAAGCATCTGTTCTTTTTAACTGTTACACACTGTCAGCCCAAAATCCTTGAGTGAAAACTGTTGTAATGATCATTTATATGAAAGACTCTTTAAAAATAGATATATTCCCTTTTCAGTCACTTACTTTTCTAAAGAAAGCTGTAGACCATGTTTCAAGGTACAAACACAAGAAACTGGGAACCAGTCAGTGTAGTGATGCTGAACAGCAGCTATCAAAATAAAACTCTTCTCCCTCCATTCACCACAGTGCAACCCAAAGCTTTAAAGCTTTTCAGCAGTGCAGCAAAGCCTTTCTGTGTTGTTAACAACTTTGTTTTTAAAATAGCCCAAGTTCACTTTTCCAAAGTTGCAGCAGGAGGTCCAAACTACTGGCAGTCATTTTAAACCTTGTCTAGAACCAGAAATTTGGCCTAATCCCAGTGTAACTGGCTACAAACATTCCAAAGATGCAAGGCTGGAAATGCAGAAAGGCTGCAGCCTGAGATAAAATGCAAACCTGCACAAGCTTAAAGGTAAAGTGCACAAATCACTGGCATTCTCAAACAAGCAGCATGCCCGAGCACTGCACTGTGAGGTACAGCTCACAAGGTGCCCTTAGCTTGTGTCAAAGCCAAATAAACCAAACCACGCTGCTCCTATTTGTCCTGCAGAAAAAGAACCAGTTACAAACACTGCTGCCCCTTGCCAGCCACACAAATTGCCTAGGAAGGGTTCAATTTTTGCAACGTCCTCAGCAAGCCACTCACACTTTTTTTATTCCATGTAGAGAAAATGTCGAGAATTTGTAGTGACAGCACAGGTGCTCTTGTTTGTCTGCTTATAAATCCCAAACAGCTTCAAAGTTCTCAGCTTTCTCACCTCCCCTCCCTTACAACAGTAGGCTAGACATACCAATACTTCATTAACAAATTTGTTTTTAGTAAATCCGTGTATGCTGGGGGAACAAAGCCTTCCCAATCCATGAGGGTATTTTGCAATTCACCAATCTTTTGTTCAGTAAATTAAAACACACTAGAAGACCAACATATAATGTAATTAACTGGGTATGCAAAAAAACCACTGCAAAGGAACTGCTAAATCATTTATTCAATGTATTAAAAACATGTTTGGATTTTGTTAGTCTTCTGAATCCTTGGCAGGAAAAAAAAAAAAAAAAGAGGCTGGATACCACCATGAGTCTGCAGTTACCCACAGGGGCCTCAAATAAAAAGAAATTGACAATGCAACTGTTTTTCATTCCAGAAGCTGTTATATGTATTTGTCACTGCAGATTCGAAGAATTCATCCAACTGCCTAACATGGGAGCTCATGGTTAGAACTGGATGATTTTTCTAAAATGAAGATTTTTTTTTTAATGAGTACTTAATTTGATCTTTCTTCTTACCCTCCCTTTAAAACAGACAAACATTCCTTCCTATAGAATACCAAAGGAGTCATCATCCTACAGAAAGAAATCAGGTATTATCTATCTCAGACAACTATATTCATAGAATTCAAATTACTTCATGCTACGTTAGTCACACTGGCAGATCTATCTGCCAGGGAAATATGGAAATGAAATACCTAAAATTTGGCAAAAAGCTATCACCCAGCAGCAAAACTCTATAAGGAATGTGAATGGTTTCTCGTGTCATTCTCAGTAATTAAATACATGCAGGAGTTATCCTATTTTAGGCTAAACCAGTTGTATCAATTCCACTAAAAAACTCTTGATTAAGTCCAATACAATTCTCTGCTCCTTCCCCCTTGCCATTTTCAGTGTTGTCCTGTCTCCTGACATAAATGTACATCTATATCTTTGGATGTAACAGCAAACCATGCAAAGACAAAGTATCCAAAACTTGAGGTGGAACACTTTTTCTGAACAGCCTCCAGCTTTATTTTTGATTCATTTATTTAAAAATAAAGGAAAGAAGGTATGTATGCCAGAAAGAAAATGCAAAGGAAGAAAAATTCAGAAAGCCCTCCTGAAAATTTTAATGCAGAAATTGTATATTAAAGGATTTCCCAAATTAAAAAACTTCCAGAGTATATTTTGAAGTAAACCTTCACTGTCACTCACATCCAATAGAGACTATATATATATATATATATATATATATATATATATACACACACATATGTATACACACACACATACATATCTCTCTATATAGATACATGCATAGATATATACATATATGCAAAGTGACTTTTTAGGCTTGTCTAGTTCCAAAATATCCACAATTTCTCTCACCAGGCTGATGATTTTGCACTCCAAACACTGCTTTTTTGTTCTTCCCAATATACTGAAGCACTGCTAAAACCTGTCCCACTACCCACTTATGAACTCACCTCTGTGCTGCTTTCTAGAGCATCACAGCCTCTGCCACTTCCTTTCCTTTCTCTTAAGTCTGTCCTACTGCCTTTCCCTCTGACTCAGTCTTTGATCCCAAGTTCCTACTGTCCTGGGGCTAGACAGCAGCAACTTAAATGCTTTTTCTAAAGTACACTTTGTGCCAGCATATAGACTGTCCATCCAGGAGATCCTTAAATGTCCTTTCAAGTAAGGACAGAAGATACAGTAACTTCATTAGCCTCTCCAAAAAGCCAAAAACCAGGGTTTTTCCAGATGAGGCAGAAACATCAGGACTTGAAATCTCAACTGTAGAGGTATCACACCCTCACTTTATATTATAGAGATTAAACTTAAGATGTGTAAAATGTCTTTTCATGGTGAGCAATAAACACAAAAAGCTCTTGGTAAATATCATCATGGCAAGTACTTTAGGGCCATGTCTTTTACCTTTGCAGATCTGTAGTGAGCTTTATAAAAACAACACATACCATCTCCTCCTTTCTTTCAGGGTCACTCCCTGAATACAAAAAACACCTGAATGGAGCTCTGTTTCAAATGAAGCCAAAACCTGTCTGGATTCACATCTGGCTCGTTCACAGAAGGAATGGTTAAATCAGATGCACTGCAGGAACAGTTAATGGAATATTTAATTAAGTAAATATTTAGAATAATACAGCCTATCCCCATGAGAAACAATATAGTGATTTTCATCCAAAAAAACCCACTGGAGTAAGAAGTAGAATAAACTCAACAGGCCCACATAAAGTCTTATTGCTCATCTATTTATGAGCTTACACTTGTTATGTACTCTATTGCTTCTCAGCCTATTCACACAACACTTGGAATTCTCAAGTAATCTTCCAAATAAAAACTAGTCACATCACACAGCATCCAGGACCCATTTACTCCAGCTTAGCCATAACTGAGACAAAAAAAATGAGTGTAATACTGTAAAAAATTACAGTATTTTCCATATTTATAAAGAATTGAATAAGCTTTTCATGTAGAAATTTTCCCTTGTGGCATCTTGGTCTCAGAAGGACAACAGAGATTTGAAAGAGAAATCTGCTCCACAAAAACAAAAAACTACCAAAAACCCAAACCAAACCAACAAACCAAAATAAAGCCCCCAAAAAACACCCAGAAAAAAACCAACAACAAAAAACCCCACATGCACCCCAAAACAAAAACAACAACAACAAAAAAAAACAAACCCAACCATAAAAAAAAAAATCACAAACTGAAAAAAAATCCATGAAAACTAAACAAACAAAAAAAAAACTCCCCAAAAAACCTCGTCTTCTGAAGAGCCCCTTCTGGATTACACATACAAGTGCATGTAAAAATTTCGACTTCTTCCACTGAAATGAGGGGTAGCCATGTAACTGTAAATCACTCTTTGATATACAGCATGGTTTCTAAAATGGATTTTTATTGTCATAAAAAACTATTTTCAGATTAAAACAGACATTAGAGTTTTGGCACATTACAGACCTCATAATTTGGGCAGGAAATTTCAGCTGCCCTAACACGTTGGAAGCCCAAGGCATAAGGTGGTTACAGTTGCAAAATCATCCAAGTAACCTCTCCCTCCTTACCTCCCAGGACAGCTCAAGTTTCAGGTGAAATTAATTGTTAGTTCCAAATTAAATCCTGTTCTTAATCTCCAGATGATGACTGCAGCCATAACAGGATTATAACACACAGCAGTACAATTTGAAACCCACAACCATCTACCATTTCTCCATTGGCATAGGGCAGATATTTTCCCTGCAATTTCTTGGAGCATGAGCTACTCTCTTCCTATGCCCATACTAACTCAGGCCAAATATTTCCAACATTTTGTGTAGCCTCTCAATGGAAGTAGAAGGAATCTGCATAGGCAGTTATAATGTTGTCTCTGACAGCTCCTACCACCCTGTGGGTAGGAGCCTCACCCTAAGAAATACAATCCATGCCCTCCATCCCTAGGGGGGAGATGGGAACTGCAGTAAAAGCAAGAGCAAGAAGCTGGATCCTCTGCTGAGGCTGGTTCTGTATCCTGCTTCATCTTCTGACATCTCATTCTGTGAGAAACAGAGCTGTTTCCCTTGATCTGGATACACTGGGAATAAGTATAAACCCTCATTTTGAGCAGATATATGGCAGCCCTAAAACACAATCACCTGGATGGAACTAGAACTTTAATAATGACCAGATAACTCTCATTTCTGGGATTCCCGGAACAGCACTGATTTTGCTTGGGGAACTAGGCTTTTAAGATTATTTTACAGAAACTGAATGTGCCAAGATATGCACCCACTTTAACATCTTTAGACCTGAATGCTGGGTTCAGTCACTTCACAGCAAGATAAAAGCCATTTTCCAAGCAAAACTGAAAACAGAATCACTTCACAGCAATAACAACACAAATCTTCAATAGATCATCTTTCTTCCAGCCCAGCTCACACTACCCCTTCAGATCTCAATCTTTAGCTACCCTAATTATCACCAAGTGTAAGTTTTACAAGAGAGTAGAATAATAAATGCCCACAGGTTGAAACATGTGCTTCGATACACAGAAATCAAATCAGAAACTATCTAAATTTTCCAAGCCCAGATCAGTTACAATTGATGTCAAAACACAGGAAAAAAATGCTCTCATTAATATTCATAAATAGTTACTCCTGCTGCCGAAGCTTGTTTGTTAAAAAGCTGCAGGAACTATGCATCCCTCTAAAATGATCAAGTAGTTTAATAAATTAATTCATCTATGCATTCTTCCTGCCTAAACCAAGGTATCTATGGACAATCTCACAACAGACCACACAGATACTATGATTCATATGCACAGATACTATACATTCATAAGCAAATTGTACCTACATCACTATCACTAAACTTGGGAGTGGTGAATACGCCTCTCACAGTAAGTACTTAGCTGTCTGCATTATATGTGCTACATTTAGTCATCTTCAGATGGGAAACAAAACTGGCTTTTAACACTCCTTCTAGGGGGTACAGAGCTCTGCACAATGATGTCTAAACAACCTCAAAGAATAGAAAAGGTATATTCATACAGAAAAAAATCACTGAAACATACTGAATACCACATATGAGCTCCAAGTGATGAATGGAAGTCTACTATTTTATAGCTTTACTCAAAGTTCAGTGAAGTCAGCAGAAAGTGTGACAGGTTTTATGTGCCAGTGCTCAGTTATGTATTACTTTGTGTTATTATAAACCAAGAGTAACCTGCAGACGTTGATCCTAACTCTTCTGGGATCCTTCCCCACAAATACAGTGAGCAGATCCCACCTGAGCAGCCCTCTTGTATGAGAAGGTCCTCACTAAAAGATCCTCATTCTTGTGTGAGAATTAGCCTCGCCAGATTAAGGATTTCTCTAGTGGAGCTGACTGGCCTGTCTGGTCACCACTAAGAAGATAAGAGACAGAAACACATCCTGAGCCCACGCTGCTCCAGCACCCCACATTCACAGTATATATGTTCTTGAAAAGTGGGAAGCAGTGACTGCCTGGCAGTGACAAAAAAAATATCCTAAATTAATCATTTAAGTCCCTCCCCCTTCCCCAAACTGTGCAAGACAAGTGTATTTAAATGATTAGGCTGTTTTTCGCTCAGTACTTCATGTTCCTCTACTTCCCAAGCAAAAATCCTACAACCCGTTCTTTAGATTTATCATGAAGTACAAACTATTTTGGTCTCACATTTATGAACATACTCATTTCCTCTTGCACTGTTCTGTAAAAATCCCCTTCCATCCTCTGCACATGTTGGCAAACAGCTCACAGCCTGGGAAACTTTTTCTACTGAATTTTCTTTCCACACCACTAAAAGCTCAAGGCTTAAAAACCCTCAAGCCTTGACATGTTCAGTTCTACTAAGAGTGACTCTGCCACTCCATTTGTCTCCATCCCATACTGGGATGAAGAGACCACCCAAGAAAACTGGTTGCAGACCTCTTAGAAAGTATCAATGCAAACTGCTCCAGTGCCTGGCCCAGCTGGGAGATGAGTGGTTTTGCTCAGCAAGACACTGAAGGCACGTCTGCCTGAGAAATGGGAGGCAAATTTGAAAGCAAACAACAAAATACTCTTTTCAAAGTCACCTCTCCTCTTCTACACCTGGGACTCCACTTTAAGAATCCCATAATGAAATTTTAATCAGATGCATTTGAGACAACAATGCATAGCTTTTTTGACCCCCTCATCCAACAAGTTACAAAATACAGAAAAAAGCCAAGAGAAAGGCACCCTGAGCACTGGCTTATCCCAGCACTGGGAAGAAGGGAGGAGCTGCCGGAGCTCATGAGCGTCCCACGTCCTGTCCAGCCTGGCAGGAGCCTCCTCAGCCCTGGCACAGCCTTAGGTACCTACCCAAGCTCCGCGCTGGGCGGTGCCTCCTCCCTTCGGCTCCAGGCAGAGCCCCGGGCCCGCAGCGGGAGCGGCCCCGAGCGCGGCGGCGCGGCCGAGGCGGCACCGCCCGGGCTCTGTCCCCGGCGGACGCGGGCGGTGCCGGCGGAGCAGAGCATGGGGCTCTCAGCCCTGTGCCACCGGCTGTCCGGAGCTAATCAGCTTAGGGATACAATTAGACTCACAAAGGAGCCTTGTTAGCGCGCCCCACTAAGAGCCCCGAGCGCTTCAGATTAGTCAGACCCGCGACCCTGCCGCTGAACGCCGCTGCGGAGCTCGGCGGGGAAAAGCTCGGCAAAGCCCAGAAAATGAAACCAGAGGACTCTTCCTGACGGAGGAGGAAGGAGGGGGATTTTTAGTTTTCGTCTGAAGTCGTGTTTGATATGGCACATGTAAAATGCACTTACATTATGCTGCTGAAACTGTTCGTTTGATCTGTTCTATCCTTTTCCAACATCCTAAACAAATACATGGGCAGGTAAGTAGATAGGTATGGGTCACTGCATTATAAAGAAGTTAATGTCCCCCATGAGATGACAAAGCTAAAAGAAAATTTCTTAAGAGCTGATGTATCATCAATGGTAGTGGAGTGTTACAGATGTTTTTGCTACACATGAAAAACAACCAGTCTTCCCAGGGAGGAGCATTTTCCCTAAAAGAGAGGCATCCTGTTACATCCCTAGAAATAAACCACCTCAGCATAAATCACCTACAGAAAAACCCGGCAGGTACATCCATCCCCCAGGGAGAATGATGTTACAAATTCTGGGGAGTCCTCTCAAAGGACAATTTATTTTTAAAGTCTTCTGAAAAAATAAGCTTTACTCCATGGTCACAGAACTAATCCCCTTCTGCTAGCCAGATTTTCACATGTAAGCTTGCTTGATGGTTGTTGACCATCATTATACCTGAGGATATAAAGGATATAGTAACAGGCTGCACAGTTTCTTTGGGGGAAAATGAAGAAGATTAATTACACTGTACCATTAAGGATTGGCACAGCAGAAAAAAGATAAACTTTCTTCTTACACACTGGCCTGTGTGCCACAATCATGTTTTCCTTAGGTTCACTGACCCATCACACTAAACAGCAGCTATAAATTTTTTTGGTTCTGTTCTATAACAGAGTGGACTGTTGTACCATGGCATCCTTACCAACAGACTGATCCCCATACTGCATGTGTAAAATGAATGGCTTCTCACAGGTCAAAGCAGGATGCATTTATAGTTGTAAAGGAAAATCTGGAAGTTCTATGGATTTACAGAAATACTCAAACTTCAGAAATGAGGTTGGCTAAAGGGCAAAAAGTGGTCTCATTTTATACAAGCATACATATTTGGATTTTAATAAGAAATACAGTTAAGACAGAATTACTAATTACAAAGAAGTCCAATAGCTCAACTGTGTGAACCTGCTGGAAAGTTAGATGGCATCTGGCTAAAACTTTCTCAACCAGATTGATATATTCTATTAAAAAACAACAGCAATTCATATAAAGGTGAGAGTATAGATTACTCACAGATGTTAAACCTTATGTAATGATTTTTTTTTAAATAGCCTTTAATAAAGGTAAGCTAAACCTAGCATGATGCCTTGCTTTTTAAGATTAACACACATGCCTGTGTGTGCATGTGCATACTCAGTCCACAAAAAGGCAGACTCTGACTTCATGGCTGTCTTTTCTAACAATGTTTCAGAAAGAGCCTAACAACCATTGAGTTATTGCTGTGTTAATGAGGATGCAGACATGACAAATATTATTCTTGGTGACTTATTTGGAAAAACCAAGAAGTAGAATTCAAGTGGGAAAAAAGAATTTTTTTTCCTGAATTTCCAGAAGCAAGTCCATCCTCTCTCTACATAACAGAAGAACAAATTGCATAGGGTAGATACTATTGAAACAGCTGTCTAAAAAAACAATGAGAATTACATTGATACAGTAGTAAGAGATGAGGAAAACAAAGTATTTCCTTAATTTTAAAGAAAAAGAAAACCTGAGCCTTAAAATACAGTTGACTAATAGGATTTTTAATTTGTTTTAAAAAGCCTCTTTTCATTCTTAATCTGCAATCAGATACTGCTGAGCTGTCCTGCTAGACTGCAGTCAAAACAGCAAACAAGCTCATCTTACCTTCACTTCAAAGACTGCTGGGCACAGCAGTACATGTGCTGTAAAACAGCTAAAAACAGTCACATAATTGCTATGAAAGCTTTCCCAGAAGACTAGTTGAAATTTTAAAAATATCCCTGAAAGAGTGCTTATGTGACATATAGGATCCAAAGATGAAGGAAGGTGATCAGATAAATGCACAAGAGTTCAGCCTACAGAAGAAGAGAGACTTTTCAGTCAAGGGCCAAGATCCCTCTCATTCAAAGCCTTATCTCAAGTGTAAACCTGCCTAAGAGAGTACAAATAAGTAAACAAACTGGAATCATTACTCCAGTTGCTGCTGGGTTACAGCATACAAGGAAAAGGAGCCTACAGCAAACATCACACACTGGGTATTCATAATGCAGATGTGCTTATAAAGCTATGACACTGGATACACAATCCCAATAGCATCGAGTCTATGTGAGCAACTACCCATTAGCAACTGCTCTCAAAAGAGGAAACTGTCCCTAGTTCAAAGGAAACCCCTGCACATAACAATCTGAGCTTCCAGGCTTTGCCTTCTTACTGAAAATTAGAACACCACCTAAATCTTTGTATTAAAAAACAGAATAGGTCAATAGTTAACCCCCCATTTTCTTCTCCTTTCCCATCCCCAGAAAGAGAAAACACAGATCCAGGGTGAAAAGTTTTCAAGCTTTCACTTGGAATAAACATATCAGTTTCACTTGAAAAGTTTCCCAAATAATTTTTTCCATTCCTTTTAATAGCCAAAGTTGTAGGAAGTAACTTGCTCATCACCAAGAGCAGCACCATAGGAACAGCAGCATCTGCAATCAAGCCAGTTAATGAAGATGCCCATCCCTGTCTCCCCTCCACCTGACTGGCTGCCAAGGCAGATTTCATTCCCCTCCAAGCCTCCCCCATCTGTCCACCATCCAAAGGCTTTTGGCTTTTCACCAAAAATATACCAAAAAAAAGAAGTTCAAAACCCGAAGGCTCAATATGCCTGTCCTATTGAGATCTTCTGGGAAACACACTTGGGACACTTTTGCCTAGACTGACCTTCCTGCAGTATTAAAATATATATTACCACATTTAATTTAGGAACATGCAAAACCACCACAGTATGCTTATCCAACACAGACTGTTGTGCCCCAAGGCAAACATTTATAAATAATATACATATTTTTTAAATCCCTTAAGTCATTTAAATAAAAGCAACAGCCACAAGAGAGCGCTACAAGCAAAGGATTCACTCACAGGGAGACATCAGATTTTAAGCTATTCAGTGTAATAAAAAAATAAAGACTGTGGTTAGGCAGTCTTATTTGCACATCTAAAATGTGACCTCAGACATTTAATCGCTACAGCTGTGATCTTCAGAAGTCAGGAAATATTCTAGATGTCTCCATTTTTGAAGGTGGAATTTGAAATAGAGCAATGACTCTCTTTGTTTCAAAGGGAATTAGTCAGCAGTTTCTGTACTTTTTGCACCTTTAAAATTATCTACTCCAACACCTGAAATTAACAGCTTTTCTAATACCAGGTTTTTTTCCTGAATGTTTGTAGCTGACTAAAACTCAATGCAATGAGTTAAAACAACAAAACTGAGGCCTTGTTGTTGTTTATGATCTCTATGTACTGAGTATCTGAATACCCTGTACTCCTTTCTTACTTATCTTTTCAAGAAAAGTGCCAACAAATTATAACAACAAAGTCAATCTATTTTTCTGGAAGCAGCAAATGGAACTGCAGCACTTTTGTCTGTGCAAAACAGAAGGAGTTCCTGTTTTTGCAATTTCAGCTTCTAGTATCTTATCATAAAAGGAAATGACTTCCAAAAAGTAACCCAAAAAAGAAGTGACCTAGAACTTAAAAACAATAAAATAAAAATATAAGCACATGCTTAACTTATGGACTTCTAGGGGAAAGGAGAGGCTCTAAATGAGAAAGCAGTAATGAAAGCAACCTTTCATTAATATTCAGATATTCTTACAATGGCAAATTGAACCAGTAGTTTGGCAGACAAGTTATTGACAGAATTCTATTATATGGGTATCTGTAGAAATCCCTAAAATTTCAGCAAAGCAGCATATTCTATCTTAAATGCCCATTCTCACATGCCAAAATTCACACAAACATCTATCTACACAATTGCCTTTTGCCTTGATGTCAACCATGGCGAGACCTATAGGGCCTGTAGCACTGCTCTTTGTTTTCTCCTCCCATGTATCAGATAACCAGCTGGTCTGAGGTCCCATTTGACAGTCATCCTGCACCTGAAAAATGGAGCAAACAGCAACACCACACTACAGCCAACAGAGCTTCTTTTAATGGAAGCCATGCTGGAAGGAATATGACTTTGTCATAGCAGCTCCTTTCCTATCCCATGCTCTAATAAATTGCATTTTACATAAAAAGAAACTAAAGATGCCTGGAAAATGCTCTGCTCCTGTCTGTGAAAATAAATAAATGCAAATAAATTATCAACCCTAGTGCCCTTAAAGACTTCAGTCATTAACTTGAAGAAATCAGGATTTCACCATCACTGTTTGCTCAGGTTTTCCTTGTTCCTCAGCCCAACTGTACAGGCTTGAGCAGGATGGAACAACAATTTCGTTTATAAATAAGATATGCACTGTCAACAAAGAGGTATTAATTTGTATAACAAATATAACATCATAAATCTTCCTGCCTTCTATATTCACAAAAGCCTACCACGATAAAGCTATCCTATTCTGGAACTGTTTTTCCTTGCTCTGCCCTGGGGATCTAGAGAGACACATGTGGATGTCTGAGATAAAAGTATTGCTCTTGGGATTTATGGTGTATTATATAAGCTACATAAATATTTTCCCCTCATCCTTATTTTTTGCACATTCTATTACCTTTTGATGGCTAGATAGCATTAAGCTCCTGATGTCACCTTCTTAACTCAGTTTTTACCATGATTTATCAGAATTCCTCAGAAGGATAATAAAACATTTTTAATAAGTATTTATCATTGGGAAACATCTAAAGTGCTTCACACATTGAATAAATTGGTTCTGGCAGGATTTATTTTCAAGTATCTTGGAAATTATCATGTCACGTAAAGTGCTAAAGAAATTAGCCTTTAAGGTAAATACAAAAGAAGTGTTATTCAGCAGTAACACTGAAGAAAAACACAGCCTCTGACACGGCCAATGCTAACAGCAGCAGCAGGAGTCAAAACAAGGGCTTTTAGACTGTCTTACCATGGCTGAGGTGAAGGAGCAGGAAGCAGAGCAGCCTTCAGACACATTCCCTGTTGCCATCTTTGCCCAGGACGGGCAGAGTGAATGCCAGAGCAGCACATGGCAGCCTGTGCCAGCCTGAAATGCTGCCTTCAGCAAGAAGGAACTTGCCACATCCTTGGGGCACACAGCCACAGAAACCCTGGTGCTGCCTGTGGCCAGAAACAGCAGGTGTGTTTTGCCTCCCAGCCACTCACCACAATAAGCTTACCCTTCTATAGCCATCCCAAATGACTTGAGGTTCCTCAGAAACCACATTCCAAATACTGGTGTTTCTACACAGGTGTGGTGTTTTCCCACACTTATTTCAGCTGTACTTTACCTCACCATGTCCAAGGTGGCCCAAAAACAGGAACAGGGAAAGGGAATTCCTCTTGTCCCAGGGCATTTCAGGAGACAGCCCAGCCCTACTTTGTCTCCATCCTGGTTAAAATGCTGTAGCCACATGATGCAAATTACAGAGCCTCCACAAAGAACTGTGCACAAGCTGGTATGGTTCAAGTTTTACCTGAGAAAGCTATTTTGCTCTGACATGACCTATGCCAAACCAGTTACCATCCCCCAGAGTGCTTTCTTCCCCATCAAATGCCAGCCTTGGTTCAGCTGCCCAGGCTGCTCCATGTGCCAGATCAAAGAATTGACTCTGGTTTCAATTGCAACCCATCAGAAATATCCCCAAACTTCATCTTCTGTCATTCTGTCCTTCCTCTGCATTCAGTGTGAAGCTGGACTAAAAGCACAATGTCTGTATAACTCAGTGTGGTAGCTGTGACTCTATGCCAGACTTTGTTTTGCCAGGTGATCCAGTATTATGCAGGTTCAGTAGATTCAACCATAAAATACCCTGGGTTTCTTGTGCAAAAGATGCAAATTTTCTTCAGTTATTCAGTAACTAAATCTGCAACACACTTGCATTCCTGCCCTTCTTTGAAGTGGTCACATTTCTGAAGTTAAGGGTTGGATTCAGAAATTATTTTAAAACTTCTTTATAATCTTTTCAAATTGGAAGGTGTTACATGTAGTTACTTGAACAAGTAGAGCATAAAGTCTCTACACTCAATATGGAAGATACTTGATGCTGAAACGTGTAAAAAGTTCTCCAACTTGTCAATCACTTAATCCTCGGGATGGTAAAATGGGAAATATGTAACCTAAAATAAAATTTCCACAAGGAGGAAACTACAACACACTGAAATAGGAGTATTATTCCTTCTGTCTTGAAAATGGACATGTATATCTCAACATCCTTGACTAGTGTTAAAAAACCCAACACTCTTAAGTGCTCAAAAGCAGTCCCAATTATTTCAAAACATACAGAACATACACACAAGCATGCCTTCAATATACAAAGATCGTCTATGATATTTGGTCTTTAATGGATCAGTTTATAATTCTGTTTCCAGTCAGGAGTCTGAAGATATCTACATTATTATTGAACACATAAAAAATTATCTGTGTGTGCATGCAAAAGTATTATGTGAAATGAATAAGTCCATATCCCCAAAGTTTAGTTTCCTCTCTCTCACCCAAAGGGCTACGTGTTAAAGAGTTTCCAGCATCTACACTGAAATTCACAAGTGGAAGGTAGTTTTCAGAATAACTCCAATGTATCACTTTGTAAAAAGCTATGGTTAGATCCTGTAAGCACTTGTATACTTTATCTTCAGTCATGTGAGCACTCTTATTAAATTGCATGAGACTACTCCTGCTCAAAATTAACCACTCTGACAAGTGCATGCATGATTGAAGGAAAAAAACCCACTACTAAAATCCAGGCATGACTCACAGGTCGTTACCATGTGATGGATATCCCATTCCACAAAAAAGCCATGTTGCCCAATTTTGGTAATTACTTTAAAAAACTGAATAGCATTGCCACAAGTAACCTTTTGAACAAGCATATTCAAATTACAGAATATTTCTTTTACCTACAAGAAAATGTCTGTGCCCTTCCTAGTAGCCTAAACATTGTCCTAACAGAGCTGCCTTGGTAAAATATAATGACATCTGTTGTCATTTTGGCTTTCTGTTATTTAAGCTTTACAGGGTAGATTTTTCAGATGTGCAAAGAAATAAATTATGGAAGTTGCCACAAAACAAAAACATGTCAGTCATGAGAAGTATTTGAAAGAAGCCTGACAGCTGTATAAGACAAACATCCAAAATCACAAGACAACAACTTGCTCTTTGAAACCAGGATCAATACACCACCAACTAGAGAACTAAAGCTTACAATCACCTCAAGCATCTGTCAGTCTGTCATTAATAGAATGATGTTAATGCAACTAAGAAGCAAGTGAGGTGGGCAGAAAATTGGGAAACGTAAGTGCTTTTTCGATGTAGAATCCTACCAAAAAGGCAATTGGCATGGGAAACATCCTGGGTGGTATTGCTGGGGTTACAGCAAAGGGAATGTGAATTCACACTGTTAATGTGTTGGGTTAAGTGACTGTGATGCAATCAGGAAAAATAGTCCTTATCAGGGCTTTTCTAAGGTATAATTCGCCGAAAATATAAGATAGAAGCGTGTGTTCCTCCTTTTGTCATGTCCATTCCCCTTCCATCAGTTTTGCAGGATCACACTGTTGAAGGATGAGGAGCACAGTGGAGGCCCAGCCAGCCTTGTGTTTGCCCATGGAAAATCTGGAAGGCAAACCTGAGCAGAAGGGTCACAGTCTCCACATGGGCTGGCCTACTCTGCCCCCACTGAGCATGTGTGTACAGGGTGGTTTATTTGGCAGATGCTCCATTAAACATCCCCTCATAGAAAGATCCTGCTGGGACTATCAGGCACTCCTTAAAGCACAGGACATCCACCCCAAGGTTCTCCTGGGCTGGGCCTGGAGGTGCTGTGCAGTGTGCATGATGCACCATGTTTGTGCCTATCTGGTTCCTGACACCTCACTGTGAGCCATGGTAGCTCACTGGGGTTATAGCATGACCCCAGCCTGGTCATGCCATGTCACATATCCTGAAATATGTGGCTTACTCCCCCCTGCATCACCAGGCCTGGCTGGGAACAGTGTATGTGTCCATACCTGACACACATTTACACCTGCCCATCCTGCTGAGAGCAAAAGAGGGGGCCCACAGCAATGTACTAACCAACTTCTCAAGTGAATTTGTGAAGTGGGAGTTTAAAAGTGCCCAGCTCTTCCACCAACTGTAGTCCCACAGAAATGTTCATGCCTTGCACTTGAAAGCTGTGTGCTTCTGTTACAAATACCCACTCCCAAAGACCTGCAGCAGCACATCCTGTTACACAGCTGTCAGTTCCAAGAAACAAAGGTGGCAAGGGGCTATCACACCTGCCCACTTCTTACAGCAGTGGTACATGTATGCAGACACAGCCCTGGAAAGCCCTAATATAGTTTCTTATATGTTTCCAAAATCTGGTTGAAAATATAGGAATTAAAAAAAAAAAAAATCTGTTCCTGGTCGGTTAAGGCCAAGGTCAGTCTTTACAAAGGAGGAATTACAGCTACTGGGCAACAAGAGAGAAACCATCACTATTTGTTTTGCCATAACAAACCCTGGTTCCAGAAGAAATGAAATCTTAATTGAAAGACAAATTAGATTTCACTTATACTCGACAGTGGTTCTCCACAAATGCATTTGGTTTATTAAGCAATGCTTAACCATAACCATGGACAAAATAGTATACTAAATGTTTAAAAATAGAAAAACACATGTAATTTTGCAGATTGTTTCCTATACCATTTTGGTGTCTATGAAACTAGAAATATCAAGCCAAACACAGGTAAGAGACAGAATTCACAGTCCTCCATCTGTATCTCATAACTGTACAGAAAAAAAAATTCCTCAATTTTCCAAGTCATCTCACAGACTGATATTCTCAAGTTTCACAAAGTATTTCTGCAGCCACAAGGAGCCATGAAGTACAGAGTTAGCTACTCCACAGTTAGGTAAGACGACATCTCCTTGCTAAGTTACACAAAACCCATTACATAAGGGTCACTGGTGGTGTTCAGGAGGTTTCTGCTCAGACTGTGACAAATTTCATTGATCTCCCATCTGAACTTTGTAAATGACTGTCAAGACTTTTATTCATAGATTTCTGCTCAGGTCTCAGGTGTCTGAAACAGTACTGTAGAATCTTGGAGCTTCAAGACATTCATTAAAAATTCCTTCTTCTGTGCTTTAATTAAGAGTTGACTGTCTTTATAAAGTGCTATGCAAATATAGATAACTCTAACTTTCCATGTCTAGGTGTTTATAGCACAAGTATCTTGAAAGTCATTTCCCTTGGTAGGATTTTGCACAGTAATGTCAGTATTCATACTACACTTCTGATGACAAGTGTGTTTGCTCCCACTCTATTTCCCCTCTCCTTTAACAAGGGACTTCCTCAGCATTGCAAAAAGAGCTTGCACTTCAACAACATGAAGGCACAACACCAAAATGCTACAGAAAAGAAAAAAAACCAACAAGTCCTCATATGTACACAATGTGGCCAAATTCCAGAACTTTAGAGCTTGTTCTCAGGCACTGGCAGTACCTGCAGAGCTGGCCAAGTTAAACAAATTCCAGCTTCTCATCACTAGCAGACCCTGTGGAAAAAAGGCTGCTCCTTCCCTCACCCACCCATTTTGACTGCTGCTAAGAGAGGGCTCAAGTAGCCAAGAGTAACTTCTTAGGGTGACTCCCAGAGGTGAAAATCTCACCCTATCTTTAATACATAATACATGAAAGACTCACCTATGTCCCAATTTTTAACAGTTTAATGTGTCTCATGAATGCATAGTGAAAAATTACTCTATGGATTTGACATATATGCTTATGTCTAGCATGTCTAGCAAAAGAGTGAAGATGGTATGTAATGAAAGGAATTTAAGTTACAAATATATGCAAAATAATTAAAGTACATAGAATATGGCAATCACCTCACCATCAACATTCGGTATCGACACTCAGACCAATTTCATTTGTATGTAGATACACACACCGTTTCCAAACAAAAGAAATTCTCATGTAATTCTTGTAAGAAATGTCCTAAAGACAGTCTGCTTGCCATTTTCCTAGGAAAGGAAGTTACTCAAGGAATTACTCAGTACTACATTGAAGAACCAGCATACAATTAAGATGTATTGTTTCTACAAGTTCCCTTGAGAAAATAACATGAAGCCTCTTGAGTCCTATTTTAATCCAGGACCAAAAGTACACTGCACTTGTTCTACTATCAATATATGTAAGCCACCTAAATGTCACATTTGTTGTTGAGTCAGTTGCACAGTCCTGATTTGGTTTAGACCACAACTACACAATGTTTCCAGAAAATACAGCAAAGTATATATGCTGATAGCCAACACATTTATGCTGAGTATTTGGCACTTCAGACAGTTTTATAAGGAACCAGTGTTATTTTCCCTGAATGAGTCAAGAATCAAATTCTTTAAAAATAGCAGGTAAATATAAATGTTTTTGGAAGCCAGCTACCACTGCAGAAAACATAAGACCCTTAAGAAACCTTTGTCGTAGACACAAAGTAATTGTTGTGAATGAAACACATTACTCTTGCCAAAACATTTTCCCTTGGTCTTCCCTGTAAGTACGTTAGACTTCTAAACAGACAATAGCATGTCCTACTGTTTCCTACATACAGTTAGATCAACAAAGGATCAGGCTGTGGCTCTACTGCTTTGAGAATAAATTTCACAGGGATACACTTCTCAGCAGTGACAAATAAAATGTGATTTTCCTCAATTAATTATACGGATATTATAGCAAGGAAAGTTTTCTACTCTCCAGAATAATTTTGTTAAGAATTTTTTCATAATATAATAGATTTTTATAAGTTTGTTTTTCACTTCTGGATCAGTAGACAAATAGGTAAGAAAAATGACCCCAAGGAAAAAATGTTTTCCACATAAAATTTTGGCTATGCACATTAATTCTCACAGATAGCAAGAACAACATGATTAAAACAAAGATTCCCTTAAGCTTCAGGATTGAGTTTGAACTTCAAACCTTTTGTCTATTTTGTGCTTCACATTATCATACTCACACCCACAGAGAATAAAATGTTAAACCAATGCTACAGAGAGCCATCACAGTGCTAGACAAAGGACACAGAGCAAGCAGACAAAAAGATGCTAAGCTGACTTGCAGATCAATACTTCTTCTATTTCTACAATGAAAGAAAATTGTAGGACTATTCCCAGTCTCCCCAGGGAACAGTAAGTGTGGATCAAAAAATTTAACAGTAAATGTGATCTAAAAATGTTAAACCAGCCATTTGAAGATTGCTGCAATTGATTAAAATGCAGATTCCCTCTGAAAAGTGGTGGTCCTACCCAGCTGAAAACCTACTTACAAAAGTAATTTTGTAGTCAGATCAGTTCCCTGATACAATTCAATCCAGACTTGCAGGAGTGATCACACAAAGACTAAACAACTGGTTTGCTTAAAGACACGGCTGTTTAAAGTACTCATAAAAATTCAGACTAAGATTTAGGGCAAAAAAAACCCCAAAAATAAAACTGTTGGTCAAACCATAACTTCTGAAAGAAAGCATACAACAAGACTTTTACAAAAACCTGCATCATTTCAACTTCCAACAGGAAAAGTTATTTCAGCACAGTGACAACAGTGCATGAGAACAAGCTGGCCAAGAACAAATGAGACTGGAAGTTAAAAGGTTTCTGACCGTCAACAGACTGATGTCCTAAGGCAACTTTCCAAGAGAAAGAGCAAAGCTGACAAACCAAGACAAAAGCACCAGCTAGTTTCATTCAGTAAGTTTTATGAAATTTTATCTAATATTATGCAGGCTTGTCAATGACCCAAAGGGCTATTGCCTCGTTTGGAAGCTATGGAAGTTCTTAATGAATTTCAGACAGTAATGTTTTCTCTAACAACAGCCACTGTTTCAGCCTCTTGGCTAGACCAGCTAGCTTGTTTTTGACCATTGCACACATGTTAAGGAAGAAGAGGATGGATAATAAAGGACTGATGAAAATCCATCTGTTTTGCACCAAAGTGCTCAAGGGCATGTACACCAATGGGACTCTGCTGCCTGCAGAGAATGACCACAAATCCCCAGTAATAAATCAGCATTTGATCAGCTGTAGCAAAGTTCTCCAAAATCAAATGTATGAAGTGAATCATAGGATCATCAAGGTTGAAAGAGACCTTTAAAAGATCCAGTCCAACTGTCCATGCAGCACTACCATGGTAACCCCATAACCACTAAAACATAACACCCAGAATCAGGTGTATCCACCACCTCCCTGGGCAACCTATTCCAATACCTAACCACCCTATCTGTGAAAACTTTTTTTCTACTATCTAATCTGATCTTCCCATCTTAAAGCCATTTCCTCTTGCCCTCTCACTGCTGTCACAGTAGAAGAAAATGGCCCCTACCTCACTGCAACCTCCTTTCAGATGGGAGTAGAGAGCCATGTGGTATGAGTAACAAGAATGACACAGCTGTGCTTCTCATGAGGGTATTTCTGCATCAAACCTGCTGCCATTTCCAAAGGTAGGTCACAATTCACAGATTCTAAGCAAATTACTGTAATAAAATTGAAAAGCACCGAGAGGGAATCTTTCTACTCAGTCTAAAGCTTTTCTTGGTAATTAAGAATTGCTGTCTTGGCAGATTCTTCAGTGTCTATAAAACTTCTCAACCCTGAAGTTCTGCCTTTCTCTGACAGGAATAACTTATGTAACCTCTGCCAACAAGTGCTTTTACTGGAATAGACAGTGCAAGCTGGAACTGCTGAACATCAACATGATTTATGGTAGTTGTGAATGTATTTTATTTTGCATTTATTAGCTCCAATGCTACAAAAATTTGGTGAGAGCTTCTGGAAGTAGCTATTGTTGAGTATATAAACTATCAGCTCTGAAAGACCCCCAGGTTCCCATAATTCCTTCTATCAAAATATTTTCTAAAACCAAAGGTGAAAAGCATGAAAAGCACACTTTTGTACCTCTCTTACCGATCAGGGCTATTTCAAAAAAGACTGTCCTCATTTGAGATAGCCTCAAACAGTCACTTATGGACTGGATGATCATACCTGTCAAGTTCAAGTTCCTAGCATTTTTGGTGTTGCATCAAGATTCCTTTTTGATTCCAACAAATTCTCACATGAAAGACTGGCTGGTATAATTTCATAAAAGTAATTAACTAGAAAGTTCTGATACACCAGAGTAGGAAATTACCAACAAAGATCATTCAGATTTCTTGGTAGGAATTTTTTCAGCAATTACAAGATTTAGCCTGCTTTAACATTGGTTCACTTCTGTCAAAAATAATTATGAAAATTATTTTTAATTCAAGTTAGTAAAAGTTGTGAGAACTTAAAAGTGACAAGCCAAAATGTCAAAAAGTTTTCATACCATAAATGCATTCATTCTGTTTTGATAAATCACTTTTCCCCTTCACTAATAAACAACTGAAAGTATTCTTTATGCAAACCACTTATGAAATGCTTGAGAGCTCAAGTATTTTCAGAGTGGGTAAATGCTTTTCCAAAAGCTTCCCATGTAAGCTGCTCCTCACAGCACAACTGGCCCGCATGGCAGATGCACTAAAGACTATTGCCAGTGTCTGCACACCAAAGGCAGGGAAGCAGGGCTGACAGCCTGCAGTGCTTTGGGCACTGCACCTCAGGAGGGCAGAGGCAGCGTCCTGACTCATCACATCACAGCAGCACTCACAGAGTATATGCCCTGGCTTTTGCTCTGATCAATAGGCTGCCTCTCTCCACATCTTCCATAAAGGGTCTGTCTTTAAGGATGAGTTGACACCATATAATATGTACATTAATAACACTGAATGAATGTCATTAACTTGTCAAATCTTGGCAAATTTAGTTGCTCAGCAGCTTATGGGATGAAAGGGATTTGGTGTTCCAGCTAATGACACAAGCTTACCTTTTCACTACGAGCTTCAGTGTCTTGTGTGAGCCTTTCACCAGACAGATTGCTTCTTGTCGGAAGCCAGACAGGCCCACATCATTGATGCCAACAATTTCATCCCCAGCCAGTAACTTGTCCACAGCTGCAGCTTTGCTCCCATCTTCTATCTGGGGAAAAAAAAAAAAAAGTGTGTAACAAATGGTAGAATTATATAGGTTGCATAGTGCCACTTTTAAAATAAACTAATAAGCTTTCAGTACTGGCTTTAACAAAAATTAATACAATAATTAGGTGCTTCACATAATTAAGAAGGCACATTAAAAATCACTATAAAGAAATAGTAATTATATAGAGACAATTAGAATAGTAAAGAAATAAAGGAGAGGCAATCTCCTGAGAAAGCTAGAAAGCTTGAGGGAAATTTGGGAATGTAAGGAAGAACTTCTTTCCTGTGCATGCACTGTAACAGGTTGCCCAGAGAGGTTGTGGAGTCTCCCTTCACTGGAGATTTCAAGAACTGTCTGGATGAAATCTGTGCTCTTGGATTACCCTGCTTGAACAGGGAATTTGGACCAGATGATCCACTGTGGTCCTTTCCAACTTGTTCCATTCGGTGATTCTGTGAAAAGCATCTGCCATCCCGACCTCTGTTCAATACCGCACGTGTAATCATACTTGCAAATAGAGCTTTGGGCAGGCAACTAAAAATCTGGTTCTCTAGAGGAGGCAGCCAATAATATTAACCATTTTGTCACTAACATTCACACATAGCCAACTCCAAAGATTTGGCATGCAATGAAATCCCATAATACTGCTTAACAGCTGCTCCAGAAAAATAAGGTATTTTCATCAGGAACATAAAGTTTAGGAAACTACCTGAAAATTTACCATCCATACAGCTAATTAACAGCTGTGGCTTTAAAACACAATGATACTAAGGGAAATTTCACTGGAAGATTATTTTGCTACCACAGGCATCTCTTGAATGTATTAAAATTTTATACAACTGGTCATAACATGTGGCAAAAACACAAGATAAATTAAAGATTCAGGCTTTTGTAATTCCCACACCTACTAAATTTAAAAATTAAAAGTTATCCATTTTCAAAATTTAAAACAAATCTCTCAAGCTTGATCACAGAGACTAACAAATACCAACAGTTTGAATTGATTTCAAACAATGATTACAAGGATGTTATGAGGTTTTGCAAGGAGAAAATTAGAAGGCCCTAAACCCAGGTAGAATTTAATCTGGATACTGCTGTAAAAGACAATGAAAATATTTTCATAAATACATAAGCAAGCATTGGAGGGTTAAGGAAATCTTTATCCTTCACTGGATGTGTGGGGATCATCCCTCTGAAAGATGGGGCACTTTGGTACATGGTTTAGTGGTAGACTGGGCAGAACTAGGTTAACAGCTGGATTCTATGATCCTAAAGCTATTTTCCAAATGAAAAAAAGTCTATGATTCTAAGTATAGCTGTAGGTATTGAACACTTTGCAATTCAATCCCTTGGCTTTCTAGTTTCTTCCTATCTCCTTTGCTGTCAACACAGCCTCTGGCTTCTCAGTTGCTTGGCTTCATGATCTATGTATTTAAATATATTGCTCCCTCACTTGCTCATAATCCATATCCCACATCTTCCCATACATTTGACACTTTATCTTCAAAGACTTTAATTTATGTCTTCATTATATTTTATATTGACTACAGTATCTCTGAGTCCCACATTATTAAATGCCAGCAAATGTACAAAGAGTAATTCCTTGTAATCACCCCAACTGCAGACAGCTTCATAAAGAACTGCCATCTTCTGAGGCACCAAAGTCAGTCAGCAATGAGATAAATCCAGAGGAGAGTAACTTCATGAATTCTAAAGCTCCCAGTGCAGGTTTTAGAAAGAGTGCAGCAACAAAAATATAAATTAAATAACATAATAAAAAAGCAATATCTCTAGATGAAAGTACTTTAGGATGATCTCATAGAGCACTCAATCTCATTGAAGGCACATAAAAGTTCTCGTTATGTAAGTTCATGATAGATGTTCTTAAAAATCTTCAGGCCTGTAAACCTAAGCCAAAAAGAATACTATCAAAAATGCCTAGTCTTATATCCCATTCTAGAACACTCATCATTAATAGTAATCAATAAACTTTATTTACAGAACTTCTTATCTTTAAAAAACCCAGATAATTAAAGACAGAGCAAGTTTCTACATCCCCATACCATCTAGTTTTCAAGTTATGACCTATCCTCCAACCTGCTCACATATCCACCGAGCATCAAGAATTTACAAGCATATCAAATTATCACTGCAAATCTTCATTTAGGTTGGAAACAAGGGGAGTAGCAGTGGAAATTGTTTAGACAGAAGTAAAGATTTCAGTTCAGAGATGTCAAATGTAGAGCATCTGCCGTATAAGGGACACTGAAGTCAGGCAGAGCAGAACAAGAGAACAGGCAGCCTGGAACACATACCTGAAGCCCAAGTAGGTTAGGGAAGTGGCACAAAAAACATTAAGAAAAGTCAGAGCTAAATCACTAGAACTGCTGCAGGAAGGTCAAGGAGGGTGGGTGTTGGGATGGGACACACATGGCAGAAGCAGAGAAGGAAAAGTATCTTGTAGGACACTTTAAATTCCAAATGTAGATGACAAACCATTTGCAGCCCTTATGCCCCAAGCAAGGCACCCAAACATAATGACAATGCTGAGATGCCCCTGGGCCCCAAAACACTTTGACAGGACCTTTTTTTTATCTGTAAAAGAAAAAAAAAAAAAGGGGGGTGTAGAGGGCAAAAATCTGTCTCCTAGGATTTGAAGGAATGTTCATTGTTCTCAGTAAGCATGTTTGTTTTTTCTTCAGGCTGGCAATGCACTGACAGCAGGGAGTATTCAGTTACCCCCTCTGAGTTTTAATTTTATCAGGGAAACTACACATTCCACACAAAGCAAGCTTTCCAAAGAGATTCTGGCTGTCCAAAACAACATTAATAAGAAAACCCTCAAAAATATTTAAAAAATCAAAACCTAAACACAAAGCTGAAGCCATCCTCATGAAAACTTCAAAAGGCTTTAAGATCACCTACAGATAAAGAGAATAAAAACTATACATCCATTCACAGTAGAAATCTTTTTAAGCTGAATAAATTTAAACATAAACCTTTCATACTCAGATCCCCACATGGCTGTACAGATATTATTCTACTTGACAATACACTTTCAAGTGGAAATGGGAAAGTTAGACAGGAAAAACACAGTTTCTTCTGATACACTAGAAGTCCTTCCTTTAGTCATAACAACTAAAAACATTAGGCTTCACACATATATAAAGAAACACAGCCAAAAATATCCACCAAGAAAAGGCCCCTTCAAATATACTGCTATATTAACCTGCCTTCTTCGTGCAAAACTGGACAATGCCATTGCAACTTTTATTTCAGGTTTTCTTCTGTTTTATTAGTTTTAACATTTATTTTCTTTATTCACCACTGAATAACTTTCCATTTCATCAGGACTTAACAAAAAGTGTCGATACCAACCAAAATATTTTAGAACTAGCAAATACACTCAAAAATGTCATTACTTGTCACACCTCAACCACAAATGTATTTCACTCACCATCTTCAGAGTCAGCTGTGCTATGCTGTGTTGAGGATTAAGCCCAACTTTTAAGACTGAAGACTGTATTACCTATCTACCTAGCATCAATTTCTTTTAGGATTTCAGGCGTCGAAAAAAGCTAGGTCAATAGCTGGAAATAAAGCCTTGAAAATGCAGAGGGAGGTTTTAAGATGTCTTTCAAGAACAGTCAGGAAGAAGAGATCTGCCTCAGTTACTGCCAGCTGGCAGACACGACTGGATGTAACCTAGCAGGAACTGAACTCCCATAAGCACACATCTTAGCATTTTTATAGCAATAGTAAGAAACAAAAGGCATAGAAGAAAAACAAACAACACCTTATTTTCTCATAAAGAACAGGCATAAGCTGTGGCAGCACAAACATATAGTTACACAGCTTATCTTGAATGAGCAAGAAATGCCCTCAAACCATGCTTTTGTTGTGTACTAAAAAATCATACCCTCATACTGTGCTAAATTAACAAGTGTAAACATGTTGACTTCCTATCCTTAGCAGTGATATTGGTATGCTACCAAAGAAAGTGTTTCCAAAAGAAGATGAAAAGGATGTTTGTTGACCAAAAGCATTTGCTTAGACAGTTTCCATTTCTCACCCTGCTGTCCCTGATGACCTCCCTACAGCCAAGAGCAAAAGCAAACTTAGGGATGTGTGCACCAGGAAGGATTCTGAGTGCAGACTTTGCCATCAGAACAGTATCTACATTAATTGTCACATTTTCCCAAATTTATTTTTGCTTATATCACATCCACAAAACAGGGAGAAACACTGATTCAAAATGTAGATATAAGGATTTTTTAAAAATTGTTGAAAAAACAACACACACGTAAATCTAGTATGTGAAATTCTTCTTGTAAAAAGAATACGGAGCCTTGAAACATGGAGAAAATGTCTAACAGCTAGATGCACAAACATATTCAAAGGATACTTACAAGTCTGTGTTCCCCCCTGTTGGTAATAAACAGAAAGGGAAAAATAATGGCCTGAATTTCCAGCTTTGAATTGCTATAAGGTTGATGGGGAACACCTATTCTAGCATGTGACCCCTTCACTTCTGTGTTTATCAGGTCCCATGCTTTACTTAAAAATACCCACATTCCTCTATAGGCACCTGTATAAACAAGCAGGAGACAGGTTGGAGAAATGCTGTGTCATATGAGAGATCTAGTTTTGTTTACAAAGCCAACAGTTTCTTGTCCAAGCTCTCTTTGGACAGGATGGGAGACGGGATGGAAACCCAAACTTACAGACAAACACAGGAAAAAACAGCACCACTTATCAGCATTCTGCTATCAGCTGTGATAAACTATTTTATCATAATTCATTTCTTGTACAGCCAAGAAATGTTTCTGTGGTTGTTTGTATTATGAGTATCTAATACAGTTTTTCCACAAACCTAAGAATCTTTGTAGACAATCTTGAGAACAAATAACATGTGGAAAGTGTCAATTATTTTGATTTGCAAAGAGTTAAACAAAGGAGAAAAACCTCCACAGTTCAAGCCTGGAATTTGTGTAACTTTAAGGAATGAACAGAAAGTAACAGATCTGACCTAACTCCAGCTATACATTCTGTTAATGCATTCCTGAGTGGCAAAGGCTGTATTCACCAGCAAGACTCATGGCTCAAACTGAGGCAGGATAAAAGAGGGGTGCAAACTCCAGCAGGACCTAACTGCTCCAAAGACAATGGGTGTATGTGTATATGCAAAGCATCACACACAGGCATGCATACACTAGAAGCTGAGCAAGGCTAATGCATTCAGCCTTACATTCCTATACATCCTTCCCACTCTACATGGACTTTGAAAGGGACTGTTGGAAGGACACCTGGCAGGGAAGAAATTCCATCCCCATTTTACAGATAGGCTCAGAAGCATATATGGAAACAAGGCCCAAAACAATGCAGCATGGCTGCAACAAAGCAAGGAATTCCACACAAACCTTCACATTAATGGAGGGTACCAGTAACCCTGAACCACCTCTTCCCACACACTGCAGGTTAAATAATCAGCATTAATTACTCAACATGAACTTTAAACACCACCAATATTAAAAAAAACAACTTAATGATGAGCTGCCAACTTGCAAACTCTATGCCTGTGTAATATTATCCCATATTATTAACTTGGCAATTGGTGCACTTCTATCAGGCACATGGGTGTCTGCATTTGGTGACACACAGCACAGAAGTCACACCCTACAGCCATTGTCCATATTTGCTCTTCCTGAGATTATCTTTAAACATTACAGCAAACAACATTAAATTTTAGGAATGCTTAGTCCAGGGTAATGTAATTCCCTAACAGCAATTTTTTTCTTCCCTAGACCTGAGGGAAACAATTCATGGTCACTGTCACAAAACCATTGAACAGACAGAGAAATCCCCGTCACCCAGCTGCTTTCAAAGTGTCCCCTGTTGTGCTGTATAGATCTTGAGCTGGCATAAGCCCTCCCTTCTGTCAACAAATGATTCCTAAAAATCAAAATGGAAACATTTTTTTAAAGGGCAGAGTCCCGTAACAGGACATGGTCTATCACAGCCTTTTCTAATTGCTTGTTATTAAGTGTATTTAAATATTTGCATATTTACCCAGTAATCTTTTCTTTTCCGTGTTGTTTTTTGCTTGAAAAAAAGCATAATATTTCGAAAGTTGGTACAGCTCTTTAAGTATTTATTCAGTTTTCACAACTGTGTCCATACCACAGTTTTGACAAAGGGCTGCCATCACTTCCACTAGAACAAGCCATTTTTGTGGGGGATTTATTACAGCTATAAAAACTGACTCCAGGCTGAAACCTAACTTCAGAGTTCCTCATGCCAGAAATGTTTAAGAAGTATGGTAACACTTCCCTTTTTAACAATTCATGCATAAACTGATTAATATTTTAGTTCAACTTACATTCAAAACAATACCTACTACCTTATGGTCTGTGAGAAAATATTTCCAATTATAAATCATCAGTTATTGTTTCTAAAGAGGTTACTGTTATTATATCTGTTTATTTAAATCACAGGGCTGTTATGGACTACAGACCAATTAAAGTACTTGAAGTTAAAAATTTAATGAAACTTCCCCCAAGAAACTAATGATAACAATTTCCAGATGAAAAGTATCAGGAAGAGAAACCTCACGTAGATTTGTAGGTTTTAAAAAAACTGAACAACAGCTGTTTATTTTTAAAGATTTTTTTCAAAGTGATTCCATTGTTTTAGTAACAGAAGTTGGAAACTTTTCATCACTGCTGAACAATTCTACTAGAAATAAATTAATAATCATATAAAAAATCCAACAAAAACCCAGAACCCACAAACCCCCAGAAACCCTTGATGTTTGGAAAGCATAGAGCAAATATATTGAATAAAAAAAAAAAAAAAGTGGGGCTGTTGAGTGTCAAGTACTTCACTGATTTTTTGCCATTAGTACCTAAGCTTTACTAGTTACATTTAACAGCTTCTAAATAATATTTGCACATATGCCAGAGCAGCACGCCTGCATATATTCCACATCTACAAAGTAACTAAATACAAACTGTAGTCTTTGGAAACCTTTGCATGCAAGAGCTCCTCTGGGGCAGCACAAAACCCCCAGGGAAGCTTCTCAGCTCTTAAAATCCCTACAACCCTGAACTTGCACCCAGGCCAGAGGAAAGCCAAAACAGACCCAGCTTACCTGGAGTAAGAATAAGGCAAAAACAAGAATGGAAAAAATTGAAGTGAGTGAAGATTCTGGAAGCAGGGCTGATGGCAGAAGCCTGTTTGTAGTGTTGATCCTGAAACTAAACAACTCCAGTAACACTTGCAAAGCATAGCTTAATTTTTTTTTTTTTTTTGTAGCACATCACCAACATCTAAACACCTTCCTACTGCTGTTTGGTACAGCATTCATTCAGACAATCTGTACACAACTTATTAAAAAATTACTAAGAAATGTCTCCCATTTACTTCTAGCCATGAGTTTGATTTTGCATTTAACAGAAGCTAATAGCACATCCAGCCCAGAGAGACCCATCTGTAGTCACAGATGCCTTACACTGTTTTTAAATATATTTTGCTATCTTTTTTTTTCTCTTCCAAATGACAGAATAATCTGTCTAAGGATGGAGTTAATAACTGTGCTATGGAAAGAAACAGCCAGCTGGCCAAAAGAGAACTGCTTTCTCTAGATGTAGTTTATTTATTCTAAAAACCTCCTAGCAGAGAGGTTTGATAGGGTTGGATTATCCATATTTATTTGCCCAAGTTTATTTATGGATGACTATATATATATATATAGGCTGTTTATGTATACAATCTGTGCAGTTAACATTAAGCATTTTTATAACTCTACATTTTTGTACTTTCAGCTATTACGAACAACATTAAAAATGGTTTACAAAGAGGTTACGCCTAGAAGCAACTTGCATTTTATCTATTCAATACGATAACAGGAACAGACTTCCAAGAGGAAAAATATAACCTGACAAAGTAAACTTTCTGATCATAAGGTTCAAAGTTTTTTACCTTGCAACTATCATATGCTTTCAACAACACTGGTTTATCTTTATGCCTTCCTGTTCATCCCAGGAAAATAATGTCATCCTTTGCCAATGTGCCCTTGACAAAAACAGACCAAATGCAATCCAACAGCCTACAAAACCACTGCATAATTAGGGAAAGGGTAGGAGTTACTGACAAATCAAATTTTAAAAAACCCTGAATGTGTCTGTATGGTCGTGTAGATAGGACTGTGCATTAATTAAAAAAGGAAAAGACCAGTTTCATCAACTTGCAGTTTGTCTGTGAAGGACTTCAACAGGTCTGAGAGACAGACATCGAAAGACCTAGTCAATGGCAACAGTATACTTGCCAAAAATAAATTTAAACTATTTTATTCAGTCTATCTGTCTAATTGCGACTTTTTACAAAAATTTAACTTGCATTCTATCATTCTATGCTTATGTCTACAGATTGCTGTGGTTAAAAAAAAAAAAAAAAAAGAAAAAGCTACACTTTTAGACACAGGTAGCACTGATTAAGACCCAGCAAAAAAATAAAAACTGCTTCACTGTGTGTTAGTTTCAAAAAGCACTATGATGCGTCTGCCAAAACCCACAGGAATTTTACAGTGTTAGGTTTCCAGTTTAAATACTTTCTCTTGAACAGCCCGTTTTAACAGAATGCTTATCTTGACTAACTCATACCATTATTTCGTTTTAATCACAGCTGCTGTTTGCGATCCTCCATTTTTGTCATAGCACATATGCTCACTTCTGAGTCAGTTAGAAAGTATAACATTTCCCAATAATTCTTGTAATCACATGCCTGAAAATGTGATTTTATCCCAAAAGTAAAAGTTACTTATAATAGTTACTGCAGAAGTATTTAAGAACCCACTATGTAGTGAACAGAACATAACACTACACATCTAAACAAAAATCTAGCAAACAATGGGAATCACCTGCTCTCATAATAACTGACAGTAATTTCTTCAATAATATTTCTCTGTTTTGCAAAATTATTCCACTTTAAAGAGAAAAGAGGCTCAGTAAGGTGCTGAATTTTAAAGTATGTTGTTGTTGATTCCCTCAACTCCTTTGCAAAGAAAACAAACAAAAGACTTCAAAAGAAGGGTCAGGCTCCTCCTAAAATTTGAGTGCTTTAAACTTTAACAACAGATTTTTTTCTTTACATTAACTTTTGAGCTCAATTCACAATTGACATGCACATTCACAGAGTATCCAAATACTGAAGCTGTCCCTTGCTACCATCTTCCTCTATAATTCAAATATTTAAAGCTAAGTTCAAAGAAGACACATTTATCCCTTCCTCCCCCACCCCAGTGCTAAAAGTTAACAAAACCTGAATCTGTCTTGATTCATCTTTGTTTAATTTACACAAAGCCATTTACTCTAAGTATGTAGTACTTCAAACTGAATAGATGCAGATACCTACTCCCAGTGTGTGAAAGCCATGTTTCTGCTGTGCACTCTGCACACCATTTCAATTCTTCATTCTTAGAGCAGTAAAAACTCGGAAGCAAGTGGGATGACCCTCAAGAAAAAAAAGGCCTATTATAGAAACAAAAAAGGCCTGGGTAACCTTGCCCTTAGTTTGTCTTCTGTTCTTGTTTATTACTGTCTTAGGAAAGGAAGAGAGCTTCCCTCACTCCACTTTGACCCAGAAGTCAAACATGAAAAGATGAAGAAGCAAACACTAAATACAGCATTAAATATACTTTTCTAGGGCAGGAACTGCAATGTAATTGCTCCTAAACAAACAGTTCACAAAGCAAGCTGCAAAGGACTGTATGGCAATTTCTACTTGCTGAGGTCCACTTTTGCCCATGCAGCACCTGAGCTGCCTGGTATGGTCAGACAGGGGCTGCTTCTCTGGAGACAGACTGCTCATGCAATCAACGCAGATCTCTCATGATGCTCCAGTAATAAAAAGAGCATGTCAATGAAAAACACCAGGGTTTTATGCAGTTTATTGACAAGATAGAATAGTACTCATCTGCCTTCCTAAGGCATGTACTTGACTGAGCAGGGCATGAAACATTCATGTAGTCAGAGTTAAGGACCAATATCTTAAGTCTGTTCTGAGTCAAGAGCTTGAAAAAAAGTAAAATTCAGTTCTGTGGAGAGGATATAATATGTACCAATTTACACTCCAGGCATCAATCTCATTATGGTATCCCTGCCCTTCTTCCCCTAGCCATCAGTACTCTGTTACCATGTATTTCAGATCTAACAAAAAACCAAAACCAATCAAGCAAAGCCAACAAAAAAAAAAAAAAAGGCTAACAAAACCCCCTCCCTTGGCAAATCTAAAATTTTCTTTAAAAGAAATTTCCCATTATTCTAAACAAGCCTAGATGTTCATAATTTCAAATCCTTCATTTTGTGTAGTTTATTATATAGACCATTCCTTAAAACCTCATTACTGTATATCACCACAGAACATTAGAAGAAATTCCTTCCTCATGAAAAATTTACCATAGGAATTAGACATGTAACCATTTTTGACATCTCTGTGAGTATCCTGCCACATTTTCTCCATGTCAGAGGCTTAATTATTCCTAGGATTAATGAGAGATAATTAACAAATTAAAATAATTATACTGTGTCAATGACAAAGGTTATTTTTTCTTAAGAAATTACAGGATTGTGCTGTGAATTATCAATTAATGCATTAAAATCATCATGGATTGTAAATTTACACAAATAGAAGCTTCAGAAAGCTGCATGGATTTAACAGGAAATTGTAATGTAGTGCTCAAGAATTCTATTTAGAAGTTAGAGTATGATTACTATTCTAAATGGACATTTTCCAAATTGACTTTACTTTGCAGGCCTTTTTTCAAAAAGCTTTATTGTATTACACATGTTACTGGCTTAACTTAGCTCCAGGAGCAGGCAAATTACTTCAGATACTTTTAAAAATGAAGACATATCTAAACATTACTCACACAATTAGCTGCTTTTCCCAAATAAAATATGTGCATTCAACTACGACAAAACTACTTAGTTTGACAAACATCTGTATTTCTGTTTGGCAAAAGTATCTGTCATCTGTGCAGATGCACTTATTAAAAGACACACTCTGCTCAGGCAGCACAATCCACAACTTCACTGTGCAGCACTCACACAACTATGAGTGGAATTTTGGGAAAAATGTCTGTACGATAATTCTTGCGACACAGGAGAAAATTTATAATTACACTTTATTTTCTGACATTGGTGGTGGGACCACTGTGTGTGCACACAAGCATCATACACAGAGCTTCTTGTCTCCCACTGCTGCCCATGCCAACAAACATGACTGCTTCTCAGGAGCGTGTATTCCAGCAGCATGCAACCACACTCATGAAAAATTCATGTCTGAGCACACCGGTTTAGGATGTCAGTGTTGGCAGGGGGTTGAATGTTCAAATACCACACTGCACAGGAGTTTTTGTAGTTGCTCATCTTGATAACTGACAGATTATTGAAGACTGCCTTTACATCACTAAAGACACCAGAGGAACAATCTATTCTTCTGAATGATAAAAATTTAAATCACATACTGTATTACATAATATGCAATAACAGTGGCATACTGAAAAATTTGGTTTACACTGTATTTATTTAAATTATCTCCAAATTCAGTTATTTTTGCACTCTAAATTGTAGGAACACCTTTTAATAGAATTTTATTTATCATAATAAAAGAAATTTGAAGGTCTGACTAAAGCCACAACTGGAGAGCCTTCTGCTCTCCAAAGCCCTCTGAATTAACCTGGGAGCATTTGGACTGTTTCTCTGTACACATATTCATATTGGGATACTCCTTGCTTAACAGGGAGGTTTCTGGATTACCTATTTCAAGCACTTAATTACTATAAAACTGCATATCCACTCTATGAGTTAAACACCAGACACTGTAATGACCAATTTGTAAACCTCTGGAGTTTTTTGCTTAGTTAGCTATGGACCCGAAGACCAGTTAATTAATTTTTTTGAAGTATGTGTCCAATCTCAGCTCCTGAAGATGAACCTTACTATCTTTACTAATAACTCTAATGCTCCTTTTAACATGTAAAAGAAATTATATGCCTAAAAGTAGACTTGGAGCTTTTGCTTTTATTTGCTTGCTTTTGATATTAAAAGTGTGGATTATTACTAAAGATCATCATTAAGGACTGTTGAGATTAAGAATGTATTGCAAGTCTTCTCCTAAGCAGGTCAGTCAGTACAAGTCCACCACTGTGTTTTTATTAGACAGCTACTCCTATGCTTCTTGAGTTGCTCTTTGTTTCTTTACCTCAGCAACAGCTAAACACTATGAGAAGCCTGAATTCCCATGTCTCAGTTCCTCCTGCTTATGTTCATCTTGTGTTTCAGAAACAAGGGTCTGTACCTTCACAAGCACTTGAAAAGCACTACACAGATACACCAGAAAGACACGAAGTGGAGAGGAATATGGAGGAAAGTTGCACTAGTGTTCTGGAATTCTTCTTGTCTGATAGAGGTGCAGATGTACCTTTTGGGAGCCCAGCCCAAAACTCTCAGCTTCCTCCCACTAAGCAGAACAGCATTCTTAATTTCTAGTGAACTGTGGAGAACAACACATTTATTCTTGCCAAGATACAGGAAAGCAGACATGGGCTAGCAATAGCAATTTAAGTTGGTCTGGGTCCACACCACACAGCAAGGTATTAGTAGCTGTGATACTGTGCTGATGTGGGCTGAGGTTGATACCTCTTGAGCCACTCAAGAGAGAGAAGAACCACAGCTTTTTACATTAGGGAGCTTCCGGAGGATGAGTAAGACTGAAGTGCAGGAAGTTAGATAACTCTGCAGTAAAAGACCTAAAATTCCCATTTCATTATTTGAGGAAAGCTGCGGATACTCCTGCTGCATCCACATGTTTTCTGAGCTGCATGAAGTAACTCTAAGTAAAAACATTTCATGAAGATCTCTCAAGTGCATGGACACCACAAGTTAAAGCAAGCATGGGGTATCTGCTAGACAGTACCTCTTCCTTCCTTCCTTCTCTAAACCACCAGTTTTATGCTCCTGTACAGAATATACAGAAATTTTCTTACTCTGAAATATTAGCAAGTTACTTGGAGAGACCGGTTGACTACATACAGGGTTTTAGAGCTACAACAGATCCATAACTGTTGTCAGTCATAGGGTTTTTCCTTGTTTGGACATCACCCAATTTAAGTTTACAGATAAAATTTCACTTCATTTTCCATATGGTTATCCAAACCACAAGTTTCTGTCTTGCAATCATAGTTCCCATTTCAAATGCAAATCCCTTTCTCTTCTCTCCTTTATCAGTTATCTACTAAAATTACTATTTGTATTTCAAGATTATTTCAAAATTTGAATTAATTTTCTGAAAGTACTATCTTTTTAGTACATAATCTCTGAATTACTCGGTTTTACCATTCCTATTTTATAACTTTTTTTGTATGCTATGGTAATTCTTCCACAAAGTTTAAAGGCTGTGATCCAAAGAAATATCCACACACTAATTCCACAATACTGTTGTACTACATTTCATATCGGAACTGTGATATTTCCTATTTATCAGCAAGGCCCAAAATGCAATAAAAAGATCTTTTAGATGGGAGAGTTTTGTTATTGACAAAAGTGAACGAAGCACTTTTGGGGTCTAATACACAGCTGTGTTGTTTAGCAACTTTGTGGAACTAAAACAGGAATTCTGTACAAAGAGTATTCACTCTGCTTTGGAAGTTCACCCTCTCAGTGCTACCTGGCAGAGCCAATAGAGTGGCATTAAATTTTCCCAATTCATTACTTCCTGTAAGCAAATCTCCAGAGGAATACACAGAACTCTGTGGGACATGGTAAATTCTCTACAGTGATCTTCTAAAGCTACAGGAGCAGACAGTGTGCTGCCACAGAGCCAGCTCTATCATCTGGTGTCACAGCTACAGCTTGCTCGGTATCAATTTTCCGAGAGCTTAGCACAAAACAGTGAACAAACTACTAAGTTAGTGTACTTAATAATGCTACAATGTCCTCACTAAAATGGCTTAAAGCTGTAAAAGTGTAATTTTGTTAAGTTTTCCACAAACAGGAAACTAAGACTCAAACCTGGATAAAAACACTGCCTATTACACTCTAAACCAAATGTGCATTTTCAGGATTCTTAAAGTGTCTGTCAAGTGCAAGCAAGGAAAAACTGGCTGAGTTTTACAAATTGTGCAACTTAAAAAATGGTCTTGTGATAAGGTACACAATACTGCTTCTCCCCATAGAGTTATTAATTGGTAATGCTCTCCCCCATGTTGATATTATGTTGCACCTCTGCCTTTCACAATGCCTTTTGCAAAAGGAACACATTTTTTTTCTTCGGGATGATAATCTAGATTAGGAGGCAATATAATCAGCCTCTCAATTATACATATGCAGAAGCAGCACAACAGTTGCTCTGCTTGTTAAGAGGATTTAAAGATGCAAGCAGCACAGGGCCAGAAAAAAACCCCATTCATTTAAAAAATTAGTCTTCTACCAGAATAGAGAAGTAAAAAAAGGCTTCTCATTTGCTGATATAAAAATCATACTTAAGATTTATCAGCACAAACTCTATGCAAAATGAAACCAATAGGAAAAGTCACTTTTTAGTCAATTTCAACATTACAGATATTTTCAATACAGTAAATGATACATTTAAAAAGCACCTGTAAGGCAACCTCATTTTGCAACATGTCAGTTTTCTGAAGAACACAGTGAAGAAGTTACTTTAACTCCAAAACCCTAGCAGTCAACTTCCTTTTACAGAGTAGCATCACCCATACCCTACAACACTATCAGCTGTTCCAGAAGTTAGTTTTTCAATTTAATAAGAATTAAAAAAAAAAAAATAAAAAAGGAACTAGAATGTTAAATAAAAGTATTTCCTTACCTGACAGTTTTCTTTTGCTTTTATGTTGCCCTGTTACCAAAGACAGAAAAAGGAAGTGCAATTCCATCAGTCAATGTACAACTCAAAGCAGTCTCCTGGCGCTGGACCAGCAAGCAAAGCTGAGCTGGCCCCAGTGAGGGCCATGGTGAGGTTTGGTGGCCTGGCCACAGCCACCTCCCTCTCAGAGCTGCTGCCCACCCATGGGAGCACAGGCCAGGCTGCTCCAAAGGTAGCTTGTCTGGGGAGGAGGGGGGAAGTTACAGTGTATGAAATTTGAGTTAGGTATTCTCTCTTGGTTTGCAGTTGACAAGTTTATCTCAGTTTGTACTGCCAACAATCACATCCCAGAGGCTAAACATACTGATAGATGGAAGGGACAAAATACAGAATCCAGCCTTCAAAATCTACCCGTCTGCTTGGTCAATGGCAGGAAAGTGCAAAAGAGCATTTTAAACAGCTTTGGAGGAAAAAAAAAAAAAAAAAAAGAACATCTTTTTGTGGTCAAAAAGGAAAAAAAATAAAATCCAAATTGACTAATCAACTGGGGAAAGTGAAAGAAAGCAAAATAACCAAGTCAGGCAAGATGCACTCATCAGCAGCTGTACTGTGGCTGAAGAGACAAAACACCTCTCTGTTAAATGAACACACTGTCAAAATTTGAGAGCATTAAGGAATTATTTTAGGGCAATGCCTAAACATGCTGACAGGTTTTCTTTCAGATTCAGGGCAATTGCTACACAACACCAATCAAAATATTTTTTAAAATTATTTTTAGAAGTTGTTCAAATTGTACAGTGTGGATAAACAAACAACACTGCTGCAGATTATCATATCCAGCTTTGTCCCATAGTATGATATAACCACAAATATTATATAGTTACTCCTTTATTTGGCATGAAAGCAATACTGTGATATATTTATTATTTCTTTGTTGCATTGAGCAACACCAAAGTAGGATCACTGCCAAAATATTTAATGTTAAAACACATTTCTATTAAATTCAGCGTTTGCCAAGATGCAGAGCAGGCAGAGTTGAGACACAGCAAGACTTTACCAGTTCATTTCTCTGGACTCAAGGAGAGTTTTAAGGGAATGCTTGCAGACAAGGCTAGATAAGAAACTCCTCAGCAAATTTTGGCCAGCTCCCAAACTGAAATATTGGAATTGAATTTTGAAATGTTAAAAAACAGAAGAAAAGCTATCTGGAACATGACATTTAACATCTGACTTGTGTAAAAACTGAAAAAAAAAAAAAGTAATTCTGCTAAATATTTTCACTTTTAAGACAGAATATATTAACTGAGGAAAGTAGAGGACAAATAAATGTGCTTGAACTCTCTAGCAGCATGCCTAACGCTCAAGGTTGAAGTACAACTGACCCCACACGGAGCCATTTGAACATGTGCCAAATGCATGAAACTCAGAAGTTTCATGCTCTGCTAAGGTAACTTTCACATCACTCACTGGCTTCATCTGAGATCAAAAGCACTAAAGGAAAAACTGTGCAGAGAATCTGATTACAGATGGCTTTTACTGATGCTTTCTACTTAATCTCCTCTGGAATGCAAGGTCATAACCCTCTCATATTTTAAAAGGGATCTATATACTATTTGCACACTCAACTATTGTCACTGTACTGTATTTTGCTTTCTCATCTGAGCAACTTGACTTAAGGAGTTTATTGCAGCCCAGATTCCTACCACAAAACATGCCCATGGGCTGCACGGTTTCAGAGGAGATTGCACTTTCCACAGTGCTCATTGCCTTGTAAATACAAAAATATACAGGTAACTGCAACACACAAAATAACAGCCTGTAAAAGATGCAAGGGCTGGAGTGGTACTCAGTGCTGAAAAGAACATCTCAAACCCCTCAGGGCTTGTCTGCCCAGAACAAATGCACCTACATCCTGCAGGTGACATGGTTCACTCTACTTTCTGTTTTTCCCATCGACCAAAATTTATCTTCACGCCTCTTATGTGCCACAGGGCAGGTTTCAACCAACAAAACCCAGAAAATTCAAGGCCTAGCCACACTGGACAGAAGCCTCATTCTTCTCTTAAGTCTAAATCTCCAAATTTTTAACAAGAAGTAAGACTTCCTTGCTTTAACCTCAGTTTTCTCACAGAGATATTCTGCTATTAAAAGCTTATTAAAAACCTAATTATTTGACATCTGTTTTTACTGTCCTAAAAATTCCCAATATAATTTGAGAATTATCAAAGCATAAAACTGAAGTGGTTCAAAATACTCTACTTGAAAAACATACTGAAAAGCAAACATTCTTTGAAAATAAAAAAGTATTTGAGAACTAATTCAAAAACCTTTCCTTGATGTTCATTGAAGCATTGACCCCCTCTTTCTTTTCCAGCAGTCAAATGAAAAAGTGAAAAGAGAGGGAAAAGCTTTTTCTTTCCTGTTCTCAACCTCTGCCTAAATTTAACTTCCAGTTTTCAGCATCTTGTGTCTTACCACCAGCACTTTTAAAAATCACACCCAACTAAACTGTGCCACACAAAAGGCATTAAATTTCTTCTTAGTGCAAGGTACAGTTATAATACAGGATGTAATGCTGATGCTCCAAATAGAATTTAAACTGTAGTCAATGTAAAGTCTTTCAAATTCTCATGTGATAAATTACATTGGATGTAAGTACATCAAGAATCTTAGAAAAGTCATCTACATAGTTCTTTTCTTCTTTAGTTTTTGTAGTGGTCAGGCTCCTGGACTTTGAAACCTCATGTTTTTCTATTCTTTGTTTACTTGGTCAGAATTCCCTCCTCTAAGTAATTGTTTCACAATTTGAAATGCAAAGGGTAACACCTTTATGTGAATATCCTCACCTGGGGGGGGCCTTCTCCCCCATTTCAAAACATGTGCTTGTAGACACCTCAAGTGTAGCAAACTGAAACAACAGAAGTATCTTCAGGATCAAAAGCCAGTTCCACCAAAGATAAGAAATGCAGACCCACACTGAACTATACAATGAAAAGCTTGCACCAGGGTCTTTCAGGCACTCAAACGCCAAAACCTGCTATGCACAACATAGCTGAATGTGACTTTCTCCATGCACAGAAATTAGAATTGAAGGGCACAAAAAAATGCACTGATTGATCTGAACTCTAAGCACTGGTCCAGTCCTGTACAGGAAGCATCTGCTACAAGCTAAGTACAACACAAGCAAACATTTTTGCAAAACTCTAGAATAAGCATGAAACTGAAATTTAAACTGAGGGTGAAGTACAAATAACTCAGTAACAGATTGGAGAGATTGGAGAAGGTTTGCTCCCTTTCATACCAGAGCAATATACAAATAGAAATGTAGAGAGGGATTCTTACCCCAAGTAATGGCGATTTCAGCTACTTTACACCCAGTTGACTTACTCTACACAAATCAGTCAAGAGATTGAACTGGCAGATCTTCTGTACAGTCAACTGCAAAGCTTCCCCTGCTACCCCCTTCAGCTGTCAAAGAGCTCCCAAGCATGGATGCACATACAGATCAGGAACTCATGACCTGGCAACATTTTCAGGCATCTCTGCAGTTTTTTGGGGTCTTCAAGGGATGCCCCAAAATCCCACTTCACAGGAGGTGCCAAAGGAACTTGTTGCCAACTTCAATTAAACTGAGTAATAGCTGCTAGCCTGAATAATTTCCTCTAGTCTTATCCCAACCTAATTCTGGCTCAAGTGTCTACCTTACAGTCTCCCTCAAACAAATGTGGACACAGAGGAGACAGGCAGAATAATCAGACAGCTTTCCTGAAGGGTTTTTTTTCCCAACATCTCAGCTCCCACTGCCTTGCTTACCTGTTTCGTGGTAAGTAAATCTAGCAACATTGTTTGCATATATTACGTCACCTCTAAAATGTCTCCAAAACTAGAGCAACATAAACAAATGCTTTCATAAAATTATAAAAGAGCATGTCTACCACTACAATAGTGCCACCCTCAAGCACCATACCATTCTCACTAAACAACAAGCACAAGCAAAACCATCTAAATGCAGGGAAATACTCATATTCTAATAATCAATTCATTTCCAACAATGTGAAAGTTCAGGAGGGCCTCCCAAGTATTTAACTTAGCAGTAAATATAAATAACAATGCACAAGTAATGCATACTAGCTTTTAAGAAATAAATCCAAGCAATTCAAGCTTTTAAAAATGCATAGTCTCTTCTTATCTTGATTCTTGAGTACAGGTGGACAATAGGAAATTAAAGCTCCTTGATTCTCAACTGCTTTGAGTCAATTAGTCTTCAGTAATCAGATTAACATTAGAAGGAAGATGTTCTTCCTTATCACTAGTAAGTGCTTCCTTTGCAAGAAATGTTACTTGCAACCTCTTTCAGGCACCTGAAAACAGAGGCCAGGAACTCAACATGTATGAAAGCAGAAGTCCAGCAGTTGGTCACCCTTGAGAACAGGGATCTCAAGGGCAGGTTTAAGACACATTTAGCAGCATTCCATGAGCAAATTTGACAGCTATCTCATAATAGTATTTTTCTTCTACAGATAGCGAACCAACCACCAAAGATGTCAAAATAGAAAATTTTTCATTAAACCTGATTTTAAACATGAATGGGTACAGAGAAATGGAGATGTGAAGGTAAGCTAAGAAGTTCCTAAACCATCTTTCTTCAACAAGCAGGCCAGAGTGCCTATTACAGGTTAGGGGGCTTGGGGGGCAGGGGGGTGTGTTCAACCCAAGCCTGCAGCACAGCTGTCAAGACAAGGCAGGAGGGATCTGGATATTGTATTTAGTGAATCAGCTAAAGAGGTCTAAGCAAACTGATGTTCGTAGTGAGAACTGTACAATTCCATTCATACAATGGGTGGCAGTGGGCCAAGGATAACTTGCTAAAAATAAGAGACCTAGAAAGATAAAAAAAGCAAAAATATTTCTCACAATATAGGACTAGAAAAGGGCCAGATAGTACTGCACATATAATTATTATACTCCCTCTTCCTGAAGGGCCTTCGAAGAATATAACATTTCCAGTGATAAATAAAGGGGGAAAATGGGATAATCCTTCATAGCTGGATGAAAAATATAAAACTTGACCATTTGGAAGTATTAGGAATATGGTAAAAGACTTGTTTTAAATTAACAGTTGACCATTATCACTAGTCAACTTGATAAAACTCAATGTGAAAATGAAAAGGCCAATTTGAATGAGTCTTTGTTCATCTCACCTAGATGTTAAATAAAGATACTATTTCTCTGCATTTGTTTTCCCTTGATTTTTTTTCCTCCATTTTAAAGATCAAAGTCATAAATTTTCAAAAATGAATATACCTAGCACTCAGAACAACAAAAGTGTGTTTTTTATAACTCCATGGGTAGGAGTTTGCATCAAGTTTTTTCCACATCCTTCATCCACATAGGTAAGCTGCTGTTGAAGATGCAAGATGAAACAACAGGTAATTAAAATGACAGGTTCCCATGAGTGCAAGATGGTTTGCTTACCCATGAAAAGTGGTTCCTCACTATTCTCTGCATTAAGAATAACTGGCTAACAGCAAAGAACACATTCAGCTCCTACCCCCTTCCCCACACAAAGCTAAAATCCCATTGATAGAGAGTTTTTGGGTGGAGTAACCAAACTTTTACAAAGCAGCCTGACTTTTTCCCAGACAAATGACTTGGCTGAACTTGAGAAACTCCTTTCGCTATTAAAAAATTCCACAATAACTGCAGTTCTAAGAAAAATCACAGAATCTAGAATGGAAAACCCCTACTGAATAAGGCTTCCAAGAGTCAGCAAGTCTTAAGAGTTTATTTAAACAGAATCGTCACTTAAATATCAGCAAACTGCATGGACCACACTGAAAGGGAACTAAACAACATAAATCAGGTGACTATTGAAGCTTCCCCAACAAAATCTTAGCTCTTTACAAAATGTCAAGACAGCTGAATCTTAGCCGAGTTCTTAAAGACGGCTGCATGCATTTAATTAAGTCAAAATCGAAGCCAGATGGCACATGATGCTTTTCCAATAGACTGGATGCTGTCACAAGAAGCACTACTTAAGCATTCCTTGATGATTCCTGGCACCAGTGGCTACAAAAATCTCTTTTTACAATCTACCATACACCCCTCCCTTTTTTTCCAGTCACCAAGCCTTTAAAGAGGGTGGGAAGGAGGAAAAAGAGAGCCCCTGAGATAAATTGACTCAGTGTGTGGAATGCAAGGCAAACATTCCTGTACAAATTCAGATTTGATTTATTTTCTTTAGAAAACTTCAGTGGAGGAAAAACCCCCAATTGTCAGTCCTTGCCTTATACTCACTAAGGTTATCACCTGTCTTAAAGGGACAAAATGAAAATAGCTAACTATAGTTCAAAGTACTGCACAGCAGAGGATGATGTTAACACTTTAGCCAGTAATAAATGAAAGTGAGCTGGCTACAAAAGTCCTCATGAATTTGGAAGTATATGGCTGAAACATTAACATTTAATCTCTGGACTGCATTATCTCTCAGTGAAAAATGACAGTGGATGCTTCTGTGGTCAGCACACATGGAGTGAACTCCTACTCACCAGGAAGGCTAGCAAGTTATTGCCTGTTGTAGTCTGCCAAAGTTTACAGGGTTGAGCCAGAACAGACTGGCAATACCATATTTTACTTCCAGTACTGCACACAGTACATGGAATTAAACAGGGGGGGCATGAGCAATGCTGCTGGTCATGCTTCTCAAAGCTTGTAGAAGCCAGATGGAATGCCCACCAAGGTGTGTCTCCAAGGTGATGGGGAATGAAAAGCATCAGAAGTTAATATAAACGAAAAATATGCTGCTGACAAAACACCTCTGCTTGATTTTTACTTTGAGATTTTTCTGTTCCAGAATTACTTAAGCAGCTGCCATATTGCTCCCAAAAGGATTCCTGAAGATGTTTAGAGCAAAAGGTGGGAACCATTATGTCTTCTTAATAGACAAGGATGGCTCAGAGGCCCTTCCTTGCATTCTCTCTCCATGCTTCCATCAAATCATACTGACTATGGTTCACTTTTTCAAGTATCTCATTGTTAGAGCAACCAGACAACGCATGCACACGGACAAAGGCACAGGACTACAATTCTAGGTTATTTCTAACTGAATGATCTACTGAGCAGTACTAGGGACAAGGGTTTACTCAAATTTTAATTTTGATTGCCACATTTACACATATTCAGTCTCAGCTTTCATTTAAAAATGGAATTACACACTTGCACTGAGTATCTTACTGCTCCTGCAATCTGTTAAAAACTTATTTCCAGCACTGCTGAGGACAAAAACTTGTCTGCTGAAAAGGGTGGATGTGTTTAATAATTTTAGCAGAACAATTCCTTTCTCCTAGTTAGTTTAAAGCTCCATTAATCTTAATGCAAAACAAAACAGTTTCCTTTAACAGCCAAATTCTTGACCTTGAGCTGTTTCAGTGTCTGGAGTTGGGGGCTGGGGTAGAAAGGACATAGATTGACTACAACTAAGAGTTGAAGAGTAAAACAGTTGGATAGAAAAAAAAACCGGGAAAAAAAAAAAGAGAAAAAATCCCATAAGACTGAACTAAAATTATCCCTGTGAAAGATTAACACCTCCATCCCTGCCATTGAAACCCGGACATCATCTCCATTTTTATTACCCGTTTTCAGATAGATTTTTAAATAAAAGGAGCAATGAAAATTACGAAAAGACAACCAGGAATGCACAAGCTAATGGCTTTTAAATCACCCATCCTAGCACTGACCCACATCATTAGCCACTAGAGTATTTTCTGACTAATGTTCCAAAAGAAATCCAGTCTAACTAGGCAGTATTATTTTCAGTGTGAAAAAATATGACCTACAGAAGCTTTATTTGTGGAAACTGAAGATGCCTCTTACTTAGATCTGTGTTTTTTGTCTTTTTTTTTTTTTTATTCAAGATGAATGTAGTCAAACCATTTATTATATATAAAACCAGCTCAGAGTTGGACAAAATAAGACCTTTAAACCTGTAAGTATTCTCAACAGTCAGCATCCACAGGGCTTCTTACAAACAGGTTTTATGCTCACTTTACCCACTGCTTTTCCATTACTGAGTGCTCAGCACAGTCTTTTTGTTACTGGGACCTTACAATGTAAGTGCCAGACCCAGGTGGCAGAACACATTTGAGTTGCCTCTAAAATGGCATTCAATTGCCTGTAATTTATCTCAGTACTTTAAGTTGTATTAAATCGAGATTTCCTCACTACATCTTGCAAGGGGCAAATTTCAGCAATTGATAGTATGTGCCCAGCATTAACTGTGGCTAAGGGGGCACACAGCAGTTCCCATAGGATGATTTCTGCGTCTCCCACACTGGCACCACCTTAGCTGGAGAACAGCTCCTCGAGGCTGCTTTTGTTTGAAATGCTGCTAAAGGAAGCTTTTTAAATGGCTCAGACATCAGTGAGTCATCCTGAATCAGTGCTTACAAACCTTTTGAGGGGCCTTCTTTTACAGAGAAAGACTGGACAAAGGGTAAGACCTAATTTTGCCTATGAACTCTGGAAGTTCTCATTTGACTAAACTTTTGGTCTAGTTGACAATTGCAAACACATTAAAGTACAGAGAAAACAAAATAATTTGGATTACATTCACAAATCTGATTTTCTTCCACAGGTACCTACACGAGGCTGTTTGTGAAACTAGAGGTATGCTGAGCAGTACTGTTCTCTCAGTACAAGAAAAGTCCTTTGAACAAAAGTTTCTCACTCAACACAAAGGAATTTTTCCTGTCATCTCCCTCAGATGCTTTTTGGCTATCATTATTACCATTTACCATACAGTTCAGCATGGTTTACCTGAAATCCCAAAACAAAGTGCTTGTTATTCCTGTAAGAATACTTACATAAAGATACTTATAAAGCCTGAAGAATTCACTATTCTTAACAATTTCCATTAACCAGCTATGACTAGAGTGGCAGAGCTAGCTTCACACGCAGCCTCAACAGCTACTTCAGCGTTAAAAGCTGAACAGAAAAGAGAATAAATATGTACAAAACGCCAGCTGGTTGGATGCACATAAAGAAGGATCCATCATTCTGTGGCTCCAGAAGACTTAGAAGTCACTGGATAAAACTTTTTGTTCCCAAATGAGGAAAAACAGTGACCAGCATAAACACTTAAGGCCAAGTAATACTTTAACCTAGTGGCCTCCTCCATCTTCCTCAACTTGCAACAGAAGAAATTGCATAACAGAGCAACTGAAACAGCCCAGCAAACACAGCAGGTGGTCCTGTCTTACGAGACTTCCACCAATGGGTTCTGAAATTTTACACTTAGCCTGGTATGCACCCACATACATTAAAGAGCCTAAAATGTTAAACATCAG
>QUSF01000007.1:17290294-17541522 GCA_003676055.1 Chloebia gouldiae
TGGTATGCACCCACATACATTAAAGAGCCTAAAATGTTAAACATCAGAGGCAAACCAAACACTTACAAAATATGAACCCAATTATTTTGGACAAACCTTGCTGCAATCACAGAGGAATGTATCCTTTGGCTGCTATTATGCCCACTTCCATTTATTTATATAGAAAAAAAAAGAGCAAACAATATTTTCTTACCTTCTTTTTTTTTAATTGGTTACATATGGTACAAAATAGTAAATGATAAGGCTGAAGAGCAAATTTCTGTCTTTTAATGAACAGACTGATATGCAAATCTTGGTAGTATGAGATTTTTAGCGCTTGTCTCAGTTACAGAAGAGAGGTCCTGCAATTAGAATAAACTTTGGAAGAATTTTCTGTCTTTCAAATAGGGAAAAAAATCAAATACCAATAGATAGTGGGTTTGTAATGACATGCTTAAGACAGCCCAATCTACCTCAATCATAGTAATGACAAACTGCTGCTCTATTCTTTCTTCAAAAGTACCAGAATACTTAGCTTGTTAAGTCTCTCTACATGAAAGAGTTAAAAAGCACAGATCTGCCATCAATTAATATTCATTAAGACTCTCCAGAACAAATCGAAGTTCTCAGTTATTTAATAGCAAAACACAAATACCTGAGCTACTATTACATTTTAAAAACATCCAGAAATGTTGAGCACAAGTTGAGCAGTTCACAAAATAGTTGTCGTGCCGATTTTTTGCATTTTATTTCAAGATTTGTTTCACAACTATTACCTCCTTATATGTAACTACAACAAATCAGTGGACAGAAACAGAAAACTGTAACCAACTCAGACTTACCCATATGTAGCTTCCCTGCACACAAACATAGCAGTATGGCACCTCTCGGTTAATTAGCCCATTTACAGTAAATCAAGCCCACAGCTCAGCTGAGATGCCAGCCTGCTGCATTCTCCAACCAGCCAGCCCACACAGTAGGTTGGGAGCAATGATATTTTCTCCCAAGCACAGCTGAGTTCATGTAACTGAACAAGGGTGTGACAAAATAACAGAAAAAGGAGATTACAAAGAATGCCTGAATCTCACACTGAAGTTTCTTTTGCCAAAATGAGATTTGAGGAAAGAAGTGGGGGCCTTTTAACAAATCCTGAAACAGGATGCAAGCCCCCGGGTAATACCTAGTTCATGACAAAACCTTACATGCCCTTATTTTCCAATAATCTCTGTTTTGGCACAATATGCCTTGGGGAAAAAAACCCAAACATAATTATGTAAAGACTTGTCATTTCAAAAGGCTCACTCACAGGTCAGAACTCTTCTTTAAATAAGGGAAGCAACATTGTAACTCTGGCTTTAATGCAAAACAAAAGACATGCTGATTCCTTGTGCCTGAGAAAAGCAAAATATGTTCCTACCCAGTCAGTGTCAGATAAGTGAATTATGTTGTCCAAGCACTTGGAGAAATGAAAGAAAACAAATACAGCCAGGCAATTCCACACCACAGAGAGAAAAATCAACGTACTGAAGAAACACAGAAAGCATTATCAATACATGCAAGTGGGTTTGGGCCCAGAGATTATCCAATGTCAAGCCTCAGAGGCAGAATATGATCTGAAAAAGCTTTTAGGACAGGACTATCCAACAAATTTAGGACTGGTTGGATAGGAATCTACCAAATAGGACTGTCTTACTGAGAAACAGCTTCCTCCTAGAAAGACATGGTCAATTATCCAATTAAGCAATAAAGAATATTTAATAACTTATTAAAAAAATTAACAGGCTGTGGTCTGTTATTCCCTGAGACTACACACACAAATGCCCCAAACCCTGAAGTAATGCTCAAATTTTGCTGGTAAATGTCCCTGACCATAAAATGGATTAGGCTTATGTCTTATAAACAAGATATAGGAGCACCGACAGAATGAAAATACAGCTGCTTGTAAAAATCTGCTTTTGGCCAGGCATCTGTGAGCATAAACCCATTGCTCACACTGCAAGACAGGTTTTATTTCAGATCACTCTCCAAAATCATCAGGACCATGTAGCTTCATTTTGTATACAGTCTTTTCTTCTCCCTTAAAGTCACAATGCTGCTATTCGAACGCATGTTAAGAACTGCACTAGAGAATTTTGGAGACCAAGAGGGGAGCTTCAGTATTTGATTGGAGAAGTCAAAATAAATAATTTAGATCTACATTCACAATCTCTACAAATCCTGAGTAACAAATTATGTGCAACAAACACACTCAGCAGGATGCTGCATTGCCACTGACAGTTAAGTGGTGCATTCTGTAGAATTTTAAAGAAAAAAAAGTTTCAGAGACAAACCTAGAAATTCCCATATACCAGAATAATTTCTTACAAAACAGAGAATCAGTAGAACAGTCACACTGATGCAACAGCAAGAGGGAGGAAAAAAATCTGACCACAACCTCAGAAAAAATCAAGACCAGGCTACATTTTAAAGCAACTCCTACTGCAGACTATGACCCCTCATTTGAAACAACCTCACTACCTCACAAAATGAAAGCAATGTATTAAAGTCTACAGTAGCCCCATAAAAGTGCAGAGAAAATGAAGGCAATCCCATGACTACTAGTTTCTACCAACTTACAAACTACAAAAGACACGGCATTAGTAAAACGCAGGAGGCAACAGCAAAAGGGGATTTCTGCAGGCTTCTGTCTCGTAGTTGAGTCACATTCTTTGCAACTCAACAGAAAGAATTATCTGAACAATATACTACTTTTCTCCCCAGAGAGGGTTTCTTAACAAAACTTTAGCAAGAAATTATGTTGTCATAGGATTAAAAATAATTCCTCTCTAAAAGCCCAGTCAGGAGAAAACAAGAGATAGAAATAAAAAAGTCAGTTCCATAATATTGGAAGGATAGCAAAAGCATCTCACTGGCATCTACACTATGGACTGTGCTGCTCAGTATTTCTGGTTTTAGGAGGTCTTGGTTCTGGGTTTTGTTCATGTTGTTTTTAGTAACTTTTTTTTCAATCAATCTGTAAGCGGATGAACAAAGTTTGTCAGTGATGTAAGACTACCTGGCTTAGTCAAGGCTGCACTGGCTGCAAAGAGCCATGCAATCACAACTGAATTGCTTAAGGGAACAGACACACAAAACTCCACACACACCCACACACAAACACCACCCAAGGCAAGGCTCTCTGGGCATGCCAGAGATCATCACTTTCATCATGCTCTGCTGTGCTCTGAAAACAGTTCAGTGGTCACCACCAAACAAGTAAACAAACATCTGGAATGACCAGAAAGGGAATAGCTTGCTCTCTCTTAGGCACATGATGGTCCTGTGTCGTTCAAATCCCTGTGTCACTGTAAACAGAAAGTTTCATGTAATTCCACCCAAACTAGAATCTGGCAGAATTTAGAACATAAAAGCACAGAACAGGCTAGTCAGAGATACCGACCCAAAATCTTCATGAAGCTAATTTAATAAGACAGACTTGAGCATAGAAAAGACATAGCAAGAAGAATTATTATATAATAGACTGTAACACGCTATTTTGAATCCACAAAATCAAGAGGGACAGTTATTTCTCAGAATTATAACAAAGCCAGTTACAGTTGTGTAAAATAGCACCATTTTCTTAAAAGCAGGTAGGAAACATTGCCAGTACATACTGAGAAAGGCAAAAGTTAAAAAATACAGTGAGTTAAAAAAAAAGTGCTCTACCATGAATTTGCTAATTAACACAAACAATTCAGACATACCTACCCTTCTACTAAAAAACTGTATCAGAAGTGAAAGAAAGGGAAATTATAATGTTAAAATTACATTATACTTATGCTTCCTAGAACTATTCCTCAGTTATTATTATCAGAACTATTCCCTTGCTGCTTCCACAAACAGGAAACTAGGTCCAGCAGACTTTGTCCCTACTCAGTACAGCTGTCCTCATTTTCCTAGATACAGGAGATATGCCCACCCAGACAATACCCCTGTCTCACAATGCTACAGAGGAAGATGGAGGAAATCACAGAGTACATTAAGCTGGCTATACAGCAGCTACTACAAAATGCATGTTTAGCAAGTCAAGAAGAACAAAAAATAATTTCTTTTTTGATTTAAAAGTAGAGGATGCTGTCAACAATTACAGGTAAGGCATTTTCAGAAATAGGTACAAGGTCATGATGTCTCTAAGCAACATGGTGGATAGTCAAGAGCAACAGATGTTTTCAGGACTAAATAGGTTTGGAAATACAGTACTGGAGGACTGTATTCATAGAACAGATATTCATAGGATGGCAATCTGAAATGAAGGAGCTACAAAAACAACAGAGGTGTAGCTCTGAAGACAAGAACAAGCACTGAATGATGAAGGAAAAGAAATACAGGCAATAAATAAAAATCCTTAAACTGTGTGGTACCAATAAGCCTGCAATATTCATGGCAACACTGTATGTGCAGCATTAAGAGTATAAAATTCTAAGAGTATTTTGAGTGTACTTACAACCCAAAGTCAAACAGAAGCTTTTGAAATGAATTTATACAAATCTGTATGGCTATTTATTAAAAATAAAAAGGAAATATTACTGACTGGGAAGAACGGCTAACTTATCAGGCTCTTTGGTTTGGACTGGTTAGTAGATAAATCACCATTTTGTCAGCACATACTGACAGAGGCTCATCATAAACAGACTCTACCAGTGCCAACAGTTACCATTTATGAAACAGAAGAATTTCAGCTGAGAATTTTAAAGCTTCATGCGGAAACTGCAACTCCAATCCCTAAATAAAGCTAACAAACACACAATTTTTGCAAGATCTCAGAATATCAAAGCCAAGTTGTGGCAGAACAAAATTACGTGAACTTATGACTGAATAAAAATAATTTACAAGTTTTCTCCTTGCCTGCAGTGAATCCATAAATTCACACCTAAATAAAATGAACAGAAATCTTCCCAGTCAACATATCTTCAACTAAAATTACTGGTCTCCTAACTTTTCCAAAAACTGTTTTTGCCCTATGTGAACCATCAGAGTACGTTCTTTAAGACCTAAGAATACTAAATACATTGTCTCTAAATGTATGAAGTTTTAAATGTGGAAAAAATTAGAAGCTGCTCTCTGAGAATACACAGAGATGGTTCTGCAACAATCATTATACAGAGACTGCCACAAATCAGGAAAAAATATGTCAAGCCCTTAATGGAAATCTTTGATTGGCAAAACCAAGATGTTTTCCTCATCAGTGGGGTAGCCAATACATCAGTATTGTTCATGACCTGCATGTTAAGAGCTCATGACATTTGCAAATCTATTAGCCACATTTATTTCCGCCACAGATCATTCCTTCTGAAACTAGCAAGCAACCAGAAACTAAACCCTGATCCAAATCCCACGCTCAAGGAGTCACAGGCTGGCTCCAGCCAGGTTACAACAGAGCGGCGGCGCATCAGTGTGACACAGCCGCCCCTAGGAAAGTTTCCTTGGGAGAATTATGAGCACAAAGCTGATACAGCCACAGAGATAACCACGACTTGCTGCTATTGTCTTCTCATATAATTACCTCCAGTGCTACTGCACACCCTCATGTCTCCACCCAAAAGCAACCCCAAGCAAGAGGAGTATCTTGGAAGAAATAGTCACTGAGGCTTGTTATACCCTGAACACCAAAGAACTTTTATGCATTTTCCTACCTAGTGCACAGCACATTAGAAAATCACAGAATAGTTTGGGTTGGAAGGGCTAGTTCCTCCCCCTGCCACAGGCTCAGATACCTTCCACTAGAACAGGTTGTTCCATCTTTTGTTTTTATTAAACAGGTTACAATTCAATTACATTTACAAACCATCAGATACACTCAAACTCTATGATGAGGAATTAAAAACAATGAAAGTAGAGAATCCAAATTAAAAATTAAATGCCATTTTGGTTTCAATCCTAAAGACTTTGAGTTGTTTGGTTTTTTTACTGCTAAGGTGGTCCTTATGAAGAGAACAGATTTTTAAAAGAATTTTTCTACACCACAGAGAAGGCCAGACAAAGAAAGCTTTACCTCCAAACACTAATATGACTCTCAGCATAAGACTAAGAATCACCAAGAAGAGCAGGTAATAATACAGTATTCAAAACCACACAAATATGGCATTAAGTATAATCTTTTAATTATAACTTGCATCTAAGTAATTTCAGTATTTTTTTTCCACAGCTACTGAAGCTATAGCTAAGTCTGTTAAAAAAAGAACTTGGGGACAAAATAAAAAGAATGACTGAAGAAATTCCAACACTATCCTCTATAATCTCAAAAGTCATCTGGAGTTTAACTGATAAATGAAAATATTGTACTATTTCAGAGTAGGGCCTGCTCTCATATCTTATATAAACAATCTTATGATCATGAAAAACAGGGATTCAAAGCTGTGTTTAACTATAAACAAAACTACATATTTTCATTTGAGTATCCTGCAAACACAATGCAATACAAAATAAAACCCATTTTTTCCCTGTACTTATTAACCTGAATGGTATCAGTCAAAATTTTCATTGCTCAGTTGCCCTGTGACTAATTAACAACTTGACAGATTACAGATCCTATGATTTAATAGAATTTACTCTGCCACCACACAACTCAAGCTTTTTGGTTTTGAATCCCAATGTAGTTTTCTGTTTCTTCAGAAACTGTGAATGGACAACATACTAAAAGGGTCAGCTCACAATCCTGCTTTATTTCTGACCTGCTTTCTTCCAGGTACACTGACACTGAGCCAATAACTTTTGCATTGAGCAAGTATCTTTCAAAAAAAAACCAAAAAAAACAACAAAAAAAAACCAACAAGCTACCAAGCAAAAGTAAATCTAAGAACAAAGTTCCAAGACATACTGCTTAAAGAGTAGAAACTATTACTGTTATTTCAAATATGGCCAAGTCTTCAAGTTTCTTAAGATTAAAAATCCCTTTGGTCTGTGTTTAAATTTTAGTCTGTGTTTAAATTTCCTTGAGTAAAATACATTTTGTCAGTTTTTAAGTAACTTTGGCTGTTCTCCAGCACCATATTAGATTTTTGACATACTTTTAAAAAACTGGAAGCTTGTATCAATTGTCACCACCAGGATTAAAAAACCTACCAATTTATGGTGACTGCAACCTTGGCTGTAACACCCAAGACCCTGCACTAACCCTTCTTTTATTGCCACTGCATCATCAGCTTCACATTAAAAACTTGGTCTCCTCTTGCCTAGGGGGGAAGTCCCCATCTCATGTGCACAACCTGCACTGCATTACGGAGGTGCAATAACTGAGGTAACAGCTTACAGGTTTGGGTTTTTTCCCATTCCTTTGGGAACAGACTCCAGCATTCAGTAAGCAAAGGTTATGAACTTCAAGATTTAATTTTAATACCTAACTTTGAAACCTTTCAAGAAACTGGCCTCCATTATCAGATTTTTGGTCAGTTCAGGAAATGGATCTGTGAACATAAATCAAATAAGAACAAAATGCATTTGAACTGTCACTTTTTTCTAAAAGAAAAAACCTCAAAACCAAACCCCTGAATATGCTGGAGGTCATAAGGTGTTCCTGCTTTCCTTCCAAAACTGCAAGCTTTGCATAACATGTAAAAGAATGGAAAATTCCTTTTCTGACACTCTACATTAAAGCTAGCTCCACTGTTTAAAACGCCTAACCATTACTAGTCATGATCCTTCTGTCTCAGCTCACAGCCTAATCAGAAAGGGAAATAACTCTCAGAATATGTCAGAAAGGAGACACATTTTTCTAGTGCTTTACTAAAATTTAATCAGCACCTGGACAACTATCATCAAACACTACAAAACATCCCCTAACCTTGCTACACACTGTTGTCTTCAAAACTAAAGCTGGATGAGATGTTTTAGCTGCATGACTCACAGAGATAGAGAAAAAACAATGTGCTTTCTTGCGTACCAAAATTCACAGGATACTTTTTCAGGTCACAGTTTGTTATGTGTACTCTGGCTTTGAATGAAAAAAAAACAGACTGATTAACTTCAAATACAACTACAAAAACATAAAAGTCACTGCTCTTCCTGCAAGCTCTTGAGTTCCTGCTCATTTGTATTTAAATTTATAGAAAACACAGACGTCATTTTTTTTCACTTATTTATGTATTATACCTTTCTAATAAAGCAGTATCTAAGCCATGGTTTTACAAAAATCATCTGGTGCCATCTTACTCCAAGATCCATTTCAGTAATTAACCTCAGGTGGTATTAACCACTTCACTAATCAAAGTTGTTCAATGCTTCCATTATGAGATCATGTTTTCTTTCAGTGTTTGATGAATTCACCATACTTCAATTAGTTAGGTAGTACTCCATAGTACATGTAAGGTTCAAACATTGATTTTTCTTGCATCTCAACTGAAATGGAACCAGTTCCAAGGAACAAATAAAGAAATAAAATTATGAAAAGAAATTTTTATGTTAAGAAGTAAAACTGGCAACTACATTTGAAACGTTCTAGTGAAACACTTCCCCTCCATCAGGGGAAGAAGTAATCAGACAGCATCCACAATGTCATGCCTCATGTCTCTTCACCTTTAAAAGTGTCCAGCTATTAGAAGTCTCTCAACTTCAAGTCCTGAGAGAAGGTCCTTCATGCTAAACATTTTGCAGGCTTTGGCCTTTAAAAGCAAAGCAAGCTTTGGAGCTAGGTAAAGAAATTGCAAAGTGAAAGAAACAGGTAAAAAAAGAAAATGTTGACTATTTAATGGAATTCAGAATCACTCATGTAGAGAACAACAAGGGAAAAAGACTTTTAGGAAAGAAGAGGTAACACTCAAATGGTTTACAGGAAGTTCAGTAAAGTCTGAGCCCAAGTACCAGAAAGAAGAAGAAACCTGAAGACCAGGTCCCCGAATCCAAACATTCCTTTGGCAAAGGAAGAACCTAGACCCACTGCACAAGGTAGCCCAGTCACTTTCTAATGCTGAGTCCCAAAGGAAAATTAATTTGGAAAATGCAGTTCAGCTGATAAAATTACAGACACCACTAGGACACCATTTTTCTTTTGCCTTCTCTTAAAAAACAGTAAGTAAAAGCAAAAACATACACCCCAAAACTATTACAAGAATATAAAATGTAAAGACCAAATCACTGTAAAATTATTTCAGACTTCTGTAATTGTTACACATATACAACCCTAGCCCACACTCCTTGCAACCATTCAGAATAACACACTAATGCTAAAATTCATGGACAAACAGAATCATAGAATGGTTTGGTTTGGAAGAGACCTTAAAGATCATCTAGTTCCAAAACCCTGGCCACGGGCAGGGACACCTTTCACTAGATCACATTGCTCAAAGACCCACCCAACCTAGCCTTGAACACTCCCAAGAATGGGGCATCCAGAGTTAACAGATGTAAACAAATCAGAAAAATTTAAAAAAATTCAGTGCAAAGCTCAAAAACATTTTTAAAAAGCAGTAATTGCTAGCAGTATGGTATTGAAAAGTATAAAACCAATTTTATTTAGTATTCTAAACAAGAGGGCCAAAATAACTTCACAGAAATTTCTCCAAATACAGAAGAAAACTTGGCCATAAAAACCTACACTCAGCATCAATCAAATGGACCAGAAAATTCTACAGTCTTAGGCAAAGAAGTCCCTGTAAGAGATGCAGACCCAGCTATAATATGTCATGACTTTATTTAGTGCTGATTTAGTGAACATGCTTTCCTAGATAGTCAAATGTCAAGTATTTTTTGGTAGCCAAAAATAAAAACAAGCAAAGGAGTTTTTTTTTTTACTCTGATACCCATTCTGTCCTCAGACGAGAGGTGAACACATTTTAGATTCACACTGGTCATCAATGAAAATTCAAAAGTTAGGAAACAGGAGATAAGCATTTTCAAAATTATTTTGGTACTTTATTTTTCACTGGAAGTCAGCTGGACTAAAGCCTGTTAGTCACTGCAGAGCATGTGACTGTATACCATGATATTGCCACTCCCTGCTGCTCATCTCCACTCCCTCTAATCAGTTAATTAAATTGCTCATGCAACATTTCCCCAGTCAGCTTTCAGCAAAATAAATAGGTTGCTAAAGATGTTTGCAGCACTGGATTAAAGGTGGAGCCCGCACTAGCCCAACACCTTTAGGCTGAAATGCAGGGTGATGGAACCAATTGACACAATACAGATAGTAGCCTCCAATTACTGCTAGGAATGTACAGCCAAACTACATTTTTTTATTTTGTCTGCAGTTAGAAGAGAACATGCACATGCTCCCCTCATTCTACTGAAATTTTTATGCTGTGCTATCACCTTAGACAATTGATGAAATCATCATCAATCTTCATTGACAGTATCTTTCTATTATAGAGCTGTAAGTGCGTGATAATCATCAGAAATTGAAGGAAATTCAAGTGGTCAGCAAGGACACATTTTGGCTACAAAAATATATTTCCTTATGGAGTTTTATTATCAACAATTGTTCCAAATAGCTGGTTGACCTACTATATAAGTAGTCCACACTCTGGGGTCTTTTTGCTTCACTCAGGTGCTGACTCACCTCACTCCATTCATCTCTTCTACTTTCTGAAGCATCAAAAGCATCTGTGCATTTTGAGTAGGTACTGGGCTTAATTTTGTCAACACAGACCTAACTGTACACTTTGGTACATTACTTACGATGAACACTTTAGATAAAACAATACTTTGTGCTTGTGTCTGCTGTGAACAAAAATATACAGAATGACATAGCTATAGCCTTTTGACACAACTCTGTATACCCCAAAGGCTTTCAAATATCTGTGTTCTAGGTCTTAATAGAAAGACTATTAAGTCTTTGTCACTGTAATATTTCAGCCCTTCTGCATCAGGTCTGTTCCATGAGAAACAAGATTTCTGAGAAATAGTATGAGTTCTACTTGTCACCAGAGGCAAAGCAGACACAATTCCACAGAGGTACACAAGCAACCCATGGCAAAAGAGGTAACTGATTGACTAGCTCTCCCAATTTTCAATGCAGTAAATTTCCAGTTCTTTGATTCTGCTTTGCCAACTCAGACCTTTTACTGGCTTCAAGGGAGCAAACAACCACCAAAGAGCCACAAGCATCTTCACTTGCATATTCTGATCACTGACATCTTTGACATAACAGGTCACAGCTACAATATTTGTTGAGATGATGATTTTCTGAATCAGACAGAAGAAATTCAGTTGAGCAACAAAAGACTTGTCTTGCACCCCTCCCTACCAAGACTCTGAGTAATTACAGAAACTCTTCAGGTCTCCAAGGTGTCAGAAAAGGCACAGCCCTACTCCCTGCTTGTGATAGCAATCTTCCACAGCAGTCAGGAAAAACATCAAGTTCCCAGAAGGTAAAAAGTGTAGGAAAAAACTTATTTTACTAATACATCACTGGAGTTTCCATTTTATAAGCAGGGGAGCAAATTGTTTGATGCTACCTTTTACAATATAGGATAAGGGGAAAAGAATAAGAAGTACAAAAGTTTTATACGCAGTAAGAATACATAGTTCAAAAGGGGGGGGGAAATTACCTCGGAACTTAAAAGTTGTGATTTACCAATTTTTTGAAATTTAGAAGAAGCATTATGACATGAGAGTTGCATTTAAGAGAATCCAGTATTTATATCATATCGCCCAGCCACATAAAAAGACACTATTCTTTAATTTTAAAGGAGCCATTCTATTTGGAAATAAAGGCACTTGACCAAAATAGTCATGCAAGAAAAAGATTACAAACTGTTTATAAGAACTGTTTTTTAAAGTATACAGTTCTCTTAAGTCTTGAGTTAACTATGCAAAACAATAATTATGCTTAACAAACACATGAAGCTTCAAGTTTTCACTGTTATCCTAAAATTCTTTCCACATATAAACACCCAATAAAACACTGCTATATGTCAACACAGTGTGTTTGCATCTTTCTTTTCCTTGGATGGCTGTGAAATGGATGTTTTGCTATTCCATTAAAAAAAAAGACAATTTCAAATGTTTCTGCTGAAAACTGAATGTTCTGCTTTCTTCTGGGTCAACAAAATATGTATTTGTAGAGGAAAATAAAAAAAAAAATTGCAATACTGTAATTATTGAATTATCCAGAATCCAAGTACTCATCAGGAGTTGTATAATTCACATCAGATATGAGCCAGCTAAACACCCACAAACCTATTTTTGCATGTAATTTGTTTAAGAAAATTAACACACTGATGACTAACTGACACTGTGTAGGAAGCACTTCACTTCCTTTGTCATTAAATCATGTTTCTATGATACTATCCTAAAATACTCAAGTATTTTAAGGAAAAATACACAGCTTCCAAATGAAGTATTGCTGTCCCCAAACAGTATTCGCTGAACCAAATCAGAAGATTATTTCCTGAAGAATGCTGACTAGTTTAGATGTATTTGGGAAACTGGGAGACACTGCTTTATTTCATAATTTATGTTGGAAGTTTTCAAAGCACCTGTGTAGCAAAGTATGTTTTAATTCAAGACAAGGGAAAAAATCCAAAATAATCTGTTTGTATAGCTTTGTGAAGAAGCATATTTTAGTGAAGAGGAAAAGTACTGAAATTGCAATCTCAAGTACAGCAATAGGTATCTCTGCATCATTTCTAAACAAATTTTCTGTACTTTGATGCTTCCCATTGACAGACCCCTCCCTCCTTCAGCTATCCAGACTTGACTGCAAGTCCCTTACAGAGAGAGAATATACTAGAAGAACTGAGGATGAAGAACTTGTTACTCTAAAATTAAAAAGTTTGGCCACTTTAAAATGCTCTGGGTATTTTTCAACTAAGTTTCACATGGATCTTTTTTCATTAAAAAAAAAAAATCCAAACACTCAAAGCACAACGTAGAATGAAGTTTCCTTTATAAAAAAAAGCTTAGTTCCAGTAGGTTATGCTACGGTTTCCACAAAATCAAATTGAATTCACCTTCACACATCAGCAAAAGCATTCTTAGACTCTCTGCCAAACTGCTCAGAGATGCCTCTCTGCTATTACCAGAACACTAAACATCCAGTTGTTGTAGATGACACAAATGCACAGCAGAAGTCTAGAGTATTTTCTGTGAGTACAGAAATTATCTAGAACTTATAAACATGACTGACAGAACAGCAAAGAGTCTGGAACAAAGAAAAGGTCCAATAAAACCACCTACAATCACAATAACAAGAACACTCTTGATCATGATCCATTTTCCTTCTGAAAGGTCATTTCAGCTAGAGAAATGACGGCAACAATGGATGAAGCCACACTGTTACTGGCTATCCAAAGGGATACAGTCTCTCAAGCACTGAAGTAGATTTCCTTACTATGTTACTTACTATTTCTAGCTTTCAGACACTAAGATCTGTCCCACCTTGAAAAACAGGCCACTCTACATCTTAAAAAAAAAAAAAAATCCTCATTCATAAGTACAGTTCTTCAAAAAATCTGTATCTAAGAAACATGGTAACATGTTTCCTAGCTCATACATCAGCTAATAGAGATTTCTATGTAAGTAAGAGGAATTTAAACATTCCAAAGAACCTAATGATTTAGAAATGGACAGATTTAAATGGGGACAAAGAAGGGCTGGTGGCAAAGGAGAAGTCTTCCTTTCTATAGGGGGTGAGGTAGGAGAAGCACAGGGACAGGATGTGAGGCATTCCCCTCAGTGCCAATACTACTGAGCTTTTGACTAAACAGCTCAAACCTTTCAGTAGATTTTGGCATTTCATCAGGGTTTGGAGGAACTTTGAAATAACCTCCTCTTTTCTATCATCAAACACTCAACTCCATCTGTTTCTACTCTAAGAGTCAACCCAAGAATTGTGTACCTGACAAAAGCTATTTGGTTTCTCAAAGCTGCAATTTGCTGCATTTCCAGCACTTACCATTAAGTTGGCTCTTTCTGCCTGGGGGAGTCCAGCACATCACAAAGACCTTCATATACACACAAAGGACACTAAAAAAAACCCCAAAAGATTATGTGGCAGATGCCATTCTCCTATCTGCAATAAGAGATCTGTGCTTACCAAAAATGTCCTGAACTAATCAGAGACTGAACACTAATACTATGTTAATTTATAGAGAGAGGAAGGAAATTCTCTCCTAAATTTATAAATATTTTCCTTGGTAGGTAACAACTCTCCCCTGATCAGTTTGATAAATCAATATGGAATATTTGGGTATGTGTTGAGGAACCAGGGGTTTCCTCAGCTTCTCACACAGTTGATAGCAACTGGCAGGCACCTCCTGAAAGCAATTCAGAGCACTTAAGTCCTGTCTAAATTAAATACTACAAACACTTTTCAAAACTATCTCCTTCTAGTAAACATTCATCTTAAACCCAGATGAACACCAGTGGAAGTCTGCTGCTTGGCAAAACAAATACAGTGTCCAAACACATTCAGAAGTGCATCTAGTTGATTTTTGAAAACTGATTCCAGTTCAAAACTTTGTAGACAATTACTGTCACTGAATGAATGCATTTAAACACAAAACACTCAGTTACCCACTCCAAAACACTTACATTCTCTCTTGCTTCTATATGACCATATCTGTGAAGTTAGAAGTAGCACAAAAATTACAACTCTCAATTGTATTCCCCCAGAGTAGTGATAATATTCTTGGAGAGGGTATGAGGGGATAAGGAGAGTACAACATACTTCCTGCATTACCTTTAAGAAACTAAAAATATTATAATACATGGAATTAGAAAACTTTCAAGATTGTTACTTATCTTAAGGATAAGCAACCCACCCCACAAACACCCTCAAAAGAGCCCCAAACTAAAAACAAGCCTAAATCCAAAAGTCCAGAATTATGTTAAGTTTTATAGAGAGGCATCAATACCAAATAGGTTCAAAATAGACAGTTGAAAGCAAGTCGTCATAGATTAAATGAAGTCTCAGCATAACTGCATCCATTTTTATTTTACCTCTGAAAATCTTCATGCACTGTATCTCTTAAATGCACAGCAAGTAAAAAAATCTTAATATCTAGGACCTGTCTCAAACTTCTGTGGCAAACTGACCCACAGAACTAGATCCATATACATATTAGGTATTCTATGTATAGATTACAAATGCATAGGAAGACTAAATACAAATAGCTTTTCATGAGAAGAAAAGCTAACATGTTATAAAATACTGGCTTTGTTACTACCAAACAGTTGTTTCCTCTAATCTATTCACAGCCACGTTTCAATTCCCATTTACCTTATTCTTTCTACATTCCCATACTTTAAACACTCATTAAGCAGGAGAACATATAATGAATCAAGGTCTGCAGATAAAAATAAGTACAGTCTATTGAGTAAATGAGTAAAGCATATGTAGCATATGCATAAACACCACACATAGCCACACTGGTTTTCCTCTTAAAAAATAAACAAACAAAACCATAAACATGATGGATATCTACATATATATATATTGCATTACTGGCAAACCTCTGATAAGAGCAAGCAATAACTAGAAGTGTCTTGCAGATCTCTTATGTCCACACTAATGTCTATGATGCATCCAAAATTCATGCTGAAAACTACACATTAACATATGTATGAACTAACAACCAGAGAAGTTTAAACTGTCCTTTAAACAGACCAAACAGTCAATTCAGCTGTCTCACTCTTATTGCAGTAACTATTCCCAGAAAACACACAATTCCTCTGCCAGACTCCACAGACATGAATGATTCTGCTTGTGTTTTCTTTCAAACTAAAAAATCATGATAAATTTGACAGTTTTTGCCTGAGTAGCTGAAAGAGGGAAATGCAGAAGAGATAAAAAACAATTTGGAAGCAACTAGTATATCCAAAAGTTAGAATTTCACTTATTGTAACGAAGTTTCTTAGTTCTGGTTTTAAACAGAGCACTCTGAGTCCCCTGGAAGATTTTTCTCCTGAAATGCAGTGTGAAATGCACAAAGGAAGACTGCAATTTCAGTACTGCAAGCACCACCACTCTCATGCTGTTTAACTGCTAAGCACCTAACTTAACTGACTTGAGACTTCTGAAGTCACAAGCCTTTAAACTAACCTTTCATTTCAACTCCTTGCAGTTTTTAGATCACATGCGGCAATATCCAAAATAACTTTTCAATGCAACTTCTAAAACTGTTGCAATTCCAACTGTTAAAGCCCTTGCAAAAATAAAACACACACACACACACACACAAAAAAAAAAAACCCAAACCAAACCACAAAAAAAAAAAGCCAAACCCTGCAAACCCAACGTTCCAAGCTTCAGACTTCCACACCACATTTGAGGGTGGTGGGGCTCCATTCTACCAGTAAATAAAGAGTCATAATAAAGAGGTCATTCATTAGCCATTAAAGCACTAAAACTGAGACCATTCCCTTCATCAACTAGCTTACCAAATTAAAAGCAGTAAGATCTTCCTGCATCAGAGCAAGCCAGCGCCTCTCTTCCAATAGTAGAAACCAGGGATCTAACAACCAGACTCCCAGGAAAACACCACCCAGAACATTTTCTATAGCATTGAAAAAAACCCAATTTTTAACATATCTGTCAGGGGGGAAAAATATAAATAGCTACATGATACTATTTCAAGCCTAAAACATTCATTTTAAACACATTTTCTAATATTTCTCAACTATCAAACTGAAAAACACAAAAAGGTCCAATTCAGACCATAAGCCCCTCTTGCAAGATAAGAAGTTGAATAAAGGTTTCAAACGAAACACAGAACATGACCTGATACATTCTTTCAAAATTGTTCACTAATATACTTGTTAAAATTCTGACCCATACAGGTCAGCAATTCTACCTGGGTTTGATGACCAAGAGAAAATTAATAGAAAACAAAACAGAATTAATAATCCTCTATGTATTATCCTTCCAGAACTGAAGGAAGTGGATGAAATTTGTTGGGATATGGAGACCTAGATTAGAATTCTTTCTTGGCCTCAGTACAATGCCTCCTAAGAACTTATAAAGCATCTATTTACATGAATGGCTGCATTTAAGTTGAAGCAGTCAGGAATTTCACAGGATTACTGGTAAATGCTGGTTTTCTGGACATCAAACTCCACAGCCAAGTTTAAGTTAGTAAGTAAGTTAGTGTCTACAAATAATGCAGCTCACCTCAAACACCTAACTTGATGGAAGAAACTGGTATTTGTGTTTGATTATGTCTTTTTTATTCATTTGTACACAGCATCAATAAAGCTCTTTTCCACCCTAAATATTGTTGCAGTATGGTGATGCAAGTAATTGCTTTTAGTCACGTGTTTAAGGCCAAAGAATAAAGAATTATCTAACTGAAACAGTAATCACTTACTACTGAAACAGCAATTTAATACAAATCACATGGAGAAGTCTTGAAGCCAATCAATAGAGAAGCATTTCTTTATACAATTTAAGCAATTGTTAGGTTGAACAAATTACAGTTCACACCTAACCATAGACAGGAGCATGTTAGGAAAGTGCAGTGGAATAAAGAAAATAGAAGACATGAGTCTGTCTGATACTCCTTTTTAGAAGACACCTCCAGCTGGGGCATGAATTCAGCATTGATTCAGGAGACAAGAACTGTATCTACTGAATCAACAACAAAACTTGCAACAGTCCAGGTTTCACTTGGAAACCTTGCTGAAATACCAGCCAAGCTCAGCCTTAATTAGACTGCAATGAGATCATAGCTTGAGGAGGTATAGCTCTAAGCTCTTGTAAAGCTGATACTAAAGAGAAATTTATTTAAATGATACATCAATCTTTCTTGGAATGCATGAACTAGAATATTCTCATATTTATTAATCTAATATGGATAAAGCTGACTGCAGAACTTCAGAGCTCCTAAGGATATTGTTAGTACAGGAAGTTAAATGACTTTCTACCCACCACCCACAATCAAGAGTATGATTGATACTGCAAGTTGGGCATCTCAGATAAGAGCACTTTTAAAGTAAAAGTAATCAAGATAATGTAGCTATGGGAGATTTTCACTAGATTCCCCCTCGAGCACTCTAACTTTTCATTTTCATTATTTCTAGTAAGAGCTCCCTCTTCAGATGTTGTTTCTCTAAAAAAGAGGAAAATACAAACTGAGGCTCTTGAGACTTCTAATTATTGTCCTCAAAGTTTTCATTTCACCTTTTGTTGAAATATGCATGTTGCCATAAAAATCAAGTCCTTTGTTTCAAGATGTCAAATTAGGCAAGAACAAGCTGCCTTTGGGCAATTTTTTTTGGAATGTTATCACACACACATGCAGAGATCAGAAAAAATGTAAAGCATTTTTTTAAAGGGACATTAAAAAATAATGGTATGCAACACAGTGACAATGCCAGAAGACTTTTTTCTTAAATATTAGCAACACCATTTGCACTTGGGTGGGGCAAGCATTAGACGACCAGCTATGTTTAAAGATCGAGCAAGCTGTATCATGCACCATTTTTCTCTGTACCTATTGCAGCAATAGCAAAAAGGGCAAGGGGAAAAAAAAATCTAAAACAATTTTTAAAAAGGCTTGTGCCTGGCAGCTGAACTTGATACTCTGCTTACCTGGCTCTATTTCTGGACTATTTCTCCAAGTCTTGTTTCAGGTACAGGAAGAAAAGCTACTGTGAAATGGAGAAACCTGCCCACCCCTAAAGTGCTGGGCCCACTGCTGGGCACCGGCAGTGTGACTGTGCACTGACCTCTCCCGGGGCAAAGCACTTTCCTTACAGCATCAATCATGGAATGGTTTGGGTTGGAAGGGACCTTTAAAGGTCATCCAATGCAACCCTGCTGCAATGGGCAGGGACAAAACTCCAGCAGCTCAGCACACGCTTACACTCTTGGTAAGGCTGGACACATTTTCTCCTCTTTAGCATGCCTTGCTTTCTGTGATTATTGGCAATTTGGTGGATCAAAAGACAGTTGTTTTAACTGACTTGATTTCCAGCTAAAAAATTCTCAAATAGTATTTGCTGCCAGTGTTTGCCCTAGATGCTCCCTATGATACCTGTAATAAAAAAATTTCCCTTCCTATCAGCAAGTGAAATAGCCACACAACCAGAGAAACAGAGAAGTGTATTATACAGAAAGTGCTGCAAAGTGAACACCATATACTTGCTCATGAATTTTTCAATTACAGTATTTTTTTGTGCTGCTTCTCCAGCAGTTGTGCCATATATGCTAAAGAAAGCAACAAATATTTACAAACACAGACTTCCCAGCGTTTACATAAAGATACAACTTTCTTCAAAGGCTGATCTTGCGGAGACAGGCAGATTTTTAGAAATCCCCCTTAAGCAGCTGCTATCTGAGACTCCATTCACACCTTGTCACATTCCTCGAAGAGTTGGCAGTTGTCGTCATCCACCCTCACTTCCCCAGAGATGCTCAGGACTAGAGTGAGAGAGCTTCATAGCCAGCTATCGCTTAAGCACAGTTTGAATCCACAAAACCAGGAGTTTTTCCACAGGTGTCCTGAAGGATTTATAGTCCACTGGGCTTTCTTGGGTCTCCAACTGACCAGCCATCACTCTTCTGAGAAGGAAGGACACATGCCACAAAGAGAAGCACTGGTGAAATGGCATCTCCTCATCCATGGCAGCCCACTGATCTCCACTGAGGAACAGGGTAACAAGTTCAGAGTTCTCTTCAGCTGAGAGGAGACAAACATTGTATCTCCTGCAAGGAGGGACTGTTTTAATCACTCTCTTTTAAATTACTCTTCCCACCACTAGAAGCAGTACAGTAAAAAAACAAAACACCATCATGAGTAGGCTAAATCAAGATGGAAAATTTTGCAGCTAAAAAAATCATAGTCCTGGGCACACAAGTTTCAGTCCTTGGTTTCAAAAGTAGTTCTAGACCACTGTACCAAACAACAACAAATAAAAATACACTCCAAAATTTAAACCCAAGGATCCAGGTTACCCCCTTATTCATAGGTCTGTACAGATGGACCCAGACTGCTCGTCCACACAGCAGCACAGCTGTGTGGTTCCGCTTAATTATTCCCTTGCAACAGACCCAGTTTAAAAGGTTCCCAGGCACAGACACTTCACATACCACAGCCACATCCTCATGCCACAAATACTTACGCCTGTTACTTAATACCTAGGTAACATTATGAATAAGCATCACTGATCAGTCTTTAGATGTAGCACTTATTAGCCATTACCAGAAAGGTGGAATTATTTGAATTGGTACTTAACAGCAAGTGCATACATAACAAAATAGCTCTTTTCTCCCTTTCTCAAATGCTCCCAGGTTTGCTATTCTCTAATTCAGGACACTGGTAAGCGGCCAACACTCTTGCAGTCATTTTTCAGCCTATACATCTGACACTGACTGTTGTTCCTTGAAAACAGCACTAGGGAAGTGATCTATAAACAGATGGTTTGAAAAGTTCTCACTGGGAAAGTTCGTAACACAGTTGTTTCAAGGGTGGGAGAAGGGAACCAACTAGAAAACTCACAACAAAACCAGATGAAAACTAAGATGAGTATAATTTCTGCTGTGGATAAAACAAGACTTGTTGACCTCTGACACTCCTTGGCACTTTCAAAATGGGAACAGGCAGAGTCCGGAGGACTTGTAGACAAAAGCATATATATAACTTTCTGACAGATCTTGGCAAAATGTGCTTTGCTCATGTGATTTTTTTTTCTTCACTACAACATATGGATCTATTTTCATGTGCTTTCACTGTGCAACATGAAAGCTGTCTTAACTGCAAAAACCAACAATTACTGAGAATGGGGGTTCTTAAGTCAAGACACATCCAGATGAAAAAAATTGTCTACAAAACGTAAAGCATTTCTTTAACTTGTGTCCAGTACAATGAGATTAAAGCTGTAAGTATACAAGGACAAGAAAAAAAAAAGAAAAAACAAAACTAAAACAAACACAAAAGAGAAAAAAAAGGCAACCAGATGGTGCATATATACCCAAGAATGTCCCTCTCCCCCGTCTTCGGTGCATAGATTTGGTCACTATCCACAAGACTTTTTTGTGGAGGGAAGGGACAAACAAAGGGCTATCCTAATTACTTAGAATTTGCAAGTGCAACGGCAGCGGAGAAAATTCAGCCTCGGAGCCGCGAGTTCCAGTCTCCAAACCCTCCTGCGCCAGGAGCCCGGAGGGGAAAGAGGGAGGGAGCAGCCCAGCAGAGGGTTTCGGGTCCCCCAGCCAGTTACCAGCGCCTACAAACAACGACAGCGCCGGCTTTTTACTGGGGCGAAGGAGCGGCCAGGAGCGGCAGCTCGGAGCCGCCACGCTGCCTGCGCCCAGCGACCTGTTGCCCCCAGAACTGCTGGGATGAGCCCCGCACCCTCCGGCACCGCTCCCCAGCGGCGGCCGCGGGGCCCCGGAGCGGCCCCGGCGCGGCGGCACCTGCGCCGGGCGCGCTGCCCCGCGGTACCTGCGCCGGGCGCTGCGGGCAGGCGGCGCGCCCGCGCTGTCACCGCCGCGGGCACGGCAAAATGGAGCCGGACCCACCTCCCGCCGCCCCGGCGCCGCTCACCTTGGTGATGATGAGGGGCTCCCCGTGCTCCCGTCCGCCCTTCACCGTGAAGCCCCAAGGAGCCCCGCCGGTCAGCTGCACCTCCACCAGCTTGTAGCCCTCAGCTGCCCGCTGCTCCACCATCACCATCACGGGCCCCGGTTCCACCAGCCCGGCGCCGAGCCGAGGGTCGCCGACGGCCAGGCGCTCCCGCCCGCCCCGCAGCCCCACGTCCTCCATGGAGCGCCCGGTCGCCGCCGGGGCTGGCTCGCCTCTGCCGGCCGCTCCCCGCCGCGCGCCAGCCGGCGGCCGCCCGCGGAGCCACCTACCCGCCCCGCAGCGCCGGCCGGCCCGGCCCCATCGGCGGCGAGAGCGCTGCTCCGCCCGCCCCCTCCCCTTCCTCCTCCCCCGCAGCCCGCGGTATTGTCTCACGCCGAGGCCGGAGCCCGGCGGCGGGGGGGCGGCACCAACTTGTGGCAACTTGGCGGCGGGGCAAATGCGCCGAGCAACGCGGGGCGGCGGGAGGAGCGCGGCGGGGAGAGGCGCCCCCGCCTCCCCTCCGCCTCGGAACGAGGGCGAAACCCGCGTTTCACCAGCCGGGCAGCCGCTCGCCCCTCCCCGAGAGGGGCACCCCGCGGCGCGATCCCCCGGCAGAGGGAGGGGAGAGAGCGGAGCAGCTCCGGGCCGGCCGCCAGACAAAGGCAGCGAGCCCGTGAGCCCCGCGTCACCCCGGGGCTGGCACCGAGGCCGCACCGTGCCACCCCCGCCACACGCAGCCCCGTTCCCAAACAAAAGCGGCGAGCAGGTGGAGGGTGGGGTGAAAGGGCAGCCGGCGGCTGCGGCCGGCCCCGGGCAGGGACGCCCCGCCTTCGCCGTGCCAGGCGGCGGGGGCCGGGGGTGGGGGTGCACAGGGGGCCGGCTCCTGCCGGCTCCTCCCGTCTCGCCGCGGTGCTCGGGCCGTGCGGGGCAGGTCAGGGGCAGCCGCAGCAGAGCCGGGGAAGGAGGAGCTTTCCGCCAGCCCCTCCCGGCCCGCCCTGCCCCCGCCACCTGTGGGGCGGGGCGGCCGCGGGCCCCGGGCCGCGCTCGCCCGCCCAGCCCCGGGAGCGGCGGCACCGCCCGGCCCGGCCCGCAGGAACCGGCGGGAAACGCAGGTGAAGCCTTCAGCAAAGAAATCCAGCAGAGAAGAGATTTGGAGTCCCAGATTTAAAAACAAGTTTGATGGCAGAGTGCGAGGCAGGCGTTAGAAGTGCTAATCTGAATGCAAATTTTGGATGGGAAATAAATGCAGGGTTTGGGTTTGCCCGATGCCTTCGCTGAGTTAGTGGTGAGGCTGGGAGTGAAATACTTGGTTTTTTTTTGCAATTCTGGTGGTTGAATTGAATCACTTTATAGGAGGTTTCAGGCCTTAAATCAGGACCAGACTTGGCCTGGAGTACCAGTGTGCTAGCACACGATCCTCCTTGGCATTTCACTACCAAACAGGCAAAATACTGTTCGATTTAAGACAGAGGGAAATCTCTGTCTATTTTCATTTCTGAAAGACCTCAAGGTAACCTCAAGGAACTTTTTCATGTAACAAGCTGTCTCGTGGAGGTGCCTGGTTATATGCAGTGGGATTTTAAGATTTTAAGGTTTTGTATGTTGATGTAACAGGTCACATATTTTGCTTTCTGAAAGTGACCATTGGGACATTCTGATTATGTAGTTCCTCTAACTCATGCTGCAGTTGCTTTATTTCTCATAAAACTCTCCTGCCTTGAACTAAGCCTTTTTTTTTTTTCCCTACAATACTTCCAGGATTTGCTACAGGATATTTCTTCAATACCTGAAGAAAACTTTGGGTTCAGGACTGAGAAAACCTGAGTCGTCAATCCCAGCAGCAGATTGGAGGACATCTAGAAAAAAGAAAAATATATGATTAGGATGACTGTTGTTCCCTTGTGATTAAGGGACAGAAGGAGCAATTGAGGGGGTACACAAACTCATGCAAGATTCTCATTCTTTTATGAGAATCCTGCAAAATACAAACCTTATACTAAATCTAGGTATTGCGTCAAGTTGTTTAAGGTCTCTAATAACTCACGGATCCTCAGTCAGATTTCTTCTGCAATTATTTTCTGTCATATAGACAAGCAGAAATGCAAGTAGTTTTCTTGATGTCCTGTCTCCAGTTCTTAGAATCTGAAACAAAGACTTCAGTTATGTTTGTTTAACATGTCTCAGGTTGTCTTCACAGCAATGTGTACTCAGTAACATACAGCTGGAAGTTTTAAGGAGCTGCAGTATGCAATTTGTTTTCAATAAGTGTGATAATGAAAGGGAGATACACTAAAGTTTAAATAATTAATCTGTATCCCAAGTATGCACATTGAAATGAAAATGAAATAAAATAGCTCACATCACTAATGAGAAGAGCAAATACTGCTTAAGAAAAGTCTTCTCTGTTTATAGCCTCCCTTTTTCAACTGCCAAACATTAGTTCTTCATCTTGAACATTTTGTTGCCCATAGAAATTCAAGATTTACATTACTGTTCTGGCTTTTAGAATTGGTCTTAAAAATTCAGTAATGAAGCATGATGAAGAAATCTGGGCACAGATTTTAAAACTGGAAAATCTAGAGCAAGCCATTGAAAACTCAAATTCTGCTGCTGCAGAATTGCATCAGTGAAAGATGTGGACATGTAGCTCTTGGGAAAGCAGTTGCCTAAAAAAAGGAATATCTGAAAGCTTTTCATACTCCTGATTAAGAGAAACCTCAGTAAAGAAGTTTCTAGCTAATGCTTACTTAGAACCTGCTAGTCTGACACAGTTGTCAAGCAGATCCTCAATTTGTAGTGACAGTTCAGAAATCAGACTTCCTTATCGTGAATGACACCTTTTTTTTTCCTTTTATTCTTTAGTGTTATCAATGTTACTAAGAGACCACAAAGTAAAGTTCTTCATACATATGTTTGACCAGCCAAAGCAATGCAGGAAATATTTTTTGTCATATTGGTCAAATTTCTCTCAATTTCTTTTATATTCTCCCTCTCTGAAATCTGAAGGTGATTCAGAACTCAGCTGGAGACTTGTACTTTTGCTCTTTTTAAAATATTGTGATAATTTTATTACTTGAATTTATGCAGCTTCTGCCAGCTTTCATAAGGTTTCAAATAGTCATAAAGAAAAAAAGATTTATTGAATGGATTCTAAAATACTACTTTTCATTTGTGTGATAAGAGAACCAATGATAACTGTATTTGTCTAACAAAAGCCTTGGTGACCAAATCCTCAGCTTTTTCTCTTGCCATATGTTTTCTGAAAACACAGAAATTACCAATAGAAGGTAGAAATGCGAGATACATCAGGGTGCCATAAATATATCAAAGGAAGTAACAGACCACTTTTTCACACTGAGGACAGAGAATGATGCAACTGTTACCAACAAGGTATGAAAGGGATCACTTTGTGTAAAATTGTGTGCCAAAGATATGTGTATCAAAGATACTTCACTGAGATACACAGAAGTTACCCAAGAGCCTTCTCCTCCTGCTGTGCAGAAGGAGCTATCAGACTTATATTAAGAGATGGTTCCCACATCCCCAGATTGCGTGTACCTGCCCTGTGAAACAAAAGCTTTCTGCAGTAAACCAGTCTGCTCCCATAGTACTTCATGTCATCCTACTTTGGTTCTTGAAGCTTAATTAACAATTTCAAGTGAAATTTTGTTCTACAGAATTTATTCAACCTCCATTCTTTCTGTTGCACATATTGTGTATCTGTTCCCTACTTAGTCACTGAGATTATGAGAACTGTGAATAAATTACTTTATGGAGGATTTTATTTGGACAGGCACAGTATGATGTTAAGGCACAACCTGTTTCACCTTTGTGGCTGTACAAAACATATCTTGTTCTTAAGGCACAGCACCTTGCAGTGAATTGCAGAGGATACCTGCAGGAGGGCTCTAGAATAGGCTGGTTTACTCTCAGTCCTAAGGCCATCCATTGTGCTGGACATTGCAGTGTTGGAGGGCTTTTTTCTTTCCCCAGAAGCCAAGAAATTTGAGAGATGTAGAGACTCCTGACTCATATTTACAGAGTAAAGAACTTAGGTGAGGTAAGCCTTTACAACCTCTCACTTTACCAGCCCTTCCTGGAGCTAACCACCAAACATCGACAGGCTGATGAAGAGACAAAGTGCCTCTGCCTCAGCCATACAAAATCAAAGGCTGATGCCCTGGAGCATGCATAGTTCATTGACAATTTAAGTTCAGATGCCAAAAGAGAAAAGTTGATCCATAGTACATATTCTGAGAGAAATACAGGATCATGGAATGGTTGGAAGGGTTGGAAGGGACCTTAAAAGATTATTTAATCCAATGTTCTGTGGGCAGGGATATTTTTCACTAGATCAAGTTGCTTAAAGCTCTATCTAACCCAGCCTTGAACATTTCCAATAATGAGGCATCCAGAGTTTCTCTGGGCAACCTGTTCCAGTGCCTCACCATCCTCACTGTAAGTGATTTCTTTGTAAGGTCTACTACCTCTTCCTTGCCTGTCCCTTCTGAACAGTTCATAGCTACTGATGGCAGCCCTCCAGCCATGCAGTTCATATTCACCACGTTTCAGTAATAGTGATTAGACTGTAGCTTTCTAGTTGCACAGTGGCTTGCAGCTCTTTACTCTTTCCAGCTCTAATGTCTTTGAAAATTATCATCACAAAGACCAAAACAACTGAAATGGTGATAAGAAGTTCCTGCAACCGAAGTGGATGGATTTTTTGATCAAGTAGTTCAAGGTTTGTCAAGCTGCTGGCAGTCTGTTGTGGAGTCTGAAAGTCCTGAGAACCTGGAGAAACAGGTTGAGTAGCAGCCCATCAGACAGACATTCTGGCATATCTGGAAACCAAGAGGCTTTCCTTTGGAAACCTGCCATGCTGCTTCTGATGGATTCAGCATAATCATGCTCTTCTGCAAAACACTTTGATTCCAACAAATTACCCATTTTCCCAGAGTGAAAAATACCATGTTGCAAAGTTCCAGCAGGATGTCTCTGATTCAGGCACCTTAAAAACCTTTCCCAAGTGTGTCTTGCTTCTCCAGTATTGCAAGTAAGGCTTCATCAGCACGTAATTAGTGCTGGAGAAAACTTCAGAAGTTCTCAACCTTTCAGATATATATAACTCAAATACTTGTTGGACTCTTTGTTTCTTTACAATTAAAATAAAATCTGTGTTCTTTAGATAAAGCTTTTTATAAACCTGAAATTTGTACAAGAATACCAGTTCAGATGATACTTGGATATTTCTGTCTGCCATGATGATTTTGATTCAAACTTTGTTAAATTCTCGTTTATTCTCACAGCACGTAAGCTTTGTACCTCAGAGCAATTTTCTGAGGGTAATGACATGAACTGTGGAACAAAGCTGAGAACTGATGCTGTGAGTGGCTAAGAGAAAAAACTATGACAATTTGCTAAGAATAATATTTTTGACTCAGATCTTGAGACCTATTTGACCTGTAGACAAGAAAAGTCCAGCACAGACTCCTATAATCTGCTTAAGGATTTCTAATTTTCACAATGATAAAAATATTGAAAATCAAAGAAAAGGGCAACTCCTCATTTGGTTGCAGAGTCAGAAGACAGCATACACCTAGCAAGAGGAGGTGAATAGGTAACCATTTTCCCTGGAGATGTAGTTTTCAGCTTGTAGTCAAGTTCAGGCACATGTTAAGTTCTGCCTTGGGCCATAGTCCCTCTGGTGTCAGTGTATCTGTTCCTTTTCCAGTTCCTACATTATGTCCCTTAATCAAATCATACTACAACAGCTCTGAGTACCACTTTGCAGAGAAACCAAATAGAGTTAGAGCACAGAGGTTGAAATACTGGTATATGGCAGTCCATACTGTTTCATTGTCAGCAGGCTGACGAGGGAGCACTTGAACTCAGTTTGGGGGATAATATGGGCCAGGGACCATTAGTGTGAGGCCCTGAGGATGAAGCCATGCTTTTTTAGTTGTGGAAGAGTGTCCAGCAGTATATGCATATATACACTATATAGCTGCATTTGATCACATTTATGTGCATTGCAGCTTCATTAACCTGGAATTTTTTTTTTTTTGCTTCTTGAAGTTTCATCATTTCAGTGAAGCATAATTTGTAATGTTTATTCTTGCTGCCGAGTTTCTGATCATGGTATATTAGGGAGTGTTTTTCATTGTCCATCTTCTTTGATAACACATGTTACATGATAACATTCTCTGTACAAACTGTGCTGTGCCACTTAGTCTTATGTACCATAAAACACTGACCCATTTTAATTACATGAGGGATAGGCTCAGACGCTAACAAGAGTCTTTAATGCATTTAAACTCTGATATCACAACATGTTATATCTGAATTCTGTACTTGATGAAGATGGTCAATAGAGCCAAGATGGTCATGAAAAATGCAAAGGGAGGGTTTCAAATGCTCTTTGTGCAGAGAATGCTACGAAGGCTTTTTAAAGGTAATATAAATAGCAAGAGGCCAGAGTATGCAGGAGAGCAGACAAAAGCCTTGTGATCTGGTATTTTTCACTTGGACTTTGTCTTCATTTGCTAGCTAGTCCCAAACAGACATTTTTCTGCCTATCAGCCATGTATAAATAAATCTCTCAGTGCTTTCTATAAACAGACACAGTTTTTGCATTACAGCTGACCTTTCTACCCTCAGCTTGATTACACAGAACATGAACCATGTCCAGGCGAAGGTCATAGGATGTGGAACCTTGTGAGAGTCCATCTAAGCATGCATAAGGCATGAAGTAAATGTTCTTTTTATTTTTTTTTTTTTGTTGCAGTGCCATAGGAGTTTGCCCTAAAACATCAGGTGTGCTCAAGAGGCTGTGGTCCAGCAGCAGCAGATGCAGGATATTGCATGAATGTGGTGATATTAAGAATGATGTAAGGCTGGTTTGGGCATACCCAGGAGTTCAGGGGGCAGAAGTTCTTTCTTTCTGTGAAGAGGTGCATGCCACCTCTTCACAGACTGCTATGCCCCTTTTGTTAAAGGTGTAGGTGTGGTCTCCTTTCAGTTCTGCTAACAGAATTGTTAACAGTTGATAGGATATTTGAGGGAGTCCTTCCAAATCATACACATGAGAAAAAGTGCAACATTCAGATTAGCTTTCCCTGGCTCATGTTTGGCTTAGAAAGGATGAGGCTGTGCAAGGTGTTATTTCCTTAGCCTGAATTTTGTAAAACAGACTCCTGGCAAAGGAACATGGTTAATAAAGTCCTGAGCTTTGGGGTGGGGGGTTATTCGCCATCTTCTGTGTTAGCATCGATCCTGTCAGAACCTCAAAATTTAATTTCTTTTGAAGGTCTGAATTTGTGGAGTATTAAAGATAGACAGAGGATTACTCTCAGAACACTGCTTTTCTGAAGCTGTTTTTGGACCAACCAATTTATTGGAATTGTGCTTACAGGAAATTGACTAATTGAAGTAGCTGATGTAGCTAAGCTGTAATATAAAAGTATAGTGTAGCCATATTGCTTACCTGAAAGGTATATCCAGTAAACTACATTGGATGCTCATTATTTTTTCCACCCTGGATGTGAAGTCCACCTCTGACAACGAAGTAGTGGTCTTTAATGCTGAAGAGCAGAAAAATCAAAAGAGTGGATCACAAATCATTTCTGCACTAAGTTTCTGCTGCTATTACTGCATTTCCTCTGGATCCTCTGAGCAAGCTAAGTTGTGTCTTTTAGATATCTGCTCATTTCAGAGACTTCAAGACAACAATTTGTAGAATAGAAGGTTGCCACTTTCATTCACCCATTCCCAGGATGCTGCAGGTCTGACTGCTGGCATGCAACCACTGCAGAGTTAAAAACCCCAGTGATACTCATGGGATTTCCAAGAGGAACATTGACTGGTGTTTGTGGTCTGAACCTGGACTGTACATTTTGTCTAATTTCCCTTCAATTACATTTCCTTACAATGTCCAACCAGACCATCTAATTATATATGATACACTGACATTTTTATCAACTTAATAAAGCCTTGGAGAGTTCTTGCACTGTAAGAGCACTGAATTTAGTGCTGAATTATATTTTGTTAGACTACATAGCCTGGTCTGAGGACACAGGTTTTATGAGATAAGTTTTTTGTGCTAATGGGCTTTGAAAATATAACTACTGGGTGGTGGGAGATGTAATCTAACAAGGTCCCACCATCTAGCAATTGTAACAAGGATAAAAGAGTGTCCTACCCAATTTCTCCTGAGGGAAATTATTCTTCCTTTGGAAGACACTGAGGATAGACATTCAACTTTTGTAGGTCAGGGTACATGCCTACAAACATTACTATCCAATTTTCAGTACCACAGTGTGTGAGGATAATATTCTTTCTTTTCACAGTCTACTTCATCAATCAGTTCCTATTCAAACTGTGTGTTGTAGCGTGCACAGGTGTGGGACAAGGTCTCTTTGTTATGCATGTGCTGAAACTGGGGTGTCTTTTTGTTCTGTGAAAGAATGTAAGGATGACAATGACTAAGGGTGGAATTCGTTGAGAAATGAGGCTGGCCACAAAAATCCATCTCAATGCAAGGTCAAAGACTGTGATATTCTCAGCATTGGCATAGAGAATTAGGGATTTTTTTTCTTCTAATCTCTAAGAAAAAATAATTTTCTTCAGTTTTGTGGATACATTTTTCTGCTCAGTTATTTTGTACTTCGTCTGTATAAATCTTGTTTACTAATTTAAATACATTAGAGGTGCAGTTTAAAAAATGAATTTGTGTATGTTTCGTCACAAAAGCCAGGTAAGATAACATTTCCCTGGAGAAGGTATATAGTAAGTCAATAAAGTAAAAGTAATTTGATTCCATCTGTCAAATACACACAGTTATTTAGATATTCAAGTGCACACTCATTTAATATATTTATGGTTTTATTCTTTGAGAAAACAAAGAGAACTCAAATATTATTACCCTTATGCAAATGAGATACATTTATCCTCAGCCTTTGAAATTAATATTCACCATCCTTAAAAGTAAATTATTATTTTACAATTCTAAAATTATATTTAAAAGAGGGAAGGAAAATGATGCCTCTGTTTTTCTTTCAGTAGTTTTTAATGGCATCAGTAGATGTTATAAGATGTTACACCTTGAGTATCACTATTGTTCCAAGATCCCTAACTTTACAGAAAACTAGAAATAGCAAGAATGGAGTGTGAATTTCTCCATTCATTTCAGTTATGCATTAAGTTAAATGTTTAAAATTACCTTTTAAAAAATAGTACTTCTAATTATGGGATGAACATATCTCACAGTTTTTTCCAAATTAAATCTAATTGCAGGAGGTCTGGGTAGATAAAATAAAGAATGCTGTTAAAGCATGCGGAAGAGTTGTTTAAGGAACATTTTGCAGGAACTGTTGGAGAGATCATAACTGCATCCATTGAGCTTGAAGACAGACTTAGCTTTCTTCAGCTGGGAAATGTTATGTCAGGTAATGTGTAAAAGACTATGAGATCCTGAACTTTATCAAAATACAGGTTTTACATTTGTGAGTTAGCTAAGATCTTCACTGGGATGTCAGACAGTGATGCATTGAACGGTACACATAAAACCAAGCTATCCTCTGTCTCTATATCCACAAATTTCCTTTTCCCTTGTAAACCAGTGCTGTAGTCCCAGACTTAATTAAAACAGTGATTAAAGTATGTGCAGCTGCACACTCAAATATAACCCATACCCACACTCCTTAACAACAGAAGTGCATGCCTGTCATGTTTTTGTAAACCTGTTGCTTTCCCTTGGAAGCAGGCAAGCCAGTGTTTCATCTTTATGGAGCACACAGCTGTTTCCAAAGGAACACAGTATTGTTCTCATCCTTGAGCACACTGTTGCCAATGTCCCAAATCGTGACAGGAGTTTTCAGTGTTATGCAGTGTTGTGTAGTGTTGTACTTATGCTGTGAGTGTGATTGATTGCTATTTGCAATACCTGGAGGGTTTTTTTTTTTTAATTTTTCCTCTATGTGTGCTAATGATTATCTCCAAGCTACATCATTGGCTTAGCAGAGATCCTGTCTTGGTGCAGAAATGAGACATGCCATGTCTGCCTTTCTCATACACTGGCAGAAGTGGGAATTGTGTCAATAATTTCAGAGAGTAGGGAATTAGGACCTGTAGAACGATGTAAGTTTTGTAGAATACTAAATAAAGGTCCTTAACAAGACAAAATAACTATTCCCCTATTTCTTTCACTACTTTTCTGCTTCCTTTACCTTTGTTCCCATCTTTTATCTTCTTATTTTCATAATCACAAGAAGCCAAATTAATCTTGACTGTAAGACTGCCAAACCAGCTTTGAATTTCTTTGACTCTTCTAATTCTCTATACCAGAGACTAGCTAGCTCTTACAAGCTGAGGTGTTGCATGGCTCATTAGTTTGGTAGATGCATCTCCCACTCAGCCTCAAATGTTGGCACATTTTAGACACCTCTACTTCTATAATGGTAAGTATCTACTCATTCACATGGGTCACTTAATTTTCTTTTTTGCATTAGGTATGCTACAGGTCATGTGCTTTGTTTCCAATAAAAACCACATAACCCCCTTTGAAGAAACGATGAAATCAAGTCCTGAGAAATTAGCGGAGGGAATGGACCCAGAAGAAGAGGTTAAAAACCAATGCTCCACTCGGGGGAGTAAAGCAATAAAAGGAGGGGGCACAGCTGGCAAAACTGTGGCAAGAAAAGAAGAGATATATAAAAAATTCATTCCAGAGTATAGGAGTACAATTGAGGAATGAAAGTAGTTTCAAAGTGGCTGAAAAAAAAAGGGAGAGAGAAGTTATAATAATAAAATGGTAAATCCACACGGGCAGAGTAGAAGATCACAGTCAAGATCAATGAAAACAAACAATAAGCAGAAAAAGCAAAATACACAAAACATTCCTATCTGTAAGCCAGAACAAACAATCAGGATAATGACTTGACATGCTTTTCACATTTTTGAAAGAAAGAAAATGGCTACAGAAAGAGCAAAGGGAACAATTTTAGAAACTGATAGTGGGAATGAAAGTCTTCTATTAAACAGTTACCCTCTAATATTTCAAAGTTTTGTTCTTCTAAGTATAAGCCAAGCAATATAAATTTTCCTTCAAATTAGAGCGAACATTTTTTTTTATTTATATGTCTCTGAGTTGTATATGTAGCATACAATGTCTTAATTTTAACTAATAATCTGTATCTGTGGATTGTAATTCCTTAGTTCTTTAGTAGCCAGGTAGGTTTCAATGCAGTATCTTATACTGCATTGAATATATAATATATATATAATATATTTATTATAAATATACACAGACAGAAATGTGGCAACTCCATGCACCACTGCTCTAGCAGGGGTGGAATAAAGTGTGAAAGTCCCAGCCTTGTATTGACAACCTCAGCATGAGTTTGTATTTCTGGAGCAGAGCAATCTGATTTTGCAACCTTGCTGTCCCCAGTATGTTTTTGTATACGTGGTAGCAACAAACTGTAGGATTGCAACATCCAGGTCACTCACCTGTCCTCATCCAAGGAGCAGGGAAATCTCTTTATGCTGGGAAGCAGCAAAACACTTGGCAAAACATTCAGCTCAGCTGCTTGCGTTTCCGAGTCTTTGATGATGTGTATGCCTGAATTCACATTATGGTCACAGGAGCCTCCTCAGCTCACCTTGCGCATTTATTTTCAGAAGATCTGAACAGCTCTCTAGACAAAGTCTAGACCATAAGCTTGGCTGCCTAAGACCTCAGCTGACTGCAGCAGGAGTCCAAACACCTTGCTGATGTATGGCCATCCATGTGTAGGAGTCTGGCTTTGCAGGATGACACCCTGCAGATACCACACCTCTCTTGGAGTGCCGGCACCCGAGCAGAGCGCCGGGGAGTCGCGTGGCAGCAGGATGGTGGACACACATCAGGCCTGGCAGCCTGGGCTCCAGCTGCCCCCTCAGCCCTGCCACCACAGCCCTGCCAGCCCTGGGAGGCTGCACAGTCCTGACCAGCAGGCTGATGAGCTTGGTGGAGGTCATTCTTTGCTGGGATCAAGTGTATGAGGTCTCCTGGCCAATGAGCGCAGCAGGTACCATTTCACCCAGGGCTCCAGCTCTTTTCCCTGCTGAGGGCAAACTCGCTGTGTTCATAAACACGACACACAAAACATTCCACTATCATTCAGTAGCTCCTCAGAATTTCTGCCAAAAAAAAATAGCTATAGACCATTGGGGGAAAAAAAGTTGGTAATTTGTTCTTTTAGGGACTAATTATACAATCCCTGACTCTGTTATTAACATGCTAATGACTTTGAGTCTTTTGGCAATGTTCCCTCCTGCATTTCCTGAATGTTTCCCTATAAACAAATTTTCTGGAAGGGTGAGGGCTGATACATGAAGTTTGAGACTTAGTTTAAAGGAAAAAAATACTTTTGTGTTTATGATAGTATTTATTTGCTGCTGTATCTAGCAGAAGCCCTGTCATAAAACATATTGTCTAGTTTATAAAGAAAAAAAAAATACTGCAGGTCAAGTTCCTGTTTTCATATTAAATCCTTACCAAATTAAAAAAGGAGAGACAGAGACAGAAAAATATGTTATTGAGAAATCCTAAGTCCTGGAATTTTCCCTGTCAAGCTGATCTAATGCAGACAGTACTGACTAAAGAGTGGAATTTTTTTGTGCTTGCAATTTAAATAGGATGAGGTTAGTATTTTCTTTCCAAATATAATCTCTTTCTACAGTGATAGGGTATTGTGTTTCTAATTTTATTTTTAGAGATTGGTGGGTTGGATCACTAAAACTGAGATTTGGGTTAGGATGTGGATTTATATCCCTGCTCTTCCCTGGAAAGACTGGGACTGCTTATGTCTGGACTCATCTTTTCAATTAATTTGAGGTAATTAAAGGGTGCTGTGTGGGATGGGGCTAAAGAGAAACACAATTAAAATTTAATGTTTCCACTTTGGTATCTGCATCCTTATTTATTCTAAATCATCTTCAATGCTCTGACGAGTTTAAGTCTTCCTGTATCACATAGTGTGCAAGAAGAAATATTTGAGTGAACTGTTGCCAATGGCTCTGAGCGAGCATGGGGCATGTTTCACATTACACTGTGGTTTCTTGTTCAGATCTGATCTCCTTGCTAGGAGAGGCTGAGAAAGGCAGCTCTAGGGGATTTACTTCCAGCAGCAGCAGCAGCAGCAGCACATGATCCATCAATCGCGTGATTCTCACCACCGAGGACTAATGGGGAGGGTGAAGAAAAAGTGAATGCTGCCCTGGGGAAGCAACAGCATTTTCTTCTGCTCGTGGGGCCCCTTCACCAGTCGGACGTTTCATGGCTTCTCCAAGGTTAGAAACCTACTGCTGCCCAAACCGGGATGCAGCTACACAGCTGGTGATGAACTTCCAGCCTGAAGTCTTCTGTGGAGTCTGCATTGGCAGTGCCTCCATCAGCCTGCTACTGACCATCCTGCAGCTTCTGCCAAAGAAGGGACAGAGCCCACGGAAGATGCCCAAAGCCTCCTCCTCCTCTACCATCCTTCTCTTTATCTCTATTTGTGACATCCTTGGAGCCTTAGGTAAGTGTGATCTTGATGTCCTTGCCATTGCTGTAACAGGTTCTTTTTGCTCTGAGGTACCACAGACAAATGAAGCTGGTGAGTGGACAGCAGAGATTTCTGAGGGAAGCATGCTGTTTGTGTTCACAGGAAGATTTGGACTAAGTGAGATCAGGAAATTGGGTCTTTGGGGAGAAGGTTCTTGTTTAATAGTTATACTGTGGAAATGAAAGCTCTTGACAAATCTGCACCAAAATCTCTGCTTTAAACCAAATTAAAATCTAGAATGGCAACTGCTTCTCAGAGTAAGGCATAAAAGTGGAGGTGAGGCAGCACATTGGAAAATAAATCTGACATCAAATATTTAGCCAATCCATAGAACTGCATTTGAAAACCACTGTCGTCTATGCTCTCAAATCCTTTTGGACCAACTGTGCCTCCTGCTCATGTGCCAGCTGCTTCTCTGGGCACATCACATAGACAGAAAATGAGTTTGACTTGCAGCTGCACACAGATCATGCTGGACACAGGCTTTTGAAATGTGAGTAAAGCTACCTTATCAAGGACAACCTGCTGCCCAGACCCTGGTGGACAGTCTGGAGGAATAAACCAGTGGAGACTAAAACAGAATGCATGAGTCAAAGTGAAACTAGTATGTCTTGAGCTGTCCCATCAGCCATTTGGTAACTTTCCCATCAGTCTTTTACTGTCAAATTGGGTATAAATTCTCATGACCTAAGCTATGAAAATACAGGACAAGTTTGTTTCTATAGTAGCATTCCCCCCCTCACGTTAGGTAATAGAAGTGCTGTTTTGTCTCACTGCTGGGGGCTGTGAGTGAGTCTGTGTGTCTGTGTTTTTGTGCTTCATTTCTCTTCCCCTTTCACACCCAGCCAGGTTCTCTCACAGTACCTAGTAAGTACCAATACTAAACCAAAGATTATAAAGGAAGTAAAGCAAGAGATATGGAAAATACATATGTGCATGCTCTTGGAAAAGGTCCTTTCAGTCAGATGAAGCCAACAATAAAGTTATTTTTCTCCCTTCCTCTTTCACTGGCGAACTCAAACTAGTTATCCATTGTTGTTTTTGTATTAGACTCACTTCAGTGAGTAGAAAACAGTTCACTCTTGGTGGAAAACCTGGCCATTTTGTTCTCTTTCCTGTTGGTGCTTTATTTCAACAAACCCAGAAAACCCCACTAACAAACTTTAAGTTCATTTTTAAAAAGGGCATTGTTGTTACCTAATTCAGAAGTGCTGCTTTTGCTCAGTCCTGTGACAGAGGAAAAGGGCTGCATGTAAAATGAAGGCAGAGAAAAGTGAAAAATAACCCTTTTTCTGCAATGGGGGATTTTATAGAGAAGCAAATATCAGTCTATGAATATAGGCTGGTAAACAGTTATTTAGTGTTTCATATCAATCTGTTAAATGCTACCCAATTTATGTTGGAAGCATGTGACAGCATCTCTAAATGAGATCCTTAGCTATGTAATGCTTTAAGTCCCAGCAGCTTCCGACTCTTGGGGCTACTTTCCCTCAATGATCACACTGACATTTAAATAGCACAGTTGTCCCTGCTGTGCTCCTCTGCAGCCATCGCCTTCCTGCAGACGCACAAAATCTGGGCTGCGATGTGAAATATGTGGCAGGGAAAAGCATGTGACTCAAATCACACCAGCAGATTCAAAGCATTAATGCATTTTTTTCTTTAGGTATGATCTTCAGGTCAAGTGTATGGCTGGGCTTCCCTGGCTTTATAGCTAACATTTCTGTGGTGAACGGGACTGACGTGTGGCCTTCCACTTTCTGTGTGGGGAGCGCGGTAGGTACCGAGGTCATCCCCCCTTTCTTCTGCTCCCAATCAAGAGTCCTTCCCCAGGGGGAATCTGAAAGGAAAACTGCTGTGTCCAAAAGGAATTGTGCCTGTGAGTCAGAGCCTGGATATGATGGTTTCAGCCTCTGCCACACCCCTGCAAGTGCGTTCATGCCTCCCTCTGTGAGCCTGGGTCAGGGCGGGCAGGGTGCTGGTGGTGCTCTGTGGTGGTAGGGATGTAGGGCAGCTGGCTCACGCTGATCCTGGGAGTTCTGCACTATTCACTCCTCGCAGGGGTGCCAGGGGACTGGAGTACACCAAAGTCAGGGACATGGAACCAAAAGCATATAAGCAACCCCAGAAGGGCTGTGAACCATTATTTGAGTTTTTGCTGGCACAGCAGCACGACTGCCCCAGTGGCTCCGTTTCACTGGCAGCGTGAGGTTATCTGTCTTCTGTGTCAGAAACTGCAGCCTGTGTGGTGGCAGCAAGGACCTCCTGAAACTTGGGTAGCTCCAATTAGCTTTTGTGGCATGAGACTGTATGTTTTAGACACAGAGGGACAACAGGAGAAATATACTCATAGCCACAAATCTGCTGGCAGAAGGTCTGTCCCTGCCATGTGGGACTTCAGCTCAGATTGCTGGGCTGCATCTCGATGACTGCACCTGGACAAGTCTAATGGAGTATCATCTGGATTAAAATGCAAGAATAAGAAAATGTAAATGTAGTCCAAAAGTACACATTGAAACTCAGATCCAAATTCTATAATCAAAAGACTGGGAAATATAACTTGAGCTTACTGTACAAGAATAAAGGTAATTATTTATACCAAAATGTTGAGAATGACAAGACCATCACTTTACCCAGATGCAATAGGAATGTGGGATCTCCAATGAATTAATGCATAAGCAATAGCAGTATTAGCTTTGCAACTCAAAGTTTACAATGTAGAAGGGGATAGGTTGCATGTCAAGAAAATTATTCAGCTCCAGTAGTTTTAAAATAAAGCAATATGTGCCAAATTGAACTCACTGTGCTTTATATGCCTATACAAAAGCAGTTTCAAACAGGATAGTTTTGTGTCATGGACACAAATATAAATTGTATACATCTATCAATTCTTAACTCTATCACACCTGTTTAAGTTTTGCTTATTTGATGCAAATGCTGGTTTTTTTTTCCTTGAGAAAGAACCAACAATCTCAATATCTTGCAGCAAGAATGTTTTGCTCAAAACCCTCTCCTCCTCATGTTTCACTTTCTGGCCCATAACACATAAAAACATATTTTTAAACATGACAGGGTACAATATGCAGACTATTTTTCATTTGAATTTCAGGTTAGATGGTGAGCAGCCTAGTGGTCTACCACAATTTTTATTTTCCCTTACTTGTGCTCCAGGAAAATGCTGTAATTTGAGTCATTTTAAATTTAGATTCAACTATATTGGAATGAAAAATAGCCCTTCTTCCACTCATTTCCCCTAATGTATTCTCATGTGAGTTAATAAAATGTTTCCGATTCTATTTTATTTTTCTTTTAGTTTTATTGTTTTATTTCTCTTAACTACAAACCTATACAAACTCCAAATAGTGAAACTTTAAGACATCTCCCTCAAATGGTTTGCAGAGTGCCCTTTCTGTTTTGCTAAAAAGTAAGATATCATATGAAGCTTTAGGGTTTAAGTGCATCTGATTTATATTATTTTTGGAGACAGTTTTGTCTGTGTTGGATTTTCTGGAAAGATGATACAGTTTATTTTTGTATATGTGTGTTTATGGGTAGTAAATTGTGCATTTTTCAACTGCAGCAAATATGTAAATGTGATGATGAAGTTACATGCTGTGTGTTATGGTAAAGTGCATTAGAAGGAAGACTGGGACTTTATTTTCTTCCTCCTGTGCACTAGGAAAATACCATGATGTTTGAATTAAATACTGAATAATTCATGCCAAAAATTACTAGAGGTAGGGTCTACACCCATGGTGAAAGGAAATATTTCCCAGCTTGATTTGCCTTTTGGAGGAAGGACTGCTAGATCTCTATTCACCAGTGTTTGGCTCAGTAACAAGTATGTTGATTTCCAGATGTAAAATGATGCTACTATGGAGCTGTGATAAAGGATATTCAGATAAGAACAGAAAGACGGCTTGGAGGAAAGATGGCATGAATTTTAAAACACTCCCAGACTATTACAAAGAGCTAGCTCCTACGGGGAAGAAATGTGCAATTTATATACAGTGGCAAAGAAAGGTCACTTTTCTTATATAAGCTCATGGGAAAAATGCATAGGGTCAACTCAAGAATGCTGTGGAATTTTTAGTTTGACTTGAACCTGTTTCCTTTGGATTTTTATTGAAGAAATCACTCAGGGAGTTCAGTAGGTGTATTCTTCCAGAGCATGAGTGATTTTCTCATTAATGAGTTTTTTTCTTGATAAGCATCTTGTGCATGGAGAAAACACCCATCACATGCAGAACCCACAAATGCATAGGCACACTGTGGTTATGACTGACCTCAGTTATATTTTTATGCCTCAGCCACTGAGAAACAACTGCAATTTTAACCTAAAATTAAAACATCCTTGCTATAAATTTCTTTGGGCTTCACTTACCATGTTCAGGTTAGGAACAGAGTGGTAAATGACGGTTTTCTTAATCAGAAAATGAGCTGTGAAAGCAAATGCTGTTCAATTTACCTACGACTTGACCCATAGGCTACAACAATGTTCCTGTGATTTTGAGTAAGATTTCATACTTCATAATCCCATCTGGAATATACACACATTAAAAGAATAAATCACCAGGCCAAAGGTTTGAGTCCTTTCCCTACTCCAGCAGTACTGGAGAAGCAGCTGTGACATTTGGCACTTCTTTCCCCTCTAGATGTGGATCCAGCTGTTATACAGTGCTGGCTTCTGGTGGTTGTTTTGCTATGCTGTTGATTCTTACTTGGTGGTGAGAAGATCAGCCGGACTGAGGTACCAGAGTTAAAGCTCTGAATTTGTTGTTTTCCCTCCAACACTGTATGTCTCTGTTTGCAGCTACCTAAGAGTATGAGTAAGTCTTGTACAACCATCTGACACTCATATAGTTACCAGGTAATGAGAGGGATGTGGTGTTCTAAGTGCTTAAATTGCCAGGGCAATGCTCAGATGCTGATTTATGTCTAACTTAAATTTAAATGTAACTGAATTCTTTTAACCATTGGAAAAATATGGAGCAAATTGTGGCAATGAGATGACTATTTTTGTCCCTACTCTGCATCTGAAATTGATTCTTGCAGCAAAAAAAATAGTGTTGTACTGAAAATGAAAATTTGGAGGGAGAAAGTGCTGGACTTCATCCTGTTAATTTCATATATTTTTTTTTTCTCTGATATTTTATTTTATCAATTTCTCAGTGAGTGTGGTCATTATTGCCCTTCTGATCACACTTTTAAAGTCCCTCATAAGAAAAATATGTATTTATCATATATTCTTCTGCAATGCCTGTGACAGAAGAACCTAAACCCTTTGGAAAGTACCATGCTTTAATGCAAGACAGAAAAAAAATGTTTCTAAGTTGGTTGTTAGAAGAGCAAAATAACCTTCAGTTGCTTCTGATAAAATTGGAATTACGTGACTCTGTTTGCAGATGATACAGAGCAGTGAGATACTAAGGATATGGTTCTCTGCAGGTGTAACCAAAACGAGGTTGTTTTTGAGTTAACTTTACAAAATCAGGTTTATTCTCAACAGTCTAAAGTCCCACAGTTCTAATCAAACAGCTGGGACCTGCCTCCTTCCCCCATCCCTGTTAACCAAAAAATCATGTGTGTTTGGGCTTGATTCTGAGATCAGAGTAAACATCAAAAGACTTTCTACAAACACAGATCTGAATCTCCCTAAGACGGGAGCAGTATCCAGCTCTGAATGTTAAACATTATTTTCTGCAAATCACAAAAGGATGGTTTATTTGACTGCTCATCTCCATTCTTAAATTTTAATCTGCTAATTTGCTTTCTGCAGGACAAATGAAAGATGCAGGGGTTCTTTCTCAATAATAAGGGTAGGGAAGAAGTCTTGTCCCCTCCACCCTACAGGCTGGCTCATTCTTTTTCTGCCTCCACCCACCTACTTTCCTTAGTTTAATGTACTGCCAGTGTTCTTCTGCACAATTTCCTGCCTGTAAAGATCTTTTTCAGTGAGGATCCTATTTTTACCTTGCAATGTGGGAAACGTAAGGTTGGATATCTTTAATTGTGCCTGTCGTGTTTGGTGCTTGCAGTACGATTGTGCTGTACCACATGATGGCGTGGGGCCTTGCAGTGATGCTCTGTGTGGAGGGGATTGCCCTGCTTTACTACCCTTCTCTCTCCAGGTAAGCTGTGAAATCAGGGCTCTTTCTGGTCATTTGAGTGTCTTTTGGTCAGCTTTAGAGACAGACATTCAAAAGCTGAGCATTTTGATCTTTGCCAAGGATGTCCCACTGAGTCAGTGTTTATGTTTAAAATACCTCCTTGGGCTTCAGGGGGCCCTGAAGAAATATGCCAGGCAGTACAGGCACTTGGGCATGCTGTGATACAGCTTCTATGAGACACCCTTCTCCCATTCCTGATTTTAGCTTTCCTTTCAATTTGAGAAAAATCCACAGACAGTGCATGTTTAAAATCAACTTTATGTCCCATGTGAACTGGTGCTAAAGGTCCATAAATTAAAATTTTTGCATCTGTTTGCTTAATTCCTGTTTTATTCTTCTTCAGTTAAAGGTGACATAGACTAGCCAGAGAAGTGAGCTGTGGGGAAAAAAATGCATAATCTTTTAATGATTTCTTCTCAGCTGTGAAAATGGCTTGGAACATGCAATCCCACATTACATCACAACCTATGCTCCACTCCTGCTAGTGCTTGTGGCCAACCCAATCCTGTTTAGAAGGACAGTATCAGCAGGTATGTTCCTAATGGCCAGCATCAAACAGTCTCTGTTATTTAGCAACGTAGTACTGTAGAAAGTCATGGCTTTGTACTCAGTGATGTGTGACAGCTCCTTGTTAAATCACAAAGATACAGCACAGGGTGGGAAGCAGTTGCCTATGGAAATGAAGACTCCATTTTGATGGGGAATTTGCCCTAGAGACTCTGGTGACACACAAGCTGTTCTGTTATTAGCCTCTGACTGCAGGTGGGCAAACATATTTCCATGTTACTTGATTTAAAGCTTTTAAGGCAATGTACTCTGGATGCTTAACTGTACTGTAGTTTTGGTACCAACCTTGCCTTTGAAATGTAATTTATTCTAGCTGGTGAGATCTGAGAGTTGATTTAACTTCTTGGCAGCCCTAGAGCAAAAAATGTAATAAAATGTGATCAGAATTTTGTCACTTCTGAGATTATGAAACAAATGGGAATTGTACACAACTCAGATGGGATCTTGACGTTCCAGTTCAATTTATTATCCAGTGCTTGGAAGAAGTGAGGCAGGAAAAAAGCCACAGATTCAATGCATTCTTTGCATGTAATATGATCATTGCTAGATATTTGCAGTACCTGAATTAATCTACACATTGATTATATAAAAAAGCTGGAGAAAATCAAGTATTCTCAGTTCAGTCTTTATCCCATTCATTCTCTCCCTCAGCCATACTCATTTTCAAAGAAGCAGTTGTTCTTTTAAGAAGTTGTTCCCATAAAAAAGTTGTTCTTTGTATATTCATGTTTGCATTTGTATATTCCTTGTGATATCTGAACAGAATGTGGCATAATTTTTTTTGCTGACAATCCATCTTCATGTTTTAGAGGTGTAGCTAATGCTGTATCAATGACAATGAAAAACAATGTGCAAAATAAGAAGATTCTATTTAAACATCACATGATAATTATATCACATTATATAGAAGGTACATGCTACCTTTTGTTATGAAATAGAATTATGTTGATCATACTATTTCATATTTTCCATGGGATTGAGAGAAAAAATAGTGGGATATCTTTCATTTTAGGAATCCAGCTGTGTGTAATTATTTTCTTTAGTGTTAGGCTATATGTGAGATTCCTTGAAAATGGTCCTTCCAGCTTCTGAACAGCTGCTGGAGACAAATCCATTCATTCCTGTGTTCCCTCTTTCAGGCCTCTATCTTCTGGATTTTTGTGCCTACTCTAACAAGATGTGCATATATTAATGAACATAATTGTATACTTTTCAGTTGCCTCCTTACTGAAAGGGAGACAAGGAATTTACACAGAGAATGAAAGACGTCTGGGGACAGAGATCCAGATGCGCTTCTTCAAAATTATGCTGGTATTTGTTATTTGGTAAGAGGTGCATTATTTTTTTTAAAGTGCCTTTTTCCCAGAGGGAGAGATTCAGGGACAGGAGTAAAGATGGATGGGTTGCTTCATTTGTTTGTCTTTATGCTTAGAAGGGGAGATATCTAAGGAAGAAGCAGTTCTAAACTAGTTCACAAAGGAGCTGAATCACTCTCTGGCTGTGAGGAAATGATAAAATGTTTAACCAACAGAAAAGCAAAAGCAACAAGAAACAATAGCAAAAAATTCCCAATAGGTTGGGCATCGACTGAAGCTGTCTGGTAGAGCAGGCTCCCAGCTCTGTGGGCTGACAGATGACTTTCTGTAATCAACATTTCTCAGAGCCTCTTGGCACCAAACACATCACTGAGGACCTGCAACAAAAATGCTTCTAAGTCTGGCTTCATGGCTTTGACCCTGATCATACAATGCAGCCACCTCTGGGCTCTGCCATTTTCAAATGCCTGAAAAACACATGGATATTGACTGGAAAATAAGGAAATGCCAGAAAAGAAAGCTCCATATATATATATATATTTTAATATATATTTTGTCTTTCCCCATGACAATAGTACTTTGGCATAGGACAGAAAAGAGATAGGGAGGAGGAGAACGGGACAACAAAAAATGATTCTGGAGTGGTGAAATGAGAAGGCCAAACTTAGCAGTCTCTAGATCCCACTAAACTTCTTTATACACAGGTGTATTAATGCATGTTACATTGCTTTAACAGGCTGAGCAGGAAGAAAGGCTGCCTCTTGTATCTTCTCTTGGCTGCTGCCTACTGGAGTGTTCTGAAAGGAAATTATTGTCTTTTTGGGGGGAATAACAGTCCTCTTGGCTTGGAAGTGAAGTTTCCAAGGTGAAGGGTGGGGTACCCAGCAGAGGAGGGAGTGAGAGACAGCAGCAAGGGATCCTGCAGCATGGCTTCCTGGAAATGGCTGAAATAATAAGGAGCAGAGATTCAGCCAGGCTTCCAGGGCTGTGGAAAGAAAGAGCCCAGAGGCACCACAGAGTGCGTTGCAACCTAAGGAATGGTGGCCAGCTTGATTATCTGGGAAAAAGCATGAAAGGAAAGGCCAATTTCCCATGGACATTGTGGGGACATTTGTTTATTTCCATTCTGTCTCATTCTGGGCTTTCCTAATAAAAATATAAAATCACAGCTCTGGTTTAGGATTTTGCTCTAATAAAACATAAGCTCTGGAGAGTAAAAACTTTCTCAAAGGTTACTGGAGGGAAAGACTGAGGCAGTCTCATCTCAGAAGCATAGGGAAGATTTCCTTCCATCCTAAAAGTCAAATATAGAATGCTTTAGTCAAACACAGTAGGTTGGGGCAAAATAGGATAGAAGAGATGCCTACATATTTGGGAAGGGAGAACAGGAGGTTTTATATTGTGATAAAGATATAATTGTGCAGAGGATAAATATAAAACCTCTTAGAAAGTACGACATGAATGCTGATGGTTTCTTTTCTGAAGACTCAGTACAAGTATAGAGAAATGCTTCTCTCACTGTTTAGATGTCATAGGAACTTACAGCCATCTGCTATAATCTCTTATTTAATGTAGAACATACTCAGTTCCTTTCAATGAATGAGGCTTGATTATGCTAATCCTTATTTGGAAACAGATATTACCTTTATTAAAAATAACTGTTAACATTTTGAAGGATTTAAAAGTCAACTTTTGTGTTGCTTTTTGATGTTTTTTAATGGACATTCTGAAAGTCTTTAATCTAACCCTGAAATTCTAACTTCAGATGGAAATCCTGCAGCCTTCTACAACATGTGCATATATTTGAGTTCCTTGTCTGTGAGCACATTTCTAAAGCACAAGGGAAAGAAGTCAGCATGCATGATATTCCCATTATAGATCACATTTCCTTCTCATCTCAGTTTTATTCTGCAATTTACTATTCTGCAGCAAGTTAAAATGATCAGATTTTTTTTCTTATATTGATTTATATTCTCTAGGCTTGGGTGAGTAGGTAGGTGTCTGGTCCTTGATTGTGATTTTACAGACCTACAGGTCCCTCCAGATTGAGATTTAGCAAAAAATACAGCCATCTTGGACTTGATTATCCTAGAGTTCTTTTCTACACTTAATGATTCTATGATTGAAATAAAGTCTTTCAAGTGATTTTAATTTCTGTTTTGAAAGCAAAGCATATTTTACATGCACATCCATATGTAACTGTCCTTTTCTTCTTTGCTCCTGCTGTAGCTGGTCATCCAATATCATCAACGAGACCCTTTTGTTCTATCTTGAAATGCAGCCAGATATCAATGAAATGCCCCTGAAAAACATCAGAAGTGCTGCACTGATCACCTGGATTATAATGGTGGGTCAGCTGTGACATTACTTGGGCTTAGAAATCACTGTTGTAAGACTGGTGGAACAACACCTGTATAGTGTGGGGTTTATTATTTTGAGGGATATAAACACTCTGAAAATCAAGGAAGAAAAGCAGAAAGTAAAAGAAAGGAATGAGCAGTCAATGGGAGTGCTTTTCACATGTAAACTTTGCAAAAAATGTCTTAGAGGCCAACTTTTTCTCCCATTTATTGGAGTAGGTATTCTCTCTGTGAGAGATCACTCCCATTTCAAGACCCACAACAGATAACTACAATGATTTCTAGCCTCACCTTGCTAAACTCTGCCATAATGCAAGCTTCAAAGTTTTAGCTCACAGTTCCTGAAGGTTTCCCAATTAAATGGGCATTTCATGGAAATTCTGTTTGCAACTAGGGTGGGGTTTTTTTTTTGTTATTATAAAGAATGATTGCATGTTATGTCATGACATTTGGATCATTATTTAGGAACGAATAGGAGAAAAATCTTTCCAACATGGCATCAAAAATAGCTGTGAGATCCTGGTCTCTTACTGTAGCTTCTTTTCTCCTATTAGAATATTTGGCAAGGGATTTTTCAGAGGTAACAGTGCAGATTCATTTTCCTGGAGAATTTATTCTGGAGTTGTTAAATAGGTGTAAGGCCTGAGCATTATTTATACATTTGAGCAGTTTGGTATTGAAGGATTAAGTGATGCAACTGATGTGTTATGAGCTCTCCCACCTCGGGTCAATTCCCAAGTCCTCGGCCCTGACAACAGCAGTAACTACTCAGCACAGAGTCTGTCCTCCTGGGGGAAAAAGCAGTCTCCCATTTGGGCTTCTGTGTCAACTTTCCCTGTGTGACTTCCCCTGGTTTCTCCTTTCCCTGTCCCCTCACTGGACAGGTATCCCTGGTGGGATACCCCCTTTCCCTGGAGACCAAACCCCACTGCCCAGCCCTTAGCTCTGCCCCTCACCCCTTCCCCTTATTAAGCTGCCTTCTCCACGTGGTTGTTCTCTTTTACCTCGCTGGGTTCCCTTCAGCCACCTGTGATATCCCCCGCTGGAAAAACCCTGCAGAAAGAGCCTTTCTTGCCTCTATCACTGAGCCAGCTGCAGTGAGTGTTGAGTGAGGGTCTGACTGCGTTGCCTAAAGGTTATCTCAATCTGCTTTTCCACAGGAGAGGCTTGTGGGGGACAGATTATAGGCAGCAGCAGCCACTGCTCCAACACCCACATTTTTAGTGATACAACCTCTTCCTCCTCTTTTGACAAGGGGTGAACACATTCATGTGATAGGAACCTTGCTTTTGCTCACCTGGAGCAAAAGTCTGGGGAGTGACCTCTGCTTTAAAATGGCTGTAAAAATAATTTCCTTATTTTCCTATAAGAGAAATAGAAGCATCTAAAGCCATTAATTTGTTAAGCCTCTCATAGCACTGGGAACAGAGACAAATTTTTTGGCGATCCCTTGGGATTTTCTTTTCAGCGCCTCTCCCCATTTTTCCATCTCACTTTGATGGACATTTTCACTGGCTCAAGAATCTAAAGCAATTCCAGACAGATCAACTCCAGCTATTTTTAAAAGCTTGACTGTCTATGCTAGTATCTCCTCTCATATATTTGACTTGGCTGGTAATGAAAAATATACATGCTTTTGTGAATAAAAAAGTCCAGAGCTTGTGGGGAATGTTAAAAAACACCAAGGGATTGACTGGCTAAACTTCATGCTAGAAAATCATTTCATGCTTATGGCTTACTGTTATGGCCTCAGCATTTTAGAAGACAAGTCATGATATTTTTCTCTGATTTGTTTGCATCTGCAATGGCTAAATTTTTATTTGTGTGCAAATAGTGTATTTTAAAGTCAGCAATCATAGTGAAAGGGAAGTTTTTAATACATGCAAATCATTTTGCTAGAGTTGAGGATGAAGCCTTCCGTGCTGGTGTAACTCCTGTTGCACTTCTCTTTCCTAGGGGGTTCTTAATCCCATGCAGGGCTTTCTCTTCACATTAGCTTTCTATGGCTGGACAGGATGGAGAGTGGACCTGAAATGGCGAAAAAGAGAAATACCCTGGGAATCTATGTCCTCATCAACTGTGGGGGAAAATACCTATCCCTCACCAGTGAACTACCAAAGCAACATCCATGATTCCAAGAAGATCTCGACAACTGACAGCCAGCAGACCGATGAGGCCATATCCATGTTGTCTGAAGGTAACACCAGCAGTGACGAAAGATTAACCAGAAGCTCTCCCATCTACCAGGGCTGGTAGTTTCTATATGCAGAGCTGGATCTAACTTTTCCTGGATCTAACTTTTCACATCGTCAATACTCACAAAACCACATCATTGTGTGAATCATTGCGTACTCTGGAATTAGGTTTGTGCTCAATGGCTCGATGTCATTTCCTGTAACTTGTGACACTGTGTGAGAGAGCGTGTGAGACAGAGAGATATGGTCTATGTCTTCATTTGCCTTCTAGGAGAGATATAAACAGGTATAAAGGCTTGAACCTTTTTCAGCAGGAGTATATCTCTGCAATGATATTTGTTACTTATGATTGATATTCACATTCATTTTCTTTTAATCTCTCTTGTAACCTCCTTATAGTAGAAGAGTCTTTTGTTTTAATAAATGGACTATTCATATGTTGGGTTTTTAAATGTGTTGCCTTGCTTGTCTCTCTCAGCATAAAATTCCTCACCCAGAATTACAGGTCTAGGATTTCTGAGGCACCATCATTTCCAGCTTTTGCAGTCTGGTAGAGCATTAGTGACAGCAAACTCTGACTTTATTTCCTGTTTGTGTTGACTCTCACTGACATAGTCTTCGTTAGCTTGTGTATGTGAATTTTTAGTGTGGTGTTATCTAGGGAGCTGAAAAGCTTTATAAAAAAAAAAAAATTGAGCTCAGCACAGGCTCCACAAACACTTCAGAACAAAGATTCCAGTTCATACCAGGTTCAAGGAAAAATAAACCCTCAAACTATTTTTTACTACAGATTCAGTCTGATCTTTATGTGTACTTACCTAACAGGACAGTGGCTGCTGGGCAGGTGCATTAAGAGACAAGATTTGCATAAAACACTTCCATGCTCTGAGTGCTCATCATAAAGCAGAACAAGTAGAATCGATAATCCCTTCTCTGAGGAGTAGTTTGTTTTATACCTTCATGTGCTGAATGAAGAGACATTATATCCATTCCTGTCTTCTCAGATACACCTCTTTTTGTGCAGTGCTCTAGGTACCTACATCCAAACAATTCCCCAGATTAGTTGAAAGTTAAGAATCAATGATGACCATGTCTAACTAAGCTTTTGACTTCATATCAAATAGAGAAGCAATCTGATTTATCTGGTTGTGCTGGAAGCAGTTTACAGCACTGTTTGACTGATGGCATGGTGGAACCCCTTGATGGAACCCTCCTCTTCTTCAGCATGTGACCAGGCCTGAGGTTTAAATCCTACACACATCCACTTTGGCTGAACTTTCTTGGCTGTTTCCACCTTTCATTTTCAACACAGTTCAGTTTAGGCTATTGTAAAAAAAAAAAATCATAAAAAAAATTAAAGACAGCTGAAATGTTAATGCAAAAATAACATGAAAATTAACTTCCTGGGTTACTCAGGGAAGTCTCAGGAAGGTTAGAAATTCAGGATCAGCAGAAACAATACTGAAAATATTGATTGGCTAATTAAAATAAATCAGCTTCTGGAGCCAATTGTTTGATACAAAGGTTTCAAACAATGATTAGACAACTATTTAGGCAGATCATTACAGAGCTGCGCTTGGTTTGTAGCAAGTCTTTTACATTGTGCCCTTTGGAAACCTTTGTGGCTTTATGGCTTTTTATTGCTGCTTACCTTGTCAGAACTATTGGCAGATCACCAGACCCTTTCTTTTAATCACAGTCATTTGTTACCTACCAAACTGTGAAGAGACAGCACACTTAAGAGCAGATTATACTGAGCCTTTTGAAACAGAGACAATTTTTCAGTGCAATACTCATCACAACTGGGGTCAAAAGAGCAGGAATAAGGTGGAGGTGGATTTGTTAGTAAGCCTTTTCATATGCTGTGGTGTGGACCAAGCTGCAAAACCTTAAACCAAAATAAACAGTCTCTGGCTTCACTGGAATAATTATGTGGCACGAAAGCACTTGGGAGGTGACAGGCTGTAGCAGGAGGCCCTGTGAGATGGCTGAATGACTAATCCCTCCCTCCCTTCTCTGCTCCAGGGCATTTGCGTGGGACAGGGACAGATGGGTCTGTCCCTGTCTCAAACAGGGGCTGCGTGGCTGTGAGCAGCCCCTGAGCAGTGCCAGGTGGCTGCTGGCACTGGAGCACTCCAGTTCTGGGACAGCCTTCTGCAAGGGCCAGGCTTTGCTCCTCTCCTTTTCTTGTTCTTTCAAGGTTGCTGGGGTGAGTATGGTGTGTCAGTGTGTCAGTTATCTATGAGATGTCATCAGGAAAAATTAGGACTCATCTGAGAGCCTAAGAAAGAAAACTGACCTAATTTTGATGTATCTAGAAATCGGTATGTAGCATTGCAGAGTTCACTGACAGTGGGTTTTGACTTATAAAAGAAGTGTGTGTGTGGGAGGAGTCTCCTTACCTGCTGTTCCTAGCCTCCAGTGGATGTATAGGAGGCATTCCTTCACAGCTTCAAATTGGACACTAATTGATTCTACTCATGTGTAACCGTGGCCACATTTGATTTCACCTTACACAAACCTTGTTCTTGCTTCACCATTCAACAAATCAGCCAAAGAATTGCCTTCTTCAAGGATTGCAGCAGATGCCCCTCCCTTCCCACCAGGAATATATTTTTGGAGTCCTTCTCCTGATTGTCCCCACTCCATGTGCTTGCTGCATGCATATGAGGGAGCAGCCACAGGCCATCAGAGCCAGCTTCATGTTGAGGAAACCAGTGTCCTCCAAGGGTCAGCAAGGACAAACTACAGACAGCACATCCTGGACAGCACAGCTCTGGCACCAACACCACCACTGCCCTCTTAAGTTTGCCACCCACTGCTGAGAGACCCTTGTGCTTACCAGCACACAGAAACACATCCTAGCTCTCATTCTGACAATGATTTGTATCTGCTTAGCTGTCACGAGGTGAGTGAGGGAAGTGCTTGTCTCTGGCCTGCATATTTGCTTCCTAAGATGAGTTTCAAACGCGGCTTGGGTTAACAAGTGACAGCTCTTGTCAGTACTGGAGTCCATTGATGCAGTCAGTCTCTGGTCTTCATCTGGCACTGTGGGAGGGACTCACTTCCAGTCACCCAGCTCTTCCCTCCTTGAGCAGGAGGGCAGCTGCTCCTCTGGAACAGCAAGGTGTGACTCAGAGGAGAAGTAAACAGAAGTAAAACTGGATCAGATACTAATAAAATATATGTAGCTAAAGTGTTCCTTCATGAGTACAGCAGTTTTCAACTATAGCTTCTTGTATTTTGGTGTATTAGAGCATTAATAAAATACTAATTAAAGCCTTCCTGAATTTATCAAAGGGAAAAACATTAATTAGAATAAAAAGATAGTTGAATCCATGCACTGAAATATAATTAGTGTAGTTGAATCTCACAGAGAGGATATCTATGCATACAGGGTGGTATTGCCTCTATTAAACACTTTCCTGGCCTCGCAGCCAGCTTATCAAATCCAACCACACACAAATTCTCTGTTTTCACCAGCATGTATTTTTAAGCACTCTGTATTTGAACTGCCAGCCTCATACATTTAATTGCTATTTTATTTGGCCAGATGCTCAGGCTAATTGCAAAGCTGAAATATGAGCCCTAATAAAATAATAAACAATGTGAGTAGGCAGATTTCTTGCATACCACAGTTCTGCATTTATGAGGTGCACCACATGTCTGAGTAACAAAATCCTAACTACATCTCTCACTAAGCCCTTCTTATAGACCAAATACATGGAGCTAGGAAGTGAAATGTTCAATGTGATCCCCCATCCCCTGATTACCCATATTTTACTTATACTTTAGTGTTTCCCGCTGTGTATCCATGATAAGTTATCTGAACTGCAAAATATTTTTAAATTTTTATGGAATCTCAAGTTTACAGTAATCCCAGAGGAAGATCACTAAACCACATGGTAGTTGACATAAGACAGGTCAGATGATGTCTGGTTATTAATTTTTTTAAGGAACAGACATGCACATGTGTGAACATTGAAACTGGCAGCTGAAGAAGATGCAATCTTACTTTAAGGAAAGTAGGGGACAAAGTCCAGTCCAGGAATGCAGGCATGAATCTGTTTTCCTGGTTAATATTCCCTGGTTAATAGGATGTGCTGTGAGCTGTATGGAAACCTGGTTCTCTTATTGCACCTTTCTAAGCAAACTCTTAATCATTCAGGACACTAAAGTCACATGGGGCTTGTAGGTAAAGTTTTCAAAAGGCTGAGAAAATTCGAGCATGCAGCTAAAGGGAAACCATTCAGGGATGAAAGTGATGGGATGACTTTTTGCTGCTCCAGCATCTCTTAGTTGCTGGGTTTCATCACATTTTAGGGTAGCAAGAAGCTTTTGAAGCTTTCAGGCTTCTCCACAGGGGACATTTGAATCCTTGCAAAGCCAGTGCCTGGAGATGAGAAGGCTGGCAAGGTGGTGGCCACTATTGCCCTGGGCTCTGTCCTGTGGCATGTGGCAGTACCAAGGCACCGTGGGTCTCTTTGTGCCCTGGTGTCACGTTGGGATGAGATTCTGCCCTCAATTCTATGAGTAGGAAATTGGGTCTTAAGGAGGGGGGAAACGAGCTATGAGGGATTGAGATGTGTTCCTTCCTCTGGAGAGTGGACAATGACAAGTCTGTTAATAAAGACAACCTTTGTTGATGAAGCCTTCTCCTGTCCTAGTTTTTCACCAGCTTTTCTATAGCTGAGAGGAACTCAGAGACCTTGGATCCTCACCCTTCAGCTGGCCCCACAGAGGTACTCACCCACTTGGGCATCTGTGAACCTCTGGAAAGTCTTGAGAACTGAACACACTGTGGGTGTTACTGTGCTTACTGAAAAAGGCACCTTTTAAAGACAGGGGTGTAAAACTGCGTGGTGGGGTTGCTTTTGTGCAGTGTGAGGAACCGGCTGTGTTGGGTGGGGTGTCCCTGCAGCATCCTCCCCGCTCAGAGGGCACCAAGACTCAGGACAGCATGAAAACACTGGCAGCTATTCATTGCAGCCACATGATAGCATCTGCTCCTGGTTTGCTGCTACAGCAGATCTTGAGTGAATTTCCTGAAGGAAAAGAGAAAAAAAAAAGGCAACAATGCAAGTCCCTCCTCAGGCAAAAGCACTAGACTGAGCACCACATTTTATGTGGCAGTGAAACATCCTTTCACCCTGCCTCTGGTCATGTGGCAGCATGTGACAGGGAGCACAGCATTCTTCTCACCAGCCCTTTCCTCAAGGCACCAGACTTGACTTGCCAAGGATCAGAAGCATTCTCCCAGCCACACTAAGTGCTCTGGGTAACAGCTCAGCTCTGCTAATGCCCCATGTCAGGCAGTCAGCCATCCCCTAGGAATGCAATTACACCCTGAACAATACAGGGGAGGCTAGATAAGGCAGATTTTTCCTTAGCTCCCAGGGGGTATTTTATAGTCTGAAAGCTGATATACCCAGATTCTTTCAATTTAATATCTGAATTTAAAATGAAAAAAAAATGTCTACCTTAGCAAAATATATTTGCCAAAGACAAGAGACTTTTTAATAAATATCTTGAAGTGTAATAGAGGCCTTTCACCATTGCCTGCTGGACTCTGTCACTGGTGAGTTCCATGACTTCAGTGGAAATGAGGCCAATGTTGAGCAACTGGAAACCTGTGAAATGCATGAATGGGTGAGCTGAAGGCACCGAGGCAGCCACAAGGCTCCACAAGGAGAATTGTTCCTCTCTTCCAGATGTCTTTATCATCTCACAGGGAATGGGGCACTGAGAGCTGTTGCACCTGAGCTGCTGCCCCACCAGTGTGCTCACAGAATTCAATTTTCACTGGGCCAAAAGAAATGCAAGCAGTGCTGGCCCTGGTGGCAGGACACCCCTCGCTCCAGTTTGGCAATATTTTTACAGGAGAAGCCCAGGGAGACACAGCCCCGTGCTCAGGGCTCCCAGCAGGGCTGTGAAAGATGATCTGGGTGCTGCCTGCCCCTGGCATCAGCTCCTGTCAGCAGAGCTGCCTGAGCACAAGCCTGTTAGCTTTGGGTCTGTAAAACCTTAGGTAAAAAAAGGTCTTTGTGTGTTTTTTCATGGCAACATCCTCAAATATTAGCTATATTGGTACATTACTGGGAGACAAAAATGTACTGTCTGCATTTATATTGTGAAGATATTGTACTGTAGATAGTCACTTAATGATTCATTTTATTCCAGATGAGATTCTAATTATACCTGTGAAATTGTGGGATGGCCTTTTGCCTTGCTTCTGCAGACACTTGTGGAAGGGACTGATAAATATTCAGGTGCAACTACACAAAAACTCAGCTGTCAGAGCACACACATATCACAACACACACATATAAGTACTCCCTAGGTTTTAAATTCATAGAAACATAGTTTCTGCTGATGGATAAACAATAAATTAATTGGCTTTTAGATTTTTTTGTTTTCTTCTCCAAATGTTATTGTATTTTATTAAAAAACAAGCACCCCAGAAGATACTACCTGAAGTGATGAACAAATATTCTGTTTAAGAAAACTTAAATTTTCATAAAAATAAGGTTTTAACATTCATTTCACTGCTCACAAATATCCTTCAAGCACCATCAAAAACTCCAGCAAAATTGCCAGTGTTTTGCCATCTCTGATTTTTTTTCCAGGGTTATTTTACAATGACAATTGGGGGGTGTTTGGTTGGTTTTATTTTATTTCAACCAACTAAAGCAGTGATTGGCCTCCAAGAGGCCAATATATAATATTTGTTTGAGACAGGCAAGTCCAAACATGAAACAAGTCCAAATGGACCTTCCATTTCAGAAAAAAATCCAGATACACAGCACTTTCTGGGTAATAGTACCTTGTCCAGCCCAAAGCATGCAGGGTATATCATGGAGAAAGAAAATATTAATGAACTAGGCCAAAATAGTACAGGAGAAAGCAAGGTGATATTCATTCCCTCACATTAATTTCATTTTGGGAGCTGATCAGCTTATCATTCCCCCAAAGGAGGAATGAGCACCAACCCTTTTGTTGTTCAGACATGGGAAGGAGTGGTTCAAGTGGCAATATGTAATAAAATTATATTTCTTATTTTCTGCTAGAAATGCTGGTGTTCAGTTCCTACTGGAATAGACTTGGCTCAAAAAATAAATCAGGCTGTTGGTGGTTGTTTTGAAAGTAAAAGCTTTGTAGGGTTTGGTGATAAAAGCTGTGAGACAACTTCTCACCTTAGAGCTGTGCACAGACTACTCCCTCTCCTCACCTGCTTGCTTCTCTGTCATGCAAACCAAAAACCAGGCAGAAATGGGCTATTTTGTACAGACAGAAATGTTGGGTTTTTTGTTGGTAAGGAGTCTCCAGTGATGTATACAGTTAATCTATTGCTCCCCCAGTCTCCAGAGGACTGGTGGAACTTTTACAGTGATGAGAAGTGCTGGTTTTTCCCATACCAACACCTTCAGTTTTCAAATTTGTATCTGGAGAAATACCCCTCAATTTATTAATGTTTTGCAGAGTCTGGTACAGAACCCAGGGCACTTTTAAAAAATTATTTTGTACCAACACCTTTTTTACCACTCTATATAGAAGGTTTAGGATTTTATCTTAGAATCTCATGTTGCTCATACATGAATAGATTTTTGTAGCTCTTACTACAGTCTTCATCAATGTCTCTGCACTAAGCAGACCTAAGTCAGGATGCCACTCTAAATGCTGGTGGATTAGAAAGGTTACATTTTTTAAAATTGCTTTGATATGTACTCTTTGATCAAGTCATGAGACCTGGACGTTTAATGGGGATATTAAAAAAAAAAGGATGTCTGTGAAGAGCTCTGAGTGAAGCACAGGCTCTCTGCCTTTGTCATCCTCTGTGGAGGAAGGTGAGTTGTGAATGATTAGACACGGTCATTTCACTGCACACAAATTTCTCATGATCCTCCCCAAAGCAGCCTCTGGGAAAGAAGCTGACAAGCAGCTACTGTCCAGGGCTTCAAGGAGGAAGCACCATGCTGAGGGCTTTTCCCATCAGATCTCTGTCTTGGCAGTCTAGGTTGCCTGTCATGTGAAAAGGGGAGTTTTCTCAAACCCTCAATGTTTGATTACTCTGTCAACGCCCTTGAAGGACTCGCATTAACAGGTTACAAAATAATTCTCTTTATTAATGAAGTTGTGACAGGTCAGGGTTCAAGGCTTGCTGGGGATAGTGTCTGACTGAAAAAACATATTCAAACCAATATATAATTCAAAGCCACACAGCGACAAGCTCCAATCCTAACAAAACTTAACTCAAGAAAATCATTCCATGCACATGGAATACAGATCTTGCCCAACGGGTGTCCCCTGTGGGGGAGAAGACAGGTTCACCCTGTCAGCTGACCTCAGAAGTTACTCTGGAGACTTCCCTGACTTCTTCCCATTCTTAAGTTACTTTTATACTATTTCTTTATATTTAGGTGGAGATGGAGTGACTTAAGCCACATACCTTACTCACTGAGGGGTGGTCGTTCCTTGGGGGTGGATGTCAGCAGAGTACCTGGGATAACCTTGGGATGAGGATGTGTCAGTCCAAGGAGAATTTTGCTGGTGTTGCTAATTCAAGGGCTTCTTTTATCTCCCTTGTTTTTCAGGTGCTCTGCAGCTTTTCAGCTTGGAAACACCACCAAGTTCCCTCTGCAAACATTTGGGCAAATCCTGGCTGTGGTCTCTGACCTGCTCCGTCCTCTGTTTAGTCCCCCTTAGATTGTGTTGTGTGTGAGAGGTCAGATATGCTCACCGTGCTGGTTCCAGGGAGCAGCAGCTGTATTTCCCCTGCAATTTCTGCACTGTTACCTTTTTACCCTCAGTCATCTTCCCACAGTGCCCTCACTGACAGTACTCTCCACAGGCACTCGACAACTTTTTCAGTCCAGCTGGCAGGACACCATGACTGTAAGGATTGCAGGGTGTCTCAAATGCCCTCCTAAGGGTCTGACATTTCTGTCTTTGCCTTCAAGAAAATATTCAGAATTTTTCAGGAACTGCAACACAATGTGTAGGGATGTGATGCTCACTTGACACCATGGATTTTCAGAAGCCTAGAGAGGTAATTCTCAGTTTTAGAACTGCAAAATGGCAGTGCTTTGCAGCCAAATCCATTTTTATCTGTTGTGCATTTGACTGTGATGAATTACTCTAGTGAAGAACAAGGATGTCAACTTTGTCCCAGTATTTAATGGGAAGGATAGGAAAGTGATGAGCAGAATCTTTTTTTGATCTCTTGTACTGAAATAATGACTAATGAATTACATGGTGAAGTCAAGGTCTCTTTGAAGGTAAAATATGTTAGACCTTGCAGCCATGAAAGAGGATATAGCTGCTTTCCTGCAGCTATTAGGTTTTGTATTCTTTTGGTTTTTTGAATATATTCAAAAGGAAGTGGAAAAAAACCTATCTCTAAGGAAACAAAGATCTTCCTTCCTATTGGGAAAAGAGTCAGCAGTGATGATAAATTCCTTGCCAAGTGAGTAATTTCTTTACTTAAAAGACTTCAAAGCTTTAAAAATTACTTTCTTATACCACAAAGCTCCAATATGAAATTGTATGTGCTCTTAATGGTCAGTGCTGATCTCACCCTTGGCTGGAAATGATACACAGAATGATGGCAGGGAAAGGAGTTGCTTTGAGTGAGATGCTGCAATACTGTATCTTCCCAGAACAGCTCTAGAAGTATCCTTAATTGTGCTGCACTGACAGAAGTGAGAAGCAAGTGTTTAGGACTGCTCAATGCTTCCTGTGTTAGTTGTCACACAATTTTCAGGCTAAGTAAATATATATATAGGATAAATGCAGGAAAACTAAATGACAATTTTAGCTTGACAGTCATACATTGTCTGAAAAAATAACATGACTAAAAATAGGACCATAACATAGCATTTATTTAAGAAACAGGGAAAGTGAGAACTTTTATATAGCACTGAAGCTCCAAACCCACTGTAGCTGTCTCATTAGCTCTCGTATTTTTTATTTTGAGAAGCTGTTATGAAGACATTAGTGCTGAGCAAATGTCAGAACATGAACTGACACAAGTGTCATGAAAGTGCATTGCATTCTCTTTTTTTGAATACATGATGTGTTGAGGTGCTCATCATCAGCACACTGGCTTTTCTAGCCCCTCTGTCTTTCCAAATGTTACATATATTAATCCTAACTTAATGCTGTGGGTCCTTAAATATCTCGGACCTAGATGTTGTGACACACAGGACTGTTTTTGTTCTGAGCACTAATTCCTTTTGAAGGCTTTGGACAATCAGCCTTAGCTCAGGTCAGTGGTTCAGCCTCTTACATGGTCACAAAGCAAGACCCCATTTCATGTTGAATCCCCCCCAAGTACCATGGAAACCATTTTGTGGAATAAAATCCAACCAAAATCTACACAACATTCAGCCTGTTAATGCTAAGCAATCCCCTCCCCTTGCATCCTTTCAGGTCAGTGCCTTAAGCCCTAAGCAGAGAAAGGAGCCCATAGGAGCTCCTGACACAGGGGATGACTGTGACTACTTCAGAATATTCAACTCATGTGAAGTTCTCCAAAAACTTCCAACTGCTTAAGCAAGGCTAAATTGTAGCCTGGCTAGCTTAAAGAAAAATTAACAATTTACCTTGATCAGAACTAGAGTCTAACTTATTTTATATGGAGAAATGTCCTGTTCAGGAAACTTATTTGGAGGAAACTTTAAAGAGCACTTCAACCCAATCTTACTCAAATTGGTTCCTTAACAGGTGTATAAATTTCCAATAAATACAACATAGGAGGAAATAAAATCAAACAGCAAATATGTGACATGAACAGCCATAAAGGTGACCTGATTCAGAGGGAAAAAGTATTCAACAGGAGAAGTCTTACAAAATTCTAGGAGAAAAACTGCTAGCCAGCCTGGGAGATGTGAGCCTGGGGAGCAGAAGCATTCTTGAGAAGTGCAGCCAGCGTCTCTGAAATGCAGCTGGGTACCAGAGACATCCTGAAACACCCTCCAAAAGTGCAAGTCCAAGGAACCGTAACAGTAACACAATCTGAAAAGCTGAAAAATAGTCTGGGAAAAGGGGATAACATCTTGAGAAAGAATATGTTGGTAACTTCCACTGGCTGTTTCAACTGTAAGAGCAGTACAAGTTCCAAAACAGAACAGAAATCATAATCTGTCAAGTGTCCCAGGTGAAAAACAGAAATTAACTGCATTCACTGGCTGCTCAAAGTGGTGGTGTCCTGCAGCCTCTTATGTCTCTATGATAGAGATGATTTTCTATCCAAATCAGCTTCCTTTCTCTCCCTGCACTGCACATCCTTGTCCCTTTCCTACACAGGTCTGCAAGACCTTGGACCATTGCTGGGGAAGCCTTGCTGACTCCAAACTCTGTGAGATGGATTGTATCTGCAGGGAGATCCTGCCTGCTGTTCCACTGCTCCCTCACTCAGCCCAAGTCTGGGGCTGGCCTGTTTTGTCCTCCCACCTCTGGCATGGCTGGGCCCCTTCTGGGATCTACAGCTTGGTGTCCAATCTATACATGTAATTAACCTATCCTGAGTGTGTCTGCTGCTGTATTACTGCCAAGTTTGCTTCAGTAGTAACAACTTAGTTGTAACCTGTAATTTTTATACATTATATATATATATATATATATATATATATATACACTTAAGTGCTACTGCTACTGGGTGCTGCTATATTTGATTGTTGCTATAAATTTATTGCTGCTGTATCACTGATTGTTGCTATACCAATGCTGCAGATACTACTCTGTAATAGTTATATATATACACATATATATACATTTGCTTTCTTTATTACAGGTGTACTTGCTACTGGTGAGTTGTGGTGTTTGTGGAAATCTGTAATAAAGTAAAGAAAAATAGAGGCTAAAGCATCCATGCCCTGTGTATTACAAAATCCTTGAACCCATGGTCAAGGTCTTTAAACATCCACAGGCCACTGACACCACATCACAATTTTAGTCACTCAACCCCAGCTCTTATGCACAGGATGCAAAACAGCCAGAAAAGAATAAGGAACAACACGCACAGAATTCTCTAATATCAAAATATAGCAATTTATTCAAGACACTGAATATGATCTGTTGATTCTCTCCTTAAAACAAATGAGCTACAATACACAAGGTGAATTTGAAGAAAGTGTGGGTGGGGGAGAAACAAAATAAGGGCTGATGTTTCAACAGAACCTGGGAAATGCTTAAATGAGAACCAAGTCTGGCTGCAAGTCTGACACAGACAATAAAAACTGCAGAAGCCAGAATTCAGAATTTCAGTGAGTGGCTAAAAGAACATTTCTGCAATTGACAAAGAACCACATCTTTTAAAAAGGCAGTAAGAGGGAAAAAAGGAGGAAAAATTAAAAAGGGAAAAAGAAAAAGAAACCCAAAAACAAAGCAGACCCTTACATTTGACAAAGTGCACTTCACTTGGCTCTAAAATTAGCTATTTTTTTTCTTTTTTTTTAAACAAATTAAAAGGAGATTTCTAAGATGTAGCATGGGGTTAATGTGTGTATAACCCTGTAAGTCAGGCCCTTTATTGCCCCATAAGGGACCCAGTGTTTTCTACATAAAAGATTCAGTATCCTTCTAACCCACAGAATATAGTGGTTTTCAGAAACTGGGTTTTTTTCACTCCCAGGCCAGTTCCAGACAGCCAGCAATAATAAAAATCCAGCAAGTCTCTGGATGGTTTCACAATCCTGTTTGGTCACTTAGGTTTTTCCATTTCTCTTCTGCTACAAAGAACTATAAACAAAATTCTAGGAAGAAATCTTACAAAGTCCCCTGGGCTGTTGCTTTGTGCAGTTCTGTTGCAGGGGAGTCACAGAGAGGCTCTGCCAGCTCGGGAATGCGCCGCTGCTGGAGGGGAGGGAGAGCTCCCAGGAGCTCCCAGGAGCACAGTGCTGCAGGTCTGGGCTGAGACATCCACCTTAACTACAGCCTGGAAAAGGCTCTCTCCTGAAGAGACCACGTCTTTGGGTTAAGATTAACCTTTGCAACTTCTTCCTCCTGCCTTCCTTAACAGCTCTCATTTCAGTTGAAAACTATCTACTACAGCATCTTTCCAGTCTTTAGGATTTTGTGGAAGGTAAGAAAGGTGAATCTTCTTAGCTCCTCACATACACTACTTGTAACTCAGATGGTCCATATAGAAAACTTTCTAGAGCAGCAGCCTCTCTCACACATGAGCTTTGCAAACCAATTGATACTAAAATTTTGTCTCTCTTGGCTTCTTACCTCCATGTAGGCAAGCAAAGTGGTGTTCTGACAAATTAAAAAAAAGGGAAAAAAGTAATAGGCATCACGGACACTGCTCTGTTATCTACAGTAGCTATCCTGGGAACAGCTATGAAAAACAGGCTGTAGAGCCAGCCAGTCATGGAGCATTGAGCAAATTAAGCTCTTCAAATCCTGAGGTCTGGCCTATTCAGGTGTCACTCAAGGGACAGAGGCAAGGCCAGAGCCCATCAGTGTTGCCTTCCCACAGACCTACAACTTCTGCTTGTTATTCTCAGAAATGCCACCAAAAAGCAGGGTAGGAATTTAACCGTTTACATGCAATGACTGCAATCAAATCATTGTCCAAACAACACTTCATAAAACCACATTACGCCTTTGTATTCAAGTTCGAGACTCTTTGAGCAAGTCCTCTTTTTTTAAAAAGAAGTAGTGACTTTAAATTAGTAGGTACATGTGGTTATTAGAAAAGAGTGCAAAACTGCCACATGGTGATCTACAGCCATGCTCTTGGTGCAAAAAAACAGCACATAAAAGCATTTAACACCAAAAAAAAAAATTGATACTGCCTGGCATCAAATTATTTGAGATAAATTACAAACAACCCTAACTATCACTAGTAACCAAAATTCCACATAACTGTTTTCACCTCAGGACTAATACTTTTAGCAGTTACTTCTTTCCATTCTTTTCTCCTTTCCAAAGGTGTACCTTTAAGAAATGCAGCTGAAGCTGGCAGTGTCTAGTTGCAGTAGAAGGACTAAGATCTCCTACAGATGCAAGCATACGGAGAAGAATACTCCAGAGAAAAGATGGTGTTCAGATTCTACGATGATGCCCTGGAGCTCAGCAGGTCTCACACCATCAGTTCAGCCCAAGGGCTCTGGATTTGCTCAGCCCAAATCACACCTTCAGCAGCTGTGGTCAAACCAAGGGGAAGATGCTGTGTTACAGGGACTTTGGGCAGGAAGGTTCTACATTTGTTAAAAGGTTTGTGGCCTGTTTACTCTCTCCTACAGATCCTAGCCTAGGCTGTAGAGAAGACAGCCTAGAAGACAGAACTCAGCCAGTTCTGAGGATCTAAGTCATGCCTGACACCACCCCAAGGCTGCCTTCTAGTTTACAGCACTTTCAGTAAACTCTGCCTATGTGCCCTTCTTTGCATTCGTCATTTCCTCAATTAGAGTAACGCAGTCTTCAGCTGGCATCTGTACAGGTGTCACAGCTGCAGGAAGGAAATCTTGTCCAAAGTGGGTGGGTGGTGCTTTGGAACTCTCCGTTGTTGTTCTGATCATTCACCCCCACAGCTTTACGGTGGTTTACATGTTGAGATAGAACTTACATATGATGCCATAACCTAATGAATCCACTGTCTCTGAGCACCATGCTGAGGACACCCTCGAGGCTAAACCTGTCTGGGCAGACAGTGAGCCTCCAAATGCAGACCCAGAGCTTTCCCTGCAGGATGCAGCACACACGTGGTGACAGCAGCACCACCCGCCGCACTGGCAGAGCCTCCTTCTTGGTGTGTGTGGTCCATGGATAGACAGGAGCTGGGCAGGAGTCCATTCTTCAACAGTGACAGATGCAGTCAAGGTATTTCAGTTCACCTGGTCTCATTAAGTCAGTGGTAAAACACCACCAACTGACTGGAATAATCAACAGTGGAAGACAGCACTGCTCAGCAAGGCCACAGGCAGCCAAACCCATATTCTATCAAAATCTGAACTATCTCTAGAGGAAAGAAGACACACAAGCATTTTCTCCTGGTTACTGAAAACAAATGAAAATATAGACTAGAGAGAAAAAATGCTATATTTATAGTCTCAGGCTTTTGAATCTCTTTGAATAAGTTTACATCACCAAACAGCCATAAAATAATGGAATGAGACTATGTAAATGGCTGGCTGCTGAAAAAGGACTTTAGTAAAGGACTGGTATTTCTTGTATCAAACACCATTTTTTTTTACAGCACGTTCTGAGAGAGGAGAGAAAAAGGATACTGAGTCTTTCATGTTCCCTGGACTTTGTGTCATTCTTTTTGCTTGAATTACACAACTGGTCTACATTTTGTGGCCATTTTAGGCTTTTAAAACTGTTTAACATAAAAAATATTTTTTTTCCAAAAATACACTGGGTTCTTTCTGTTAAAAGTCATCTTTCTCCTGTAAAAATCTTCCCCAGCACTGCATTCTTATATAAAGCACTTATTACACAATTTGCTGAAAGTGCCCTTGAGACGCTAAGATCTGAAGCATGGAGGATTTTTTTTTCTTTTAAATGGACAGAAAGAAAGGAAAAGGAAGTTGTAGAAGAGAGGAGAAGCAGTCTGTCAAAAATTTTCATTGTCATGTCCACCTGGCTGCATCTACTATGGGCATACCGGGAAAAAAAATAAAAAGGGGGACAAAAAGAAAGAGGAGAAAAAAATGGAAAGAAAAGTTGGGAGTGGAAGGGAGAAATAAAAGGAAAACAAAAGTTTCATCCTAAGCCTGGGATCCTCCAGGCTGTAATATTCCAGCTGATAGAAAACCACTGAACAAAAAAAGTAGTCTAGAAAATAGAAAGTGTTGTGATTACAAAGTTGAGCATTTCATCAGTACAAACTGGTCTTTGAACGTCCTTTGGGAGAGCAACTGTAGTGTCCAAATTGGAAGGAAAAAATACAACACCGCATGGAGGAGGATTTTTTTCCCTTTTGGTTTATCACAGCATTTTTCTTTTTTTTTTTCTTTTTTTTTTTTTCTTTTTTTTTATTTTTTTTGGACAGCTTTTTTTTTTTTTTTTTTCCCCAGCCATCAGAGCAAGTTCTCAGATGCAAACCAAACAGTGCAATGCCTAGCTGGTGGCTTCATGCTTCCAAGGCTGAATGTTCCAGGTGGAAACCATTCCCTCCCCCTCTGAAGTGACTGCGTTTTTACTCCTTGTGAAGGTTACGGACAAAATACAAGTCACCTGCGGCCAGGGAGAGTCGGTTTCATGGTACACTCTAACTTTGTTCAAGTTTGTACAGTTCTGGAGCTGTTAAGAATAGTTTTGAAGAGTGCTTCTCCCCACACATTCACTGCTGGTCCATTTGAAATTTCTTCTAAAACATTTCACTTTTACTTCCGCAGATCTAGAACACAAACCTGTAGAAAGAAGACCCCGTGTTAAGAACCACTTGTGAAGGTGGTGTGGAAACCCCACTCATGCACCCTGTACACAGGTGGACCAGCCAGCTGGATGTTACACTCCCCAGCTTCAAATCAGCCTCTCTCAAGTTCTGGTTTACAGGCACAGAAGTAAAGGGACAAACTGACATGGCAGAAGGCCCAAGTGAAACCCACACATTTAACACTTAGCTGGGCTTTCACTGGTTTACAAACAAACATTTTGGTGGCACATCTCGTAAGATTATGGTATCTATTCAGTTACCTAAATATCATGTCCACTTCTGAAATATATCCAAAACAGATGCAGGCTTGGCAAGCATGACAGTGGACATGTGCCCATTTGGAGCTGCTATTGGGAGCCAGGCATGGCACTATCTGAGATGGCACAACTAAGCTCAAACAACTGAATCATGTCATAGGTGTTCTCTTTGGTAAAACCAGTTGAAAAACACTTTCCAAAGTAGTTATGCCAGCCAGCCAGGTGTGTCCTGCACAAGCTGATCAGGCTACAATTGAATTTTTTTAGAAGTAGCGTTAACAGTAAAAAATAGTAAGGAATAATCAATTTCCACGGCAATGTTTCTCTTTTACCACATGACAAAATCTTTGGGTATCATGCTGAAAATTTCCTCCTTTAGTTATTCCTATTCAAAGGAATAGGAATATTCTTCTGTGAAATCAAACTCTGAAAGCCCCAGGGTAACTGTTTGTTACAGAGTTGACTGCTGTGATCTACTCTTCATTAAAGCTGACAGATAATGATAGAAACAACATGACTGCTGTTCTTGTCAAATACGTATTTAAAAGTCATTCTCATCTTCAGGAATATTCACCTATTCCACAAATATTCTTCATTTCTGACAGGAACACCACCTCCTTTCAAAACCTTTCAAAGCAGGAACATTTTTAATACACTACACAGAGCTACTTATTTGTGTCTTGAGCTGCCTCTGTCTTCAGCTCTGTCCCCAGGAGGCAAATCCAGCATTCTGGTTTTTGTTGATGCTCCCAGAAAAGACATCTCCACCCAACCTTTGCAATGTTCGATGATCCTTACCGATCCGTCTGACGCGCTTGCTCCCACTTTGTCTCCTCTCGCATTCCAGCAGACTTCAAAGATGCCCCCAGTGCCTCTGTAGCTATGTACTAGAGTTCCACTCTACAAAGCAAAACAGCATGCAGACATTGGATACAGAAGTTCCCCTTCTTTTTCTCTGTCATGTGGCACTATGTTAAAAGGGGGAGCTATTCAGATCACCCAGCTATGGCCATATTGTGGTGGAAACTTGTTAGTAAACAGTTAGGAAAGTGGTCCTTGCAATGAAGAGCAACAGGCTCCCCCAGAAACTGTATATCTCAAGACATTTGTTTTTGTCACCTCTGTAATAGTAAAGGCTTAGGGAGTTAGGTTGATGCATTCTTCTCTAAAGTTTGTTGCTAATTCAGGTTGTGAGTTACCAGTATCTAGAATTGCACCTGTGGAACTATGATGTCCCATTTTTCTCCAGAGTATCACCACTCCCCTGACTGTACATCTTTGTATCTATATCTTCTTTTCACAACATCTAAGCAAGAAGCATCAGATTCAGAGCTGAACTCAGTTTGGAACTAATAAAAACATCCCTTATTTCTAATCTACACCTTTCCTTCACAAAGCTGATGACCCAAAATAATGTACCTATTTTCATGCATGCTACTTGTTTTAGCATACAAAGCAGACTGAGCAGAAGTGTTCTGGGCAGTCACCTCACTGCACCTGAGTGACTCAACTGCCATGGATTTGTGCCAGACAATACAATCAGGTTCACCCTGGCAGGCAGGTCATGCATGACCTAGGTACACACATTTTCCATTTAAGCTTTTGCTATTAATGTGTCATCTAAACCAGATGTACTTCACATGAGGCAAAACAGTACCTGAGTATTCCATATATGGACACATTTGTCAAAGGACCCACTGGCTAGATATTTTCCATCAGGACTAAAAGCTACACTGTAGACAGGCTCTTGATGCTTTGTTAATGTATGGATGCAGACTCCTCGGTCAACGTCCCACAGCCGAACCGTGGAATCAAACGAAGCACTGCAAGAAGCATTCAAACATGAGAATAATTTGTTAATCAATTTGAACTCTATACTGTAAATGTTGTAAGAGAATACCACAGGTTTTTTTTTCCCCTTGGCTAAGCATGACATAATGTTTCAAACAGAAAAGCTAAATTGTATCACAGCCTGTATATTTTTTATCTTAAGAACTAGAGCTATAGAACTGAATTCTTGTATGAGGACCTTAGAGTCCATGTAGTACATGTGTACTCCATGTAGCCCTAAGAAGACCAAGCTCCCCACTTTTGAGATTCTACCTCCTGTTTTTCAGGAAGGTCAAATATATATTGTCAATATATATTTAATAGGATAAATAGGTCCAGAGAGATCTTACTCCTAATGGATTCACTCTTATTGGTTAATTAGCATTTTATAATTCTCTAGAACTGTGGTTCTTTTCACTTTGTTTCAGTTTTATTTTTGCTACATTCCATTTAAATCCCAAACTGTGGGCTTGAAGAAAGGCAAAGGAAATAATCTGTATTAAAAATAATATTAAAATAATAACTCCAGGAAAGTGAGGCTCTTCCACATCCCAGACTAAGGAGTAAAATAAACAAGTTTTGATATAACTTCTCCCCACACTGCACACGCCACGAGCTCATCTGATAAACCCACAGTACTACCATCAATTGGCACTCTACCAGTAAATATATTTCCTAAGCTCAAAGAAGAATTTTGCACAGATTTTCAAGTGGAACTTCAAAGACTATCCAAGCTTTTCTCTATTAGCTAAGAAGGTTACAAAAATTTATTCTAAGTGCCCAGGTGAGTTGCAGGACCCCAGTTAGAAACCATTTCAGCTGCCTGAATCTTGAGAGCACCAGCCTCAAGATTTTCACTCCTAACAACGAGATGCTGGATGTAAAAGTGCAATGCCAAATTTACAACCATTTTATCAAGGCACCTGAAAAGTTAAATACCACATGACTCAATTTTCTTTCTTTGTTCCCCTTCTTTTTTCAAACACAAATCCTTTCCCTTTGTACTCATCCTCCTGACTTAAATACACAGATACTTTTTAGTGGAATTGCCTGTGGGAACACTGATGGCAAAATGACAGTAGGGCTACATGTCAGAAAGATGATCCTTCTTCTTGGCAGACAAGAAAAAAAGGTGTATTTTTTACCTTGCTAACATGATGTTGGAGTTTGGGTTGCTGGTGCCTGGTCCTGTAGGGCTCCATTTGATAGTGTAAATCTCTTTGCTGTGAGCCTGAAGATCATGTACACAGGTATCTTGCTTCATACTCCATATCTGAATAAGAGAAATAATGAAGGAGGAAAATGGCAACATTATTAATATCTGTCAGCTGAATTATTTCAGTTCTATGTTATTTTACCATTTGTTTATTTGAGATCTCGACTCACCTGAATACACATAAATATAATTTATTAATGCAGCAATTTGGCACATACATTAAAATAACTCCAGTAGGGAGAAGAATTACACATTTAATAGTATTTTTTCAATAGATAAGAGCTAAAGAATTGCTGTACTTCCAAGAGCCTGTAACTATTTTCACACAGAAGCTTAACTATTTGAAGAAGCTTAACCAGAATTTTATTCATACATTGTAACAGCAGTCATTTTAAAGAACAAGAAGAAAATTGTAGCAACTGCTTAGAACACAGCAATTTTCTCTTATGCTAGTAAAATTTTCCTTTTCCTCCTGAACTCCATTTGTCTCCCTCATGTTTTTAACAGTACAGAAAATGGAAGACAGTCAGCTGTTTCTGCAGTGTTACATGGCCAAATACTTCAGTGTAAGATGAAGAATACAGTCAATAGAGATGACAGGTAATTTAATACCTCTTTTCGTCAGCTAACTGAGAAAATAAGATGAAGGAATTCACAGCAGGGAAAATAACTCAAATTTAGTCAGTCAGTTTCAGAGAGATATCGAAAATGTAGTAATGATTTAACTCAGCTGTTTTAAGTCTGTCCATGAGAATGATGTGTTCTTATGCTGAATTCCCATCAGTGTTACCTGAGACTGCTTTTGGGAATGCTACACAAAGCTCAGCCATGTTCTACAGCTAACAGGCAGCACGTTCCGAGAAGTTATAGGAAAAGCTCATTCCAAAAATACAGAAGAAAAAAGCTGGAGAAGACTGATTTACGAAGGAAGAGGAACAAGAAGAATTGCCTTAATTTGGAGCATTTGCCATCTCCATCACTGAAGGTTTTTATAAACAGGTGAGACCAGGGATAGCAAACCACTAGCTCTTGTGCCAAATTCAGTGGTCAGGAATTTGAACTGCTAACAGCAACACTGAACCACGGTGGTTTTTAAAACACAGCATGCAACTGGGCACCAGAAAGATGTGCTACCACTGGGCCAGCATATTTAAGCAGAGCACGAACAGTTATGCAGTAGTGCTTTGTGGCAGCATGACGGGCAAACTGCTCCCTTTTGCCCATTTTCTGTAAATTTCCAGCTTTGTCACTAGCCTGCAATAACACATCTGGAATCCAGAATCATGAAAATCTCAGTGGGTATGTGGCAAAGACAGAGCAGAAGTCAGTCTACCTATGAACAGGAAATATTCATAATGCTGACATTCTCTTAGCTGTCATCTGCAAATTCTGCTGCTGTCTCAGTTTCATGCTAGAAACGTCCCAAGCTTCAGTTGTGTCAATCAGCAGTGCAAAGAGATCTGAGTCTTAATTAACACAACCATACTGCAAGGAAACTATTACTGCTACAATTCTAGCCACAAAACCAAATCCTTCCTGGGATATTTGCTTTTTTTAAGAAAGCAGCATAAATCAACAGTCCAGCAGGAGGGCTCTGCTATAACATCATACAGTTACTCCTACAGCCTTCATTTGATGTGGCTGGAAAAGAAAAATGAGAAAGTTTTTGGGCTGCTGAAGTTCTATACTATTCTATACTTAAACAATGACTTTTTTGTGACAATGGCATATCAGTCATGTAATACTTATTTGTATGGGATGCCTCAATTTCCCCAGTGTTTGCTTCTCTGTCTTCAATCTTTCAGATTTTCTTCAAGAAATATGGGACAAAATGGAAACTACTGTTCATACAGTTTGAAGTGATACACTACCATCATTCTGGAGAAGACTAAAAAAGAGACAGTTTTTTGTCCTTACTTCTTGAAAAACAGGAATGGAAATTGTTTTACCTTTAATGTCATGTCATCAGAGCAAGATGCTAGTAGCATGCCAGATGGGTCCCATTTGATTGCATTCACCTCATTCTGAAATCAAGAGTGATTTTATTAAGCAAATATTCCAGTTACTGCATCATACTGGGCACTCAGCAGAGGGCACTCAAGTTTTATGCATGGAACAAGTTCACCCACAAATTACAGTGCTGGTGCTTTTAGGGGTGAACAAAAGCACTGCTGCCTCCCTAACATGATATTTAAGTGACATTTCGGCGTGGAACCATCCTGTGCTTGTGAACAATACACACAAACAATCTTCTGATGTGTGTTTTGGCACAAAGTTGCTCCTATCTTTTTGTCACATCCTAGGATTTAAATAAACCCAGACAGATTGATGATACAGCATTAGCTTCTTTTTAAAACTGGGGCATTTCTTTCATTAATGTTCTGTAGACTTGGTGATATGAGTCTTTAACAGAAAATCATGATACGGTGGGGTGTTTTGTTGAAAATCTGGATAATGTACAGAATGGTGCAATTCATATAATCATAAAAGCAGCAGTCTATTGTTAGGAATGCACAACCTGTCACAAAATATCAGTTTAACCACAGACTAAGATAAAGTGCATAAGTCTCCAAGTGCATAGTTCTGGAAGCTAACATCTGAATTATGGGTCAGTAAATGATTGCAGTTTTTCTCACGAACGAAACCTAGAAAAAGTAACCTTTGACAGTCATTAAATACTACCAAGAAAAGACTGGGGAAATACATATTTAATATATCATATTAGATTAAATTGATTCTAAAACTGAACAATGGTTGTAGGTAAACTATTCTCTCCTTATTTATAGCTCTTATTTAATAAAGGAAATTAAGCCAGTGGAACACAGAATCTTATTTATGAATGTGCCTTTAGTCTGCAGCTCATGCTACCCAGAAACACTCTCACTGTTTAAACCTGAGGTGTTGCCTCCTATGGTGATTTAGAACATTTTATCCTTTCTCACAGGCGATGAATCACTCACTCCCAAGGAATATGCTTTTAGGGAAACAACGGGGTGTAACACCTTTGCTGCTAGAACATAGTCTGCAAACCCATCATCTGCTATCATTCCAACTTGTTGCTGGGACTTTACCACTAACATTTTGGACTTCTTAAACTTACTGTGTGTCCTTGAAAGGTTTTGACGGGACGATCACAACCAAGTCTGCATACGTGGATGCACATGTCAGTACTGCAGGAGGCAAAAGTAGTGTTGTTCTGCCAGTCTACATCCAGAGCAGGAGCTGTGAATACAAACAACAGAAGGAATATCAGAGATCATGACAAAGAAACAGCTAACCAAAATAATTTTCCTCCCATTGCCTATCTGCATGAAACAGACTACAGGCTAGTTCTTAGTCTGTCATCTGCTGCCAGTTACAGGGCTGATAGGGACTGTCTAAAGGGCACAAAGTATTTTTTCTATTCTAGTGGATAATCTGGATACTTTGCACAACATCTACTTACAAGAATCTTTTGGGTCAAATTACGTAAGAGAGGGCAAAACCTTACCTCCACCCTCTCTGCTCCCAGCTACGCCTGAGTTATGTCTAGCCTTCAACCCTCTGTAACACAGTTCAGTGAAGAAACGGAAACAAAACTAACCCAGAAAAAAATGTGGATAATTCCATCTGGGTTAGACAAGCATGCTCCTGTGAATGCCAGACACAACACATGGGAAGGTGGAGGAGCAGGTGGCTGTGTCCCTTTGCACTAGAGCTTTATATGAACCTACCATTCTGTGCAGGCACATGGAGTAATAATACTAAAATTCAATTTAATTTGCTTGGGGACTGGTTTTAGGCAACTACATTGATCAGCCTCATTTGAAATGAGAGGAAGAGTTTCTGGAGAGGATTTGGCATTAACTAGCACTGAACTAACAGAACTGTGCACAGAGAGCATGTGAGCAGGTAAGAATTGCCCATGTGCAACACACACACACACACACTTTGCGAAAAGAATGGGAAAAAATCCCCAAATAACTCTTCCAACAGGTCACTGCAGACTGCAAGCAGGAGCAGGAGGAAGCTGCTGACCAACAGCTTGCTTGTGTTTCTATGCCTGCTGCTTGGGCTTTTTCCCTCAGGATAGAGTTTAGCTGCCCTCCAGAGGATGACATAAGACTTGCTAAAATATAGAAATCTTCACTCTCAGCACACTCTTGCGAGAAGCAAGTGTGCTACAATGAGACCAGCATATAGGAAACCAAGTTGAATCTCTTCCTGGCAAATATACAATGCAAATTTATAACTAAAATGAAGCCAAGAAATTCCTTACTCAAACATGTTTAGAAAGATACTTTGGTAACACAGAGGTGAAAAGATATCTGTTCTGACAAGCCTGTTACATTTAAATATGTTTTTCCTATTATAATTTTTATGAGCTGCTAAACAAAACAGATCCATATCACCGTCTGAATCATCAGGTAGCTCCCTAAATGAGAATGAAGGGCTGACATTGTTTCACAGACAAGGTTTTTTTTCAGTATTAATGAAAGAGCTCAATAATTCTGTATGACAGGTAAGGAATTACTACCTTGCAGAAATATAAAGGCAATTTGTGTGAGGAAGGCAGACTATTTTTGAGTTCTCCAACGAACATGAATGAGGATCAGGAAACAATAAAAGCTCTTTCTTTAACTGCCTGTTTGCCTTTCTTTTTTATGCTACAAGCTTTGTATTACTATTTCAAAGCAAACAAAAAAATATCATCATTAATAGCAATATGCCTTCATGGCTAATATCTAGTATGGTATGTATGAGTCAAAAACTAATTTTCAGAGAGCTATTGGCACCTAAAGCTATGGATTTACATTGCAGCATAACTTGAATCATAAAGTGCTGATAATTAATACTGATTCATTTATTGGTGTACTCAATCATGTGTTTACTGGATAAGTAACTACATAAAAAGGTTTGAAAAAATAAAGCAACATGGTTCTTGATCCAAATAATCAAATTGTCAAAGTATTTCCAAAGCAAGAGGATACCAGCCAATTGCATAAAAACAATTAGAATATCATAACCTATCATAATAAAAGCAACAAAAAATCCTTAAAAAAAAAACAAACCAAAAATGAAAGTATTACAATAATTATCTGATAATTTAGGCGTTTTCAGAACAAACTGAAGTGTGATTCAGAGCACTTAGATCATAGATCATAGAATAGGTTAGGTTGGAAGGGACCCTCAAGAACACCTAGTTCCAGCCCCCCTGATCAGGACAGGGACACTTTTTACTGTACCAGATTACTCTGAGCTCCATCCAACCTGGGATTCTCTGGGTAGCCTGATTCAGTGCCTCATCACCTTCACAGTGAAGAATTTCTTCCTGATACCTAATCTGAACCTTCTGTCTTTCAGTTTGAATCTATTCACCCCTTGTCCTGTCACTACACAACTAAATGGTTAAAACTGGCCACACAAATACCTCTTTTGGTGTCAATGTAACAACTTGTTCCTGCAAGCATAGACATCAGTCTGTATACATTAGTTAAAGCCAAAATTGGATTATTTAGCTCCTTTTAAAATAAGTTTTATGAATATGTATTTTGATCAAATGCCATATGATGATTCATAGTTTTGCAAAAAATAATGAAACCCTAGAAGCTACTTATCTGCATAGTTACATATTTTGACCATAAAAACTTAAAAATTACGTGGGAACACCAATGACACGGAGGCCTTCAACGCCCATACAAAAGACTTTTCCTTAATGTATTTTAAGATGGCAGTTTTATCCATGTGGTGTAGTTGTTGTAAAGAAGCAGACAGTAAAAAAACCTTTTGCTTTTTCCAGGACAACTACCTCCAGACTTCAAAGAAGTATGTGTTAAAGGAAGCATATCCTGCCCAGACTAGACTTTTAATTGTTAAAATGCCATCTTTAATCCTAGTGTAGAAAAGGTTTTCAGATTCCAGATATGGAAAGGAATTAGCTGTTAATTTGTCCTGGTAATGCAAAGAGGACAAGGTGAGGTCCTTGTGGCTTTAGACTTGTGAGAACGAAGTGAGTAGAGTCTGGTGGATTTTAAGAAGGCTTTGGAGGATATATGCTTTCTCCAATCAAAAATTTCCTTAGAAGCATTTCCTTAATAACTGCTTTACTTCCTTATGAAAACATATATGAAAGAGTGAAAAAAAAATTTAAAATATTAGCTTCTGCACATCTACACTTCAGTTGTGTCTCATGTTCCAAAGACAAACAGCATGTGCAGTAAGAATTTTTAAAAAAATCTTTTCATGCACATGGACATAATGCATTGGTAGATATAGCTTAATTTTCAACTTGCTAAAAAGGGGATGGGGTGATTTGTCTTTGATACACATCACAGCTAAGACAGCTTACATGTCAGTGAACCTGATTCTGAAGGGGCAACCAAGTTCTGAATCCACAACTATTTAGATTACTAGTTAGGGATCAGAGGATTAAGAGTCTCATTAACTAAATCACTCTCTGCACAGTTTCCTGTTATGGAACAGTTATGGTAGATGAATAAATGCCACAGTGAGAAAATCTGTCAGCAGACAACTCCTCTAAACCAACAGCTGCATTAATAAATGAGGAGACAAGTGACAAAAATGAAGAGTATGGATTTGCTGTGTCCATGGATATACTTTTTGTCTACTGTTGAATAATCATTTAGATGCATTGTATTCTCATCAGTGTAAATGTGAAAATAAGAACAGTTTTGAGTTGAAAAGCATGTGCAAAATAGTGTTTTAAAATTAGTGTTGAAATATGTTTTTAAAAATCATTGTGAAAGCTTGTTTTATTTAAAAATGGATTAGTTACAGTGAACTAGGAAGATGAACACCTCCAGCAGCAGAATCCAGAAGATTCTCATGGTTTTAAACTCATTTTTACTATATCCTTAAAATTCTTCACTGTGAAAATGTAGCCACTTCAGATCATGAATTAAGCCATCATCTTACAAGACTGGTACCAGGTGAATTTTGGAATATGTCAATGACTGCCTGTTATTCAAGATTATTTAGTATCTGTGACATCTCCTGTCTTCTTAAAACAGTTCTACAAGTAACCATCCTCATAGAATTTTGGTGCAGCAAGGTTTTGAAACTCAAGGCTGGCAACTGATTTCCAATAACCAGAGAAAACAAATATTGAAGAAATTCAAGTTAAAATTAAATGCTAAGAAATTCTGAGGACCTTTATGAGTGCAGTGGTGAATGCATGGTGCATGAGGGATCTGCCTGCTTCTGCCTCAAATCAGCTTCATTGAAACAGGAGCAGAGAGAATTGAAAAGATCCCAGACACCTCCACTGAAAGTTCTCCTCATGAACCACCACCTGGTACTATTCAAGCACATAGATACCAATAGGACTACTCAGTTAGGTAGGTATGGCTGCTGTACAAACCCTCTCCTAAGATCAGCTTCCACAGCTGATTCTCTCAGAACTGTGTCTGAGCCATGATATTCAGGCTAGTTAAAGCACAAAAAAACTAGATTGAAATTTTTCTCTGACAGATATGGACAAAGTACATTGATAGAATTAAAAGCTGCTTTTCAGTTTCCTAAGAAGAGTTATGCAAAAAGTACCTGAATGGAAAGGAAATTGCTGTTTAGCTTCTCCTGTGTGAGCATCCCAAATTATTGTTGTCTGCATCCAAAGAAAGGGTGGAAAAAAAGGATTAGTGACTGTTCAGCTCAGAGAAAAAACCCAAATAGCACCCTCACTGGGTAGCAATTCTAAATGATGAACTGATAAAATTATTGACTACAGAGAGCCTGCATGCTAAACACTGGGAAAACCAGAAATTACTTCTAGGTATTACAGAATAATAATCTAAGAGTAGATAAAGAAGTATCATGCCTACAAAAGAAGCAATATAACTATGAAGAATGGGCATACGCTCTCTGAAAAACGCTAGAAGACAACACTATACGTTTTTAATAAACATATTGAAAGAAAGTTTCAGTTATGATCTTTAAAGAACACTTTTTCCCTTTTTAAAAGATGCAAGTTGAATTCTACTTCAAAATGATGCTGAACCCCATTTGTAACAAACCAACAAGTGAAATGTTTTTCTATCAGCAGAGTACACAACACTTCTTGCCACTGAGGTGGGACACGTTCAAGTCTAATTGGCTTACTACAGGTTTAATCCATACTCACAAGGACATGTGAGTGTATCCCCTGTAGAGCTCAATACCACCTTCTGAGTGAATTGCCAATTTACTGGGACTATATACTTCCAGAAGATAAATTAAGGATGCATCATCTTGCTGATAATGGATCACTAAAGAAATGCTGCTTTTATGGAGAATGTCAGTTTGCCAGAGGAATAGAATTACAATTGGGAGACCAGTGTAGCTGAATATAAGGCAGTATCAAAGTGAGTAAGACTAAGCTTCCATTTTCACAAGGATATGAAAATACAGGGATTTCCTGAGCTTACAGATGTACAAACCTCAGCTGGACTCCCCTCTGCCAGCTGCTGGAGAGAACCACTGTTAGTGCATCTCACTGGAATACAGCCCATGCAGCCTATCCCTTTGAAGTGCCCTTTTTCCCTCTGAATTTCGTAAAGGGAGCCAAGGATGACACATGCATCTAATTTTTAGACACTGAAAGTTAGGCAAGATGAATGCTGTGTACTTTCCAGTTTCAATTTTAATGGATCATCAGTCATCTGTACATTTTAATCTCTAATGTGCACTTAGCTGTAACTACTACATTTTGCTTGATTTTCAGTTCAGAATCATATATTTTTTTGCATATTTCTAGAGGAATCCATATATATTTTACTCAAATAGAAGTGTTTCAACAATGAGATGAGCTAAAAGGTGTGGTATCTTTAAGATCACTTTCTACCCGTAAATAGTTAGTTGATAAAACTACAAATATTAAGTACTGGAAGCTGTTCCTTCCTTAACAGAGACACACTCAAGATGCAATTTTACACGATTTTTTTTAAAGTTAAGTATGAAAATAGTATACATTTATGCAGCCTCAAAAATGAAATCAACATGCACTAAAATATATTAAAGAAATGTAAACTCTCCAGGGTGCCTGGAGAAGAAGAAAATAATCTTAAGGAATTCAGCAGCACAAGCTCACTCATCAGCATACTTATATGTTAGAATAATATATTTTTAAAACTCACTTTATCAACACCAGCACTTAAAATATAATTCCCCTTTTTGTTCCATTTCAGGGCAAATATTGGACCTTTATGTTGACCTAAGGTGCTTGCAAGGTTACCTGGAATAAAGAACAGGTTATTATTACAATTTCTTTACAAACTGGTCAAATAACAGCTCACTGCTGTTTGATGCTTAAGAATACAATAAATGCTTGACTTACCATCTTCTGTCCATATTCTTGCAAAACCATCATATGAGCCTGTAGCCAATAGTGTTCCATCACTCTGTTGGAATATATATAAATGGCAAAGGTGGATATGAAATAAAACCTGTTTCAACCAACCTTTTTCTTTCTTTTTTAAGGTTTGCTAATTGTGATTTATCATTCTGGTCCACTCATTGAGACAGATTATGCTATGATTTGAACTAAAGGTTATTACTTCAGACAGCACAGAGGAAATAAAATCCTCTAACATACAGTGAAATACTGGGCTATACCATCAGATATGAGCCATTTAATCAAAAATATTAGAAAAAGAAAACAAGATAGAACAAGTTCTATGGCCTTCTTCTACTTAACAAACAGATACTACTTCTTAGCCATAAAGAACCTACAAAACATCAATGGATGACCTAAACCCAGACTAAATCTCAGTTCAGTGAAACTCAGGCACCTTTACTTGAAAGAAGGCCCTAAGCCACATACACTCAGGATGGACACCCCAAATGTTATCCACCACCAAGGAATTGCTTTCTACTTGTGTGAACACAGACTCCCACATGTGCTCACAGGCACAGTACCATGACGAAAAAACAGATTCATGGGCCCCAATTAGGAGGAAAGAAGCCCATGAATCTCATCAGCAAGTTACATGTATTCTGGAAGGAACCCTTCACGGAAGGGTATGTCCTGTGCAACCAGTGAAGCTGGTGTGATTAGGCCAGAATGAGAATAATTAAAACAGAACTTGACTCAGCCATCTGGTGACACTGTTGAAGCTGGATAGTTAGTTTTTCAACATTTCAGAACCTGGATAAAGAGTGAGATTCATCCCATTTATCTCCAGACATGCAGAAGTTAGGAGTTAGTTCATGAGTGCCACCTAGTCTCCCTCCATTATTAGCAGCATCATGTAACTACAACTCTGAAGTGCAACTCATGAACTCATTTGCTTTAGATTACACCCAATCCAATATGAAGGCGTGTCTCTGTCTCTGCTGGCCTAAGGTGAGTCTAGAGGACTAGACTGGATGGATAAACCAACAGGAGATGAATTCTACCCATGGTATCAAAGGGCATGATCTGAATATGACCTCCAGAAATAACCATTCTTATAATCCTTATATCACGTAAGTCACATAAACCAGAGAAGAACTAATTCAATACCACCAGTGTGAATATTTCACAGGGAAATATGATTAATATTGTAGTTCTAAATAAAAAATAAAGGCAGATGGCATTTCTATCTTGATGACTAGAAAATTAGAAAAATGCATGAAATAATCCTTTAAAACATATGCCCATTCCAATCCTCTAAAAACATTGACTCAGAGTACTTGTAAATTTAACTCAAATATATAATAATGAAGGGGGGTGGGGGGGAAATATCATAACTTAAGCAAAGCTCACTGTGATGTACACTTCTCTGGACCGGTGATGAGAAAAAAGGTGATAAAGGACAAAAAGAGAAAAAGAAAAGCTCAGGAACTTAGATATACAGTTTATCCAAATTTGTTCCTGGTAATTCACATTATTTGGGAAACTCAAAGTAACTTGGAAACACTTTAAGTGTTTGAATAAGGAATATTTCCCTAACTTAAGTACTAGTAGAAAGTGAAGTACCAATGAAATCTGGAAGGTAAGGAACTACTAAAGGAAATACTAGAGGATGCCCTGTATTCTGGACAAATTTTCTCCTAACTGTTCTCCACTCATTGCACATTTTCCTCTTTCAGTTACTCTTTTCTTACACCCAGATACATTTTTTTCACAACTCTTTTTATTCACTCTAATATCCAAAGGAAACAAGTAATGAATATAAGCTTGAGTTTTTATTTGTTTCCTTGACCTACCTCTACTTTCTGTACTACTCACCAATTTCTTCCATTATGCAAACGCAAAATACACAGGGGAAAGCTGACTTGTGCAGTGGCCTTATCTTTTACTTTGTGAAGCACCTAGCTCACCTGAAGGACAATACTGCAGCAAAGATTAATCAAAACTTGATCTCTGGCCAGCAACTGAGACTGTACATAACTGCTGAAAATCCTTTCTGGTATTTAATTAATCTGTTTTCCTATGAAAACAAGACTAATGTGATCACTATGTCTGTACTTGTATCAGCAAAACAGACAGAATGAAAATTATCTTGAAGTAATTAAGGCTCCTGCAGGGTCTTTTAAGTTTTTTTGGCAAATATTAGAGCAGCCCAAAGGCACTGCCCAGACACTGGGGATTCTCAACAATACCTGTCCTCTCTGCTCCCTTCAATACTCTTTGTGCAGGAGCACATTATCTAAGATAGGAGATTCTGCAGGATGAAAGTAAAAAAGGGATCAGGCAAGACAGTTTCCTCCAGAACGTAAGGACAGACTAACTACACATGCTCCTATCAAGACAAAGAAAATAATGTGAGCACATTTTGCTGTGCACAGCATAATTCAAATAAGATCTGGAGAGTCCAATCTCAGAAAAAGTTTCACTGGTGCTTTTACCTCCTTACATACAAAAATAAAGTAACTATGAGATCCAAATACATTATTAATGAGGCTTCAGTATTACACATATTGTTTGTTTAATCTTTGTTCTTAAAGCTAGCTAAGTTTATTTTTACCCATGCTCTTAAAATAGAGATATAAATATATCATTGTTAATCTTGAAGATGGCAAGAGTCCTGGAAAATTACAGCATGTAGGAGAAAGTTCAGCCTATTACGAGTATTTGAAACAAGAGGTCAGTAGGTTAGGACAGAGCTTCTAGTCACCTCAGATATGAAAGATATGGAGCAGCAACTGTAATTGTCTTGGAATTAAATTTAGACAGTTAAAAACCATGCACAGTCTCAGAAGTTAGCTTACATTCCAGTCCAATGAAGTCACATCCTTATTGCTGGGGACATCATGTCCTCCTTCTCTTATGCAGTGCCTCAAAACTAGTTGAGTGGAACCGCTGTTGCTGTTTTCATTGAGATTCCATATCCTGGCCGTTGAGTCTCCGGATCTATAAAGCAATTATGCAAATAAGTTGAAAACTCCTCATGTTGACCTAGCAAACAGTGTAAAAGCCTCTATTTCTGTTTTCATTGAGACAACATTACAGCCTTGCAGAAGACTGGAGGAAAAAGAGCCGCTGGTCTGTACTGTAACGGGAGTGTCTGACTGCACAGGGCTGCTCTGGCTCTGTGTAAAATGCAGGCATAAGACTTTGGTGCTGAAATTAGCAGAAGCTCACCTAGGGGAGGGCCCTAGTCCATTGAAATGTTCCAAATTTTGCAAGTAGAAGTGGTTTTGAACCTCCTGAGAATTCTAATGCTTCTCCTGTGCACTGCCAAGTGCATCCGAAGTAGATCCAATCACCTTACCCTAAACCTGCTGAATGGATCAGGGCATTACAAGCCTTTAAGAAGTCATTTTTTCTTTCCAACTCTTTCTGTACTCTGTGTACTTTTCTAAAAATGCTAATACATATTTAAATTATATTTGTCATAATAATGTTGTTTATTCAGGGAAGTTTTACATAAAACTTTTGCATAAACTCACTGTCTGCACTTTGCACTACATACCAAAAGCTGGCATCACCACAACTGAGTTAGTCTGCGGCAGCTTACAGTAATTGACTGTAGCCTGGCTGCTTACATCATGTTACCTGCATGTTATCTGAAAAAGTGGCAAAATATGTACTGCCATAATAGAACAAGACAGAGGCAGCATCAGGATTTTGATCTCTTTTATAGACCAATGATTTTCTATAGAGGTGTTTTTAATGCAGGCTAAAACCCTGATTTTGCTTAGAAAAGGTTTTGAGGAGGGAGAGAGGAATTGTTTATCATTATCTACTTGTAAATAATATAATTATTTTGACTTTGCATAAACCTTTTTTCTACTAAATAATGTCTCTGAGATTCAGAGATAATTTGCCATGGAGTGAAAAATATTCCACATTAAAAGTTTACTGGGATTTTTTTTGCCCTCCTTCATTTTTTAAAACAACAATGACCAAAACCAAGTACACTGGATTACTTGTTTTGTTGAGAAAGCAATTTTCATTTACATGCAGTAAGTAGAAACTTGGAGCAGAGTTAGCATCTCTCTCATACTTGCAAGAATTCATACAGTCTAAATGAAATTTCATTGTTGATATATCTGATGTGTTAGGTTTTCCTTCTTTTTTAAAGTAATGACAAAAAACTTTCTTTCCTATACACTATCAAGGAGAAAAAGTCTTTCTTCAAAGATCCATTTTTGTTTGATAAGCCATGTTTTACTGAAAAATAAATCCAGCACAAGAGATTACTAAATTTGCTTTTGGTGTACTAGTAAAGCATTTTAATTCTTGATACTAAGAACACCAGGCAAACTTTCAACACTTGACATGTCTTCAAATGCAAATATTGACCAAGCAATTATTGAACTCCATTGATCTTTGTGTATTATTTTACTAATAATTTAGCTTAATTTTACACAAACATTTCAACTGTAAAAGCAAACACCCCTCTGCCTGTATTAGCAGCTCTGAGCTTTTCTGGGTTATGGCATGCCTGGGGAATGTGATCCCATCTCCTTTGAACCTTTGTGCCAAGCTGGATGTGATGGCTGGCCAGGGTTTTGAACCCAGATGCTCCTGTAAAGCCACTCTTTAATTTTTGAGACATATCGTTCACATTAGTGATTAAGAAATAATTCAGATCAGGATAATTTTTGCCATCACACAGCTGTTAATGTAATATACACCCTTATTTTTTCAGAGGTCTGGAAAACGGACATTTTTGCATATGTTGGCTAGAAGATTAACCAAGTTAATAATGAGGCTCAGAAGTTAAGGAACATTTTTAACTGTGGCAATTAACAATGATGGAACATAAGTCTTTAAAGGAGTGCTTCACTGGTTAACAAGCTAAGTAGGAAATTCCTTCAGAGCTGGCTTCTCTCCTATGTAAGACTGCAGGACCGTCCTGCTTTCAGTGTAATAATTCAGTTTGTTATTGGACCTTGTGAATGAGGTACTCAGTCACCTGGCTATCAAATACAATATCCTATTTGCTAGCTCTAAAAGGGGTTATGTTTTGTTTTTCAACAGTTTTATTTAGTCGGTTTTCTGGCAAGGCCTGGGCAATCTTATTTTCCAGTATTTTAATTTTGTTTTTCCCTTTTCTTTGCCCAAAGCTACATAAGCTATTATGTGTCCCTGCAGAGAGGCTTTATAAGCCTACCAGTGTGTAGCAAGGGTATTTGTGTGTCTTCCCTTTTGTTGCTGGGGAAAAAAAAAAAAAGAGTCCAGAGAATGCTCTGGAAAGTATTCTGATTTCTGTTGAATGATTCAGTGAACCCTGCCTTATTAGAGGAGCACAGTTCAAGCACAATTCAGAAAGATATTTAATCTCCTTTGCCCACAGAAGCATTTCTATCTACATGATAAAGCAGCTCATTCCAACATGCAAGTCATGAACACTTGAGTAATAGGTATACTCCTCTGCACTGTGGTAGAGTACTGCCAAATTTTAGGAAGGCTATTTCTGAAAGGATTTTATTTCATACTCTCCTGCCCCAGTATGTTCATGAATCAAGGTGGACAAATGTTTGTGGAGTTTAATTTGTGACATATAAAATCACCATTCTGTAACTGGGAGCACAGAGGTTGTTTTAAGTGCTGCAGCTGGGTGAAGAATTTTGCAAGATGGTTGTTGAACCTTGGTATTCCTAATCTTCAGCTACAAGACTTAAAATCACTGTTATTTTGAGATGCAATACTGCTAATGTGTATTTTCTACTTTGGCTTCAACAGGTTAGAGTGTTTATTATTTTATTTTAAGAGATATTATTAAAAGAATTATGGGAAAGAAATTCCTCTTTTTTTTTTTTTTGGCATCGAACATTTCCTTAATAAAGCACATCTCTTAAACTAAGTGCTTACTCTTCCTGGGCAGTTAGTAGAAGGAAGTGCCTCACAGGTGTCCTGATTACTGACATTGAGGGGTGGTGTCTGAAATTAACACTCTCAAACTGGTAAGCCAAAAGGATTATTCTGAAAGGTAATTTACAGTAGATCCTAAACCACTGATATGAGGAGTAGAGTAACCTGAAGTACTATATATATAAAACCCAGAAACTATGACAGCAGATAGCCTGGGAACATCTTACCTTGCTTCTAAGAGATCCAGCCAGAACTGAAAGATCTCGGACAGCAGCTTTTGCAGAAAATTACTTTGCTGACTAGGGAGAGCAAAAGGTGCACAGAGTGGTCTAGAAGAGACAAGTCACAGCCTCTCTGTGTGAGAGAGGCTGGCACAGATTAGCTGATAAGCAAAGAAACCTACTGTTGTTTTTGGGACTGAGGCCAGGTTCCTCTGCTTCATGGCTGTGTGAATTACTTGAAGGGCATGGATGTCACAGAACAGAGCACACTCTTGGAAGCAGCAGTGGAACACAATGACAAAAACACCCTAAGTTCAACTGGAAAAGGTTCTGGAGTTCAAGGCTCTAGCAGCCTTGACATTCAGTCCATCCACTTCCACACTGGGAAATTCAAGCACGTGCAGAATGCTCTGTGTCACCAGACCATGATGATCTGTGCAAGCAAACTGACAGGTTATTCCCTGGCCAGATTTTGGCTTGTTTTAATTAGCACTCTTTCTTGGGTCTCTGATGTTCGCTCTGAATAACTCCCGGGCACGGTTACAATGTCCAGAGATGATTCCCAATGTGCAGCTTGTTTGGCAGCCAGGGCAGTTTGCTAGCACAGACACCAGCCATTCTGTGCCAGCTGGCCACAGTGCCTAGGAATATTCCCAGGCACAGTTAGTTTACTAATGTGGATGCAGCTGTAATGTATTTCTGTACTACACATGGAACATAACCATCTGCAACAATTTAAATGTGCCATGAAATTAAAACTTAGATATTGAAAGATAACAAGTGGAAGATACCGGTCTTTGGCTGGGAATGGCCAAATCTTGACATTTAACCAAGCATCTCTTTTTTTGGTATTCTTTCACCTGTCCAAAACACTCTATGCAATTATTTGCTTTGGAATGTTGACTTCCTTCATAAAGTGTAGTTAACCATCTACATGGCTGTATGTACACACTTCATTCTATTATTATAATGCTTCTGTTCATAACAGCTAAACATTCTTTTCATAGGCATCTGGTGACAGTCATGCCTTTGATAGCATTTACTGGTATTTCTAGCGTCCCCCATCCTCAGTTTTAAGGGTTATGTGTGTGGTGGAGGGGGAAGATCAGCTGCAGAATATATTTCTCTAGCTATTTGATCAGAGAAATTCCTGTCTCTCTGTTATATATTGAAATAGTTGTTTGCAAAGCCCAAAAAGTATGTATTACTGTGCTAGTCTTCACACACTAGGAAAAAAGCAACTGAGTACATATGACATTAAATATCAAAATCCCTTTTTCTCAGTGGGATAGTCACTAAATCTGGAAACTAGTGCTATAGTTTTGGGTAATTCATTCTACATTTCTCTTAAACAGCTTGCTTCAGATTAGGTTCTGAACCTGCATTATTCTTTTAGTTGAGGATTACATCAGGTTGCTGTCTAAACTGCTACTGCTAGTTGTTAGAAAAATTATTGCCTGTGTAACAAGGATTCAGGAAAATACTCTGTCATTAATTGAGAATCAATTATTCACTTTATAAACAAAACAAATATGTTATTATTTCCCCTATTTAATAGCTAGGTTTTAAAATGTGTTTTTTAAGATGGGTACAATCAAGCAGATGGGAAACCCGAAGAAAAGTACTGACTGGACACAGCACAATATGGCTGTTACAGAATCTAACAATCTGACGCTCACACAACAGACTAACTGCACTGTTCTTTTTTTAATCATTACTTTGTAAAGGGCAAACAGAACTGCAGTAACTGCAGTATACTGCAGAACTGCAGAACTGCAGGATCTCAGGGAATTTCTCTCCCTTGTTTAACTGGTGCTGTAACAGGGAGTTTACCTGTAGATAAAAGCTTGCACTGTTATTACACCAGACAAAGGCTTCTTTGTGCAGTGGCATAATCACTCACTCAGCTCTCTTCCTTCAGTTTCATGTTCTTCTGAGCATTCTCGGCCACTTCAGTCACTAAGCTTCACCAGGCACTGGGTGTTGCATCACCCCAATTCCAGCTGCATCCCTACCTCATTTCTTACAAGCAGGCTAAAATCTGACCAAGATGCACATGGATCTAAATTATTTGCACTGTCATTGCACTGCTCTTAGTCTGAGTAAAGCACATGATTGTACTTTGTAAGCACATGTGTATTTATGTGCCTCCACAGTCACTAGCAAAGCTCATTATGAAAGACCTATTACACTGAAGGGTAAAGCTTAATGGAATTGTTAGTGAGAGGGTATTCCTCTGGCTCAGATATCTGACTAATAGTTCTGATTATCATCCTCCAGGTTTACCTCTAAGATATCACAATCCAGGGATCCATCTACCAATGCTTAGTACCCTGAGGCAAAGTCAAACACACACTACCACACATACTCTGGTTTATGAAATGCTCCACCATTTAAATTATGCACGCTAGGACTGTGCACCATGGATCCTAGGGAAGCAGTCCACTGCTGCAAACACTGACTTGTTTAAAATTGATAAATGAAGATACTTAGTACTACAGATGTTAAAAGCACTATCAGACCTAGATATAAAAAAAAGCATACTCAGCAGGATTCTGGTTTCCAAAATACCAGTTTGTTGTCTGAAATTATTTTTTTGAAATTCCTATCTTTGCTCTCTTGGAGATCTCTGCTGTTCATCCAACACGGAATTTATTTTATTTTTCTGTTTATACTGTTTTCATTTTTCTATTTATACTTGTTTTCATGTACCAAGTGAACAAAAGTAAGAAGACTATTCAGATTATCTTGCAAAAAAGCTAGAAATAAAATAAGGACTCTCCTCTTCCTTGTGAGGAAAGTATCCTAATACTGCTAAGTAACTCTGAGTGATTTACCTCCTTAGACTTTGATCAGCTTTACTCCACATTCCCAGTTAGACTTCTTAAATTTAGTCATCATGTTAAGGTTTAACTTAAAGCATGAACACAGATTCCATCAATGCCCACATACAGCTCCTGGGGTATGTTTACAATCATGATTTTGTCTGGATCCAAAGTGCTTTTGTAAGTCAGTCCCCTGATTATCCCACTTAGGATGCTCTGGTGGTCATTGCAGAGCAGTCCTGCAGAGGATAAACTGGACTCCCTTCCAATGACACTAAACCACAGCATTCCCTTAAACCACTACTTACTGTTCAACTCACTGAACAAACTTAGGTCCACTCTGAAGCACTCCCATCTCCATACTTTTGAAAAAATCTGGTGGATGCCAATGACTTTCTGAGATGTCAGTGTGAATCAATAACTAAGAGCAGTAGATTACATGAGCTCCAAATAGTCTGAGAAGTATACATAATTATTAAAAAAAATATTTCCCAAAAATTTGCATGCATTTAGGGCCACAGAATTTACATCTTAGATGTACAAATTCTTCATATTTGTCGTTACCTTATAATTATTTAGCAGTCATGCAGGTATGGTACTGCTGAAAAAAAACACTGCTGCTGGCTGATAAACATCCCAAAAACACTTGCAAGTTCTTGCATCTCTAAATATTCTCTAATTGCAGCAGCTGGTTTGAGTCACTGTCTGTCTTACCCAGATGCTAGCAGGTCACTGACAGGGTTCCAGGCACAGATGAACACTTCTGATTCATGGCCCCGAAGGACTGTTGCTTTGTTAGGAGGAATTTCAACATCCCCGTCAATTTCCATTGGCTTTGAATGATTATCTGTAAGGAGATATATCAGAATAAATAGTTTACAAGATGCAGTTTGGTCTGTTTCAAAATTATGCTAGTTATCCAAGGCCTGAAGCTTGTCACTGACAGTATTACTCTATTTGCTTCTCTCTGGCCTTTCAAATTTATGACATTTCCTCAAAATATAAAGCTTCCAAAACATTTTTTATAAATCTACATAGATTTTCATCCCCCAAATACTCAGGATTTAGTTCAGTGTTGTTTTTCTTTTGAAGCTGGCCTCATTAAAAATGACTTACAGATTTATTAAAATAATTTTAAAAATAACATAAAGCATTTATATGTTCTTACACAATCTCCTGTAAATAATATCTGCTACTAAGAGACAAAAATATACTGAGTAGAGGCTTCATTCCTGAAGCACATCAGGGAAATGGTGAATGATCACCTTCTCAAGGATATTGTAATACATACAAAGGTGCCAAATGAGTCATAGATATACTTAACCTGCATACTGTAGCTCTGCAGTTCTTTAGACTGCAGTCTAGGTAACATCACTTCCAGAAATTTCCTTTAAAATGATGGATTTCTCTTAGTAACAACAGTTCATTCCAACTTGCATCATGAACCATGTTTTTACTTCAGACTTCCTCTGCTTGTATATAAATCTTCCCCATTAAGCTCCAGCTATACTCCCTGGCAGCATTACAAGATTATTATTCTCTGCAAACAAGACACCATCCAAGGACAGGTGAGACACTGCAACAGAAGACAGCAGATGCTACACACCCAAGTGTGGCCCATTTTGCAGAAAACACATCCAAGAACAGGTAGCTGGCAGCCTCCTGTTACCTAACCAGTGCTTTGGCCAGCTGATCAGCTCTGACAGATCAAAATGCAAGTTCTCTTTCTGGGTTAAATCTTTCAGTTAGTCATTCTTTAATCACATATGGAGATCCATAGGTTTGCAAGTAGAATAATTATCCTCCCTCATTTCTGCATGTTTATGGCATTTAAAATCAGCCATCTGTCCTGATACTCCAGCTCTGCTAAGCTATTGCCCGTCAACTGGTGAAACAGACTGTAGCACTGCACAAGGGGCACTGGGGCAGGGCGGGGGTGGATCTCCAGATTTCTATCCTTACCTGGGCTTTCACATACCTGGTTTGGCTCTGCCTAACTTATGCTGACACACACAAATAGCACTTCTCATTGTGTATTTGGTTAGCACCCTAAAACTATGTCTGTGCCATATCTACGCCACAGATGGAATGGAATCTACATGAGTCACACAGAATCAAGTATTAAAATCAGGAAACAACTAATAGTAGTTTGACAGCTTATTTCTAAGGGTAAATATTTGTATTTTTGGCACTTGTTACCTATGGACTTGCTGCATAAACACTGGAAATGCCTATTTGTAAAATCTACACCTATGCTGAGTCCCTGTGTTAAGCATTGATAATTCCCCATGTGTATATGATTACTAAACTGAATACTGTTGAGATATACCAATACTCAAGATTTAGCCTGACACCAGCAGCTGGGATCAGGCACTGAAGAGTGAAGCACTATTAAAACCCACCAGAAGATACAAGCCTGAACTCACACAAGAAACAACACCAGAACTCACAATCCTTTATTGCTCAGCACAGCACAGAATCACCATGCTTAAAGCATATTTTCATGAGAAAAACAGCAGCATGACAATGGCTATGCATTCATCTGTGTCCTCTTCACAATGTGAGCTGGAAGCTGGGGGTAAATCAAGAAGATATTTCAAGCACTTTAATTTGAAAAATTTAAATGAGATGCTATGCTTACGACATAGGATCCTACTGTTACCTGCCTGGCTCTAAGGGCAGGGCTGCTTTTTGCTCTCAATTAAAACCAAATGACAGCTGGGAAGCAGCATTACTCCAGGGTCCCAGAGTGAAGAGGAGCAGAACAAAGCCATCAGATACTCAGAACAAAGCCATCAGATACTCAGGAGTATTTTTCATTTGTATGTGGCCAGATGGAAAAACCTAGACACACACTTTGAATGCTATTAACTGCTGTGAAAAAAAGCCCCACGAATAGTCATGCTGTGAAAAAGAAACCTTGATTAGCTGATACCTGGATTAGTACATGCAAGACCAACTGGCCTCTGGGAGCAATGAAATACCTGCAGAATTGTTTTGTATTGTATCTTCCAGTAATGATTTTTACAGAATAGTTTTGGTGGTTTAGGAGAAAAGAGAGGGAAGGATGAGAAGCCTTTCAAAAATAATTTGCCACCGTTCACATTTTATGTGTTTTCTTCCTATTTGCATCAGTAGTCAGGAACATTCATATTTATAGTGTAACTGTTCAGCACTAAACTTAAAACGCCCCATTGAACAAACAGGACAGTTCATGCCTCTGTGATACTGCCTCAGGCTCTTACCAGATTCAGAGAGACACTTGCAGTATATGACTGATAAAATTATGGTAACAACAAAAAACTGCAGAAAGCCCTGAGCATAAACTGGCACCCTCTCAAGAGTGACAAGTTCCGAGCTCTTGGTCTCACCTGGAAATTTGGCTTTCCTATGGATGCAGCTGCAATGTGTGCATGGGGAATGAGGATGAATAGATAAGTGAGATGCAGTAACCATCAAGAACAGGCTTCTTTTGCTCTGAAGTACCTTCCGAGAAGAAAGCTTTCCTTTAAGATCTTATTTGCACAAAATTGCCCTAGGGGGGTTCTCTGGAAGAGAAGGCACTTCTACTAACTGCAGCAGAGCTCCAGGTGAAAAACTAAGTCTGCAGGTCACATAGGGAAGGACTCTAATGTCCAAGTGTTAACACAAAACATTTTCTAAAGGCCAGGGCATCTTTGGTAATAGTCTACATTATATTATAATTCTTTTCCTCAAATGTATTAAAAATCTCAAATGACTGGAAATTAGAAGTCATAGTACCCCAAAGTATTAAGACTGAGGTTTTTTTTTAGTGTAAAAAGAAAAAGTCTAACACACTAATAAGCAGTATTAATTATTTCCTCCGAAGAAAAAAATAGATGTTTTTAAGATCTCATGAGTGCTAACCCTGTCTTTCTCAGGAAATATATTTTTTCTTTTCTTTTTTACTCAAATCTTTAAGAGGCCTTTCACTAATTGTTCTTTATGGTTGTAGTTTTAATAAAGGAACAGAGCTTAGTTCTCTTTCCAGAGCTTTAATTTTTGTAAACCTAAGCCAATCCTTGCAAATATAATGAAACAAATGACACTAAAAATATTTGTGTTGGAAAACAATCCAAAGTTTGGTTCCATTTCTACGTGCTGACTTTTATTTTTTCCTGTAACATTTGAAGTGACTTAAAACTGAGAACATTACTTGGGAAACAACAAGACAAGGCAGTGACTTTTTTATTCAGTATTTGAATCTGCACCTCAAACTATTGTTATTGTTGTTTGTCTCCTCTCTTTCTTAAATCTATCATATTTTATTGGTTATGCCACATACAAAAACTTATCAGATAATATTAAATATTTCAAAACCATTTTGGAAAGACTTAAGAGTGTCAGGGAAAACTCCATGCCAGAATAAATGCAAACTAGGTAATTTCTCAAAGACATGTTTTCCTCCTGCTCCACCCATCCCACCTTTTTTCAAAGCCTGATATTTGGGTGACTTCCAGGTTATGACTAAGGACTAGCACATTATTTAAACCTGTGCCAATATATGCCAGGTCTGTGGAATGCAACAACTGTAAAAATTAAGGTTTGGGAAGTTTTTCACAGCTTTCAAATCAGCAGTCTTTTCTACTTAGTGGGTCTCCCATGATTATTTCTTTCTCCCAGGAAAAGTCCTTCTCTGCATTCCAAGAAAAGGTCTGCAACTCTGTGTGAAAATCCTTCTATTAAAAACAGCTGTGAGAATTATTATTTTTTTAATTGGAAAATGTCAGATTTGTGATATCAAGGCTTATGGTGTAGCTATAAACACGAACTGATCTTTAAGGCTTTCCTTTTGTTAATACAATAGTAGGTATATTTCTTTGGATCACAAGGAAATACACCTAAGTGGTTCTCTTTTAGTGATGAACCAATGATAAGGATTTGATTTTTTTCTGGGCCTGAGACAGTGAGACATTCCCCTAAAATTTTCAGATGTCAGCTGAACATGTGTAAACAAACAAAATGTCAGCATTTGATAAATTTAACAGTACTTTAATTTCTGTTTGCACCCCTTCACATATGAAATGAGTTAAGTTTCAAAGAAGAGGATTAGTTGAAAGTAAAAGATATGCAATCCATAGTCTAAAAACAAATTAGTATTTTTTAAATGTTCAGATTTTTTTTTATATTTGCTTTCTCAAATAAAAATGTTATTTAAATAACTGCAGTTTTACTGGGGGAAACTAACCTGTCTAACTGGAATTCTCTGAAGGAAAACCTGTTTTGAAAGTTTCTTTCTCACTGACCCACAGAGGAATCTATTCAGATCAAAGAGAAGGTGGAGACTGATAAAGGTATCTACACTGCAGAACTAATAAAATCTGTTACATGATTACAGCTCTGACCTTGTGTAAGCCAAAGAGCTGTTAGAATTTCCTACAAAACCTGCCATGCATATTCCCCTAGAGTTTTCTTTTAAGACAACTGCCCGTACAGCGCAGTAAGGGCTGGTTTCAGTAATCAGCCAGTATGCAAATGGGCCTTACACACAGAAACCAGAACCAGTAATCCCATCTGCCCCACAGTGTTAGCACAGTCATCAGGATCTAGTTACACAAGCAGGTCCCACTCTATGCTCTTTGGATGATTAATATATAAGTGCAGTCTCCCTTAGTCACCCATGAACAAAGGTGAATTCAGCGCTCTTGAGAACCAACTATTCCCAAAGACTCAGGAAGGTGGGACCTTCAGTTGGATACCTGCAGTGGACTGTATGAATTAGCACATGCTATTAAATAAAAGATCGAGGAACAACTTTGCTCTGTGCCTTCAAGACAAGTTGGCTGCATCCAAGCTCTTTGCTGGGAATGGTCCTCGGCACATGTGCTTGGCAATGCTGAACAGAAATGGATAGTTGGTATAGTCCAAACTGGGCTAATGACCGTGACAGTAAGGCTATGGATGCTCCTACACTTGGCCACACCTATAAAAATGGAAGCTGGAACATGCCAAACTGGGCCAAGGACCATGCCAAGGGTATGGATGATCACAGGACAGCTACTGCACAAGGCTATGCACTGGTCACACAACAATTACAGAGAGGGCTTGTAGGTTTGTTGGAGGTTAGGATTACTCCTTTTGTTTTCTTTCCCTCAGGGCATTTTCTCCCATATATTGCTAAGGGATAATAACAACAGGTACTTAAGAGAGACAAAAGAAGTTGCCACAGAACACGGGAAGGATGTAGCTAGCTACTCTCTTAGCTGAGTGGTTTCTCTTGGAGGGGCAGAGCCAGCGGAGCTTTGGGCTGGGGCAAGGGCTGAGTGCAGCTCCCAGCTCCCTCTCGCTTGTCTGCGCTGGAGGGCAAACAGGCTGCGCGTCGAATTCACCACCACCGTGAGGCTCCATCTCCTGCTGCCTTCTCCTGCCCTTGCTGCTTCCAAGGTTCCTGCTGCAGCTCGTTTTGCTGTCCCAAGAGGCTGCAGGACCTAGTGCTCCTGTGGGTTTGTAAAGCAAGCCCCTCTTCCCACCCCTTCTGCCGGCCCGCCCGCCATGTCCCTGTGGGGCCGGGCTGGCGCCACAGCGCCCCCTGCAGCCGCGGGGAGCCACCGCCCCGCCCTGCCCGGCCGGGAGCCGGCAGCGCCCCTGCTGGCCGTGCCCGGAACTGCAGCCAAGGGAACGTGCCCGCGGCCGGGATGGCCGGGACGGGGTCTGTGGCTCCGGCTGTGGCTGCCGCGGTGTGGCTGTTTGCCTTGTTATACATATACTTACCACTAAGGAACTGTCACTCCTTTTCCCATTTCCTCGCCTTAAAGTCCCTTAATTTCAAAGTCGCAGTAATTTGGAGGCACAGGGGTCATATTCTCCATTCCAAGAGAGGTTCCTGCCTCCCTTGGCAGGCACTTGTCTTTCAAATCCAGACAAGGTGCGAGCCTCAACTCATCTCTCTCCTGGTCTGTCCAAAATGACAAGGTTTGTCTACCGCCCAGGTTTTATCCAGTATCTAAAAGCATCTAGAAGGTTGATAGTAAAGTCTGGGTATCCTGCTCCAAGGAGAGAGCATACAGCTCCACTTCTTGATTCTGTCTTCAACCTGCAATTCTGAACGTATCTGAAGTTTTCAGATTGTCAGAGACAGATAAAACACAACACTGTGATGTGAAACATCATTTTTACTCAGGAGCCTTTTTAGAAATGCCCCACCCTCCTGAAAATGATTGCCCTTACTTCTACCACCTAGCAGAAAGCACACCTTGCACCCCACCCCGCAACTAAGAACTACAATATAACTGAAACAGAAACAGCCCAGCAGTGGCAGGCAGCTGCACGTCGCCTTACTTATTGCATGTGCCCCATTCTCCTCTCCATTCACAGTGGCTTCTCCGTTCTTTGGTGTGTTCTGCTGGGAAACAGCAGTCGTCGTGGCTCCCGCTGTGGCCGCCGTGGCTGCCGCCGCTGCCGCGGCGCTGGCTTGTTGCTGCGCTAGCTTCTCTCTGAACGCTTGCTGTCGGGTCTGAACGACATCAGGCATCACGGCGTCTATCAGAGACAGGGACTCTATTGGCCTGCCATCAAATACTGTACCATCCTGCAGGGAAAATGAGCAGAAGGGAAATCCCAAATTTAGGATCTTCATCACTCAGGCAGCAAAGAATCACAAAACAAGGCTGTGTGAAGACACTACACTTTGATTTAACCAACAGGGCCACAGGACTACGGACTGACTCTCCCTCAGATCCGTGATGGTGGCACTCATGGCACTCAGAAATCTCATCAGTGAAAAAGTAATTGGTTGGAATTTTATATAAAGTTCTACGATATAAATGAACCTTTTGCTTTATAGATGCAAAAGGAATTAAGCTGTGTTAAAAAATATGTTTGACCGATGACAGAAAGTTTCACTTTGTTTTCTGTTTGAAAAAACAGTCATGGCTAAAGCCATGATAAAGGTAAACAGACTTTGGTTAAACTGTTTGTTTTCCTACACTTGCAGGAGCATAGGAATGGAATGGAAGCAGATGATGCATAATGAACCTCAGCCAAAACATGATGTATGCACAAATTCAGTGGTTTCTTATGCAGTGTTCTTCAGCTAGCACCACCAGTTGTAGCTGATCATACAAGACAGTCTTACCATTATTTTTCCTTTATTCCACTACATTATTCATAATAGTTATGACTTTAATTTTGATTTTTGTAAATTAGGCTTCAGCTTCAAAAACAAACTGAGTAAACTTGTAGAGACTGTTGAAGACTTAATACAGACTATATGACTTAGCTTTTTTTCATTTTCACTTTCCTATGATCTTAAATATAGGGGAAAGATTTTAGTAGTCTTTGCAAAGTGCCATTCTGCCCGTCTTCTGCAAAGTCCCTTCAATTCTTTGAAATAATAATGATCCAGTGGGGAAAGATCTGTTCTTGAGAAAGAGCAAGTAAGAACAGGATACAGATAGATAATGTAGCTGGTAAACAATATAATCTTCCATAGGTGAGAATAGTTAATAAAGAAAAATAGTTGCTTGCCTGACTGGTATGTTTCTGCTGACCTAGTTGTTGAATTACCCCTAATAATTACAATATTAAGATAATACATATTTGTTTTCTCATAGGGAAGAAAAAGGAGAAGACAGTTGTCAGAGAAGAAACCATAATCTCTTTCTCCTCAACATTTTTTGATGTGTCTGCCAAAATTTATTTGAATCGTGACTCAAATTCTTGCTACATAAGAAACAAAATGTTTGCCAACAGATCCTGACATATTACATTTTCATCTGTAAATGTGCTCACTGGACTATTTACATGACTGCCCTTTAATAGACGACAAACAATAATTTTATACACATTAGTTTATAGACTCACTGATTACTTGTCACTCTTAAGTAATACACATAGAAAAGTAACACATAGGGAAGCATCTATGGTAGCCCTTCCTGGGATTCAGATGTAGCATGAATGGCCTTTGCTTTGCTGTAACATACTTAACATCTATTTGAACTGGATATTAGAATGGCTTGGGCTGGAAAGGACCTTAAAGGCCATATGCTCAACATCCCTGTTGTGGGCAAGGACACCTTCCATGAGACCAGGTTGCTCAGGGCCCTGTTCAACCTGACTCAAACCACGATGAGAGAGCAACATAAATTTTAATGGTGACAACAGCCATATTTTCAGATTATTCTCTCATTTTAGGGAAAGTCTTGAAGCACAGGCCCCTACAACCTGACCTGATATAGGTGCTTCAGAGCTGGAACTTTCTAACTGTGTAGCTCCAGTTTCAGGCACGGGACAAAATGTTAAGCAGTAGCAAATTGAGACAGGTTCCTAACACTGGCTTGTTATTACAACTGCATTGAAGTGCAGCTTGGCGTGAATGTCAAATGTTATTGTCCCAATTACAAAATAACACATATACAAATCTTACACATGATATTGAGTCGTAAAAAGAAAAAACACACAAAATGTTTGAATAAAAACAATAAAGTTTCCAAACTACACATTGCAAACAACACAGCCTTTTCTCTATTTTATATTCATTAGTTCTCACCCATGCTGTTCACATGCTATATTCAGGTATAGAGCAAAAAGCACTAGCTTCTCTGTATTAATATTTACTATAGATGTTTGTCAATCAGAAGTATCTATTGTAAAAATCTTGTAATGCAGCACTTGCTTATCTGTCATGTTTCATTCCCTCTCAAAGCACCATGTCTTTGAGGTTGGCAGGGCAAAACCAGTGGCTTTGCCCACATCTCTTCTTTGTTTCCACTGGCAGCTGAAGGAGAACAGAGACATTTTGTGGCTGTTCATACAATATCTACAGAAAACTTGCACCCCACCCACTTTCAGAATTTACATGCAACTGTTTCATCATGTAAATGATGGCTTATCTCATATGATCTAGGCCAAAGTCACAAAAATCACCCTCCAGTGACCTCTGAATTTTTGATCTGGCTTCTCATGCTTGTGAACAGTGCTGCCTGCTAAGAGGTGTCAGGGAGTGAAGTTTTAACCTATGCTTCAGGTTTTTCCTGCCAAATTCTGCCACGACCTTGAAAATTTAAAGCTGTAAGTGCAGGCACCTTTTCTTGTTTGCTGCAAGAACCTGTACGCCCTGGATTTTTTGGCTGGGGTAGCACACACACCACGAATATCCAGGTAAGTAGCGCAGAGAACGCCTCCCTGCCACAGCTAGAAAACGGAAACACGCCTCCATCTCAGAGCTTTCTGCTGAGATTGGGCAAAGTACGAGGAATAAAATTAAACCAGATGAAGAGAAGCTCGTGCTGGGGCGTGCTGCTCGGCTGCCCAGTGTGTGGCGGTGGCAGCGGTGGCAGCGGTGGCACTTACTTCGTTGATGCTGATCTCGGCCTCCACATACTGGAGCCCCTTCTGGAGGATGGAGATGAGTGCGGCAGGTGGCACTAGTGTTCCGTTGATGTTGGACTGGCTGATGTGGCTCTCGATACCGAAGGTAAAGGCCGAGTGGGAGAAACCTGAGAGCAGGAAAAGGAAGCCATGATATGAAATCTAAATGCACCCGTCAGATACACCTTCACGGTCTAAAAATAATTCTGCCTTGAGGTCTAAGAGACGCTGCCGTGTAAGCAGAAGGGTGTGGGCTGGCTGCTCGGAGCTGGGGAGGTCAACCTGAGCCACCCTGACTTCCCATCCCCCCCTCCCCATATATAGGGGAAGCCATATAGAAACTGAAATGCATGCAGAGCAAAATAACTGCACTAGCTGAAACAAAACACGTAAAGACCAGCAATCGCCACAAGGGCAGGTCCAGCTAAAAAAAGTGCCTCAAATCTCCATTCCCCTTGCTGAATTTCAGTGCTGGGTGTTTGCTGACACTGTGCACTTAAATACCTACCAGCATGCAAGTTGTATAAAATCAAGGCATCGATACAGCTGCCACAGAGAACCATCCCCTTATACGAGGGAAAATATTTCAAATCGTCTGCTCATTTATTGCTTAGTACAATATGATGGGCAGAGCACTGCAGTTAAAATGTGAAACCACAGAAATGCCACCCCTGTAAACCTATTTTCTGTATGTGAACAGCAATAGCAGAAGTAATTTACTGGGATCTGCCACACAGTAGATGACAAGCAAGCGAGGTGGCCTGTACTTCAGCCAAGAAGTCTTTCTCTTCCCTGTTTCATTTTTGTCATTGTCTGATTAAGTAAGTGGCAATGAAGGTGACAGCACTGAAAATTAAAGAATTTTGGCAGACAAATTTTAAAGAATGCTGCCTTAAACTCTGGCTGAAGTTGCTCAGAACAGTTGCTGGGTATGGAGGCGAGCACTGCAGAGAGACTGTACAGAGGGGCAGCTGTGGGAGGGGGGAGGGGGAACAGGATGTAGATATAACTGTAGGAACCCATTTATCATCACACTGTCTCCAGAGCATTAATCTAACATTAAAAGCCTTGGGGAAACCACCCATGCACTGTCTCAAACAGGAAGAGCTCTCATCGTCTCCACCAGCTAGACAAGAAAAAACAACAAACAACAAACTCCCCCCAAAAAAGAAAAAGAAAGCAGCTTTCAAATGAAAATACTTCCGTTAAATATAGCTGTGCCTCTTCCCCTTGTCAACGCTAGTTTCATTTATAGTTTTGTCCGTTAAGGGATTTCCCCTGTATCACTGCAATGCCCAATTCTGTGCAGGCTGGGGATGTGATTTTGGGCTTGCTCGACAGTAGTGCTTTCTTTATCTCTTTTCAAGATGCTTCTCCCAGCTAGCTCAATTATTAACACAAATAGCTAGCAAAAACAAGCTGAGAAACAGAATGCCTCCCACATTTGAAACCAAGGTATGCATTTCTCTGATTCTCCCTTCCCCCTACACATTTTATTTTGTTGCTGCTTTTCTCTTTTTCCTGCTAACAGCTTCCACTCTCTCCCCTCCCACCCTAATTTTGCTTCCTGGCACTCTCCCAGTTTTGGGGGATGCATGGGATGCTTTGGACACTTTTTAGGAAATGGCAGGTCCACCTATGAACAGAATTCCATAGGATCACAAGGCACTAAAAAAAGACAGATAAAAAACCCCCACTGAAAAACTGCAGTATCATTTAGGTAATCCCTAGGTCAATTTCTTATTCTGTATTGCTCTTTATGTCCTGGTCTAGTTTATGAGCTGCTGGACCTCCTGCTGCGAAACAGACTTTAAGATCCGCAAGGCAGTGTTTTTCCCTGGTTATTAGTTTTGTAGGACATCTAAGCACATTACTGGAAACCACAATGAGGAAGAAATCAAGCACTGAGCATACACAGCCTGCACCTAAGAGGTCTAGGGCCTAATCACTGAACACTGAAATCTCTATGTGTATCAATAAATACATGGCATAGAACTAAGCCAGAAAGTCAGACCTCTCTAATTTATATTTATGTGTATTTGAGTTAATCAACAATGGTAACACAACTTTCTTAAAACAGAATTAACTTAAAAATACATGACAGATAAATTGGTAAATCTATGTAAGAATGAGAAAATTGAGCTGGTGTCCAAGAGCACTAAAGGTGACTGCTAAAAAACCCAGCAGCTAGTTTCCAAGTCAACAGCTCAGAAAATTTTAACATGGTCTCTGATTGAAACAACAGGTGGAAGGCATAAAAATGGCAACCAACAAACATGGAGGGAAAAAGTAAAAAAAGGGGAAAACCATGAATGTGGATCAGTGGCAGACATAAATCTAAAGTATGACATTTTACATCTCATTATTGCATTTTGTATCTTACAGACTTTTTAGCTGGCTGCTGGCATATCTCAAGCCCCATCTTTGCCAGGAGACAGATGATTGTGCACATAGCTAAACCTCTTTGTTCAGTCCTGATCCCCAGAGAGCAACACAACTCACCTCATAGCATGTGAGAGAAGAAACTTTTCAGTACAAAACTCAGTTGTGCTTTTGCAATGAAACTTGTTATCTTACTGTTTCTCTGGATGCTGAGAAACTACCACCAAAGCACCTGTTAGATGAGGAAACACAAAACTCCTGGTACACTGTCAGTGAGGAGCAATCTCACCCACACACCTCCAGCAGCTGTGAGAAACTTTCCTAAGATTTTATCAGACAAGATCCGATTAACAAAAATCAATGGCACAAAACTGTTTAAGTGAGTGCTGCTGGACATAGTGCTCCTCACACCTCCTGAAAAAATGCACTCATACAATTGTAGTTAAAAAAAAACCAAACCAACAGAAATATGCCAACCAGTCCTCCAACAGATAGCTAATTCCCTCCTGGTTTCTTGTATTACCACAGCAGTTATATAAGGTTCATTTGAAAATAAATTGTTTTAAAACTACCTCACACAGTCAACAAAATCCTCAATGAAGCTGTACCTACATGAGGTTTCTGATAACACTGAAGAATCACCTGAGCGTTACTTTTATAGTTAACAGATGTCATCAGTTCTCTTCAGGGCTCTGCATTGAACTACACTAAATTACACAGCAAAGCTGCAGCTCCATAGTTTAGTCTTACAAAAAGGTGATTTCTGTTAAACAAAGGCAATTTAAAGAAAATGTTAGCTTGTTAACCTGACCCTCCTTCTAAGATCATGAAACTACACTGGGGACACAAAGCCAAGACACAAACACCACCCCCACTTCCAGTCTGTCAGAGCAGTTGGGGAGCGTGAGCAGAGACAGAAGGTGCTCTGCAAGTGGGGATCTGAAGGAAGGATGTGGTGCGGATGACGTGAAATTACAGTAGACAAACTAAAAATGCCGTGGCAGCATTGAAATGAATGAAAGTTGCAAATCCGTGTCTATATGCATTCCTTCTCATAAATTCTGTCACTCTGGTGACTGCAATAATCACTCTACAAAACAGTAATTTCTGTTCAAATAGCACCAGTAAACAAAACCTTAGTGCAATACACCCTTCAAATACACATGCAGTGAGACTATGAGCTTTTAAGGTTAAAAACATTAACACAAGGGGCTGAAGAGGAGAAAGCATTGCCACACACTGAACAGGTTTCATATCAGTGAGCCAGCTGCTATTGCTGTGATATGACCAGTGCCCTAAATGGCATCTTTCAGCAGACTTGAGAGAATGGTTTCCAGGTTTTTTCTGCCTCAAAAAAGATGGGGAAACAGAAACCATCAAGCAATGATAATGTATTTACAGGTTAATGTATACACATTAACAATATTACACCTGTAAACACATTATCATATATGAAAAATATACCCAAATGAACAGTGCAGATCATGGGATGATCTTGGTATGAATGGAGGTGACTTATCAACTGCGGCATAGCTGGACTTGAAGTATTTCACAGAGCATAAAAGCAGAGAGGAAATAATGAATGCAGAAAACAATTACTTAGATGACCCCCCAATCTCAAAAAATTTTACACAAGTCAGAAACAGACTTGAAAACTGACTGAAACTCCTAATTGAGAGAGTCCCACACGTTTTTTTTTTTGTACTGACAGTGGTAACAGGTCCTGATTCTGTGCTATATCTTTTCCCACACTGAGGTGTCTGTATATACTCTCAGTGGTACATACACAGCCGTTTGGGAATTCTTGCCCTAGGCAGTGCCAAAAAATGCATATGTAGGACTGTGTTTTGCAAAATTTCACTGATAGGTTTTGCTATAACTGCAAAAACGGAGATGATGGAGGGTTTTTCCTTTGGCTGTTCCTTTTTCAGTTAAAATGGCTTCCCTTTGAAGCTAGATTTGTCATTGATCATAAAATGACAAGGTTTTATTTAATGAACATAATGATGCTTGTTGCATGCTTGTTTGATCTGAAAGCTACACAGTTTTAATTGTTTACAGTATGCCTGGCTTACATCAGAAATGTCTGTCAAATGTAGGTGTAGAAAAGGCAACTAGGGAGCCACACAGCCCAGGGAATGACTTCTTCTCCAGAGGTGTGTCTCACCTCTTCTGGGAGCAAAGCATTCCTCCTTTTAGACTCACAACTGGGGTGATGCTGAGTATTCCCCATGCTGGCTCATTTGACACTCACATCTCCAGCTAAAGTTGACATCTACCAAGTGTTCCTTTCATTTCCCAATCTCTTTAGCACTACAAAAAGCATTTCTTTGTAAAACTGCAACCTTGAATTGCAGCAGCTACAGTTCCTACTGCTGTATTTGTACAGATGAGGGGAATGACAAAGAGGGGTCTGTGGCAGCAAAGACCCTTGAACAGTTTCAGCCCTTACTGGTTACTTGGGAGGTACTTTGGGGATGCCCTGATGAGCAATAGAGAAGTGATCCGCTGAACAAAGTTTTCTGTTTGTCAACTAAGTGGACTTAGTTTTCTCTGGTTAACCTAAATAGTTTGCTGTATAACTAATTTTTAAAACCCAGGTGTTTTTCAGTTATTTGCTAATAACTCAGTTCAATTACTGCCACTGTAAAATCCTTCACTGAAACATTTGCTACTGTACAATGAAACAAAGAATACAGAATTATGAACATCAAATTGTCTTTTTCATACACTTTGGGCATCTTGATGAACAGCCTCTATCCCAACACTGAGTACAAGTAACAAGCCATTGTGACAAATCTTTGTATAACTAATGCCCAGTGTGGCCCTCTTTTCTGGAAAATAGTGACAATTCATATGGAGATTTGTGTCATTTCCTTCAATAAATTTTCCTATTTCTTTAACTCAAGCAGTCCAGACTGAGGTTTGCATATACAGAGATCTTAAGTTCAGTTTCTAGAAATCACTAAATTAGTCATGTTATTACATTAAAAGAAAGACAGAAGAAAAATGAAAGAAAAGGAATAAATTATCTGGCAATCCCTATTTTTTTCTCCAACAACTTAACCATCTCCACATGGAAATAACCAGCACTTCTTGTGTAATTGATTTCTCTGCCATTGTGTTGTCTTTCTTTTTTGAAATTTCCAATACAAGCTCCTCCAGTCCTCCCCTCTAAAGCAACACAGTGTTCCCCTTTAAAGTATTTGGCAGGCAGAGGAGACAAAAATGAGCAAGGCTTTAGAAATTATTAGAACTACTGCTCAGCAGAATCAACCTGCAGCTGCTATAACGGAATCTACCAGACCAAGTTTTCTGGCTGCAGAAGAGCCTGTTTTCTTTAAGGTTAGTCTTGCACCTGGCACTACTGCTGAGACTTTGACCAAAGGACAATTCAAGCAAGAATGGAAGACCTGTAAGAACTGATTATAGCTATACAGGCTGCAGGAAAAAAAAAAAAAAAAAAGGTTGCAAGGGGCAAAGTAAAGTCATCTTTATGACCATAAATGGGTATATGGGCAAAATTCCCAGGAGATTCAGACACATCAAGCAGAAACATTCCACTACATCATGAGTCAAAAGAAAATCACGCGCAGGAGGAGCAGACGTCCACACACAATCCCATCAGCTGCTTTACCATGTTACCAAACCCAAGTAACTCCAAAGCTGTCTGCACAACTGCTTGCCTAAGAAACCAAATGAAAGCAGTGGAAAAACATTCATCCTAAGTTTGACATCTGGGTCCTGGGGGTGCCATGTAAGCAGGAAGGTAAGAAGGGCAGAATGGTGCAATGTGGTGTTCTGAAATAAATTAGAGTCCCATCGCAGCAGTTAAAAGTCCACCAAAAACCCCAATGAAATACAACCATGAAAAAATAATTTCCTTCAAAAACGAATGATGTACAAACAATATGGTCAATGTTAAATTAAATTAAGACTTCTGTAGGTCTTGATTTATCAGTGTAGAGAAGCAAGAGAAATGTATCACTAAGGACAGATTTGAATGCAATTTCTGTATGCAAAAACCAGAAGCAAACAACTTAAGTTAGAGCAACTGTATTGTCTTAATTCAGGGCCTAGCACTGAATGCTAATCCAGTTCCTGAGGCAAGTGATGTGATTTCTTTCCATTGCCCAAGAAAATACAGTGATGCTCTTCACTGTACTTCATTGCAGCTGCCATTTAGCCTAGTATTTTTTCTTCTATATGAAGCACTGAGTGAGAACTGAGAATGCAACATGGATCCCTATCATTGCTTATCCTTAGATTTTTGTTTAAATTGAATTATGTATCCATAAAAAGTATGGTCATAAACTCCCAGTATGTGAAGGTTTTACAAAAAAGGCAGCTAGTTTCTTTGAAATATGGTTGGTCACAGTAACTGTTGGGTGCCTTAAGCCCCTGGTAAGATTCTACTAACAATTACAAAATATAACTGTGGACAAGAATCCCACGCCAGATCTTGTTTATTATTCACAGCAGACTGAGATTCTTCCTTAGTTGATACTTTTGTTTCTCAGTAATACATCCTAGAGTACCTCTCTTGTTTTGGCAGTGTCTGCTTATTTTGAAGACCTACCTTTGCAATTACATAAAGGGCTTAACAAGGACACACATTAGCAATTTAAAACAGAGAACTGCAGTTGAAATATATTTTTAGAAAAATCATCTGAACAATAGGGCTTGCACATTTGTTTCAAGATTAGGATTGCTAAATTATTAAAATTATTTCCAGAACCCTGGAAAATGCGTTCAGTATTACAAGTTCTTGCACAGTCACTGGGAAATATAAAGAAAGGATTCCTAGCTGTAGGTAAAATTACAGTATGTCTAGTTACCCAAAGTTTTACAGTCGTGATTATTCACTAATATTAAATGTTACACCCTTTTTTCTTGGATATTGGACCTGTTCCCCTTCTGCCAAGAATTCAGAGTAAATGTCTGCTGCCCAAAATTATTTTATTATGTGCCAAAGAATGTTTCTGGCAGGTACTTTTTTTTCTTTTTCATGTGGGAAAGTATGTTGGAAAAGATTAATACAACTTGGAAATGATCTTTTGATGACTTGTACTTGGCACTCACTATTTAAGCCTTTCTGAGGGCTGCAAATTAACAAACAGAGAAATACGATACAGACAAAAAACAGAGCACAAGCAATGGAAAGAGGAACTTATAAAAATCTCTTGAAAACAAGGTCTCAAGTAATCCCGCTTCACTCACCCTGTGTAAATGAGAATGACAACTGTAAATAAATATCAGTACAGATCTAGCAATTTATTGCAACTATGGGCTAAGTTTGAAACAGCTTATGATGGCCATAAGGATGAAAATAATCTTTTCCTTCTGAATTAATGGGATGCTGTTATCTTTTAGCCCTGTCTGTGCAACTAAACATCCAAAGAAAGAGGCGTGCATAAATTTAGGGATCATGCGTATAGAACAGACTTCCACAGCCGTATATACTTTCCTTAAGCTATGCTCTTTTCTCTGCTCTAACATATATCTCTAAGTGGCAAGTAAGACACCTCAGCTGACCCTCAGGGGACATTCAGGCACCTAACACCAGGAAGGGGTCTGTGGATGATGACTACAAACAGAACCCAAACACAGGATGGGTGTGAGGAGGATGGTCTGTAAGGGCCACGGCTGATAAGGCAGAACATTCTCAGCATCAAGGTTATTAGTAAAACTTGCAAAGCTCCACTGGGCTTGGAGACTCAAACTGAGAAGCAGTAAAGTGAGAAATGTGTAGGACTGGTTTTATGAGCAAAATCATCTTGACCTTTAGACATCTGTCTTCTACCCAATATGCTATGTTCTTAATACCCTAAAAATACTGTGTTTTTGCAAGCTTTAAAAAACAGGACATGAAGTGATCAGAATCAAAACTTGTGCCATGGAATAAATTTGTAAAGGTGTGATTGTTTATGTTTGTATAACTTCAAAACCACTGTGTTTGCTAGTGTCCAAGATCCAACCCTGTACGGCAACTTTCAAGCCAAAGAAAAATTGAAATAGCCAAGTTTAAAGAACTGTGAAGAGACCTAGAAGGAAATATGAGGTAAGTAGGCTTTTGCAAATGGCAAAACCCCAAAATCCTCAGTGTATTTCTTTCCTTCACATGAAGTTAAAAATTCTGCACCAATTATGGAACAGGGTAAATAGAAAAAAATTTTCAAACAGACCTCTTTAACTGCACACACAAAACATTTGAAAATATTGTTTATACATTTGTATATAAAGACGTATCTGGTCACAAAAGTCACAAATCTGTGCATACAAAACCCATAAAAATAGGTCTCATAATACAGCTTATAAAATTCTTTTTAAAATGTAACAGAACGAAGTAGGACAAACCCAACAACCTCTTTACTTGTAAAAATATTTTTTCCTCACTATCACAGAACCTGGATTTTGTGAAGCCAACCATGCTATTCTGCTAGTACATATTTGTTGCTCTATGAAAAAAGTGTCCAATTTAGTTTTGACTTGCATAGGTGCTCAGCTTCATCCTTTCCAAGATCTGTAGCTTTGTTAAGTTTAAACAAAAATGCTTTGGGAACTGCAGCCCAACAAAGCTCGTTGCCTTCTAATGTTGACCCTGATTTTCTTAAAATGTATTTATTGTTTACAAAGAGAATAAATCTTTACTAGCGGAGAAGAAAACTGTGCATAATAATACAGTTCTTATTTTAGAAATGGATTTGTCTCTTCAGCATAATCATTCTCAAACAATGAAGTATAATTTCAAATTCAGAGTCAAGCCCACTGTTTCTGGAATCATACAGTCACTACCTTTCTAGTTTAAAAGAAATACAGAAAAGTAGAGGAGATATTAAAAAGAAGGTGTTGTGGTTTATTAAAATCCCTTATATATCCTTTTGATACACTATTTTATACACTATTTGACTACAAAAATATTATGCTGGAGGCCTTATATATATTATATGAAATATGTGTTGTTACAGATGGTTTCAAGTCATAGAGGAACATTAATTCTGAGGTGACTTCAATGAAATTTAAACAATTTTTGGGTCAAATTTCTTAAGTGTTCTTATCCAATGGTCACTTTAACATGTACTATACTCCTAGAACAACACTGTGGCCATATTTATAAAAAAAAATTCATGAAAACTCTTGTGACTTTTGGTTCTGTGGTTCTTGGCTGGCTCTATAGCCAACTTTCAATAAATCAGAGATTTAGATCAAAACCTTAAATTATTTTATTTTAATTGAGTATGCTGGCCCTAAAAAGGATAATGCATCATATAAATAGGACTGCATGCCCACAAATCAGGTCTGTGCTAAACCATAAGAATTAAAAGTAGCATTTGTTTTGCTCTGAAGTCTCATTATTGTACAGTTGAAAAGCTGAAAGAATTCCTGCCTTCAGTTTTAATACCAGTTCCTGAAAAATACAGTTAGCATCTCATTCATCCTGCTTTTAGGGATACATATTCACCCATAAATTCATAAACAGTACTCTGAAATAACTGAAAAAGAATGTTAAATATTGCCCCAGCACCCGTGTAATACTTTTTACTCAGATGATTTCAGTACATTTTAGGACTATTAACATTCAACTTCTGCTGAGGTACAGTTCATAGTACTAATTTTGCTTTCAAACAGGAAAACTGAGGGACAAAAACTTTAGGGTGAGGTATAAACACTCAATTTTCATGTATGCCCTCGAAAAATGTATCACTTTATTTATTCAGTCACGCCTGGTCAGCAGCCAGCTGCAGCAGCACAGAAGCAGCAGTGCACAGGGAAGGTCAGAAGTGTCCTTACGCCGGTGCGGCTGAGGTCGGTGTGTGAGCTACCATCACTCTGTGCTGCCGGCAGGACACACCAGGCCCAAGAGACTGCGGTAACACGCATGGCGACACAAATAACGCAGCCACAGATTGCTACTGAATCAACACTAAAATCTGGGTTTTATCTTTGCCTGGCAGGCTGTCATTTCAAGGATGCGTTTTTCCCTCAGCAAACAAAAGGTCTCCATCATGCCTGCCTTTAGAGCACAGCTGTGTACAGAGCCTTGGGAACACTGCGGGACTGCCCCGCAGACTGCAACCTCTATAGGTTGTTTAAAGGATCTTTGAGGCTCTCCAGTGCTGAGCAGGAGGTTGGACTGCTTGAACATGAGCCAGCAATGTGCCCTTGCAGCACAGAAAGCCAAGAGCATGCTGAGCTGTACTACAAAAAGCACTGCCAGAAGGTCACTGGAGGGGATCCTCGCCCTCTACTCAGCACTGGTGAGAGGCCTGGAGCGCTGTATCCACGTGTGGGCTCCCCAGTGCGACAGGGCCAGGGACGCACTGGAGAGAGCCCAGCAAAAGAGCATTAAGATCATCAATGGACTGGTGCACCTGCCATGCAAGGAGAGGCTGAGAGAGCTGGGACTGCTCAGCCTGGAGAAGAGACGGCTCAACAGAGGACCTTATCCTCTGTGCAAAGAGGATGGGCACTTTTTCAAGTGGTGCCCTGCGACAGGAGGCAATCGGCACAAAATGAAACACGTGACATTCCACTGAAACACAATAAACCATTTTTTACTGAGGGGGTGATAAAAGCATTGGAACTGGCTGTCCAGTGAAGTTGTGGACTCTAAATCCTTAGGAGATATTCAAACCCCAACTGGACACAGCCTGGGCAACCTGCTGCAGCTGACCCTGCTGTGGGCAGGGGAGATGGATTAGATGATCTGCAAAGGCCCCTGCCAACCTGAACTATTCTCTGATTCTGCCATCTCTTGAGACACATCCAGACGGAGCCCTCCTATGATCCTAATGAGCCAAATTGCAAGAAAACATAAAAAAAAAGGCAAAAGAAAAATCATTATCCAGTGACTCTGCCACCAGTGCACACTACTGCTTTTACTGCCACACTGGACAATTGCCTTTATTGACCAAGTGATTCATTCTTCTAATGAATTATTCTTCAAGGTATAAATTTTAATAATTTAAGAAAAAAACATGCACTGTTTTGCAAGCACATTCCTCTTCTACCTCGCAGCAGTCTTCCTACACAAAGGAAGCAGTTAGCTTTGAAGCAAATTTAGCTGACCTATATATGCCAATCTTTCATGCTTTGCTTAATCTGAATTATTTTCAACATGCACGTCTCTCGTCTGTGACTCAGGGACTCTGTGCCATACACAGTTGCTCAAAAAATACTCTAAACATACCTCATGCAGGCAAAATATGGACTTCAGAGAAAAATTACAGAGGCTTATGGAAGTAAAGACGGTTGCATCAGGCACCAATTCAAAAGAACAGAATACTGATCTTTAGTCATCCCCTACTGCCTGAGAACTTATGCAAGCAAACTGTGGTATTTACATTTTCCATAAAATTTCTGAGTTGAAAAAGAGACTTATTCAATAAAAAAAGGTAGTTTCCTTTAATTTTTGTTGCTTCCTTTTCAAAAAATTGCAAATGTCAATGGGAAAAAAAGTAATTTAGTACTATTCCATCTATTAGTATTTAGTTTCATCACAAGGATGAAATCCCAGAAACATAATAATAACCACATTTTGGATTCTCTCATAATTTCCAAAGGCAAAATAACAGCAAAATGCCTTGGATGTGGTTAACAGGAAAGGCCCATATTTGTACATGCCTAACTACAAAGGGTTTTGTGATTCACAGAAACCCTTTGCTCTATGCCCTTGAATCAACGCTTAAAACCTGAGAGAAAATCTTTTTCTCTAGCAAAACCAAATCCGTCAACTATGAACCAGGCAGACCAATGTGCTACTAAAATCCTGAATTTACAGAGGGTTAAAAACCCTTTTTTATTAGCTGCCTTCATTTTTATGTTTGGGAAGAAACAAATGAAAATTCCAAAGTAAAATAGTAAATTGTCCCAAGTCAGCATCTAAAAATGCCAAAACATCTAGCTACTGTTGTTATTGTCATAGATGTGGTACAGATTGTACATGGTGCAGATTATACACTGGGGAACAGTTATCAAGGATGTATCATAAAACATGGAAAAATTCAAATCAAAAAGTAAAAATTTGAGTGAAAATGGGAACTTACACAATCTTAACTCTAACCAGTCATTGCAAGACATTCGTCACAGTAGGTGTTCTACTAGAGAACAGTGTAAGCCACAGGCAACTGGGGACCTGATTTTCAGACAAGAATTCCAGACTGCAGCATGCCTATAAATGCTAGAAAAGGAACACTGTTAAATGATCAGTGCATCAAAAATATTCTATTTGAAAAAGCTTTAATAACTGAAGTGACATGTTGGGCTGGGTAGGGAAGGTAATTTATTGTAGCTCTTGGACAGAGGATTTGCACTCACAACAGCTGGCAACACATTTTAGATTAAAAAGTATGTGAGACATTTGATCTCCCTTTGGTTTTGCCATCCTCCCTCAACTCTTAGAAATTTCCTTGGGATCCTTATTATTCCTCATTGCTTTGTACTGTCTTTTGTGATTCCAAAAGAAAAACAACTATCTGTTTCTCTTTTGGAAAAAAATGGAACAGGAAAACTCTACATTATGAATTGTGTATATTTTTTTAAAACCTGAAGAAACCCAATAGAAAGTCTATGTCAGCAATGAAGGTGGCTGCTAGCAAAAGCATGCTTCTCAAGTGCAAAGTTAATACAACTAATATTATTATTTTAATAATATATTAGTCTTAATATTATCTACTATTTATTGTAATTAACACAATTTGATGCCAGAACCGTGGTTACTTTGGTATAACTTGTTTCACTTTCTCAATGCACCTGCTTTGTTGCTATAACTGCTTCCACCACAGGAGCAATTTGTGTGCTCCAATCTCCACTGGTTGTACACTCTTAGCGTAGATGGACCTAACTGGGGCCAATATGTAATTTAAAGGTAAACTTTGTATCAAGATACCTACAAATAAACATAGCCTGACTTTAAGAAGTTTGACTCGTGAGATAAACAATGCTTGAAAGACCTGAGCAATTTTACAAATGACCCCTTTAAATTGTGCACCAAAAAAGTTTGTAATAAAAAAAAGGAGAAGCTAGACATTGCAGGACTTGACTTTGGATAGGAAGAGATAACTTGAACTGAAAATAATTACTTTTTCTCTTTGTGTCCCAAGAAAAGGGTATTCATGTTTTTCCTGTGGAATAGTCACCTTAGTGGTGAAATTCCTATGGCATTTAGCTGCGGAGCATAAATGGAAATTATGATAACCACTGCTTTGATTTTCTGGACACAGATAAGCACTGAGACAGTCACCTGTGTGAAGAGGCAACTATTTACTTACTTATTTTAATACAGCTAAACATTTAGAGCCTTAACTTGTCCCAGTCCTGTCTTATAAGGGAGGGATTTGACTGCACTGCCCCTAGATCAGGCATCTTCTCCAGCCTGCTCCTCCAGCAGCAGGAAACTCAGAGCAGTCCCCCTGGCTGTACTTTTTTCCTGTTAAACCCCATTATCAGTCAGTATAATTCACCAAATGCCACAGCTTACTATTTCATTCCATCTGCAGATGTACTTGGTAATCATTTTATACTTCCTTCCAGGTAACCAATAAAGCTGTTGAGCAGCATTATGCCAAGAAGAAATTCCTGTGAGTTCCCACTGGAAGTAATGCTTGAGATGAATACTCCCCAGCTACAATCACTTTTCAAGATGTTTCTGTTATCCCATTTTTAATCCATTTGGTAACTCTGGATTACACTGATTTTACCCACTGTTATTTCATTTTGGTTTTAACCACTGTGTCAACAAGACCAAATAAATGTCATAAAGTAGTCTAAGTGTATTAATGTCAGCACAGCTATCTCTGTCAACTTCATTTCTGATCTTGAAAAAAGCAGTATCAAGTATGTTTGACAAGATATATTATCCATAAAAACTTGCTGGCTGGCATTTGGCATGATGTCCTCTCTTCAGATTTGTTGGAGATATTTAGTCTCAGCCTTCCAAATATTGTCCTTGACCTATAGTTACCTGGATCATCTTGTTTAACCTTTAAAAATTCTGGCACAACATTTGCTTTTTCCAGTTCACTGAAACTTACATCAGAATGCCAAGATTTGTTAAAAAGCAACAATAATGGTTTAGACAGTTCAACTCTATTAATATTCTCCTGTGCAAGGTTTCTGATCTGACAGAAAATTAAGGAGGAAATATATAGTTACTGAATTTTACTTCTAACTTCAAGTTTATAAGAGCTGAACTCCTACTAGAATCACTTGCCAGCATTTTCATAATGAAGTGCAGAGCACCCTTCAGCATCTTTGCTCCAATGCTTCAAAGAATCTCCAGTGTTTCTGTATCTCACAGATGCAAAATAAATGAAATATAGGGACATTTTGGTTTTGTTTTTTTTTTTTTTATGCTCCTTTGTTATTTCTCTCTTCCTTCCATCGTTTGCCTACATTTTATGGGAAAGCCTGGAAGTTTTACACAACAAGATCAGAGGACACATTCCTGAAAAAACAAGAAACGAACTTTTATGCGGTCTTGTAAGCAACATTAATGGTTGTGTCTGAAAATTTTTAGAAACTTTGGGTTCAGCTAATATTAACAAATAATCAGTGTAATAACCCTGTTTTTGGCAAACTCGTTAAACTGTAGGTGTTTGAACTCAGACTGTATTTCAACACTAGCCCTTTAAATACAATGGAACAGCGAAAATACAATGTTTTTATGTAAGTCTTCAGTATGTGTGGATCAAACAACGAAAATTTTTTACCCTCTAGGTAAAAATGTAAGAGCAGCACAACTTGCCATTAACATATAAAATTGCATGTTAAATTCCCAGTAAAATAGCAAAAGTGATTGCTTGCTTGTGGGAGATGATAGCTAGAGCAACTTTTTCCTCACATTTGGCTGATCCCACCATTCTTGACTGACTTGTAATCACTACAAAACACTAACTCACCTCCTGAAGTATCAAGAGGGATAAAAAAGGTGGTTTTTTTTTTCACATCAGGAAAAGCTACTGTATTAATACACCGTTATACAAAATGTCCTACAACCCAAACATAACAACATAAAATAACTCCAGGATTCTTTACACTTTGATTACACCTGTTGGTGCATGGCTCTAATGTCTAAAAGTTCTTTCTAACGCGGTACACAATGGCTTGTTTTTAAAAGTAAACTTTGTCTGGATTAAATTTTATTTTTGTTAGTTCCTCTTTTTCTTTAATCTGTTTGCACACCAGATCTAGAAAACTTTTTATAAGCTCAATTATTAGAGAACGTGAGACAACAGCTGACACAGCCCAACTATGGACTCTCAAAAAAGTTTTTTTTTCAAAAAAAACAAATCATACAGAAGTACAATAAACCTTCTTAATTTAAGTGGAGATTCTTTGCACAGGGATTCAGTTTCCTGGGATTTAAATAGTTTTGCAAGTGGAAGAAACAACTCAAAATAATGCATCTAGTGAATACCAGTTATAGTGACCAACAGAAGCAGGCTAAACAGTACCTTCAACCTGCAGGATTCTAGTTCTCTGTACAAGACATCTCTTGGATCTTGAGGGCTTATTCTAAAATTGGCTTCAAGTCTTCTGACAGGATGACATCTATTTTCCACAGATTTGTTTGTTTGTTTCAGCATGTGAAACATGAAATATTTTTAGTAAATTCTACTTTTACCAACACAAAACAGAGGGTCAGTACCAAGTAAAATATTGGTGATGCTGGTTACAAATCCTTTGACAATGTTTCGCAGTTCCCTTATCAGCTCTAGAGTTTTCCATTAGCTAAGAGACTTTCTATTTCTTGCAGTCAAAGAGTGGAAAGAAGACTACGTATATAAAATAAACCCAAAAGGTAAGTTTCAATTTATTTTTTTAAAAGATTTTGAAGCCCTGTAGTATTTTCCAATATGAAAACAGCTAGAGGTGGAAGCGGTACGGAGACAGAGCCATGATGACACTTGTGCAGCTCAGTTTACATATATAATTACCCTAAGAATGGTCTAAAACATCAGAAACTTGCATCCAAATTTCTCTTTAGAGCCAACATAAACCCAATGTAAACAATTTCAAGTATCTAAGAAAAAAAGATACAAAATACATGTACTTTTTGCCTGTGCTCCCAAAAATTACTTTGGTTGGCATGGTATCACTACCAAAGCATTTGTTAACATGTTATTTACTTCTTATTTTGCCAAAGTGCAATGTTTATTTTGTACCTGTGCATGTTTGTACTTTTATGTTCTAGAACATGATTTCAAAGAAATGGGGATTTGTGCAATAAATACTTAGTCTATCAGTCTGAAACACTCAAGGCAACATCCCTAGAGCAGTATCATGCAAAAAGGCAATCTCCCTATTTCATTTATGACCAGAAGCTACGAAGAAAGACAAAAAAAAATTACCCGATTCCTGGAGATAGCGATACACCAAGAAATTCACTTCGTCACTGGTTATGCTCATCTTAGCCCAACCTCAATACGATGAGGTTTACGAGAAGTGTGATCCACGCTCTGTTCAAGGGAGAGAAAAGAACAGGTTTTGTTTTATCTTAATTTACTATGAAATGCATTATCAAAACAGAGGTGGGAATTGTTAAGGTATTTGAAGATGCCATAAAGTTATTAGAGCTGTAACATCCCTCTGGGAGACATCCATTAAATACTGTGAATCAAGGACTCAGGCTTGTACTGCACCTTTCTGTACAATTCAGGAGCCATATTTAACATACACAAGAGAGTCAGAGGGAGCATTTTAAATATGAGAAGACTTTTCTAATGTCAACTCCTTTACTTGTGTGGCTTTCCTACAGGTTCTTCGGAGACTCCTCTTTACTGTGTGAGCACTTTTAGAATTGCTGGCAATTACAGTCATATATAACACACCAAATTGCAATATTTTTGCAGCTCTGAATTTGTAATCCTATTTTTTGTCCAATTGTTCATCCACCGAGGACAGATTCCCTCCTTACAGCACCATGTTATGCAATGAATGGGGCCGGAGGGGGAGAGAAAGAGAGAGAACACCATATACCTTGAGCCAACAAGGAAGACAAATATCCTTGTATTATATAAAGCTGTAATATTATAATGTCACTCTTCATTAATGTTGAGCAAGAATCAAACTCCAATTTTTCATTTAAGTAACTGCAACCTTTAGGACGACGGTTTTACATTATTATTTTGGGCATTTACTCTGGTAATAAAAATGCTGGGTTTAGATGATAAATTTGTTTTGAATGTTTTCCATTAAATTTTGATGATTCATTCCTGTTTGGGAATCTGACCTAAGTAGTTTGGTTTTAAAAGACCTAAGTACTCCTCAGACATAAACTCTGCAGCGGTGTCAGCCACACCATACCCGTGAGTGATCACATAGAGCTTTGGCCGCAGAGGCGCGCGCGGGGCTCTGACCGCGCGCTGCAAATGAAAGGCCGTAGGCGTGTGCCGGGTGTTTTGATTTCCCGTATGTCTCTTCCTGGCAAGTGGAAAGGTCGTCTTTGTTCATCGAAAACCTCTTCAGTAATTCCTGCTGCCTAAAGTAGCACCTGCTACTGCAGGCGATGGTGATCGACAACGCTTCCCCTGCTGATGGTTTAAACCAGCAGGTCACTCCTGACTGTAACAGATGTCTTTGCATATTTATGTAAATGCAAGTTTTTTGAACCCTGGTAAGCCTTTTATTATCCTGGGCTGTATTTCATCCATAGCTTGGATGCTGGTTTTTCTTACGAAACCATACTTGCTAATTTGGCAGACATCTTCCTCAAATACTTGAGGCCTAATTGTTACAATTTACATTTCGTGAAGAACAAGAAGAAACAAAGTACTGAAAATCATTTAGTCTCCAAAAGGAAAATTTCCTGTCCTTTGGAAAGGATGAATGCTTTCTGCTAAGATTCTGGCTGAGGACAGCATCAGCTGTATCCAGCATCCATCCCTGTCACACATGCCACGTACTGCCCTGGGAAGCCACTCAGTCTCTTTTCTCCTCAATCCCTCATGTGTAAAATGGGCTTAAACTTCTCTGCCACACGACTGGGAGACTGGAAGCACAGAGAGCGTTTAGGATTGAAGTTACCAAGGCTGGCAACTTCAGGCAGTGAAAGCACCACTTCCACTATAACTTTATACACACTTTTTCCAGATAAACAGGCTTGGACCTGAATATTTAATAGCTTCCTATGCCCTTTTTGCATAATCCTTGCTGTACAATGAAGAACAGGACAGACATTCACAGCAACAGTTAAGGCCAATTTAATCTCCGAGTGCTTAAAATACATCTGTATCGTTGCTATGGCCATGATAATAATAAATCAAGATAATTTGATTGCTGTGAGTTGAAAAAAACCCCCACTTCTAAAAGCATTTTAAAAATAGCTGCTTCAGAGTTTGGTGGTAGGAAAGTTGGTAAAGATGAAACCACTTACAAAAATTCAGTTTCAGCAATGACGTACTCTGTGGTAAGATGAACTTTATTAAAAAAAATCAAAACCTTAAAATGCCATTTCTGGGTGCATCCTGACAATTTTAGATATTAATATGGCATTTCCCACATACAGACAGTTGCTTTGGGAAAGGGGAGGCAAGGGAAAGGAAGAATGCTGGGTTTAGTTTGTTTTTCTAAAGATGACTTTTCTGAAATAAATTAAAATCAGAGAAAATCAGTGTGATTGCAAAACAGTTTCCCAGCTCCAGGAAAAAAAAACCCTCTACAGCAGCTACCTTTGTATCAGAATCCCAAGTATACCCAGTAATAGTTGAATTTACAATGCATTTTCTCTGAAGTCAGTCAACAGGAATTACTTTGACACATGTGTCAGATCATATCTTTATACACACATTGTTACCATGCCTCAAATAACCAGATGATCTCCACTTATATATTTAAGGTTTCTTCTCTCCCACAGGTGTCAGCGTAGCAATCAGATACACAGCTGTAAAGTTTCTACCTGTCCAAAGCAAGACACAGATTTTGCCTTTTACCCAGAGAAATCTATTAATTAGAAATCTGGCTGGCCACACTCAATTTCATTAATGCTCTTTTTGATTACCTTCTTCTCTGCAAATATACAGTCCAAATAAAAGTAGCTAAAAAAGACATGGTGGGGAGGAGAGGAACATCCTTATGTTTTGCGTATCTCCACAACTGACTTAAAAGCAACAAACAACTAGCCTCTCCCTCAGTATATTTTTTAAATGTAGAAATGTAAACTTCTGTAGAAAATCACAGAAACTTTCAGTCACCACTGTGATAGATTTATTTCTGCTAATTGACAGCCTCCTTTTGTTACTGACAACTGGTATTACCTAGATTAATAGCTTTTTAAAATAAATGAAGTGCACTTTATAAACAATACTGATGTGCCTTTGGAGATATTTCACATTTAAACTAGTAATAACATCTTAATTCTTCAAAATGTCAAGAGGATTAACAAAAAGCATTAAAACGTGTTTGAACTTTCTTTACTTGAAACACTTTTTCCTGCAGCCAATTACACATAATGGAAAGTTCTATTTACTTCAACCTCTAAAAATTTGGCTTGTCATCCTGTAGATATTAAAGAATGCCCAAAAATGTGACCTGAGCCAATTAAGACTTCCCGAAGTATAATGGATGCAAAACACACAAACCCCATCAGTGGATGGATAGGTTGTTAAGATCATTTAAAAACACTTATTTTAAATAAAGAACTCTTAGTTCTATCAGGACAGGTCTGCAGAAATGCTTCCCATATAGGGTTGAAAATCTAGGGTATTACCTCAAATACCACCATTGTGCTTCTAGGGCTGCATGTCTTTTGCTGAATCAAATGCTCACCTAGCATTGAGCTGGATCCAGTGAATTGCAGCATGCCTCCCTGTGCTCCAGGCAGCCAGGCCAGCCTGCTTCCCAGAGTAACCACAGGACCCGATCTGGCTCTGTGCACCCACATACCACTGCTCTCAAATTAAACCTTCCTGGAGCACTGGGGATCCTGCTAATGGGCCATGCAAATGGCTCTGGAGAAGGCAGCCTCTCATGTAGCCATGGTTCAGCACAGTGACAGCCAGGTCAGCTAAGAATAGTTTATTTACATCCCATCATCCCCTTACACAAAAGGACTGCTCTTCCTTTGCCAGGCATATTTTAGGACTGTTGCCATAAATAAGGGAGATCTGGCTGAAGAATCAAGGGAAAATGATCTTTTAAATTTTGAAATAGCATCTGAAGACTCAACTCCTCTGCCTCTTTTCTAAATGATGGTCACTGGGTCCTCCGGGGCCACGTCCTGCCCTTCAGGCTAACCCCGGGGCAGGGGACAGCCGAGGTTATTTCGGAAGATGGGTTTACATTTTCTACTTGAACCAGCATGCCATCCATAGAGACTGGGAATTACCAGTCAGTCTTCCCCTCAGGAAGGCAGAAACAGGTCAGACATTTAGGGAAAACACCTAATCTCAAAACTAGACCTGAAACCTAAATAGGAACTTAAGCACTTCCCATTTGAGCATCCAGCCCCGCTAACAGAAATTTATCAAATGGCTTGTCTGGCTCTTATCTTACACCGTCAAAAATTCTGCAAGCTTCAGTCCACTTTAACTGAGTGCTGAGTAGTTGTAAACTTCTTGGGAGAGTTTTTTGGGGTTTTTTTTTGAGTCATTGTGGTAAAATAAACACTGTCCCCTTCTTCTCCTATGCCCTCCTCGCCTCCAAACCCCAGCTGAAACACTCAGATTTTCATTTATCTCCTGTAAATGCTAAAATGTCTTTTCACAACGGAAATTTTAATGGTAACAACAACACTGTCATTAAAATGATAGGGAGGAGTAAAGAGAAATTGTGCATTTGCTTTGGGGAAAAAAAGGCAAGAAGCAGAGGTTCTGTAAAAATGAAAACATTCCAGAAAATTCAAACATTTAATGTTGTCGACTCGAACTTAATGCATGGAAACCAGAGTTCACACACTTATGCTCCCATTTTCTCAGCCAAGATGGATCTGTGCACTAAAGAGCATCTCTCAGGACCCAAGACAGCCTCCTCATCTCAGAGAAGAGAATGTGAATGTAATTACTGAAACAGACTCTAGGAAGGCACCGTGACAGCACAGCCAAATCAATGTGTTACTGTTTTGTATATGCTCTGCAGTTTAATGAAAAACATTTCCTAAAGCCAGAAGCCACTTCTCACAAAATGAGTCATTTAGGCAATCTCTGTGTTTTCTGTTGAAAAATACTTCATCAGAAACTTTCAATGAGGCCTACGCTTCTGTATTTCTGGGATGTGTCTTACACAGAGCCAGAATAGAGTCAGTAGCCAGCAGCTCTTCCCCAAAGGCTAACGAGCTCTGCTTGGCCCTCACCAATGCATTCCTCAGTCTTGGCTTCTATCACAGCTGCCTCTTCTTGTGGAGGAACTCCAGCAGGCTGCTTTCTCAAAATGCCAAACCAAACTTCTGGGAGAGGAAAAAAGCACACTCTGCTTCTTCTGCACTCACAGTCTCTCCTGCCATTTCATGAACCTAAACAGCAAAACATCTTTTCTTCACAAGTACCCTGACAATGGAATTGAGACCATCACACTCCTGATTACAAGGTATAAAACATGGAAGAATGGTTCTTAACTCCACTATCAGTGACCAAATTAACAGTGAACCCTGTTCAAAATGCAGCTTGAGCAAGCATGACTTCCTGATTCCTCCTTGCAAAGCTTGAGCAAGACACCTTGCTTCAAAACCACCAAATCTAAAATATAAACAGTTGTCCATTCTAGAGACCTTGCACTTAAGAACACAAATCAAGATGTGCTCCCAATAAGAGCTGCACCATTATTTCCCTGTCCTTTCTTAATGAGTCAAATAAGTTAACTATCTTCACTCTGTAAATGATAACCACACGTCACCCAAACCATTTAGTGACAAAAAGGAGGTGATTCAAATATCTCAGAACTATTGTTCTACGCTTGTTACAGATGCTCACAGATGTCTTTGCATCACTTATACTATTAATATTTTGAATCTTTACAAGAGCAGTAGCATATTTGTTGTTTTGCGAAAAACAAAAGCTGAGATTCCCCAGAACAGAGTGATTTCCTTTGGGAGTGGTAATTGAGTTGTGCAGTATGCACTGTCTCACTTAGATGTCTGCCACCCATGTTTACAGCACATCAGTAAGGACAGGGACCTCAATGGCTGAAGGCAACAGGCCTGTCAAAAATCCTGCACTGCCAAATGTTAAGCCTGGCTCTTATTTTGGTTTTAAGTCAATTTATTTACAGTGACCTTCTGCTGATTTTTAAAAGACCACACTAAACCAAAACAACTAGGGAGCTCATTCCTGTTCTCACTGCTGCTTGTAAGACCACACTCAGATGAAAAGTTGTAACACCTAAACCTGTACCTGAGAGCTTCAGAAAAAAAAATAGCATGGATATAATAAAAGCCTACCTTGGATCCTGACACATTAGGGTATCTCATATTATTAGCCAGTAAGCTCAACCATATCAGTGTTCCAAATCTGGTGCCAATCAGAGAAAAAGGAGGAATACCACCTGTAGACATGTGGCAGCGATCAATTAACCTGCAATTCTGTCTTCAAGAGGTCACTCTAGATGAATCAAATGCTGTATGGGCAAATCTGGCAAAAATGAGGTTTTCATTTCAATAAAATCAAAATGTTGTTCAGGGAGAATGTTGGTTTACTATGCAATATCTATAAAGAGTTGTCTTTCAACAGATGAAGCTTTTTTGAAATTGCAATTGTTCCTACTGTATTGTTTTAAAAATCTGCAATGAATTATCAAAATGGTTGTCCTGTACTGGAAAAAATGTTAACAAAATAACACATCATCCAGTAAACTACCAAAAAATAAAATTAAGGAAAAAAGTATCACAAAGATATTTATAAAATATAATTTAGTGAGTTAAACACTTTAGTGGACCTAATTGCACAAACTTTACTTCTGCATGAATACTAGTCTTCAATAAATTATAAATTCCATTTCAAACTGAAGATCCATTTGGAACCAAACCCACATCTATTTATTTAAAGAAAGGGCAACAAGAGATATCCCAACAATTTGTAAGTGCTATTCAAACATTTTTCAATTAATCAACAATTCCCAGAGCAAAATAACTAATCATCAACAGAAGACAAGTCTTTAATCACCAAATTCCCAGCAAACTTTAATTCCTCTATCAAAAGATTCTGAACAGAGCATCAGATCTTTCAGAGCTACAATCCCTTAGTTTGATCAGGTTGTTTTTCAGTTCTCAGCTGGTTTACTTAATTACATCAGCTTCCAGCATTTTAGTTCTAAGAGTTCAAGTGGATCTTTTCCAACTGCCTTTGCTGCAAAATGAAATGGGTTTTCCAGTATTGATTTTTTTCCTTTTTGTCTCTTTGCTAAGGGGAAAAAGGGAAAAAACCCCACAACCGCTCTTCCTAATTAGGGCAATTGTGTTTTACCTCTTTCATAGCTTCATTCTAAGATGAGGCACCTTCAATTTTTTTAAAAACCAGAAATGTTATTTACACTCATATATTATATGGAAAACTCTGGGAAGCCAAAGAAAGACTAATGGGAAAGCAATTGTTGACAGTAGACCTAGAGTTTGCAAATGAAACGAAAATAATTGTTTGAAAATTAAAAAATAAGGAATTACAGAGGCTTGAGAAATCAAAACACATGATTGGATTCAGTTTGAGAACCAAGATGCCTCATCAGTCTTGGAACAACTGAAGTCAATTGGGAATGCTGCCACTAAACAGAACCAAGGATTTTCTTCCTTACATGAGCACAAAATTGCAATTAGGACAAACCCAGGGACAATGGTATGTGTCCACTCGTTTCAAACCAATTAGGCCAAAATACACGATTGTCTGCTGGTGTAGTAACCGATGGTCCGTGTGCGTGTGCGTTTCCATGCACGTCATACAACAAAAATGTGCTTGAAATCTTACGAGTAGTGCTACAGGCTCAAAAACGTTAACGAAAATTGAAACTTTAAAAAGATGGAGCAAATTTCTCTGGCGATATCCCATTTTCTTTAGTTTTGATGAGAGGGCAAATATATTAACATTATCTCAAATTTAACTTTTCACTTAATATACCTGGATTTTCGGTAAAACCTTGATAAAACAAAACATGAACACTTAAATTTTTCATCTTTACTTCACAGTCAGAGTTTTGAGGCAAAATGAATGTGATGGCATGAGTTCCTACCAGAACTAGCTGCACCTGATTCAGATGTGAGTAAAATAACACAGCTGAATTTTTACAATGAACATTCCTCTCAAAAAGCTAGAATAAAGTACAGTTTCTTTTTTAGCTCACACTTAATATTAAATATACAATAAAATAAATGTGAAGTATCTTGAGTTCTGAGCTGTTCTGTAAGAATGGGCACTGGTAAGCATAAACGGTGAAGAGACAGGCCACGGTCTAGAAAAAGAAACACTGGCTTTGAGGTGACACCGTGTTGCTGGGACACAAAAGGAGCTTCCAGAAACCTCCAAAAGGCTCAGCCATCTGCTATATGGGCAGTGGGGACTACCAACCATGGAACTCATTTTAAATGAGGCAACTGCAGGGCAAGGAACACAAGAGTAATGGGCTTGGAAGGATAAACAAGAGACAGTCTGAAGGATTTGCCCAAAGGACAGAATATCTGAATAAGGCTTGTTTGATTATTTCTGATTTTTATCCTTGCTGCTAAAAAACAGTACAGCTGGTAGCTGGGGTCAAAATCCTGATTTCTTCAAACACATCTGAGCATTTCATTGCAAAACTGGGCTCTGTCTTGATTCTGCACCTTATTTTTGAAGTGTGAGGTAAGGATAAAACACCCATGTGTGGCTTTTTACCATGTTCCTTACACAAACTGTTTCCTATACCACCCTGAGGGTAAATTCTCATTATAAAAAACAGACAACTACCACCTTACTGTTGCAGTGGTGCCAATGCCCAGTACAGTGGTCGGGATTTCCAGTGGCCAACATGCTACAGACAGGTCATCTGTGCACTGCCAGACCATGGACATGGGATGCAGAGGAGAGAACGCAAAGGACTTTGAGACTTGGTCCTGCACCTTGTCCCTTTGTCCCACAGCTGTGAGGCAACCCCAAAGCTCTCCAGGCAAGTGGCAGCACAGGCACAGCATTGCCACCACGCAGGAGGGCCCGTCTGTCCACATACCTGCACGTTTGTGTGCTCCATTCCTCCACAGGACCCAGATACCCAGTAAAATCTGTTTCAATTCCATGCCTATATGAATGTCATCCTTGCTTAGTATCTTTCAGGACAGCTTGACACAGGTACAGTTGGAGAGAAACTAATAGTGAAAACCATTCTGGTACTATTGTCTCATGACTACACTGGTAACTCGCATTACAAAGTCTTCTCTTGGACTTAGCAAAGCTCTCCTTCAGATGAACCATCACAAATCTGTGCTAGACTAACCAACCTACAGTTTTCTAGCCATGCAGGCTGGCCCCATACAGCTGCAGGTTCCTACAAGTAAAGGACAGGAGAAGGACCAGCGTTGTTCATCACAGGTGGGAGGTGGAGATGGGCACATCCCTGACACCTCACAATCTGGGATCTGCCCAGTGAGAGAGAGCCACCGAGGTCTAGAGAGCAGCAGGGAGCTGCAGCAGCTCAGTTAGGTCATGTCTGGATACCCTCAGGCAAAGGGAATGTGCAGGGATGTCATTAAGGGGGTGTGTTTTTATTAGTTTCTGCTAATAAGCTCAGCAGATGTTACTGGAAAGAGTTTGATGTTATTTTTCCATCATCTTCAACTGTTTTTCCCCCACAGAAAGTAAAGGAAGTAGATCTTGCCACACATTTCAACCTTCACTTGCTCCCCCTGTAGTATTCTTAAAAATGTATCTGAAGATTTTTTTATTTTATTATTATTATTACCATACAAACGGAAAAAAGCTTTTTCTCCATTTGTCTTTAATTCCAAAATAGCTGAAAGGATCACATGCCATATTAATGAGAAAAATACTTTTCAGGATCACAGCATGGAAAATTTAACACATCCCCCCCAAATAAGTATTTTGTAAATTTTAGAATATATAAAAACAAAGAACTATAATGGAAACTATTTCAAACTTTTATTACGGCAGTTCCTATTATAAACTATTTATAAAGATTTTAACTATGGCTATAAATACTTCATGCTTTCCCTTGAATAATCCTAAGAGAATGTCCATGTTAAAAGATGCAAGGACAAAGATTATAGAGGGTAGTACAGTAGAACAGAAATATATATACATAAATTCAGCATACTAAATACACTGCTGTGTATTTAGTTCTTAGTGGAAATCTGTTGCAACATTTTTTTGTGTGTGTTCATTCTTTTTTTAAAACATAACCATCCAGCTTATATTGGTTCGAGCTCTGGAGAAGGGTTATTAAATGTCTCCATTTTATGGAAGTTATAGGACTACTTTCCTTGTTGGAAGGTGGAGAGGGAAGGAAGATGGATGGAGGGAAATAATTTGCTTTTAAAGTATGCCTGCAGAAACTTCTTAAGCAATCACTAAAGTAAAAAACTTGTTTCTAGGTTATTCTTCTGCATTCACATTGCTAAATATTTTATAGAGAAACTTCCCATTAAAAATCAATTCAAAGAATTAAGGGTGAGAAATTTCTGTCTCATGAAAACTACCTCAACTACCAATTTCAGACACTGATTTAACTTTAAATTTCCTCTCAATGTTCTATAACCAGGATTTAAACAGCTAAGAAAAATTCACACACAGTGTATCCAGTAATATAATCCAAGTTGTATAACACTTTCACATATATTATCTGCCTTTTCATCCATCTTCCCCCTTTACATGCTGTAATAGTCCAAGAGGGGTGAGGCAGTCTCTTTGCCATTTCAGACTTTCCTGGCTTTTTTGGGTGAAGAATGAGCACCACAAAATGACAGAGAATCACATTTCTGGTGGCAGCATCATAAAGTCCTACACAGCCTGAATATAAAAAGCAAAGTCTATAGATTAAAAGGCAATGCTAAGAGGAAAGCTTTTTAACCTCCTTTTTGAAAAAGCTAAACAGCCTAGAAACTAAGATGAACTAAAAAATCCTTTGGGAGTCAGAGCAGACATGACATAATCTAAGGTTTTCATAAAAAAATTCAGTTAAATACTTCTCAGGAAGGATTTTAATATATTATGACACAGCTATTAGTTAGCTCAGATTAAATAAAAAAAAGCACTCCCCTGCCTTAAAAAAATCAAGATACAGAGAACTGAAGCCTTAAATCCATACATACAGAGTTTGAGACGCTTTTAAAGGTTTTAATCCCTGGACAAGAATCACTTTATCAGAGAATAAAATGATTCTACACTTTTGGCCTTCCCTGTAAGAGGGACTCCAGGGAAGCTAGAGGTGATCAGGAAGGCTGAAGCAGATGTCAATCATATGCTTGCTGTTACAGAAATATTGTAAAAGCTGCTGAACACCACTAGGATTTTGGGTACCTACAGGCTCGAGGGTTACAGGCTGGAGGGGATCTCAGGAGGTCGCAGGTCCCACCCCCTGCCCAAAGAAGGGCCAGCTCTGAGGCCAGAGCTCAAAACCCTCCTCAGAGAGGGATGGCACAGACTTTGGGGTGCCCTGCTCCACTGCCTCACTCCCCATGGGAACACCTCAGGAAAAGCTTCTCCTCAAATCCAGTCCAACTTCTCCTCAAGCCTGTTGCAACTTGTGCCTCTGCCTCTCATGCCAGCCCGCGCTGCTGCGGGGGGCCCGGCTCCATCCCAAGGGCTTCTGTGGGTGCTGGGGGCTGTCAGCCCCCAAAGCCATCCCTTCTCCAGGCTGCCCCTTCTCCCCCATCCCTCCTCACAGGGCTCCAGCCCCTGTGTCCTCCCAAGCCATCTCCAGCCTGCCCACGTCTTTCCTGTGTCAGGTGACAGAACCAGATGCAGTGTCTGGATGTGGCGTGGCAGCAGTCACACAGACAGGGACAATCCCTTCCCTTGATCAGCTGGAGCGCTCCCACTCACACTGCCCAGATTATTTGTGTCTTCCAGTTCACAGAAAAAGAAATTACACCAGGGCTGTAAAGAGGCAAAACCTCCATATGACTTTTAAATGAACATCAGTACTAGCACAAATTCAAGGGAAACAATTTTTCCAAACTGTAAGAACAATCTTACTCATTGTCCTCTTTACTAATTTTATTTGAAAAAAAGGAATTTTATTTGGAAATGACATGCAGGAAAGTAGATAGGGTAACACTCCATACTGTCATGCCTATTAGATTTTCTAAGGATACTGTAACCAAGTGGGTATTTTAGTCATTCAGCTCCTGGAACGTAATTCTCAAAGACTAGCTTGCTATGAAATTCCCTCTACAAGGAATAGGGAGAGTTATGTGCCTGTTTCAAAGATTTATGTGTTTTCCTGTAGACGTGGATTAGACACTTGTCTGAGACTGGGATTCATTGCTTCAAATTTCCGCTCCAAATCCAGACTCCAATTTGTATTTTTGGCTGTGGAGAACTGACTCAGAACTTTTATTTGAAAAGGGAAAAAAAAAAAAAAAAGGAGAAAGGTGGCAGTGGAAGTGGTATAACAGATTTAAGAGACTGAAGATTAAAGTATTCACTGAAGAATTAGCAGGTTCAAACTTGCATTTTCCAGCTCCCAGGAGAGAACACTTTACACCTGGTTACAGGTTGCTGAAACAAAACCACTATGGAGCAAAGAATTGAGAGACTTGAAAGGACGAGGAAAAGCAGTAAGGATCTGTAACCCCTCTTAATTAACGAATCACTTGTTTATTGCAAGTATCTGGCTGCTGAATCATGACTCATATACTTTTCATATATTTTTCAGCATCAATGAAAAATTAATTTAAATATAAGCATTTATCCAAAGATAAATTTTCTTTCGTTTCTTTCCACTCTTCAGCACTCTTTTTTACATATGTTTTACATTTCCTTATTAAGAGAAGATAAAATTGGTCTCCTTATTTCTACAGAGACTCAAGGGCCTTTGTAGTATTATGCAAGGAGCAGACATCAACACCTATATTTAAGCATGACATTTTATAAGCTTATATTATCATTTATAATTCAACTCTATTTTAATTATTTGGACTGTAAAGCTCCACAGTGAGTCTTTGCCTCAGGCAAATTTTTTTTTTTTCTGGAAGGCATAAGCAAAAATAGTTCAGTCATTTCAGAGTGAAGGTGGGGAAAACCCAATTTTGCCAATATTTATACAGTTTCAGTGTTTCAATGAGAACTTCCATTGCCTCTGTATTTTGGAGCAGGGATTTGGCAGAGAGGCTGTTCTCATTGCAGAGCCTTTGTCGTCACATTGAAAATCTGTGCAATTTGACTAAAATAAAGTCTTCTGAAAATGCTACTTGTATACATGTTGCACAGGTTTGTTAGAGGCTGTAATTCAATTATCAAAATATTTTCCTTGTATTAACTTTGCTTCCTACTCAGGAAGGCAGTGCTATCTCTGACAAAGGCTGCTGTCTCTGACTCCTGTTAGCTCAGAGTGTTTTTGCACAGGGGAAACGGCCACAGGCTGATGCCTGGGAAAGGGTGACAAGCACTGGGAAGGGCAAAGGGCATTCATGGCTTAAGGCTTATGGACACCTGAGATGATAGTTTCAGGTGTCTCATCTCACCAGATAGCAGAGAATACCTTCTTCCCAACAAGTATTTCAGAGGAAAATACATTATAATCAAAATATGATTTTTAAATTTCTCTGCTGTCCTTTATACTAATTTTTATCAGTCACTTATTCCTACAGATCTAGACTGGATGATCTTTAATGCCCTGGATCTCTATTTATTTACATCTTACTTTTATTATTTTTATGAGTCGAGGATTTTTCTCCTATGCACTCAATTATAAGACTTAGCTAGTTTACAGAACTATTTTTAAAAAATTGAAAAGTATAATTGAAAAAACACAGAGTAAGATTTTTTCTTCCTTCTCCCATTTGTTTCTTTCTCAGTTAAGCACAAGCTTTAATAGCATAGCTATTTACTTACAAGGATCTATATTTTACTTGGAACAAATTTAATCTGAAAATTGCTGAAATTTTAAACTCTTAACAAAGTGCTAATATTAATCAACTACTTTGACCATAAGAAATGCACACAAACGCTGTTCAATGCATACTTATTTTCAGGGACTGCATTCAAAGACAGAAAAGAAACAAAACTTGTTCTTGCCAATGCCACTTTTAACATGGCTCTGCTGTCAGTGAGCAATATTTTGGTACTATAAACTAGAAAAAGGCCACCAAACAAAATCCATCAGTGAACAACCATCACTTATTTTTTACTGACTACTAACTTGTACAGCACTGGCCTGGAGCTCTTGAGAAAAGGGATATCCTAAACCCTAATGCCAGCAAAGGAAACCATGAGACTCACAATGACGCAAGAATTGAGTCCTTTCTCTCCTTTTTAAATAAATACCTCACAATTTAACCTGATGTTTATGAATGCTTACAATCCCTTAGGTGAAAAAGATGGGTTTGCCACATCAAATACAGTGATGAAGATGATCCTCCTTCCAGTCAAAAACCTTGTGAAAGAAATCTGAAAAACAGAGGTTTCACATTTTCTACAATTCATACTAATACATCACTGACTAAGTAATAGATTTTTGTTCTCTTTAGGAAAAGGAAAACAAGACTGGAAAAAAAAGGAAAATACTACCACAGATATTTCCTTAAGAAATTTTCCTTTTTATCCACTGACACTTTAAGCCCTATGCACAAGTCTTCCATGACTATTAAAACTGCAAAATACTCTCTAAGACATGTAGTCATTAAAATGTAATGGAGACCTGTTAAACAACCTTAAATGGTTTTCCTTTATATGCTCTAACTCGTAATAGGACTGTAGCATGTCTCTTTTTAAATTCTCAGCTTTCTAATTTTAAGACCTGACATGGACACTCCAATATCTGGGTGCATTTATCATACACCCAGATCAAGCAATTAAGACTTTTTTTGGGGAGGGCAGGGCTCAGGCACATTTCACTGACAAAGAAACACTGCTTATAGTTAGTAATAAATTTTGCATTCCTTTTGGAAGGAATACAATATAAAATATAGCAAAATAAAACAATACAGGGTTTTGGTATAAAATCAATAATGACAATGATAGTCTAAGAAAATTAGAGTTTTATGCACATGTAAATGCCAATTTTCACATTAAGAGATGAATCCCTCAGGCCAAGAGCCCCAGTGTCAACGTTAATGACTTTTTATTGTTCTGTATTTTGAAAGAACTCTTAAAACATTAACAAATAATCTTAAATGTTTCTATGTAGGTTTTGGTGTCACACAGAGGTTTTCAGGATGTGTCATCCAGAGTTCAACCATTATGGTGAGGCACCACACCTATTCCCTTCCAGTGTGAAGGACAACACTGCATTTGTGACACAATGTGAACATAAATGTAGAGCACGTTTCAGAAATCTATATTTCTAGCCTCTCTGATGATTTCAACTGTTAGTAACAAGAACAAAATAATTTCTACTGTTCCTCAAAAAGCAAAACTAACAACAGCTTTTCTAATTCCACCAAAATTAGGCCACCTGCCTAATAATACCAGTGTGTAAGAACGGCTCTTAACACTTCTGAGGTACTAAAAAAAGATCAGAAACATTCACCCATGTGTCAGCAGCTCACCTGCCCCCCCCCCCAGTCCTGCTTTAACTGAACTTTCAGCTCCTCCTGGTTCTGTCTTGGTTACTGCAGCAGCAGCCAGCAGAGCTGCATCCATTCTCTCTACTGAACTTCCACAAGGCTCTTAATTTGTGCAGAGAGTGTCTGACATGCTCATGGTGATGGTTCAAATGCTCAATCATCTTCTGATGACTGACCTCTTGACAGAGTTGCATATTTTTTAGTATAAAAATAAAGTAGAAGTAGAGGAAAGAAAAGTCTGGGGACAAAAAGTCAAATATATTTTTACAAGTGTGGAGGTAGAAGTAAATAACAAAAAAAAAAAAATCACTGACTTAAAATGAGTTATAATGAATCCCATAGCACCATAAATGCATGCACAGTATTGCTGTAACTTCATCACTAAGTATGGTCCAGTTCTTTATGTTATTAAATTTGCAAACAATTCTGTAAGACATATAAAGTCACTAAGATGCAATGGATATCTATTAATAGCAAATGAGACCCTTAAAGTTATTTTACTTCATGTGAGCTAACCAGTGAGAGAATAATATCATGTCTCAACTCTTATAATCACTTTTCTAAACAAATACTCTGTTGCAGCTGGTGTATTTTTAAACTGGGGCAATTATCTTATATAAAGTGAAATTACAACTTTTATTTAATTTCATAAGGATCTTTTTTGCTTATAAATACACTTCCATTTAATTTTTGAGCTTATATGAAGTCATTTAAGAGCTAGTTGCTAAAATGCCTATGAAGTGAAGCTGGAGGAGTAAGCCATTTACATTTGATGCCTACATTCACTAATCAATAGGACACAGAACCATGTAACACACAAATTACCACAGAGACATAAGACATCATCACGTATCTTACACTGGGAATGATAAATTAAAGTTGCAAAGGCCACCAACCAGTTCGGCCTCTCCTGCCACCTGTTGCTGCAGTCATTTTTCCTCCTGCCAAGGCAAAAACCACTCCCTGAGCATCTCCCTGGAACCAACCAGCTGAGCCTGAGAGAGACACCGTGAACTGGCACATGGGGCAAGTCTGAGCCAAGCTGGAACTACAGGGCTTAAATTCAGGAGATTGGTGGCAAACTGCAGGTGAGAGAGCCGATGGGCAGGACTGAGCACGCAGACGTGCATCCTGGGCACACGGAAGAAAACCTTCAATGACAAGGCAAGGACACGGGCACAGCGAAGAAGGAAGAGGCTGCCAGGTGTAGGATGTGGTCCAGTGAAAGCTGTGGTGGATGAGAATGCCAGATGAAGAGAGAGGCTCCATTCCAAGAACAAAGAAATGCTTTCCTATTTAATTCCTGCTGTTTAATTGCACCCTCTAATGTTATTTAGGAAACATCATTTACTTTGATTACAGGTGAGGCTATAAAGCAGGAAAGTTGCACAATTGCTTCTGCTTCAAGTCGGTATTCCAAAGATTTCACAACTCCTGGAACACTCACACTACATTCCCTCACTTGAAACCACTCAAGAAACCTGGGAAAAAGCCCAGCATCAATTTCTCCTTCCCCGCAAGATCACACATGAATGAAGACTTGTATTCAGCAAGTGGAATAAAGGTATTAAATTTTTTTCACCAGGGGAACAGACGCCTGTAACTACACCATTTACGTAAAATGACCTTTTTGTAATTTTTTGTCATACCCATTTTTTTTAGGTATAAGCAGAATACTCACTCATGTCACTTTTAGAAGTAAGGGATTACACAGAGAAAAATGAAAAACTACAGTGGAAGTAAGGATTCCCAAGACAAAATCTGAAATACAACTAATATTAAATGTGAAAACACTATTCTGAAGATTTAACCTTGATTTAGATAGAAGATCAAACTGTACAAAGAAAGAACAGATTCTTCAACACTAAATCCTCTTACACTTCTGGAAAAATAGAAAAACCCCAAGTTTCTCATGGTACCAACTATATTCTGTATGTTCTTCCACATTCAAAAGAAGTGCATCACTGCTCTTTATACAATTATAATAATGAAAAAAAAAACCAACAAAAACCAAACAGGAGACCAAAGAGTAGATCTCAAATCTTGTGTTAATTCAGAAATCAAATTCCCTCTGCAGTCTACAGCTGTTCCTATTTCCCACAGATCAGATGAAATTTTGGCTGAGTCTGGCATAAGTTAACAAACAAAATTTGCTAGTGCAGGCACTGGGGATACAAAGGCCTGGCCCTCTCAAATTTCTGATCTCAATCCAAGTTTAGTCAAAAGTGTGAAAGAAAACACAACTGTAGTTAGTTTTTGCTCAATTAATGGGGCACAGCAGAATTCCCTGTCTGTACACACCACTTTGCTGGTAGGTAATATAAACAAGCAACAGAACAAGTCATTTGAGGACTCACAATCTATTTAACAGAAACACAGGTCCTTCAGACTATTACACTGTCTTCAATATAAAATGGCAGTTTTGAAATGTATGGCAATAATTAGAAGTTCAATGTTAAACCAGGCCAGGGAGGTGGTTTACAGCTAATCTCTTAATAGCTTCTCCTAGAGTTTCTAACAGCATTTAAAATAGTGCCTGGACTGCCTGATGTGGCTGGAGAACATAGTTTTATCTAGCATATCCATTAACAATAAAAACCAGGAGACAGACTTGTCACAGGTTACAGTGTTCAGGTTACAGGCTTCTACAGAAGTCATTTTGGTATGATTGCCTCATTAAAACCATGTTCAGAAGCTGCTATTGTGACACCTGTGACGTATTAAATGCTCATCAGAAAAACAGGCATTACTAATATCTCTATTTCTTCTGCTTCGTAGAGAGGCTGAAATTCAGTTTCACTGTTTATAGATATGTCTGCTAGTTTAGAATCATCCTGCCAAGACTGAGCTTAAAAAACCCAAAATATCTGGCCAATGTTACCTAGATTTAAGATATATGCCTTGCATCCCTGTAGGTCAATGAAAAATTTTCAGTCCTGCTTTATAAACCATATTCACACAAGATCATTATATAAACCATTTGGAGATAGTTGGATAAGGCTGACCAGCATGTGGTCAGCTTTTTTTGTATGATAAATTGATATAACCTCATCTAAAAACTTTAAAAAGCCATTAAAAAAGTATAAAAACTTAAAAAAAATTTAGATATGAGTAAAACTCTACTATTGCTCTTGGTCTTTCTCAGATATACCAAACCTGAACTTTTAAAATATTAAGAATAATCTTAACATTTCTCACTGCCTGCACTGAACCACTTCAGTTCACACGGACTCCTTCAGGGTATTTAGAAACCATGTGGTTGAAAGTCTCCTTGTGTATTTCGTTCCATGAGATACCAGGCCATTCCCAAGGATGAAAATAAGCCTGGTTATTTCCCAACAAGTTTGACATTGTTTTGCCGTTTCCTGAATGAGCGTATCAGTCCTTGGCCACCACACAAATCATCCAGCCAGGACAGGCTATTTTTATACTTCCCAGATGGTCTTTATGTACTTTCATGCATGACATGAGCTTCTCAGGATACAACCACTCTGTCGACCTTGGTGCATGTGAAACTGTTCTCTCCAAGTACAGAAAGGTAGGAGCCGTGTCGTACACATGGGTACATCTATTCATAGTTATGTCATGCACTTCACTAGCACTGCATCGTTTCATTTTCACAATGTACCTTGAAATTTGTCATTGGCAGGAGTTCAATTTGTATCATAAAACCCACACTGTCTTCAATTTCATTTCAGTCTAGTTATCTGCTGCTTCCAAAGGGAAATGTGACAAGGCATTTGCATTCAGGAGTTGAATAGTACTTTTGACCCCAGCTCTATTTCGACAGCAAACACTCAGCCATTATCACCCATTTCTGAAATTATATTGGAGATACTATTGACAGTTGGCATCTAAATAAATTCTTCCAAAAAATTCCCTTGAGATTGCCTTCACATAGTCTTGGAAGTAGTAAGAAAAAAAATCCACACCCAAATATTTGACCTCAGCATTATTAAAACTACCTGACTGAAACATAACAATCAAATACCTCTAAGAAAGCCAACAGAAACCATGAATTACATTCCTTTTTGAGGATTAACCAGTTATTCATATAGACTGCTGCTTAGCAAAATGGGTAACTTACCACCTGCACAGCAATTCATGGAAGTGGACATACACGGTGTTAGTAGATAGAATAAAAACAATTTTGACACTACCAAGATGCTTGTAGCCTCGGAGGGCTCCTTCCACAGTAAAGTACAGCTGTAGTTTGGGAGACCACAAAGAAGGTGAAGCCTATGGTACACAAGAGTTTATCTACCCAAGAATTTCAGATTGGGAAAGCACCTGAGGTGCCCTTGGTACTTCAACTGCCCTGTTTGGCTCATTACTGTGTAGCTCCAGGCCGTAACTGAAACCAAACTACACATCAGCGAGGGGCACTGACACACACAGAAAATGCCTGAGGACTTGGACTTGTAACTAAGGCAGCAAATAACAACTTCTGTACAACAGCTATTCCAGGAACCTGCTAGACTGGTTTTCATATTCCGCTCTTGCTCTGGACATTACATCAACTTACAACAACTTAAAGAGAGCTTGTTGTTGATGATGAATGGCATGCTGGTTTCAAATACTTTTATGGAAGACAATAAACATTCTATGGAGCTGCAAATAAACCAAAAATGTGACAGTACACAAAAAGCCATGAAACATGCACAAAAAAGACGCAACATACCTTTTTTTCTCTCACTTGGAACAACTTTATAACTTTAGTACATCCCTGTAACAAAATTCACTAAAGAACATTGTTTTCTGTGTCTTGTTAGGGACTCATGGGAAAATTGCTCTGACTGAAGTCCAAATTACATCTTCCAGTATTAAACTCCTTGGTCTATACTTTGACAGAGAATTGACATTTTCCTGCACTGTGTTCAAAACTCTCCACAGTTTTAAAAGTACATCTGGTATTTGATACAGTCACACATTAATCTCTCTGACCTCACAACCAAGGAAAATAAATGCCCCATAACATACTAAAAGAGAAAATGCCACTCTTGGAGAGCTGAAGTGTGCCTGTAAACTATTACTGGAAGCACAGTCATTTTTTTTGTTGGCTTAGCTATAGAGACCAGGGCTGAAAGCAGAATGAAGTCCTCAGCTATGTGCTCACTCCGGCTTGCAACCAGGTAAGAGATGTGGGCTTCACTGCAGACCTTTGCTCCTTCTCCTCAGCTCTGACCTGCTTTGGCCAGGGATGGACAGTGGTGTGTGGAAGCCAAGACACGGAGCTGTGAGAAGCCCTCAGTCCATTCTGGCTGGGGATTGGCACCCCCAGGGGCCCCTGGTGTCACTCCTCTGCTGCCAGGTCTGAGCCATGTAAGGTTCTTGCTACCTCACTGTAAACAGCACCAATGGACAGAACCAAGTGCATAAAAATCAGGATGCCTGATTCTGAACTCTGGTTCAACTGCAGATTTGTTTTGTAACCTTGATTTACATCTGGAAAGGTGCATTTTATCAGCTTCAGTCAGCCCTAGGTAGGCTAGGCAGCCCTGAGGACTCCTGCCATGGCTCTGCCCACTACAGCACTGCTCCTGCCACTGAAAATGTCTCTGCTCAAGTGTGAATATGATGCACAGGCAGCAATGCAGGTGTAAGTTGTATCTAATAATTAAATTTTAAAATTTAATTATATATTAAGATATAATTATATATATTACTGATATATAAATTATTTTTCTGTACTTAAGAGAAATTATTTTCTAGAAAAAAAATTCACATGGGTTTTACAATCACTCTTAAATTAAATAATGTAGTTTGACCACACAAGTTAGTAGGGCAGTAAATGAAGTTCACCGTAAATACAGACAGCAATTACTTGTTAAAGTCTATTTATATGAGCTTAAAAATGTGTTGAAAAGAAACATATTTGTTTTCATGTCCTACACAATTCATCTTGCCTTAAAAGCTTGGAATATAACAAAATTTCATAACCAGCCACCAGCACCCATAGTGAAAAACAGTCTTATCCAGAGATATCATCCTTTGCTACCAAGTCATATGTTTGGTCTTTTACACTCTCTAAGCCATTTTTGTGCTAAGAGAAAGAAAAACACCTGCAGCACTGGAAATTGTAAATAAGATTGTACTTTGAGCACTGAAACAAAGAGAAAATATTTCAAAATTGTTTCATGTTGCCTTAATGAAGGGTGTTTTGTAATTCAAAATAATGATAAAAACTACACAGTTTAGGCTGAAGACTGATTCCCAAAGATTACATTTGATTCTCAACCCCAACTCTGCAACCTTGGGAAATACAACCCAATCTTTTTACTTAGATCTCACTGTAAACTGCTTTATAATAGTTCACATAGGGTTCACAGATCTTACCCGTGTTTTGTGGTAATTAGCTGGACAAAACACACAGAAAAAATGAAACAAAATCCCAAAATGATAGAACAAACTTTATCAAACTACACATATCTTACATTTCAAAATTCTCTTCATCTTCTTAATAAAAAAAACCAGCCTTGACTTTGAATTCAAGGTTGATTGAATTTTGTTACACTTATAACCTTCCAGATCCTGTTAATTCAAATTATTAATTGGCAGATAGCCAGAAGCAGGGGAGGGAAAATCTAATTTGTGCATGTGCTTAGACAACCAAAAATTCCCTTTACAATTGCTTATCTCTGTATTCCCTCTGTTCAACTTCCAGAAAAGCAACAAAATAAGAGCAGCACTGCCTCAGTAGATGAGAATGAAGTGCAAAAGTATAATGCATTTCCCAACAACTGCATAAACACACATTCTTGCCTTTTTTACCCTCCTTGTTGTTGCTGGCATTAGCAGTTGTTTTTTAACCCCTTCACAACATGGCAAGTCCCTCTGACAGGAGATGTAGAGCGAAAGCCTCTTTCCCAAAGGACTTCCATTAAAGCTCTTGACTAAGCCCACTGGAGCTATTAAAGTAAAGGATGGGACTTTATGGCTCTCAAGCGAAGCAGGGGCGTGTCAGTGATCCCAAGGTACCCAGAGCCTCACTGCTCCCAGCTCTAAGGAAGGCACAGTTTACCAGGACAAAGAGGAGGGATGCAGGGGGCTACATTTAAGCACACAAAAAAATGGGTTTATCCACTTTCTAAGTTCACTCTTTCTTATGCCACATCCCACAATTATTTTTGCCTTTTCTCATTTCTTTGTCATGCTTTTAAAACTTCATTATTTCTCCTTAGTTTTTGGGGTATTCAGAATGAAGGTTATCTTTACATTGGGGTGGCTGAAATTTTTCAGTTTTCTATTTCCAAGACACAGCTTGCTAAACTTGGCAACATTTACGGTATCTGCTGAAATCAATACCTGACTTCCTCTACCTCAAGTAGCATTAATTAAATAACTGACAGTAAAATAAAAGAAGAAAAAAAAAGAAAAAAAGAAAAAAAGGAAAAGATAGGATGATCACTGTCATCTACCTACTTTGATAGCAGTCACTTTTCACCACTACCATTGAAAGAGTGAATGGTTAAATCTGGAAATATCTGTAGCACAAAAAATACGTAAAAATTCATGCTCAATTTTTACAGGTAATGTAGTCAATAGAAGATCTGGAGCTAAAAGCAGTATGTGAAATAAAATATTGGTTGGAAAAGACCTTTAGGATCATGAAGTCCAAGTGTACAATAATGGTATTCATATGCCTTGTAATTTGTTCCTTGCTGAAGCCCCCGTGGAGCCTGGCAGCCAGAAGCTGGAAGCCTGGAGTGTCCCAGCTGTCACCACAGTGCAGGTGACCCCAGGAGGCTGCAGGACACTTATGGAATGGTAGAACTCCTCTGTGGGGAGCTCAGCCATGGCTGGGCAGATTTAATACAGCACTGTGGCCTCGCTGGCCAGGTTTTGCACTTCTTGCTGTATGGCCTGCAAAGCCTTTTGAACAAATGCTATTACAGACTTGGGATTTTATGTTGCTCTTCACTGTATTACTGCCATAGCTAGTGGGAATAAAATTGACTTCAGGAAACCAAAGGTCAACCTGCTGCAGTTTTTTGTCTTGCACATTACTGCTAATAAGAAGTTGTGTCAAACTGAAATTAACTCTAATTTGCAGGGATAGTGCTTCAATACCTCTTTTTGTAGTGTTGTTGCCATAGATACAAACAGCTGTATCTGACCAAAACTTACTCAACCATTTGTCTGTTTCACAGGGAAGGTGAGTTAGATCTGTCTTTTATCAGCATGGACTACGATTAATAGTCAAAAATGCAGCAAACACTCTCTTGTTACCACATGCACTAGCAGCAGTATTTGGGGGAAACACTCATATATGAAAGAAATCTCAGCTGGAAGCTATGCTGTTATTTTCCAAAATCTGTATGTAAATTCAAAGCCCATAATTTAGCCTTTAACTCAATCAAATACCCTTTAAACATGAGGGGAGCAAGTTTGTGTCCATAGGCTCAACATTCAATTAGAATCTTTCAAAAGATAGTTCATCATTAAGCACAGCACATAGAAAACCATCTTGCAATTGCTCCCCTTCCTCCCAATTCTTTATGTATTCAGAAATACTTCAACTATCCTGCCAGCTCCAAGAGATAAGTAATTTCACCTGGAAAAAAGAGGCACTCTGTCAACCCTTTCCCAAGCCCCAGGCTTCTGCAAAATCCAGTTCTATCTGTACTACGTACAGTAAGCAACCATGTCTTGCTTTAAGTCTTGCCCTCATCCTTTTACTTCTGTTTCATCTTGGTGGGCCTAATTTAAGTAGCGACTTACTAATTAGATGAAAAAGCATTAAAAATGTCTGCAAAACTAATCAAGAATCAAGACCCAGTGACTACTTTACTTTAATTGCCTAATTTCTGTAGGTGCCAGATCAAAGGTATTGCAGATGGCACAGACTCAACAGCACAATTCAAACCTGAAGATGGATTATTGACAACTGAATATCACTGATGAGTAAACCAAACTAAAAATGACAGCTTTTCAAATGTGCAGGGAAGAAAGAGGTTCATAAGAATTCTCCTAATAGCCCAGTTCTTTTCTGCTTCAAGGTCTGTTTAGTAAACATTCACTGTACTGATCTGGTATAATACAACTGGGGATGGAGGAACATAGTATTGACTGGTTTTATTCCAATACTCGGCTGAAAAGCCTATTTAATTATGTCGAGATTACACACCATCCACAGGAAATGACTGTTGTTTTCAAGTGTTTAATTATTATGAGAAAAAAGTAACAGGGATTTTAAAGAAATGCCCCAACCAATTCTTATGTATTGCCTATTACTCATAAGGAAATGAGGTAATTCTAAGGGCAGAAAGTTAATTTATATCTGCCATATTAGTTAAAAATACTACATGGTAATGAGAAGCTATTCTGCATTGTTAAAAACCAAACTAAGAGTGGCCAAATTAATGGAACCATTCAGATGACAAGGTACAGTGCACAAGGCTGTTTTATGCCCAGTTTTTAGGCTCAGGTAATACAAAAAACAAGAGCAGGAAAATGTGATCACAGACGTATAAATTTATCTGTTTTATCAGTTCAGTTCTAGTTTAAAGCAGTTTAAATGAGCTTTGATAATGAAAGGCAATGGGAGCAGATCAAATGGTGCAAGTGATTTGATTAGCTCCCTGCTAACCATCTCGGGCAGATTTAATTTGGAACGGCGCGGTCACGTCTGACTGTGGTAAACAGATCTGCACCTGCCTTCTGAGGTGACACCTTCATAGGAGACTGAGAGCTGCTGGGTTTGCAAGGGTTTTAGGAAAATAATCCATTCTAAGCTTGTGGTATCATCTCAAGACAAAATAAAATTTCAGTAAAGAGAATGATGCAAGTTTGCAGAATACTAAGAAATCCCACAGTGAATAAAATCTGCTGTGTAAACTCTCTCCAAAGTCACTGAAAAGCATTATTACAATTATGTAAACAAGCCCTGGGGCTGACTTTAGTAGTTAACTTGAGCAACTGGGACAAAGCCACAGCAAAAACCATACATCTGAAAAATTTGATCAACAAATCCACTCCAGGAGTAACAGACTTGCCACAGTACCAGAAATTTTATTTCCTCCATCCCTGTAAAAACAAGGCCACTCCCAATTTGTCTTCTTTTTCAAAGGGACATACAATTCTTATGCTGCATAGCAACAATGGTTTAAATCAATACAAACGCAATCTCATTTGTCTCCAATATTTCTGAGTCAAAATATTAGGAACACAAAATATAATGATGCAAACCACTACCTATCAAAGAGTTCTTAATGATCACTCTCCTGTGAAACCCTAACCCAAACCAGACTTAAGAGTCAAGAGAAAAGAGTCGTGTGCCAAGAGACTGGACTCCAACAGAGCTGACAAACTCTTTATCCAAGCTGCTGAATGCAAGGCAAGAGCATGCACTGATTACAGGACAGATGACCAAAGCAAGAAGAGATCTCTGAGAGACAAGGGACCATGAAAGCCCTGGGGAAGGACTGAAATAATATCCACGAGATAAATGGAAATTCTGTGTAAGAAGATTTTGCAAATTCCCAAAACTCAATTTTGATGAAAAAAGTTAATACAAAGAAAGTTATTTTATAGGGGGAAAAACCCAGGAAGAACAGCTGACAAATTTATATTTATATAAAACTGGTATTAGGCAGTAACAGCAGGGTTGTCAGACCATTTCCTCCTCTTCTTTCACTTAACTTCCCTGACCCAAGTTCATCCACTGATTTCATTCCTCAGAGCACAGTTTTCACATTGATGGCACCACAAATAGCTTTGCTTCCTTAACTTTTACTGCTCTGGCCTAGGGTTATTATTTTAAAAACTGATAAAGTAGTTGTTACTTTTCTTTTTTAAATCATCTTTGCATAGTTTTAAACTTGTGTTTAATGGGGAGAATTTTTACTCTTTGAGCTTGCAAAGACTGTTTACATTAACAGACTTCTGAAACATTATTTAATTAGGGTAAATTCAAAAGATTTGGGCTTACTCTTAAGAAATAATTTACAAAGACCTATCAGTTTCTAGAGAGAAATCAAATGCATGCATACAGTACAAGCTTCTCCAGTTTACTACTAAACAATGATTTATCAACTCAAATTGTTTAAAACAGAGTCATCCAGCTATGATTAATAGCTTGACATAAACCTGGAGTTCTTTAAAAGAAAGAAATAAACAAAATATTGGAATGAAAGCATTTATCTGGAAATGTCTGAGGCAATGTTTTGTGAAAACATGGCTGGAAAGACCTCATGTCATTTCAGATACTAAGTTTAGACATAGCCATGTTTTAACACAGCTGAACTTTTGACTTAGAAAATAAAGAATTTGCAAAAAAAAAAAGGCATGAAACTAGAAGTGCAAAATGAGATTGTTCTAAAACCTGATGTAATTTATTTTTAACATGAGATTAATTTACATTTGAAGTCAAATTTTGAAGCAAATTACTGAGTCTTAAATGACCAGATATTTAATATCTGCATTCAGGTATTAATATCTGGAATGAAATCATATAAGGAACAAGAGGACACATTGCTGTTTAAGGCCATATTACAATGTTTATTCAAAAAGGTGCATTTCACCTTTCTTTTGTGCCAGTAAAAGAATTATTATTTTTGTATAATGATGCTTTATTTTTAATATAGAGGAAAAGATTCATCTCAATGTAAACTCCTTGCTACACCTTGACCTGAACAGTATTTCTAAACTAACAGTCCAGAAATTACCAATGACTACTATGGTAGGAGTATTTCTTCATACAGACTGCTGTTTTCCTAATATAATCAACTGCACTTAATGGGGATACATTCTAAACACACATTTTGAGATAAACCACCGAACACATAAGGTTTCCTTGATGAATTTTGCAGTTTCAAGAGGAAGAATTGGTCACCAAAGGCAAAATTGCACTACAAAGCTGTAAAATGTGACTGTAAATAAATGCCATGTTTTGCATATTATATACTTTTCATAATTGCCTATCTAGACATAAGTACCACTAAATGTGTGATGTACTATATATGTATAAAATGAAAAGAGTAAAGACACCTGACATATAATGTAAATAGTTCAGCATAGAAGTTAAAGCATTATTTGAATTTAGGCCACTGAGCTAAAGGGAAGTTTTAATTGTTTCCGCTTTTTCTAGCACCTCACACAAAGCTAACATCGGGTTTTACTTGGCACTTTATAATTCAATGAAGAGAGAAAATGTCTAGCCAGAGTCCTGGACTCACTTCAAGCAGTAAGAAAGATGCCAGTAGCCTCAAACCAGCTATTACTAAAAAGGAAGAGTACACAGTACAAACTGTTCAAAGCATGGTATATTGCCATTGTGTTTACAAAGAGTTCTCTGACTCAGACTGGCATTCTTTTGTGTAGCAGAGAAACAAAAATATCTTATACTTTTAAAATTAGTTTTACAATGTTGAATGTAATCTTCCTTTAAATATACAAACTAAAAAAAAACTAAGAATTTTTTTTTTCTATCAAAGAATGTAAAAATTATTAAGGTGAATCACTATATCGACAAACCTTGACTGTAGGGGGAACTAAGTAGGGACTAGAGAGAAATTATTTTAGATTTCCTTGATCAGAGATATACAATCATGCTATAGATGAAGGCAGCTATGATTGATTATTCTGTTTATTAGGACTGCAAGCTGGTTAGATAAAAGGGAAAATTAATTTGTGCATGCATGCATCAGTTGAACTAATCTTATTTAAACTGATTTAGGTTGACGATAAACACAATTCATGTTACAGACATTTGGGATGCTTGCTAAATCACACTGTAGCTCACAGAGCAACCAACAAAAAATGTTAACCATTTCAGATATAACAAAAATCACAAACCCACTTTGTTCTATCATGACAGAGATGTTCGGGAGAGTGCCTCCCCTGTTCCCCTGATATTCTCTGAGCGGGTGCCCAATCTCCAAATTAGCCCAATCTCCAGAACCATTCATTAGAAGATACAGCACTATATGCCCCTGGCTAGGCATCTCACATGTGAAGGTCTGAACACAGCAGAGATTATTCAAAGGCTATGGGCAAGTCAATAAAAGACTATTTTGAGACCTACTGCATAAATGGTGGTACCAGTGTAAAACCAGGCATGCTCCAGCTGTTTGCCTCTGCTCCTTGCCTGGAGTTTACTGTCCCTATGAGCTGAACCAGACCTAAAGACTGACTGATCTCTCATTGCATTCTTTAAAGTTAGAACTTCCTGGTCATTTTAAGATATTTCAGCAAGGGCTGGGAGTGGACTTTGCACTAAAACAGTCAGGGGACTTGAGTGCTCTGCTTTTGCAGCTCAAGTGTGGGCTCTGTGATACCTTAAATCACCTCAGCTTTTTCTGTGGTGATCACTCACTCTCCAAATACGCCATTACAACAGCTTTACTGACCACTATATTCACATTTGTGAAGAAGATCAAGATTGGACCAAGGTCCTTAATTACAAAGCCAAGTGTGGACCTGTTGACCTGAGTGATTAAATAAAAACACAGTATCGATGACAAACATGTTAGCAAATCCATTTTGATTACTTATACTTGAAATATCTCCAGTTTACACTGAAGAACTACACTTAACTTTCACCACTACATTAAGTAAACTTTTGAGAAAAAATAATAGCTTTATTTCTCTTTATTTACTTCATTTAGTGTGACAACTAGACAGGAAAATACCAGGTGAAAATGTTCACAAGCTGCTTGAAGATGGAATTTCTTCTGAAATTAACTGATATTAATCTGTTTATTGGGCACAAATTTTAGCATGTACTAGCTATATAACAGTATGTTTATCCATCAATTATATTCATCTTCCATTAAATCGAAGCAGTTCAGATAGGAACAAGGTCATACAAAAATGTAAATTCAAATACAGATCCTGTATATCTCCAGGGCTTAATTAACAACTTATTGAAAAACAATTACATTACCTGTCCTGTTTCCATGCGGGATGGCTGCATGAGACATTCAAATTATTCAGGAGCATGCTTAACTAGACTGCCTATAGTAATTCCATTTCTACACCATCATGTGGTTAAATAATTCAGTTTAAAATAAAAGCTTTGTTTTAATCAACCTTTAAAGAGCAGAAAATCCTATTTGTCTTGAGAGGAAAACTGTCCTAGGTGTGTTTGGGAAGCAGCCTATTCACGGCACACACACAGTCCCTCCTCAGAGGCCGGGGCAGAAGGCACCGCGTGTCCGGAATGTGCCGCTCACGGCGTGTGCACAGCGCCTGTCCAAAGGAACAGCACCTGAGCTTCCCGGAGTGCTGCAGCCTAAGATGAGTTCCCTGACCTGGGTGTATTTCTGCAGCTCTGCCCAGACCAGGTAAGCAGACGTTGGGTGGATAAAAATGCATTGTGGACCTGTGTGAAGTCTTTGCTGGGCAAACTCAGAGGAGCAATTTTGGGCAAAGCATGGCTCCACTTCCCCCTCCTTGTGGCACCGTGGTTGTTCATGAAGGTATGAATCTTCCACTGCAGCTGAATTAAATATATACTTATTAATGCTACAACACAAATGGCCTTTTCCCACTTTGCATATCTCTTATTAGCACTTTCAAATGACTGGCACAGTGAATGTGGTAGCATAATGTGCTCTACAAATCAAATAGCAGAGTATGGGATTATCATAGCTCAGTCCTACAAGGTCTGAGCCATGCCTGAAATAATCACCAGCGTGATTTAAAAATCAAAGGATAAGGCATTTTTCCACCTCATTTTGGAATGCTAGCATCCTCTTTACTATCACTGAAAACCTTCCCTGAAACCTCTGCTGTGTTAAAGATAAAAGATTTAAAAAAAAAAAAAGGCATCACAATAATTTTATTCCACCAGTAGTTTAAAACTGTACTGCATAAGAGAAGGTCTCAAAACAAATATTTCAGAAGATAGCCATGACTGGAATAGTAGTTTCATCTCTCTACTACAATGTAAAATACATGGGTCCATGTTCTAGCTACATATACTTGTTTCTGACTTAGCTGACAGCCCAAAAAGTACTAATTAATATTTCATTAATAAAATCAGAGTTCAGTTAACCATGATTCACCAGATAGCAAGAGAAATACCAGGAATATACAAATAAAACTCTACTTCAGCCATGAAACAGCTGCAAATTTAAAGAATGTTCATGTTCTTCTAAAATATGCTTATTTAAAAACTATTATTACAACAGTTAATTATTTTTCAGTGAACAGTTATGATGCCATTAGACTTTCAAGAATAACCACTCTATTAATAGTTCATATGTACACCCTGAGGTGCAATATTATTTAATGGCAGCACTTGAGGAATGATGTTAGAAAACTAAATCAATACAGAGTTTATTAATTAAAACTCAGAATTATAAAGGATATTGTTTAAAAGAAGTTTGATTTTCTAGTCTATAAATCTAACAGACCAATAAAATTATTTGGTGGGATCAGGTGCCAACAGTAATTTTAGTTAACATACAGAAAGTCTCTGTACCCTATGCCTGTGCAATATCACTTATGAAGCTCTAAATAAATTGAAAAAAATCATTAAAAAATAGTAACTGTAAAAAAATTATAAAACCTGTTACAGAGCAGTATGCATGGGGGTATTATGGTACTTTTCTGAATCATGCATTTGCAAGCAAACTTTTTGTTTATAGTTTCTCTTTATTTCTTTGTATAAAATGCAGTTTTATACAAAGAAATTTGTATAAATATTTTGTTTTGAAAGTTTGTTTTTATGCAAAAAGAAGATACGTATTTCCTCAAAATAAATATGTCGGTACTAACTTATGGATAATGGAACATTCTTCTCAATCACACCAAATGAATGCTTTTGAAAAAATACTGTTCTAGAAACTTTAAAAAAATAGTATTTCCTTATATTAATCTGTGCCTCTGCACCTCTAGCAACAGTCACAACTTGGACTACCACATTTCATTTGTGACACTCCTAAACTGCACTTATTCCAAGCTCTTTGAACAGGAATCTGTTGATATGCTCATACATTTGAAGTACCTTCCACTACATCCTATCCATTTTCTTCTTAAATTCAAAGTAACTAAACCATACAAGAAACATAAAACTAGGAAAAGGTGACCTGTTTCTTCCTAGGCTTCATGTGCATACACCTACTTTTCCTACTTTTGCAAACTGAACTTCCCCAACCTTTCATTTTTTGACATCTAATTTAGCCTCATCTCTTTGCTTTATTTTGCTTTTTACAAGGTTTTCTAGTCAAAATACTGTTATTCCTTGTGCATTCATACAATATATCCCACATGATCCTGATAAAACTGACCTTTTACCATTGTCACACCTATCATACCAACAATAGTTATAGTTATAGTTATCTCTATTGATAACTATAGTTATCAATAGTTATAATCCTAACTGCTGGGGACATCTCCACTAAGAGACAAAGGTATACGAGATAGTACTCTACATTATTAGCACTATTATTCCTCAAAATTACTGATAATTCAGGATGTCAGGGTCTTGAATTCATATAGACAACAGATTAGCAGACCCCAGAAGGATATACTCTTGCAATTTGAGATAAAGCAAACCACCAAACTGTATCAGAGAATTGGATGATCTGCTTAAAATACGTATTTGTGAAACACTAAAAGAACTGTGAAGGTCATTCATCTGAGAGAAGTAAGCCAGAAATGCCATGCAGTCAGTAGTAATTCATCAGCCACTCCCAAATTTAATTGCTAGAATACATATTGAATGCACAGGTCCAGAGTGTAATTATAATTTTGCTATTTGAAACAGTTTAGTTAATAGCAAGCATGGCAGTTCATTAGCCTAGTAAGCTAGGGAAAAAATCTGCACTTGGGAGAAAGCACAAGGGTAAAAATGTGGAGAGCTCTCACTACCCCACTGCCACCAGGGACCAAAGATAATGATTAAATAGCCCAAAAAAGGCAACCTGTGGCAAAAAAAAAAAAAAATCATACTCCCATTCTAGGTTAAGGGTGTAATTAGCTTGAAATACAGATTACACATGAAAACCCAATTAAATTAATTCTAATAGGAAAATCTGGCTAACTGAAACAGCAGAAGAACTCCAACTTGGGATTCATGTTTTAAAGGAATACAAACATGCTACACAAAAACCCCAAACAAGCAACATATACTTTCTTCTAAGTAGAAGAAAAGCATTTTTAGAGCTAAGGAGGCTGTTAGTAACCAAAATTAATGTTAAAAGACAACTTTAAATTAGTACACTGCACAGTTTGTGCCTTAAGAGTCTTAAAAGTGTTTGTGAAAGGATCATTTCAATGATGCTCATTTTCAATGCATTTTGGATCACCAGAGAAATTCAGTAAGATTGGTAGCACTTTCTGCTAATAGTTGAGGATGGTAAGCATTGTGATTTCAGTAATTATAGAGCTCTATGCCATTACTAATGTCAGGCAAAATAACCACTGAACTTACAAAGGATAAATTCACTGGGAAATTACATGAACAAAACTGATGCCAGTCAACATCATTTTACAGAAATTTGCTAAATAAAATAGAGAATTTTATTTAATCATCTGATAAAGTGACAAACTCTGGTCAGCAGACATAATTCCATAAATGAAACACAAAGACTTTTGAATGGCATTTACCTTATAGCCACACAAAATTCAGAGTAAGAAATTATTATCAGTATCATCAAATATGATTAAGAAATACATATGAAAAAGTAGTTGTTACCATGAAAAAATAATTGAAAAAGTGCTCTACATTCCTCCAACAAAATCATCCAGTACTCACTCAACCCTATTTAATATATATCAACATCATCAATGATACAGAAGTAAATACTGTTGATAGCAGTAATGGCACAAAAATTGTCAAACTGGTCAGTAAAGGCAGCAGAATTGTTATCCAGAATAATATGGATTTCTTTGTACAATGGGGACAGTGCATTACAGCCAAGTGGACTTATGTAGCAAGCAAAAAACAATGCAGGTAATACCTACAAAATAGTGCACAGAAGCCACAGACTTACAAAATACATACAATCTAACTGGTAAAGAAACAACTCAATGCAAGTGACAGCGAAGCCTGACAACAGAAGTGAGTAATAAACTTCCCAAACATGTAAGTACATAAGACCAGAGATACTACCTTAGCCCACAGCACTAGCAGTACTGAGTAGTGAATATAGCTATATAGTGTCTGCACTGCTTTCCCAAAATGGCAAAGATCTTGTCCTTTTTCCATTATTTACAAAAAATGAGGAATAATTCTGTACCTTCTTAACCAAAGGTTAACCAGAATGCCCCACATGCTGCTATTAGCATGGAAACTCATGTGGAAAGAGCACAGCAGCAACTTGAAAATGCTGCAGAGAACCAATGAATGCTACATGAACAAGAAGCTGTCCCTGATGCATTGCTCAGGCCCAAAGTTACAGCTTGGGCAGTACTGACGGGGGAGCAGGTACAGTGGCAAGACAGATCTTACTGTTGATATGTTTTGGGGTTAATTCCCACCACAGCAATTACCTAAGACCAAAGCCATTTAAAGAATTATACAGTACTTCTTTGTTTTGCTTCTTCAATCTGTATCTTAAAAACCAATAATTAACAAATGTAGACTTTTTGTCAAATGCCTCTGCTCAAGAGAGCTGGACTGCCACAGCCTTAGGTGACAACACTGGTAGGAGTCCATCATCACCTGTGTGCACAGGACCTGGCTGCCTGGGTGACTTCACCAAGGCAAAGCCTGCCAGGACAGGAAGTGGTGCACTGGAGGTGAGCTCTTATTTGGTGATTCCTTTTGGCTTACCTGGTCCTGAGACCCTTGAGCTGCTGAATGCTGCTCCTCGCAGGCTGCTGTCAAGAGTCTGGGGGTTTGAGTTACCATGGAGATCACCGCATCTGACAGATGAGGGGGCTGCAACGAGACAGAGGCACCCGTCAAACCAGCGTCCATCACCTCAGCAAAACACTTGACTTTGACTCCCTTTGTGTTTGGCCTTCACCAAGGCCTGAGCTCCCAGATGAGGAGCTTTAGCTAAACTGTAAGGGGAAAAAACCCGACACCAAAAGAATTAGAAAGGTGAGGGCAATCCCCAGTGACACACAGTATGTGAGCACTTTGCAAAGACATGCACTTTTTCAGGAGCTTGGAAGGATCCTAACATACCATGAGCTTGACTCAACAATTTTCAGCCTCTCTGGTCAAGTACACCAACAGCAAGCAATTCACCCAGAACCACTGCTGAGCACAGGACTGAAATGGCAGTGTTCTATCTCAGAACAGTGGGACACACAAAAGTGCTCCCTCTGAGAGCCTCCAGTGGGAAACTGATTGAGCATCACCTCTGTGCAAGAAGTAAGCAAAAGAAGTCACCTTGAGTGGTTTTGGGGCAAGGCTGAAGGCAAGCATTTATGAAAATCAAACATGAATGACTGCCTGGCATTCATCTGCAATAATAAACCTATCTGGAGACTTTTCCAAGCCTGCTAACATGCATGATGAGTAAACCTGATTTCTTATTGCCTTTGCCATTCGAGCACCACGTATATTGACTAGTTTCTTATTCTTCCATTTCAAGCTTTAAGTCATAAAGGAATTTTGTCAATTTTTTTAAAAGCAAATTTGTCAATATTTGTCTATATAATTTAATAATGAAATGCTGTAAAGTGAAATGAGAAGTCACTGGACACTTATAAAATTACTTATTCTCTTCCACACAAATGTCTGACAGCTTTTAAAACTACTTTCCTGGTTTTGTCTGGGATAGAGTCATTTTCTTCCTAGCAGCTGGTACAGTGCTGTATTTTGCACCAGTATGACAGTAATTTTAGTAACACAGTGATGTTTTAGCTGTTGGTGAGCAGTGGTCACACTAAGTCAGGGATTTTTGGTTTCCCATGCTCTGCCAGTGAGCAGGTGCACAAGAAGCTGGTGGCATCATGGCTGGGACAGCTGTCATGGTCTGGCCAATCCAAGCCATACAATGTCACACCCAGTATATGAACTGGGGAGAGCTGGCTGGGAGGGGCTGTCCACTGCCTGGGGTTGAGCAGAGCATCCATCAGCAGGTGGTGAGCAATTGTATTGTGCACCACTTGTCCTTTTTGGGCTTTATTTCTCTCTTGGTTTGTTATCTCCCTTTTAATCATCATTATCTTTATTAATATTATAATTAGCATTATAGTTTACTTATTAATTACTTATTTCCATTATTGAACTAATCTTATCTCAACACATGGGTTTTACTTTCTTCCTCCCCATCCCACTGGGGTGAGTAGGGGGATGGAGCAAGTGGCTGCCTGGTACTTAGCTACCGGCTAAAGTTAAACCACAACAACTATACATTAAGTATCATTTCATTATATAATCAATTTGATAACATATTTAAACACATCATCAGGAAAAGCTTTCATAAATCCAGTTCTAATTCTCAGTCTGCAGTACAACATGTTCTCATTTACTTAATTGTGACATAAATACACCATCTAACCAAACACAAATACACCATCTAACCAAATACAACTACAGAGAGAGTTACATCTATCCTAATCAAAGGTGAATGACTACACAAGGGACAACACTTGCCTACTGAAGCATCCCAAACTATTAGCAATACATCAGCTGGACATCCACAGTTTTTCTGAGTTAGTCTACTGAATGCATATGAATCTTCATCTATGTGGCTACATATCTAATCACCTGTTTAATTCTCAGATGGCATTCTGAGTCGACTGTTCTCATGTCTCCATCTCATCTTTTTATTTTTTTTTTTAACTATAGAATCATTGACTGGTTAGGGTTTGAAGAGACTTAAAAATTAACTCATTCCAATCCTCCTGCCATAGGCAGGGACACCTCCCACTAGACCAGGTTGCTCAAAGCCCTCCCCAACCTGGCCTTTAGCACTGCCAGGGTTGCAGCATCAACAACTTGTCTCCCATCTCATTTTTTCCTGTGAAGCATGTTATGTTTATGCAAAATACAATATACTCAAGAATCATAACTGTGTGTAAATATAAAATCTGAAAATCCAAGCAACAATTAGAAGATTTCCCATGTCTTATGGGAAAACTGTTAAGATTATTATGATATTAAAATTATCTCTATTCAGTACACCAACATTATGGTATGCAATAGTAACTAAGACATACTGAGGCTGCTCTCATGTCAAATACCAGGGAAATAACTGGCTCAGATGGAATGAAGACTTCTGCAAGATTCATGGAGTTCAAAGGACACTGTAGAATACCAGATACTCCTACTAAACCCATAATGTTTTATTCAACAACGAGTTTCTTCAAATCGGATTTCATATAGAAGTAAATACTAACATAAGCTTTGAAATAAACAGTAGGCAAAGACAAAAATGTTCTTTTAAACATTAATTTGTAATATTAGCATTACAACCTATAATTAATTACAGTAGGATAAGATCTTCACAATTTACAAAGAAATTGAAAAATAATCTATCACCAGAGATCACAGAAGACAGCTGCAAAAGTGATTAGAACAGTGTACATATTTAATATGAAATAACTGAAGAGTTCCACTGGTGTAGTTTATACCAAAAAAAAAAAAAAACAAAAACAACAGATGACCTAATTACAGCATCTAAGTATTTTCATTGGGAGAATATACTAAGTACCAACTGGCTTGTTAATCTAGCAAAGGGTTGCAGAAAACAAATCAGCATCTGGAAGCTGACAAGAAATTCAGATGAGAAATAAAGCAAACACTTTCCATCACCTGTGACTAACCATTAGTGCAACTATCCAAAGGAGAATGCAGAGATTCTACATTTATTGATGCAAAGCTTTAGTGGAACTTTCCCAGAAGATGAATTTTTGTGGAAACACAAGACATCCTGCAGTAATACAGAAGTTACTCTGTTTCATACAGACAGGCCAAGTCTGCAATACAGAGAAAGGGAGATTTGGTGCTGTAGCCATCCTTTCCTGCTCGTAAATTAAATATATTATGATGAAAACCAATTGTCTGGTTTTGTAACTAAACTGAGTAGTGATGAGCACTGTGCATGCTGAGCTGCTGGTGCCAGCAAATATTTAGTGACATACATGTACACATATACAGGAGAGAGCCATGTGGAGTCACACAACTATTGCCATCCTTCCAGAGAAAGGTGGACCAAATTCTGCTGCAATCTTCTGACTTCTAATTTAGGAAGCTTACTCTGTCCTCCATGAGCTGAAAGGACTCAGTCATGGGAGAGGGGCAGCAGGAGCTCTCTTCACAAGGGTCACCTGGGGCATCAGGCAGATGACTGAAGGCAGGCAACACAAATGATGCTCTCTGAATCTGTGCATGGAGCAATAAACACAGCGCTTCACGTTATTAACTACTTGCCAGTCCTGTCCCTGTGGACAGCAAGCTTTCTGGGCAGAAAAACCTTCTTAGGGGGTATTTCAGTGGGTTAGCCAGGCAGTTGCCCACCTCAGCTAACATCCAGGAGCTGCTGTGGCCTCACAGCAGTTTGCTTACAGCCCTCTCCCTGCAACAGCAGCCTCACTCTGGGCACACAAGTAACATGGGCTTCTTGCAAAGGGACAGAGGAAGAAGAAAAGGAAATAAAACCAAGATATGGCCTAAAGGTTACACTGGTGTCACAGTGAGCAAGCCTAAAAATTTTGCCCCTTTAGCAAAGGATAGGAAAGTAATTGGATGTCTTAATTTAGCTAGCATTGGTGCTGTTGCTAATCTGTGCCTTGGGCTGCTAAGTGTCACAAAATGTAACCATGCTTAAATATCAACCAGAAATAAAAGTTTAAAAAATTTGTACCTTTTTTTACTAATTGTACATCTGGCACACAAGGTTTGACTATGGATTTGCACTATGTTTGAAAACACGTTAGTTCAACCTATGCAAACACTTTCATTGATCTCCTTATCTCTCAGCTCCTCCATTGGACACAATCTCTATGAAGTAAAACCATGGAAAACCCTGGCACTACCTTCCATGTGGGCAGCTGATGAATGAAGTAAGTTACCAACCCTGCTGTGACTGTCCCCAGTGCCAGCTTAACTTAAAGAGAAGCGCTGAGGCCTTTCCTGCCCTGGCCAGGGCAGAGGAAAGCCTCTTGTCAGGGACAGACTGCCCAGAACATTTGCACCAAGAAGTCAGTGAAGGGATGCTCCTTAAAGGAGGGCTGAATTTGGTGCTGCCCTTATTGGGCCACAGACCAGCCAGTGCATTTATCCTCTGCTTCACATGTAGATTTCCTTTTGCAGGTATCTGAAGGACTTTAGGAAACTGAAACTGGGGACCAAATTCATAGGAGGCACTTGAAATTATTGGCTGGGGAGGTGGCTGGGGTAAGGGCACATAAACAGTACAGCAGTTTTACTCTAAATTTGGAATAATCAGTCACATCATTTTGGAAGATGTTCTAGTGAATGTAACTCAATTCCTCTAAATACATTTAGCTGCTTAATATTTTTCCAATCTCATTTCTGTTTAAGTACTATTTCTGCTTAGTTTCAGATAAATAATTCCATTTCTTTTTACTAAACAATACAGATGAGAAACCAAACTAGTGCCATTACTATCATGTTTCAGCATATTTCTCTTAACTTCTTCATAATGAAAAAAACATTAACTGGATAACTAATTTATTATCCCACTCCCTTCTGGCCTTTAAAGGCATAGGAAAGTTAAAATGCTAAATAGGCAATCTTCAAAAGATATTGAATTACAAAAGCAGAGATTGCATTATATCTCTGGGAAAGAAATACAGGATACCTAGTGCACAATATTTTGCTTTCTTTCAAATTGATAAACAGCTTTGATATTTTCAAACTACCCCTGGTGGAGTATATGATACTACACTACACTATACTATATTATATGGAAGTATACCATGACTAGATAGAAGATTCTAACAGGATCAATTAATGCATCAATTATGCAACCCTTCTGCAAAAAATAACCTAAAATGCATTTTTCTAAAGCAATTCCTAAAAAGTGTACAAGTCAGTGCAGAGATATTTTCAACATTTGCCAAACTCCTGGTGATGTGCGGGGGTTTTTGTTTCTTTATGGATTAACATAATGTATAAATATAATCACAGCAGAATAATCACAGCTGTGGCTCCCATGGGGCATGACCAGCAATTAGTGTGTACAAGGATTGTGGATAACACTGCAGACACACAGTGCAGAAACCAGGACCATCATTTACAGCACAACACAACGTGCTGGGTTTCTCTATCATGTTTCCAACGAGTACCTATGCACTGGAACTGCAATCTCTGTTCAGAAAAACCCACACAATCTCTGAATATTAATGAATTTGCCCTAAGGTCTTAGAGAGTAAATAAACACCAGTTTATGTCTTGCTATGACAAAAAATTCCCACTGTAGACATTATGTATCTATTATTGCCCCATAGCTGCTTCCTCTAAAGGAAGCTATGAAAGATTTTTTTTATTTTAAATAAACCATAAATGAAAGCCCAGATTTGAGGAATTAAAGTCATGAATCAGTTAAAAATCTGAAAATCAATGTTGAAATAAATATTCATTATAGTGCAAAAAGCTCCCCCATGGTAATATCTAAGCCAAAGCAACAAAAATACCCTCAGATATAACCCACATCTTCCCACAAAAACTTAAAATGCTTATTAAGCTTTGAAAGCCTCTCCTCAGGTGCAACTCACAGAGCCCGGGCTGCCCCTTTGAAGCAAGTCTCTCAAGGGAAAACAAAACAGCAGGTGGAAACTCTTCTCATGTTTCATCTTAACTCACTCTGTCAAAGCTAGTGGACATATGAAATTAAGAATTTCAGAAGCACTGTCTCATTAACTTGGCTATATTATGCTACCCCTTTTACACAGGTCCCTCCCAAGACAAATTAACTCTTAGTAGCCCAAGCAGTGACTCAATCCAACCAGTCTGGAGCCAGACTGGAACTGACAGCATCAATTCTCAAAATCATTTACCACTGTCAGCACTTTGCCTGCACTTTGACAGCTTCAGCTTTCTTCTGCTTCAGTTGTGTATTTGAGTGTAGAAGATACTTTCTCTCCCATGTGTAATAGTTTCACAAGAGATACATGAGTTATCCATCATTATTTAATAGGCCAGAACTTTCAGTGATAACAATGGATTTATGAAAAGCTCAGCTGTCAGCAATCAAACCCACTACCGAGACTGAAAATGCTTATTACTGTAAGAGGACTTCTTGCAGTATGTGGACAGATTCATGGGTGCTGTGGCCAACAACACAGCAATTCTCATACTTTTTATCAGAAAGATATGTTGAGTATCAAATAGCACAAGATTTATTTTACCAACCCTCAGGCAAACCAAATGTCAATTTTCTAATTAACAAGTCCAGATTTCGAAAAACCAAACCCCCAAACTTTTCTCTTGACAGTAACTCATGAGATTTCTGCTGAACTTTTTAAACATGAAACAAAACCCACAGTCTAGGACTGTTGTGTTGAAACATAAAGAAAGGAGTTTAATTATTAATTTTGTGATAGTACAGGTAGGTGGGAAAGAATTATCCCTTTCAGAAGCATTGAACTGTAATACTCTCATTTGGCTATTTAGCTCTACCTCATGCAAAAGCAGAGGAAGAAACAGGAAATAAGAAATGCAGCCTCCTCTGCACTACCTTAGCAATCACCATTACCAGATATAAAAGTGAGTGCAAGCTTATAAAGAAAACCACACAGTTTTGGTTAATTCATGTAACTTTTGCCCTGAGTAGATCCATCAGCCTAACCTAAGAAATTAACTTTCAAGTCTTTGGCCTGCAGTTGTACAAACACTGCACTGCTTTCAGCATGCACACCTTGGAGGTACCCAACTGCACAGCACTACAGTGAAAGGATTTGCTGTTTCCCACATTTCAATGACCCAAAGCCTGTAGAGTTTTCCCAAGGTGCATCAGTAATGTGAATTGCAGCCCATGGCAAAGTCAGAACCAGTACAATTCTCTTAAACAAGGTTTAATATGTGTAGCCAATATAATCAGTTTTGTTTTGGGTTAGCTGTAGTTTCCAAGATGTTTTGAAGGTGGGATACCATGGGCACCATGGTAATACAATCTTGATGTTGCAGAGGCATCAATAAATACTGCAAGGTCAGGCTTTAGGAGAAATTACTCCAATCAACTCTGGAGGAGCAGAGATGGCAGGCGCTTTGGACATGTGGCATGGCATTAGAGGAGCAGCTTGTCCCTAAAAGACCTTTTGAAACTTCACTTTGAATGTAACCTCAGCTACATATCACTGTAACAAGATGTATATATGTGTGATAATTAAGATATTTAAGTCACATTTTTCCCCTTACATTATAGCAATTGTATGGAATGCTCTAGGCTAGAAGTTACTGAATCAGGAAATGGATCAGAAGCGAACTAAAATGCCTTTCTAGTTATTGATTCCTGCTCTCTGTTTCATGTCAGTTTCCTAGAATCCATCCAACACAAGCACGAAAGGGTAATGAGTTTCTGAACCCACGCTCTAATAGTGCACACTGCATCAAAGCTTTCAGTAATTGCCTGGATGCTGCTTCCCAGCAGTACTAAACAACTTAAATATAATTAGCTGGAAGCCCTATGGGCTTCATTTCCCCACTGGAACACCTCTTACACTAATCCATTTATCAGACTGACAGATGACTGAATCACCGGTGCTATGGACCCATTCTACTAATAATATTTCTCAAGCTCACTTTCTGGTTTGTGCTTTATTGGGTACATTTTTGCAAAGGAAAAACCAGTGTTAAGAGTGGGGAGAGAAGCAGACATATAACACACTCCTCTCTTCCCAGTACTGACCAATGTTATTTGTTTGATTAGCCCAGTACGTATGCAATGCTGGAGCTATCAGGCAGAAAATTAAAATGAAATGTATGCATTATGGAACCGTATGATGCCAAAAATAACAGGGAAACACAAAAACATTGAAAAGACTTTTGTAAGTTTTCCAGCCATTCTGAAGTTTCAAAGAGAAGTTTGCATAAGAGGACAATTTTCAGCATATACCCCAAAAGGATGGACTGACTACAGCTGTCAAGCTAAAATTTCTTCATACTACTTACTTCTTGTACATCTTTCTGAACAATACGTGACAGAAGACATTTTAAAGCTGTCTGGAGTTACATTGAATAGGCATGAACTGAACATGATACTGCCACTAATCTACACACTTTGCAAGCTGTACAAAAGTACAAAAAGTACACACAATTAAGAAAAAAATTATATAATTTCTTGAGCAGAATTTTCTAATGTTGTAATGAAACCCATTTTATCCCTATGCCATTTATTTCCAAACAGATTTCAGTAAGTGGACCTCTGCAGAGGCTGAAATTATGGGGAGGTGAGGTCTTCCAAACTGTGCCACACCATGGAAATGAAGTAATTGTAAAAATGCTAAATTCTCATCAAATTATTTTAAATTATTTATAAATTTACTCTAGGATGTTATAGGCTTGTGCTTCATTTCTAAGAAGTTGTGGGATGGGAAACAAAAAATGATAAAGCTGGTAATGATCAGTAAGAAAGATGGTTTTAAGAGGTACCCTTCTTCTAGGATCCATTATATTGTGGTCAGTAATCCATATTCTGGCTTGGAATCACAGGATCCCGCTAGAGTAGTAGCATTGTTTCATTGTTTATTTCCTCTGGATGTTCTCATCATGGACACAGAAAATACTGATGATGAAAAACAATAAAACAAGAAACTTGTACTTCTTGTACTCTACATGAGCCTAAACAATATGCTTGTAGTAAAGCCAACAGCCAACACACAAAAATTCTCTTAAAAGTAGTACAAGTCACAGTTAACTCGTGGACATCAGTCTGGATTTAAAGAGTGAATAGAAAAGCTACACTTGAACTTTTAACAATGAAATAGATAAGTAAAATATATTCAGTGATGTAAAATGACTTAGCTGGTGAATCTAGCAGCAGCAGCAGGATGAGGTACAGCCAGCAGTTCTTGGGAGCAGCATCAACCACCTCAGAACAAGGCCAAAAAGAACAGCAGCTACTCGGACACAACTTGATTTTCAAAAATGCAATCACAGGTCTTTACACCACCTGGTAAAGTACTAAGCAGGTTATTAAATACTGAACTGTTTTGAGATTTCTTCATGTGAACCCCAGAGCAGAAATCTCAGTTTCACATGAACTCTCCACCCACTCCTTCCCTCTGGCCTGAAACTGGAAAACTCATCCCAAAGACGCTGACACTTGCACATCAGCCAACTTGCCTGTCACTCAAAGACAGCCTCTTCCTCCCCAGCCTCATCTTCTCTGTTTAGTGTATTTGCTACTCCCACAAAGGGCAGACAGTATCCTGAGCAAGGGTTGCCCCAAACCATACAAACCTCAACACTTGTCAGTCACACATTCACATGAAATGCAGAATTTCACACTCCTCTTAACACATACTCCTTTGAAATGCAGTGGTACTGAGCAGAGCAAACATCAGATCTAATCAAAAGAACATTCTACAGTAAAAAAAGTAAAAAAAAAATCTTATCCTGTTTTTAGTCGTCTTTAATAAAACAGATCATGGTCCTGATTTTCCTAACTAGGAAACTGTCTTTGCCAGGCAAAGAACAAAACACTGCCTTCATTTGTGTGCTTTATGAAGAAACTTGCTATACTGCCAGTGAAGCTGAATTTCCTGGATACTAACTCTGCAACAACCTTTATATTCTTGAGATAAATAGTATCTCTTTAAAGCACAGTCAAAATTATTATATATACAGATTGTTCCCTGTAAATCAGGGGCAAATGTACAGCAGCTTTATATTTATATAGTTGCACTGAATTCTCAAGGTCGTTTAATAGATGCAGTGATGAAGAGTTTGAGGAAAAGAGGAATCATCTAAGAACGAAACAGCTGGAACCACAGTCCACTAAAATCCATACTTTGTATGGCAGGAAGTGAACACCTGGAAGGACATGCCATGTTAAGCAGTCAAACACAAAAATGCAGAGCGTTTTAGGGGTGCAAATAAACCCCTATTCTAAAAAGCATGGCAGAACTGACCTAACACATTAATCTACAAAAAGAGCACCCTTTATAATACACATTTGAAAAAATGATTTTTATGTTCAGTAATTATTGTCTTCAGCATTTGAAAGATAATGAATTTTATTGCAAGACAATTTCTGTATAGTCTCTATTTTTGGATTCCTGACTATATCAAACCTAGAATAGCCATAACTAACCCCAAAGCTAGCCCAGCTTTGACCTGGGTGTTGGACCTTCTAAAGTCCTGAACTATCATAGGATCCTACAGTAAGAACCTCTCCATAATAAAATTACGTATGCTTGTTGTGCTATTTACATAGAAAATAGGGAGTTTAATAAAAAACACCAGAGCACCAACTTGCATATTGAATCCAGACAGATCCAAGGTCTTAAAGATACCAAATGTGAGGCATTCCTTCTGATCATATAAAGCTTATGCTGCTTAAACAACTATAATAAAGCTAAGACTGGTGATTAAAGATACAGAATGCTTCTGTTACACTGCAGATTCTCTTTCAACATTACCTTTCCCTTTTACCTAAATCCTTGTAGAGATATAGGAGTAAAAACTATTTGTATTAAATTAAATTACAGTTTAGAAGTATGTATGCAAATTTTAATCTGCTCCCTATTAAAATGCAGGACAGGTTATACTGTCTGTATATATGAAAAATGCAGCTGAGAATACTGGCTAGAGAAATACACTGAATGAAAAAAAGAACAGGAACATGAAATCATTTGCAGTAAATACGGCTGTGAAAAAACTGATGATTTCAAAAGATGTGGACGAAGTAACAGGTCAATAAACATCACACAGACTCCATGGTAAAGAGCACTAGTCTGAGGAACCCAGTCCTTGGACATGGTCAGTAACAGGTAATTTCAACACATTGATACTTTTTAATAAAATATTTTAAGAGTCAGCAGCAGAAGTGAAATTTCAGGGGGAAAAAACCTTCAATATTACCACCTGCATGTTACAGGAAATAACTTTGATAAATTTTGGTCCTGTTGATTTGTTACTTTGATTAATCTGATGTTTGATAGCAGCTGTCTCAATATTATATGCCATACAGGAGTCAATGGGTATCCACATCTCTACACTGAGACAAAATTCACCTCTTATGATAGCATATATGACAAGTTTGACCAATATACATGTTAGAAAAGTTTGTTTATGCAAAAAGATGAAGATAAATTTCTTTAATTAATTCAATAAAGGATTATCTCTCAATATACCTATGTTCTGACACCATAAATAGCATGATCTATTCATCTTTGGTGTCTTTGATTTCAATTTTCCATCTGCTTCAAGAGGTATTTAACTAATGAAGCTCACAGATTCATAATGATTCTTTGGACTACTTCATTGAAGGGACACACAGAAAGCACACTCAAAATTTCAGTATTAGCAAATGGTTACCCAAGCCACTGAGTCTATACATCGTTCTACTTCATGGATGATCACAAATAGTAAAGTTCCTGAAGTATTTTCCAAAGCCATGATGAAAAAATCTGCATCTAGTTTCAAAAGTCTAATAAAATCAAATCACACAAAAAACCAAAACAAATGTAAAACCACACCAAATTCTGAAAATTCCAACTAATTAGTTAAACTTGTTGAGGAGGGAGAAGGACTTTTGAAATGCAGAAAACTGCAAAGTTAAGTTGCTTTCCTTCCCCCTGAAGGTTCCTTAGCCTTGCTACTCCAGCATAAGGGTCCAAAGGCACCGATCCTGTTGCTGCAAACATCATTTCTTGAAAACTTGCAAGGACCTTACAAGGAACTCAAAAGTGGAAAGGGGAAAAAACTTTTCTTGCCTCCATCATCATGAAGTATACCACAGTGTATAATGCCTACCTGTGCATTACTGTTATTAAATTAATACATTTAGGTCCATTCAATGAATAGTAGGCCTGGTTTTTGAAATGCTAACTAATAAATAAGGCACACTTGAAAGTCATACAGATCAGGACAATAATTAAAATTGCAATGCAGACTATTCATATTTGTGCATATACGTGCATGCCCTAATACAGTATTACACCTTCACTGAACTTTATGCAGACAGTATGGGATGTTACTTTTAGTCAGCATTAAAAGGTGATTTTTCCCAGGGTCTCAGAAGTACAATTGCCACTGACTTCAAAACAAAAGGGAACTAGCCTGCAGTTATGCAATCTTTTCATCTTGCAAGCTAAACTCTCCTTCTGCAAATTGAGAAAACTATGAAAAATGGGAACAAGTACTTGCACAAGAAGATAGCTAGTTTTATTTGCTGTAATAAATGAAAAAGATCTTTTTTATATCAAGACAGAACACGTCAGGGATGTTCATGCCACTTAACTTTGATTCCAATTTATGTATATGGATGCTGATGCCTAAAGCTGGGTATGAATATTCGGTCTTCATTATAGTAAGTGGTTTGCTTGTATTACATTAGCATGAAAAGAATGATCCAATAGCAAAATACTCATTGAAGTAAAATAATTATTATATCAATGTTAGAAACAAAAAAAAATATCCTTACGAGACATTTTGCATCTCAGTTTATAGATTTTGTTGATATTTAAGTGTTTTAGTGAAATGCAAAGGTGTTAGGTAATTTTTGCCCTGACCTTTGAAATTATTTAGGAAAATTCTGTGGCATAAGCTTAGAGGCTTAGAAGCATGGCCTAGAAATTTTGGGGGAAAGGTATGAAGAAGTTAGTTTTCATCAGAGTAAGTCCAGGTATATTCTCCATTCTATCCAGTGTAGTGTGCAATTTCAGTCTGTCATTATGCTTCTTGTTGAGAGAAGCTTCACTGGTGTAGCATTATTGCCTTGTACCTACTCTTCCCTTATATTCCTGCTGAACATGGCTGCCCCTCAGTGTTTCTGGATTACCTGCTCATGTCCAAAATAGTCTTATTAAAGAGTTCAAAGAGTTAGTGTTAAAAGTGTTCAAACTAAGCTACATTAGAGTGAACGAATCAGGTTAGAGAGTCACTACATGATCAAACAAATCTTGTGGGAGCAACACTGAACAGTTTTGAACAGTGGGGGATGGGAGCCTATTCAGCCAGTTCAGCTGCTGCCAGAATAAAATGTGGGAGACAGAGAAATGCTTTCATGCTTAGCTTTTCTTCCTTTCTTTGCTTTTCTCAGTCTCTAGGATCCTGAAATTTTTACTCCTAATTCAGTCTACCAAGTTTCCTCAAAACAAATTTTCTCCAGCAGAACCCGTGTTCAGACTTGTAAGGCACATCCACATGGTAGGTAAAAAAACCCACCCAAACTAAATGTGCCCCACCACCACCTCAGTAAGCCAGCAATGAGTTTAAACACAGTCATCTTGGCGTCCTCAGTTCACCTTGTTACTGCACCTCCAGTTGCTGCAGCACAGATGGGATGCAACATCTCCCACTGTGTGGGGACTGCCCCTAAAGGTGAGCCATATGTTTTGCAATACCTAGAAACAGCAGGATAAGATAAGGAAATCTCTACAGCCTTAAGGCAGAGTTGCTTTGATTTCACTGCTTTGTGCCCTGCCTCCTCCCCACCCCCTCCTTTTTTTGCCTTTTTTTTTTTTAGAGCTTTTGTAATTTAATTTATCTGGGTTAAGCCTACAGAAAAAAAAATAATCCAAACAAATATTGTGTGTGCATGTGTGTATGTATGTCTGTAATGCCTCAGAAATCTCCTGTGTTATCTGTCTGTGTAAAATTTTACCTTCCACTAGACAAATATATTTTTAAACTGTGTGGAATCAAAACAACATTCTCAGCATTCAAGACATTCTGTCATCACTGCCCATTTGTTGCCCTCTAGGTTTCTCTCAGCTGGCAAATTTCCCATTTAAGGAATTATCAGATTCAACTCCTTAGACAAGGCTGCAAAATAGAATGAAAAGCTGGCTTATTCTAGAGAACTCATATTTTTCTTTCAGGGCAGAAAACCCAGTGCATGAGAGCTGAACATTAACAGCAAATGGAACCAATCTCTCAGACTTCACAGTTCTACCCCCCTGGATGCTGTGAAATTTAGTTTTGATTAAGATGTTGCAATATTTATTTTACTTTTATAATTTACTTTTAAAAATATATTTAGTACCACTTATTGTGTTAACCTGTTTTGAAGCCTTAAATATTATGCTCATATATGATGTTTATTTTTAAATTGTAGTTCTTGTAAGCCTCTTGTGCATTCTGCTGCTTCTATGCAATTTGTCATGAAGAATTACCCATTGTTTTGCTACCATTTTCCCAACTACATATTTTTTGCAGGGTGAAAGTGTGAAAAAAAAAAAGGGAGAACTAGAAAAATCAATAAATTGACAGTTTTCCACAGCAAGGTGGCTCAGGATTTACTTTGAGTGATGGAGCAGCTTTCATGACAAAGGCTGTGCTGCAAAACCATGCTTGTGTTTCAGGGCCCACTTGCTGCAGCACCAGGATTTCTGAAGGACATGCCATGGTTCCTAGTGCTGTAACCTTCTAAAGCTCCACACAGCCCTTTTGTACTGACATGTGAAATGCTACTCTTTGCCCCCTAGGTAGAAACAAAACTGTGGTATGATCTGGAGAAATGTCTCAACACCAACCTTGCTCACTGAGCTCACTGAGCAGGTTGGTTTTGTTTTCTTAACACAGATAAGTGAACTAACCAAAACTCCACCAAATTCCGGAATGGGTTTCACGTGCTGAGTGTGTACACAGGTGTAGGTGCACCAAGTTAAGCAGAAGATGAACATTAGAAGAGAAATCCTAAGTGATTCTACACTAATTAACATACCAGCAAACTCATTACCGAGCCAGACCTACTGCCATCCGGTATTGACACTAAACCACCATCTTATGATGTTCGCCCAAGTAAAAGTATTTTGAGGTGTTACATTATTTTAGCACAGTGATTAATCAATTTCTGTTTAGAGTGTCCTCTGAGAGCTTGAAAATTCATGATTCACACTATTAGTATTCTGTACAGCTTTCTGTATTCTTTGAGTGGTATGATTAAATTTATCTGTGGTTGCTAATGGCCACAGTATGAAATATGAAAGTCACTATTCCACAAACACCCAATGGGTGTCCTTAAAACATGCTGTGAATCCCAAAAAAAAGAGGACTGGAAGTGACAAATCCTTTCTCTTTGTTCTCACAGGCTATACACTGTTTGTGCAAAAGGCAGACAGGACTGACTTGTGATGTAATACTGCAAATGGAACAAATAAAATACTCCATTATATTTGCCACATTTTAAGGCTGGAAATTAGTCCATAAACTCAGCTGAGTTCAGATCCTACTGACTCACATTTTACAAGATAAAAACTCATCCAAGCTTTCATGCTATGATATAAAGAATACCCAAAAGCATGATGAACTTGGAAAAATGTTCCAGTTCATCAATAAATTGAAAAGTTTTTATACTAGGCTTGAACAATCTTGATATTGCCTTATTTATTTAGATCCCATGTTCTAGTAGTCTAGGCTTGGTCATCAAAAAACAGTGAGAACTACCCTTTGCTATTCTGGGCATAAAGTATTAAAAATTTACCAAAGAAGTTAAAGTGACTGTCTAATAAGAGTGAATCCATCATGCAAAGAAAATGCCAGACACACAAACCTATAAATATATTTTGGGTTTATTGAACGTAGCAAGATATAATAGCACATAGTCTGATTAAAAGGCAGTAGATAAATACTGAGCCATTCAAAATGACAATTCTTTCTAAAGCTTGACGTCATGCACCACATAATTGTGAGATACACTGTAACATAACAAAAACTGATACAAACAGAGCAACATATCCTGGTATCTATCATTAAATAATACTATTATAGGGTTCTAGCAAAACACACCATGGTCGATATCTTAGTAATTTTCTGTTGTGTGCACTGCAATGTATACTCTGCATTGAAATGAATGCTCTGGAAGAACAAAGTTCTTCATTACCCACAAGTTAAATGATCTGTTGTTTGTCCTTTATTATTTCTGGGAGCTGCTGAGCTATTCAGAACTATGTAACTCTTTGTTCCAAAGGAGGCACTGGTGTGACTTTTCAGAGACGCCACATTAAAAATAAACCATCATAAAAATAGCACTGTATTGACTCTGTGACCCCAAAAATGTACTCTAGACTGTCACTACAATTAAAGGCAACTAATCTCTTCTAATTAATGGGTGATCACTTTTTTGGGTACAGGAATTCCTCCATCAATGCATTTCCCTACCTTCCTGCGAAAAGGGTGCTTGAATATTATCATGAAATGAGAATGCAGACCCACCACAGAGCTAGTGAAGGGACACTTCATTAGGAGTCTGCTGACAGATGCAAACATTCTGACAAATTCTGTAAAGCAGAAGCATGCCATTAATTCCAATATTTATTACTTTCCATGAAAGATAAGTGACTCAATATTGGGAAGGGTTTTACAAGGCCAATATTTCTTCTCTCTCCAATGCTTTTTTGCTTTGTGATGTACCTGCCTATTATGAGACTAACTTATTCCAAAGAACAAATTAAGCATCAAGACACGACAAGCAGTGCATTTGTATGCAATCTGCTTACCACCTGAGGCATGCCAACAGCTCAAGGCCAAAGGCTGAGCAGCTCCAGCCATTCAATAAATGAATAATCAAACTGAATGCACAGCACTGGGGGACTTATTTCTAGTACAATATGGAATTTCTACACAGAACCAAGTCTGTCTGTGCACTTTGTGACTGTTATTAAAGAAACTATTCAATTGAGGAGCTTTTTCTAACTGCCATTCTGAAAATAGAACCCAAAACAAATGAAATATAGAGGTTTATATACCTTATTCTACAACCAGACAATCCTTGTGAAATGACATCCTGGACTGGGGGTCCAGTATCAGTTAAAAAATATCCATACAGACCATATATATCCATTTATCCATCTATAAACATTAAAGGACTCAACAGCACAGGGCGGAGCAGAAAATCAGCCACTCTAGAGATGCATCAGTCTCTGCTATCCTGATCATGAAGCAATTAATTAAGGTCTAGCTGTGGAAGCAACAAAGAATTAATTTAAAGTAATTTATTTTTTCTAACAGCACTACCTCATCTAATCCTGAAGAGACCGTGCACAGACACCACACGGGCTGTGCTAGTTTATTTCATTGCTCCAGCTTTAATGAGTAAAACAATGACATTATTTAGGTCTCTGATCCATTTGCCAGTCACAGTAAAGTTCATCTCTTAAATAAACAGTGAGGCAAGCTGGCTTTAATTTGTACTCACATACCAACAATTGATTTTCCCCATAAACTCGGTCTCTTTTCGCTCTGCCTTGTGACTACACAGTCTGATCCGATTTAACCCTGCTGCAGAGAGCTGCCTTCCTTGTGCATTCCTAAAACTGCCAAAGAATTGACCCAACTGAGAATAAAAGATGTGAAGATCAACTAATGAGGTGGAAAGACTGGGCAATAAACTGTTTTACAAGAAAGCACAGCACTTGTTTCATTCTGACATCTTCATTCTGCTCCAATGCATCTTAATCTGTAAGGAAGAACTATTTGTAAAGACAAAGAAGAAGATGATGATGATAATAATTATTACTATAATCATATTATTATTTTTTTTTTTTAAACCTGAGAACAAGCTATTGGATCTTCTTTTCCGGTCTTTTCTACCCTACTTCCCCCAAACAAGGGAAAAAATCTATCCATAATTGTAAACTGAATAGGAACCTATATGAAACCAAAACCCTTTAAACATCAGCACACTGGTGGTTTTTGTGTTCATTAGCAATGAATAATATCACATCCAAGCTCCCATGTGTTAAAGACAGAAGCATACTGCTCTGGGACAGGCTGCCATAGCTCCCAATGCTGAACTACAAAATGTTATTAAAAATCCAAACAAGGCTATTTTTACTTTCTGATTTAAGAAGTGACATTCTATTAAGATGTTTCTTACAGTTCAGTCCAGACAAAATGTAACTCACAATCTTATATTAGATGAAGTGTTATTTATGTTCCAATTTACACATCTTATGAAGCATTTTAAAGATTATGTATTTCTCACAAAACACAATTCTGCATAATATGCACAATATTTTAAATTATTTTAAATACAAATTAAAAATTAAACAGACTTACTACATGAAGTAAAACATCCACTTCTTTAACTTGACAAAAGTAGCTATCTAATGAACAACGTATGAATGAAGCAGACACAGAGGTATTCTCCCAGTCCCAACAGCCTACAGCTCTGGGACCTCCTCATGGTCCCAGTATTGAGATATACCAACACATCTTTTAGATGAACACCAATGCAGAATAATGCTGCAAATTTGTGGAAGGCTTCATTGGCATGTTATGGCAAAAAGTTCCTGTGATTTTAGGGATCTCAGCTCTATTTGCTAAATACAACAGTGTCCTTAATTTTTTCATGTCTTGTTCCAAGCTTGAAAAAAGATTTCATCAACTCCTTTTGAACCCAGCCCAAATCCAAAACCATACAAACATGTAAATATTTCCGCAATAAATTTGCACATTGAAGCTATTCACGAGAAGTGGGGATTTTCACAACAAATGTGAAATATTCATATACATCTAGAGGTGACAAACCTATAAACAAATAACCAGAAAAATACTCTTGCCTGTCTTCCTTTTTGAAAATCTGACTTTAGGAATATTGTGCCTCTGGTAAAACGGTGTTCTTTTCAGGTGAGTACAATCACTTGGCATTGTGCCTAAGAACATACCCAAAGAATGGAGTTATCTTGATGACAAGCCCATCACTCACACATTCTCCAAATGTTCTGTCTTTGGATTTCTATGAATTTCCTTCAAGCCAGGAGGAGAGAATTGCTGCATTATTACTGAACAATTCTTATATTTTAGAGATGAAGTACCAATGACTTATGTTACAGCTGCTGCTGCTGTGCTGTGCTGTCTTCCACTTTATTGGAGCTGAATAATTAAACACCCTGTAGTCCCTGTGACAGTCCTAGACTCAGCATGGCTGTTAATCAATATCACATAAAAGGGAATTAGGCTTAGGCAGCTTGCACAACACAGGATGGATAAGACAAGATGGAGAGAGATCTTCTCTTTCACACAGAGGACTAATTTTCTGTATTTTTCAAGTCTTGAGAATAGACAATACATACACAGATATGGGGAATCCAAATTAATCTCAGAGATTTGTTACACCATAATGGCAATCAAAAGTCACTTCCATTCTTTCCTAAATCCCCTTCTTTACATGTTTTTGGGATTGAAAAAAAACCTCTCGGCACCAGTGTATTTAAAGTACTCAGTTTATAGGGAGAATTTAACTGCATGGAACCAGTTCTGAGAATTCTACCATATGACTGCAGACAGAAAAAACAACAGGTATTTAATAAACACTATCTCAATTCTGCTCTGTGCAAAATATTTAGGAAGACTTATGTTTCCAACAGTTTGCGGAATAATTTTTCTAGAATCTCTAAAAACTGTCCACAAGTTATGTATGTTTTCATTATGTTCTTGCTCTCTAATGAACCAATAGGTTATTAAGATCAACCTTGGGCTGAAAATAACCAACAAAAGATTCACATGAAGGGGAGCAGATTTCCCCCATGCTGCCCTGCTTGGGGCTCACCTCTTCCCAGAGAAAAGGTGACACAGTTCCCAGGTCTCTTCAACAACTCTTCCTTTCTGATGAAATATGCCAGTATTGAATTTAGAAATACTTCAAGCTTCCTACTAGGCCAGGAAATGAACTCAAAAGTCAAACAGGTCAGTTTCAGGTGGTTATATAAATTAATTAATAGTGATGATGACACCGTCAAGCCATTGTTATAGAAGTGGAAGACTTCACGTGCTCTTTACACTCCTCTGCTATGGGTGGCCTCTGATTTTTTTTGTTTAAAGACCTGGTATTTATACAACAAACTAATTCAACTTTAACCCATGCACATTGTAAAAAAACTCTGAGTAAAGAGGAATAGTCAGCAATTCAAATGGAAAAAGCTTACAAAGAAACTGATCATTTTGATACTATATTTCCTGAAATGTTTCACTGAAATTCAATTTTGCAAAAAGCAAGGACAGCATTTTCCCTCCAATCCTATTAGTAACATGAAAAGAATATGCATGTTATAGATCTAATTTATTACTTATTCAATTTTTTTCTGTCTCAAGAAGAAAACATTTGGTTCAAGCTTCAGAAAGTGTGCTTCAGTTAACACCTCCCTCAAAACGATCCAGAAAACATATTCCACACATGAATCACGGAAAGAACAGCACAACAGCTTCCAACCAACCTGGGCTTTTCCAGCTTCTCCAGCGCCTTCCCGGGAGTGCTCACCCGAGGAAGGCCGGCCAGCCTCTGGCTCGCAGGGAAGCGATGCTGGAGCGCCCGAGCCTGCGGCTCACGGCGGGATGGCCGCGGCTTCAGCTCAATGCCCGGCGTCACCCACCCCTTCTGCAGGGTGCAAACGGTGCCTTGCTGCTCTTATCTTGCCCTCCCAGAGCTCGCCCACTTCCATTCAGCCAACACCCTACGTGTTTTGTGGATCTTGGCCAAAATATCCTGGAGCTGCACAGCCATTTACAACACTGATATTTTCATTATTCTTTTCAGTGTTTCTTACTGAAACACGGATTACCCTATAATGAAATACAATCTTTACATCAAGTTAATACTGCAACTTGCTTACCATGAAGCTGTGTCACATACATATCTAAGGAAGAATGTGTGCTAACCTACATTTACTATTCTTACACATAATTTAGCTGGAAAATAATGAATGACCCTTCTTACATACATGGCCATATTTTTTTTTTTTAACGGAAATTAAACTTCAATTAAAATGGGAGAAAAATAGAAAAATACATGTTTTAAACACAATAGAATCTTTTTCAAACAGTGTTTTACCAGTTAATAACGGTTTATGTAAAACATGCATGATCATGTAAACTGTTCTACATTTTGAACCAATTCAATACATACAAAAGAAATTATCTATAATTACAGAGTTAGAGAAAGCGAGCATTTCTGGTCCCTGTGCCCTCCAAGACTTCAAAGTCAACAGATCTCAGCCCTTCCTTCTTGGTTTTCTAATGAAACTACTAACTAGGAGAAAGTAGGGGCTTTCCTGACTAGTAATCTCCCAAGCAGTTTCTCATCTTTTAGCTTTTTGCTAAATTGATAAGCAGAAATAATGAAAACCTGCTGGAAAGGTTACATTTGCCAGATGGGGGTTTTCTACCTTGGCTAGATCTAGGTACACAGTTAAGTCTTCTCACAACTGAGCTGATACTTTTCTCTAAAACTCCAGCAGCAAATACCGAGTACTACTTTCACTAGATCAATGCAAATAATAATTTGCTAGTAAGTCCCAATTTATAGGTCACAATTTTGTATTTCATGTTCAATTTTCAACAGAAAATCTGTTTGGTTTCTATCAAACATTCAAATATTTTCTTTTTAAGCTGTTCATATGTTCATACTGAGTTGTGGTTCAGCAGAATCTCCTCCTGATGCAGCAATTGCGTGGAGTGGAAGCCCTGTGTCAAGCATTACTGCTACACTTGCCTAACGCTGATTAAAAAACGTGTCTTAAAAATGTGGTTGTTAAGCACATCTATAAAGAAAGCCTGCAGAAAAAATTCAAGCAAAAGACTAAAGACAAAGATACAGAAATAAATGTATAGCTCAGTTCCTGAAATAGTTTGCATTACCAAACTAATCTCTCCTTCTGTAGGGTCACAGCCAAGTGTCTTTCTAGTCATAATTTAAACTGAAGCCAAAACCAAATATATAACAAAGTAATATTTAAATTGCACATGTATCCATGTAACTGACTTTCTATGAAGACTTTAAGAGATGTCTAAGTCCAAAGCAATTTTTGGAAACTTTGTTTAATAGAAATACCAATGCTTGCTTAAATTTGGATCTCCCCTAAATGCCTTTATTTAATCCAACTGATCATAATGTCTAACAATCTAGATGAGAGCACAAAGAGCTTCCATCAAAACAGACTGCCAGAGAGACCAGTCTGTTAGAGAGAAATCTTCATCACTCTAAACGAGTTTTCCTCTGACCCCTTCCTCTTTTCTATATTACAGAGGTTCTCTCTGGGATGGAAAACTGCATGAGATGAGCCTTCTTTAATTAGGGTAGATTGCTAAACCACAAAACAACAAATACATAACACTAGTGTGACCACTATAGTTGTCTTTGTCTTCAAGGTCTATTTGTTTGCCTCCAGATTCCACTAGAACTCAGATGCCTTAATCCCCCATATGCTACTCACCCTCTCATTTCACTGTATGCCAATTCTTCACACTAAATCTGTACATGTATGGAAGTTTTTTCTAATTATGTCTCCAACTTACCAGCTGTCAAAATCTACTTGACATTTACAATAGTGTCTGCAGAATAACCTGTCTTTATTCTATTTTTTCCCACTATGAACTGCCCTTGCTCTTAGTTTATAAATACACTTTCTTTGTATACTCATCATATAAAGGTTATCCTTTTTTTGTTTATAGTTATATTATGGCTGAATATGAAATCAGAAATAGAGAAACAGTACATTTTTTATGATGAGGATGAATTGCATAATATGTACTGAACATTTTCATTTTGATAGGCAGAAGATGTCTTCTTGCCTCGCTGTTCAGGCATTCAATTACCACTTTGGACTTTAGGAAAAAAAGCTAAATTAAGTTTTTGGTGAATATCTGCTATATACCTCTGCTATAAAGTAAAAGCCATATCAAGAAACCAACAGCCAGCTTAAACCCAAAAGTTTTCATGTTTTGCATTTAAGCTTGGATGATAACTTTGCTCTTTTCCTTTACTGCAACTCTCAACAATGAACAGTCTCAAGAAATGAAAATCACTTCTTAATCTGAAAATCATATGGAAAAAATCAACTGCCCTTAAAAAAAGTTATAAATGTCTGGACAAACTTTTCCCAGATTTTCCTTCTTCAGTTACTTAATGAACATATGGTTATTTATAATGTGAGTTACACTTGTAGTATTTCAAAAATTAGTTATACACATGCCTGGAGCTACTCAGCTCCTCCCTTCTGACCTCACTCAGTACCCTTTGAGCACTGTTTGCTTTGGCACATCTTTAACAGTGAATCCATGTTCTTATTTGTGTGTCTTCTCTCTGCTTTAAAATTTTTACCTTAGTTTTCTTCTCTTAGCAAGTACCTTATAACAAATTTTTTTAATTTCAGAAAGACAACAACATCAGATATCAATTACGACAAATAAAAACCTTGGCCAGAAGGCATAGGTGATTAAAAATACATATAAAATGAATGCAAACTCAGCTATATTTTAAACTAAGTATTTGATGGACAGTAAGGAGTAATTATTTAGGTTAGTGAAATGTAGCAGAAGATAATAATTGGGTTGATGTCTTTTTGACAGGTACAATAATTGGGTTGATACTTTCTGACAGGTACAAATGATGTCCTTTTGACAGAGTCCAAAACCAGCTCCTCTGCACCTCAGGAGACAGGCGCATATGGGGCATGATACACCTCATGGGTGAGACTTCCCCATGAGGAGAGAGGCCATGTGCTGGGAGCACCTAAACCTGCATCAGGGATGGCTCCAAAGCAGACAGACACCTCTGTTACCTGACATCTATGTAAAAAGTTAGGTGAGATGACCCCACCCAAAAGAACACATGCTCTAGACTAGAAATACACGCTTCTACCTTCTTCTCTCATGCATGTATGTGTGTGTGTGTGTTTTGCTGGGGTTTTTTTCAAAAAAAAGGAGTTAGGCAGCATTGCCCCAAAAATCCAAATTCATCTTCCACATTTACACAGTTTATTTACCTATGGGGTTTAAACCAACTTTTCATATAAATACATTGATTTGTTCAAAATTTCTTCCTGTTCAATATATTTAATTCCATCCAGTGTATCACTTCACAAATGGCAAAATGACAGGTTTTTCCTTTACAGTCCACAGAAACTGCAGATGTAAAATGTCTATCAGAGAAGAGAAGGCTTTTTCACTCAACACCTAGCACATCCTCAAGTACTTTAACATTATGTTTTTTCTACTTGTGAATTCAATTCTTCAGTAAAAAACCAAAAGAAACCACTGACTGAAATGTGAATGGTGTATATAACCATAGCTTCAACTGAAAAAGAAGCTGCTTATTTTTACACTTCTTACCATATATGGAATTACTTTTTGTTTTGGATGTTTCTATTTACTGTTAATTGCATTTCACACCTCACTGGGGGAATCCATGGAACTCTGTCCTTGACCCTCTTATTCTCCATTCAAAAGGGAATCTCATTCAAAACTATTTTGATTATTACTTATGAAAAGATACTCTGTGCTCCAGAGTTGCCTCTTCTATGCTGAAGACCAGAATCCTTATGCATTTATAATGTGACTATTCTCCAGAATTATTCTGAACATTCTTTCTCCCTTTGCTCTGCAGGCCCTCTTGCTACACTACTTCTATTCTTAAGTACTGTCTACCTCACAGTCATCTTATTTGTCAAACTGACTTGCAACCCTTGATAATATTACCTTAACCTATAAATTTGGAAAAATCTCCAGATTAATGTAAGCAACATTATTTTTCTATAGAATCATAGAATAGCTTGGATTAAAGGGGACCTTCAAGATCACCTTGTTCCAAACCCCCTGCCATGGGCAGGGACACTTCCCACTAGACCAGGTTGCTCAAGACCTTATGCAATCTGGCCTTCCACACTTTCAGGCATGGGGCATCCACAGCTTCTCTGGACAACCTGCTCCAGTGTCTATTTTTTTTAAAGTCTTTTATAGCCCTTTTCAACCTTCTTTATCTGACTTCCATGCCAGTGCCCTTCCTTACTAGATTTCCAAATGGTAATCTGCACATTCTTTTCATGCTTTCTTTTCTATTGGGAAAATATTTCCTATAAACATCCATCAAGCTACTTCACATTCTTAAGAGCTTTAGAAAAGATGGAATATTTTCTATTAAAAACATTGCTTTGCTAAGAAAACCAAAATAATCTAATGAGAAAAAAAAATCACTTCTTAAATTCAAACAGAACTTAAGAGATGTTTTATTCCTTCAGGTATGTCTTCAAAAAATGTATAGGAAGAATGGCTGTAGTTAAGAGACTCCAGTCACTTGTCACTGAATCTGTTCAGCCTACCAGTGTTATTCCAGATTCACATCTTGCAAATTCATTCAGGATTTAAAAGACAAGCAGACTTACTCTGTTATGTCTAACCAAAGTAATCATGATTTTCCACATAAAATTTTCTGTTACCACACCTGTTTTGATTCCATCAACATACAGAGGCAGCCAGGATATGGTTTGGCTCTATCCTTGGCATTTAATTAATGACATAGTTGATGTCTGATTCAGAAAACAATTTCATTTACAATTCCATAAGCACTTCTGCATGAATAAAAAAAGCAGCAGACAGGAACTACTCTGAATTAAAATATAAAGGAAGTGGGGACATGAGCCACAGAATAAGATTTGAACAAATTAACCTCAAGTACAGGCTTTCAGTTTAGTAAAATAAAATTTTTAGCCTTTAACTTTTTGTACTGCATGCTCACCTGAAAACAGCTTGTTCATGTCCTTACTGTGCCTGATTTTACAGTATGTTGTTAAGAAAGCAAAACCTGTAATTATATCAAGGTTTTACATTTTATGGCACCGTGAATCTCTTCAAAAGCCTGGTCTCTCGAACACCTTCATAACCCCCTGAGCTGTTGAAATCAGATTACACTACTCTTGGTTATTTCACATTTAAACAAACTCACTACCAGCAAGAAAGGAATTCCAAGGTGTGGTTCACACAAAAAGTTCTTCTGACAGATGTTTTATGTTTTTACATGTTTTCCTAAGAAAAGCTACACAGTCTTGAAAGCCAATGCAGGCAGCTACGAGCCTTGGGTGGAATTTCTACAAATCCATGTATGACTTTGTGAAAAAGCTTTTGATCATGGCCATTGGAAAAGACAATAGCCCATCTTTTCATCCTCTGCCGTTCCTCAAAATTAAGATCAGCTAACCAATTCTCCTCCAAAAAAAAAAAAAAACAAAAACCCCAAAACAAACAGGCAAACAAAAAAAGGACAGGGAACCAGGTCTCTATCAGTTTTATTTAAGTAAGCTTCTGCAATGCTTTTAGGAGGTCACAAGGCAAACATCAAAGCAAGCTTTTAACTATTCTTCCATAAGCTCTTTTGCCTTACTCTCAACTTTACTGCTTATTTAAAAGAAACTGGAGAAAAAGCTAAGACCGAGATTGGAATGACACCTCAAATGATACACTTAAACATGAAATATTCCCAAAATCACAATGGATCAAGCAGATTTTCCTAAAGAAGTTACTTGGTTTCCTCTTTCCTCACAGGAGTTAAGAGTTTTTTCCCCTCTATCTGTCCCATTCTCCAAATGCTGGCAGAAAGGATTAAACAGTAGAAAGGTGAATTGTTTCTTCTGCTCTTTCCTCATCATACATACTGGTTTATTTGTAAGGCAAGTGTATGACTCAACTGGCTTTTGTCTTCCTAAAATACACTGGTCAAGATGGAGAAATAAATCCATTGAGAAGACTGACAATAAATTGAGGAATTAATAAGTGTTCTGGACATTATTAAATACAAAAGCACAGGACAAGATCATCATACTGTCACAACTGCAACCCAGACCCTTGGTTTGCTACAGGTGTTGAGAAGGCTTGTGAATGGGCAGGAACTGTTGAACTGGAGGGAGATTCTGTTTTACTGGGGGTCAGTTATGGAGATTACACCACAAGAAGCAGCACTGGAACACAGACACACACAGCACACTCCCCCTCCTCCTGGGATGCTTGTTCTGGGTTTTAAACACATCACTCAGAACTTACACGCATAAAGACACATTCTGCTTTAATTGAAATTAGCCCCTTCTTAATATAGGGAAGATGATTTCTAACATGTTAGCTTGAACTTTTCTCTTAGAACTAGGCTGTTTCTTATTTTCAGTTAAAACAAATACTTTATTCTGTAACTCTACTTAAAAGAATTTTTCTTTCCTCTCCTAAGAAAATGTGCATCATATTTTCAGTTCATGTATAAGACTTTGGGTAACTGAATTGTTAACAGCTTTTACCACATGAAAATCAAAGCTTTTTATGCACTGCAGTGTATTTCATAGTATGATATATGACAAACATTTACAAAATGCAAGAAAAATTACCAATTTATATCCTAAATGGCCAACCAGTGGTTTCTTAATGGTACTAAGAGAAAAGGATAATAAAGCAAAAGTGTATCAAAACCACTGAACAGCAATTACTGCAGCCATATTGAAACAGGGAGCAACCAGAATTGACAAAATTCCCTATTTTCCTGCTCTGTCTCCAGCCCTAGTAAAACCTGCACACACATGTCAGACTTCTTTATTCTGGAAGGATAATAGTAGAAATTAAATGGTATCTCTTATCTATATGCTCTGAATTCACTAGAAGAAAGCTATCAGGCTCACTCTGAAAAACTGGGGGGAAAAATCCAGAACCCAACTTCTAAATACAGTTTTTCTCAGGTTAACATGGAGTTGGTACTTTGTCCTGTTAATTCTTCACTAGTCACTAACACTTGCTTCAACTGAGAGATGAGCAACGTCTGAAATGGTGTCATTTAATCCTGCTACTAACAGACTACAACAGCACTGGTTAACACCTCACAGCAGTGTAGGACCATATTGTTTTGTTTATTTTGATAAAGACAAGCACATGCACACAGGAGCTTCCCCAGCCCAGCACCACATCAAAACAACAACAAAAACAATGACAAAAAAAAACCACAAGAAGAACCAAAGACAAACACTGTAACAAAGTACCAATCAGTCGTACCCTTCAACAAAGGAAAACCTTAATCAAATAATAAATAAGTAACCTAATATCTCAATCTGCCTTAAATCCTTCCCCATTCCTTGCCAACCCCCACTTCCCTTGAAAACCAGATGGCCCCGGCAATACACCCTGAAGGTCAACAGATGCACCACGTCTTTGGATGAAGAAAAGGTATATAATGTCTTTAATAATATTTCCAGATGATAAAACTAGAAAACACAAGATGAAAAAAGCACAAAAAATCCACAGCATGGAAACAAAGCAAGCACAGTTACTGTGTTAAAATATTCAAGACACCAATGAAAATAAAAGGGAAGTAGTGAACTCTTATTAATGCGATGAATAATAAATATCAAGTGATAAGAAGATTGATACAAAAAAAAAGTAGTGTAAGAAATTACATAAAGAAAGGATACTAGATAACTCTGGGGACTGGTAATGGATATGGCTGCTTATTTGTCATGGCTGTCAAACATTATGAATTTCAATATTTCCTTGCTTTTATAAAATGTGCCCCCGTCTTTTGGCTTCACAGGAAACTGTGTCAGTGGGTGAGTTGATGCACGTGTTCCTAGGCGAATAAACAGGTGAACAATTTAGCCTGGAGTGGGTTGGCTGAGGCTGCACCCAGTTCCAGTAAAGTATGCCTGGAGATACTCAAATGAATTACATATTAAGCTATTCCAGATTTCCACTGGCAAATCTGAGGTCCAAACCAAGGTCTGTGAGTCTTAAAATGTGAAAACTGATTCTAGTGACATTATTGTGTCTGTTGCTTTCTGTGATCTGCTACTTCCAGATCAAATTTGTCCAATTTAACAATAAAACCAATTTTTTAACTGCCAACTATATAGAAAGCCAGGCCAATACCTTTCTTCAGAACATCCATGACAATGTATTTAATCCTGCTCCCTATCGCAACTGGCAAATCATAAGGGCTTTATCTTTAGTGCATGGATATGACTTCTATTATCACTGACAGTAATACAGCTCCCTATGTTGGATCCCAAGACAGAACTGAATTTTAAGGCTTAATAACTGAGGTTCTATAACTTACTGCCTGTAAAAAGAGAGAGGTATATTTATGTAAATATTCTAAGCTCACAGCATGTAAAAAGTAAAACCAATTAACTCAGCACTCTTACTTCAAGAAGAAATAACTTTTTTAGCCCCAAGTAATGTGCTCGTGTGTTCCTGTAGAAGATAAGGGGCTGATGTTTATTGTATGTCTCAGGCACCGATAGCTGTAGAGCCAGCCAAGGATTGGTGTGATAACAACCAAGGATTGCTGGCAATAACACTGCAAGAAGGATGTGGCTGGAGAAGGGGGCCATACAGAGGTAGGGCTGCACTTCCCTGGGACAAACATCCTTCTTCTAACTGGGATGAGATCGAGAAGAAGGCATGGACAGTATCAAGACTGCCAAAGATGCCTGAAGCCCTCTTGACACATTTCCAGAAAGGTCTAGAAGAAAACATTGCACATGATAGCCAATTTGCATAGAAAATGAGAAACATATCTCCAGAGTGGGGAATCCTGTCATTAAAAAGGCACCCAACAAAGACTAGGGACATATGCAGCCCAGGATCCTGGCCATACCATCAGCTGGATCAATGCTGGAACCAGGACTGGTGATCTCTCTATTCCTTCTTTCTCTCTCCCCCGCTTTAATTAATCTCTGTCACTGTCTCTTCCCTTGTGCCCTAACCCTTTATCCACATGCACTGCCACATGTTTATACCTGGAGATAAGGGACTAATGAACACCAATTTCCATGCCAGGTGTGTAATTTACTAGTACAACTTTGTCAGCTTTTGTGGAGCCTCTGACTTCAGTCGTTCCTTTCAACCATTAAGCATCAACTTGGTGCTCCCTGTTAGGTGTTCCTTCCTAAGGGTGGGACACCACAGTCCTTAGTTTAAAATTCTATGAACTGGGGGAGTTTTTTGTGTCAGTTTTATTTCCTCATGGATTCAGAACTAACAAAAGTACCAACCAACAAAACTTCTCCCAAGTGCATGCATTAATAAAGCACCCTGAGTGGCTACATTTTAAGAAAAGTGGCCTATTTTTACTTTGATTTACACTGCCTTTTGAAAGGAAGCTTTTTGAACTTGAACACAAATAATACCATATAGCCTAGTCCTACCTAAAAGTACAACCATACAAATCAAAAATACTTCAGCTATCTGCTGCTAAACAGCACAAGGCACTGGAGTATGCCACCAGGCCAAAAGGTTTTAAGAACCTTTAGCCTTGGAGAGGTATCAGCTGTGCAAAGTAGTTGCCACCAAAGCTTAAAGCCAGACAGCCAGAGTTTCAGTAGGTCTGGCCTTCAGACCTAAGGACCTGTGTCCATTAGAAAGCTGCTGGCCCAGGAGAGGTTCCATGCACACAAGTAGGAAGCATTCACCATCACAGACCCACTGTCTTCCCAAACACCACTAGATACAGAAGTAGAAGCAGCCACAGTCTGACAGACATGGCCTTTTGATTACATTATTTCTGGCCCTGATACTTTTGAAGAGGTTTACAAGTCCTGAAGAGAGTTTTATTTTCCTCTTCCCCCATCTGTGGAAGTCTGAACACACACAATATACTATCACTTCAAAGCCCAGCTAACACAGAGGCCAGAGGAGATAAGTATCAGGCTCCAAACAACCTAGAGTAGTATTACAAATGTATACTCTATTTCAAGAAAAATATAATAAAGTGCTGAAAAATGAAAGCTATAATCTGAATAATTTTATACATTTTAATAATCCCACCATAAAGACTGAAATCTTTAGAGAGACTTTGCTAGACTTTTTTTTTTGTGTGAATAAGGAATAACCATTTTTGTGTCAGTGGAGCAGCATTACATGCCAGGAAAAGCCTATTACTGATGAAATTGAAAAATAAAGCAGCATGCCTGTCAACCCAGCAAAGCAAGCTGCTGATTTCTAGGTATGATTGCATGGAAAGGGAGAAGTTATATGAGAATAAAAGACTGTGAAAGCGGCTCCATTTTTAGAACACAGAAAATGCAAAACTGTAAACATTCTGCAGTGGGTCAGGTTTGGTGCCTAACATCAGTAGCCTAGCAATCACACTGTGTAACAATAATGTCAGCAGAAATCCCCCCTGAAGCAGCTCTACATTATCAGTCCACTGAAATATTTATTTAGCAAGATAGAACATCAATAACATTATCTCATAAGTTTTCTAGTTTAATAATATTTGGAATTTCATTACATGGCCTAACACTCAAACCACTTTGTTGCAACATTTTTTAAAAAGATAAACAAAACCTCCTAGCCTCATGTGAATTATTTATTCTTCTCGTCAGAATTACAAGCCAGTGAATAACACTATAAAGAAGCTCAGAAGTATTGAATCCAGCAGTTTTCAAGATCTAGCAGGAGACAGAAAACCTTGATCAATAATAAAATATCATTACTTGTACTAAATTGCTTCTTATAAATGCTAATAGTGAATCTTATACGGAAGATTATGTTAAAACCTAGAAAAATACAGATGAAAAGACAGACAAGATAGTTCTTGTCCCCAGAAGTTAAAAGAATAAAATCAGAGATACAGGATGGATTCTGTTAGACAAAAAGCATAACAAAACACTGAATGTGTTTCCAGGCCACACTGCAGAAGACATACCCATAGTAGCTTGAGTACTACAAGACATGCTACATTCCAGTTTTTCCTCTAGTAAAGTATGACTGGCCCAGGTAAAGAATAGCCCTAAAGAAGCTGCTCTGTTTTGTTAACCATGGGCTTCTGCACCACCACCCCCCTCTGTGCAGTGCTGTTACAGCCAATAAACAATGCTCAGCATTTTCAAAGCAATAATTTGTTTTTTTTTTAAAGCAGATAGCTCCTAGAGTCACCTGATCAGCCTGCCATACTCTGTTAAGTTATCACAGACCTTGTGGGATTGTCCAAAATAAGGGACATAAGGAAAGCAGGTAACAATCCTGTTCCAAAAAGCACTGCAGTGGAGCCTTGCTCAGAGAGCTTCCATGCTGGCACAGCAGTACGAAACAGGTATTCTTTCTAAAGGGCTTTTCAAAACAAAAGCTGTGATTGTCTTTCCAGTCCCCTTTTCAGACTCTTCTGCTCCAGTTGTTAAAAAGAAATGACAGTGGCAGAAGAATAACTGTGAATCAAACAGCAGTATCTCCTACAAATAGCATTCCTCCTATTCCTTCGGCACACTCACTTTTTGAGTGCGCAGTTCTTTGAAAAAGCCATTTTTTTTTTTGCCAGTACAAAAAAAAAAGGCTATCTGGACAGCTCTAGAAAATACAAAGAGAAGACAGTGAGAGTTTGATTCACAAGAACACATCCTTTGTTTGATATTGGTACAGCTGCAGGGTGTTTTCCCTGGGCTTGCAGTGACACCGAGGCAGCACAGCTGACCTCTGGCAGAGGCAAACAGCTACATGGGCACGCTGGTGTTTCCAGCCCATGTGCAGTGTAGCGCTCACAGAAAGAGAGCTGTTCCAGCATAGGTCTGACAGTGCTTTGTTTAACTCAGAAAAAGGGAGCCCCAACCCTGGCAGTGTTCAAGGCCAGGCTGGACAAGGCCTTGAGCAAGCTGGTCTGGTGAGAAGTGCCCCTGCCCATGGCATTTGGGGTTGAGACTAGCTCACCTTTAAGGTCGATTCCAACCCTTTAACATTCTGTGCTTCTATTAGAAAATGAACAGAATAACAGAACCTTTTGCCTTTAGCACTAACGTGAACTGTGTAAATTGAGATTATGCTCAAAAGCAACATTGGTCCTGCAGAAAAAGCTCATTGCTTATTGTTTTAAAGGGATGGCAGGGAAGAAGAAGAAAAGCCCACTCAAGGGAATACAAGAAACCTATGTACATCAATGCCACAAAACTGGTAGCTAATAGCTACCTGAAAACAATACATTGGAAACACTGCTTGGCAGCTGGTAGGAAAGTCTACAGCTAAAGGCAATGTGCCTGGCTCTGATTGGAATTTTGGTTTGGTTGTTTCCTACTCTTTTTTCCTCTCCCTTATTACCACAAACAGATGCAGGTGATTAAGAGCCTAGCTGTGAAGAGCTCTGGTAGTTTAAGCCTAGAGAGTCCCCAGGCAGGGCCAGGCAGAAGGGCTTACATGATCTCAAGCCACTGCTTCCACAGGGCTCACAGGCTGGATTGCATTTTCTTGAGCAGCTGATGAAGGATTAAGCCCAGCAGATGAGTACAAAGGGTAATTGTCACATCTTAAACCAGCACAGCTAAATCTACCAGCAGTTATGAGACAGTAGTTTATGTTAAAGGTCCAAACACCAAAGAAGCTAATCACTGCTTTTAAAAGACTTTGCATTATATTCCAAGTAAGTGGCTTTCTTACTCTCCTAACAGTTTATAATTCCTTATGCCACTTCTGCCTTTTCCAAGAGGATACTGAGGGAATTAATTAATTAAAACACCAAGATAATTTGAAGAATTGAAGGAAACTGATGCATAAAGCTAGAAAAATTAGCTAAAAATTGTTTTCATTATCCCACTTAATAATGGTATCATGCATTCGAACAGCAGAGAATTTTCTAGTGGGTTATTCAGGAGGAATTGTTTTGTGCAGATCATTTCTGTATTAGTATTAGAACCTTCCTGACCTTGAGTTACTTCAGTTTAAGGGCTGTATGCATTTCTATTTCATGGCACATAATGTCTGCTCATAATGCAATGTGCTGCGTCACTCAAACTGTGAGAAAACGAGGAAAGTTGTTTTTAGAAGCACTAAATACTTAAGGAAACAACACTTCATTAATATAATCACTAAAAAGCAAGTGATTAGATTACCTCAGAAGACAGTCAAGCCTAAAGTCGCACCTGGTGTATACATGCATCTATATGCATCTATATGCATATATATGGAGAGGTATGTGTGCATGCACCCCTGTCTAGGGAACGGTTCCCTAGGAGTGCAGGTGAGGGTCTGGAAAGGCTCCTTCCCACCCCTCCTCCCACTGTGCTGCAAGGACTAATGTGAGGCAGCCACCTGGAGAGAAAAAGGAGCCTTCATAGCATATTTATAAATGTTAAATGGCAGGGAAAGCTGCTGAGAGATTCCTCATTTTCTCCCGCTTGGCCATCCCTGGGACACGGCTGGAAAACAAGGCAGCCATTTTCTAATAAGCTGTTGCACTCAGCAAAGCAGATTGAAGTGCTCGATAAGCTGCTGCTCTCTTCCTGCAGCGACTGAGGGCAAAAACAACCCATCACCCACAAACAGGTACAGGCACAGCCATCTCTGCTCTCCTGCCGTGAGCCTGAGCAGGCATGGAGGGGCCAGGGAGGGAGGGAAGGAGGGAGGGATGGATGGGGAGGCCTGGATGTGAACGCATCCGTTTTCCTGGGCTGCGCTACCCTACGTCTGTGCAAAACCTTATGGATGTGCAACATGGTGCTGCTTGCTCATGGTTTTGTGTTTCCAAAAATAAACTGCCAGCATGAGAAAATACTTGGCTTTTACAGAACCTGTGTCTATGAGATACTGCTCTGTGTGGAAAAAGCCTCCAAACCTTGTGGTCCTTATGGAAGAGTGATTTTAATTGCATTCAGCACATGTATACATGCACCTGTATGCACACACATGCGTCATGCAATTTTCATAAGCAACTTGACTTAAATAATTTCTCTCACATGTAAGTAACCTCACTCAAATAACTTTTTCGGGAACCAGACTGTCAAAAACAGTGAGCAACCCAACTGAGCAGTGTACAGATCGAGATATTCAATATAATAGCGTGAGAATAAAAAGGTCTGTCTCTAGACGTAAAGCAACAAGTCATGGCACCTATACTAAGGTTCACTTCTGTCTTCTACTATAACCCAGTTTCTTGTCATTTTTGTAAATCTCCCTATTTTATAAGAGTGTTTTGAAACTGGGCAGCAAGAAATCCTGAGTGATGCCATTTCAGTCTCAGCAAAATGTGTTCAGCCTTAGCTATGCTCAAATCTGATGGAAAAATAAATTCCCACTGAAGTTACGTCAACAGAGATTACCAAAATCCATCTGCTGAAGTGCCCCCCTACCCTCTGCACGCTGCCTGCCCAGGCCCTGGCTCTTCTTTTCCACACAAAGCCAGGCTCTGGCCAGACCCCGGCAGGCAGGCCAGTCCACCCAGCCAGGCCCGAAGAAGTCCAGAAGCGGGGCACATGTCCCCATTCGGCCACTTCCAATGGCTTCTGCTTGGCTGCCCTGATTGTGCTGCACGGGGCTCCCTCCATCTGGATGGAGGCTTCACAAACAGCAGGTTTGTCCCTGAAGCCATCCAAGTCCCCAAGCCTCGGGCCCAGTTCAACCCACAGGGTCTGGCGTACGTGCCTGGCTTGGCTCTGCGGGTGCAAAGGCACATTCAATTCATTACATCCAGCTCGGACATCTCTTTCCAGTGGCAGCCCCACAAGAGATAGCAGTACAATTCCATTAGCTAAGGCAATCACTTTGGTCAGCTTTAAGCAATTTTGTCACAGGATATCAGTGGCCAGGAATACCAGAACTAGAACGCTGTCAATACCACGTGTTTTAAGCACTACACCTAGGAAGTTTCCTTTCTCTACAGAAAACAGGAGAACAGCCAAGGAGTTGACACACAAATGAAAATGCTATTAAGACTGTAGAAAACCAAAATGTGAGAAAAGCACACCTGAGCTGCCAAAACCAAAGACACTGCCTCTTCTTTGCTTTTCCCAGACAAAAGCAGAGTCTTGCTTTGACCTCTCCCCTCCTGTTGCCTTCCTGGGCCATCAGCAGCTCCCCCCACCACCTGCTGCTGCTCCCACGCTGGGCAAACTCAGCTGAACTCAGCAACACTAACAAGACATTTTGTGCCCCAGTACCTGCTCCAGCTCTTGAGCACAAGCATTAAGTTTGCCCCTGAAAACTTTGCATTTGCAATTTCACACATGCTCACCACGGATGTTAAATAAAAATGGTTGCCAGAACATCATTCCTAATGCTGCAAACTTTTGTCACTTTTCCAAAGTTACTACATGGCATTGCAATGAGCCTAATATATAAAGGATGGCTGTACATCAGAGATTATTCTGGGCAGCTTTTTCACACAAAAAGTCAGAATAAGCACAAGTAGAGCACCAGTATTTAAAACATGTGATACCCTCATCAGTCATTAAAACTACTGAAACATAGCCCTGTTCTACATGATTAGCTGGTAAAGAACACATTTGTTCTGTGACCATTGATTTTTTACTGGGTAAAGTAATAAGTCTTGTTTTTCTGCCAAGTATTGATGTACCAAGGCATTTTTTAATATCTTTTATTTTGATATGCAGGATAGCTTAAGTTTTAGAGTAGAAAGTCTCCTCACTCCACTAGAAGTCAAAGTATGTAAAACCACAGCTCTATCGATCATGTCATGTGCTAAAACATGTCATGTTCCTTTTTTTTTTGCCACAAGACTATTGTATCATATGCAGGTGGTAGCATCTAAAAATGTATCACAGAAGATATATGTAAAACCAGACTACTCATTTTCTTTATCCAAACAGTAAGTAGAAACGGACCCATGCTGATCTAGCTCATATACCTCTCTGCACTAGAGGCTTCTCACTACACCTGCAACTCTCATGCTGAAACATCTTTTCCAGAAATGAAACACACAGTTCCCTACACCTGCTTCACATCATCAAATCAGATAAAATGGCTTGATCTCTTCCAGGAAGGAACGAGTTCAGCACTGGATTGAGGAGTCAGACAAGCACCATATGGCTAGAAGGGACAGGAAGACTGAAGTGAGGGCTGAACCACCCCTCTCAGTGGCAGCAAGAGTTACACTGGCTCAGCTGTGTTGTCTAATCAAGTATTCTAAATCAATTAAGAGTGAAGCCAATTTGTACACATGAATCTTTGTATTTATAAATGAACCTAAATATTCCACAGTAATACTCCATACAGTTTATTTCCTGTAGTACATGGATAGAAACCATGGACTGACTGGCTCATTAGCCATGAAAACATGCTGTTTTATCAGGCAAGCTTTTGTCCAGCAATACAAAAAATGAGCACTGAATGGATGAACTCTTCCTGCCCTATAAAACAATAGTTCCCCATGCAGGAATGTCAGTTAATGGGAGTTAACAGTAAACACGCTCTCTCAGTTGTTTGGAATTGTTACCAGGTTTGTAAATAATCCCTATGCATCTTCCCAGAATACTACATTTCTCCCAGGTTTTAAAGGAAACAGAAAGACGCTTTCTGCGTGTGGAGAGTATTTTCCCAGGTTTTGGTTTAAGCAGTGATGCTGAAGCAGAGCAGGGTGGCTGCAGACACCTGCAGGGGGATGCTCCACAGATGCCTTCCCGCCTCTCCACACACATGGCTGAGTCACTCCTCGTCCAAAGGCCCGGGACAGTGAGCTACAGCCTGTCCAAGGCAGACCTGATCTGGCCATGGCTTGCTTTACAAAAGGTGCACAGCAAAGTAAAGCACTTCAGCAGTGACTCAGCACAAAGTATTAATAGCCAGCCTAAGCTTATTTAAGAGCCCGTGGTTGCCATGTGTCGGGGACAGACTGTCGAGCTGGCTGGAAGCTCCTTGCGCATCTTTCAGCACCGGGCAGCAGCACGACAGGGCTGACAGTACCCTGGAATGGAGCACAGCCCAAGGAGATGGGGAAGGAGGGCTTTTGAATTGGCTCAGGTCAACTGCTAAGAGTTGGATTCCCTTGGTCCTCAGGAGGAAGTGGAAGCTGAGCAGCTGATGAAGTTGTGAAGAATTAGGTGACTTTATACCCTCCATGCAAAGCGAGTGGAACAGAAAGCACTGCTTAGAAGAATCTTGTATTTCCTGCATGCACATACATACCCACGTGCAGAAATGAAGTACATGCTTTTGGTCATACTGGAAAGCACAGGGAGGTAAGAAATAAAGAGAGTCATTGTAATCTGATTAGCTGTGTAATTAAGACTAAACTGGGAGATCAATGAGGGAAACTATAAGGAGGGTTTTTTTCAGCATAGTATACTAGAGAAAAAATGAGAAATCTGGTGGAAATCTAATGGGATAAAGTAACAGATGGTAGGTGGACACCCAAGGGACATGAAATATGCTTAAAGATGATAATGGCTAACAATATGATTAAAAGTACATGCAATCTCACAATGCACTGCATGGAGCTGAAATGTAAGTATTAAGGCTATAATCCCCTTAATATTACAGATTAGATTTACATACTTTTATAGACACCTACCCGACAAACAGGAAGAACACTTACAAAAAGTTTCTGTATAACACAAGCATCTGGGCTATTTAAGGGAGTGGTTTGTGTCACTGTCTTGAGAAACTGGCAAATAACTGTCTACAAATATGATACAGGGTCCCAGGACACATATAACAATAAAGAATTTACTCACTACAGATAAGAACAAGTACAAACCACCATCATCCAAACAACCTGAGTCCTACTTCACACTACATCACTCTACTGGCCTGTAAGGACCCTGGGGGAAAAAGGTAGATCAAACCCTACCCCACTTTTTCAGTCACAAATATACCAGCAACTTCCAGCAAAATCTTCCACATAATGCACTGTTCTCCCAGCTGGTACACATGCAGGAGTAGGGAATGCAGGAACAGGGACTGCAGCCTAAAGGCTGGACACACAAGCAGGTCAAGTCAAGATGGCCACTAATGCTCAGGCATTGCTTTCCATTTTTTTCTTGTGCATCATCAAATTTGCTACAGCAGTCTCATTAATATTTGCCTTCTAAATATTTGCCAATAATTAAATAATACCTATAAACAATATAGCCCAGCTGTAGAATTGCTTATTTCTCCACAAAATAAATGAACATCATATATAAAAATTCCAGATATACATAGATAGATACATAAATATACAAAACAGTATTAAATGGAGTAAATGCAAACAAATGATAAAAATATGTAAACCAATGCTGCATTTATTATAATCCATTTATGTAGATTTATTTAAAAATATATCTGATTGCACTCATAGCACTGATGAAGACAATAGTAATGCACTAAGTATCATTAAACACTTAAACTAAAATTCCTCCTTGATTGTCCCTACACAACCACTTTGATTTTATTTCACCATCCCAGGACAAGAACAACCTTATAACCAGAAGGTCAGAAAATTCTTACTCTGTTATGAGAGCAAACTAAATAATTTCCAAAAGCAAGAGTCCTCTCCCAGGCACAGTCCTGCCTTTGGCTCTCCCATCTCCAACTGGCACTAATTTAAACGAGGGGACTGGTAGATTTAGCACTTCTGCTGGTATCAATTACTGTTGTATCACACAAAGCACTCCCTGAAGTAATCAAGAAGTAAGCTGCTTATGGAAGTAGTGTAAAATCTGCACTTGAAATTAAACAGAAGCCAGTACACAGCAGAAACATAACCATCCTCTCTGTAAGAAAAAGAGATTTAAATGGGCAGCTGCATTCTGCATCAGCAGAATTACAACCATTTCTGTGAATGGTTTTAAGGTGCATAGAGAGGTCACTGTGTTCCAGAGATTGGGTTACTGCAAAGCCAACAGATAATGACTACATAAAAGAAGTAACTGGGCACTGGACTGCCTTAAAACCACTGAAGAGAAACAGAATAAGCCAGAAGGATGCTGACTCTGATGCAGCTTCAGAGCAAGCATCATTGCAACTAATTTACTCACAAGTAGCTTATGAAAATTTCCCAGTATTTTTACAATAATAAAAAAAAAAAAGTCCCAAACTATAGATCTAATTTTTTTTTATCCTAGCACAGGAAAATGGTGTGAGGTAATGGAAGTGGGGCCAATTAAATGTGATGTAAGGAACCAACATGAAACAAACTCTTCAGAAGCCTAAGTTGTAACAGCTGCCTTGCACTGTTGTGCTTTTGTCCTCAGGATCCCACCTCAATGCCTTCTGCCCAAGGACAATTTTGTCTTAAGGATGCTTAAAGCAGTACTTGTCATATAGGGCAGGCTCACTTAGCTGAGGAGACAGCTCAAGTCACTGCAAGCCCCCTCTCTCCGAGAGGGCAGATATAGATAGGCTTCCTGGCACCTTTCCATCCTACAATTTCCTACTGCTATTACACTGATGATTCAAATCTAATTTTAACAAGCAAGCAAGCCTTCTGCTGTCAGCAGCCATTGTTCCAAGACAGAAGGAAAATACTTTAAGCACATTTTCGTGCCTTTCAACATCTGCAGTCTTGTATTGCTTTTGTTCTTGGAGAGGGGCACAGAAAAGGAAAATAAGGGGAGCACTTCCCAAGATAAGGAGCTAAAATATCAGTGTTGTCACTTATCATTTCCTAAACAAATTAATTTTTTCCAAACAATGCATGGGTGGCAGAAAGGTATTATTCATTAAAGGACTAATGCTTTGAAAAATCTAAAAAAATTGCTACTGTAACAGAGGAAGAGTCAAACCATATTTCCCTAAGAACACATAAAAACAATGGGCTTTTTTCTTTTTTTCAAAAATAGAAAAATATTTTCCACATATTTTGGTATAATTCAGTCCTACGCAGCCACAATACTTATCTTTTTAAATAACTAAATATATTAATCTCTTCACAGCTAAGTTTTTGTGTAAATGAAACTGCTTTACTATTTCAGAATGAATAAAAAAAATTCCTTGATTATATACTATCTCACAAGATGTGAGCATTCACCATGGTTCTAAGAGCTGGCATAAGAGATCAGAAAAAGGAAAGTAATTTGAATATTCTTTTGCATATTTTTAAGATGGCCTTCAAAACCCAAGTGAACACAGAATAACACGCTGTGTTATTAGCTGTACAGCAAAAGAAATCCCATAAAATGTGTATTATCAGAGAAAAGTTGCAAGGTGTAAGACAGTCACTGAACATCCTTAGTTCTGAAGATTATTGTGGAAGAAGGGCATAAACTCAGTTCCAATAACAAAGGATAAGACAAGCACAGAAAAGTCTTCCAGGCAAGGAAGAAACAGGCCAGTTTGTTTTGATTTACAGTACATTCAAGTTAGTTGTATGACATGTCCTGATGTTTATAGTGTATGATATTAATAAATCTATAATAGAAGATTAAATATATCTGCAGGTCTCCTAAATAAAACAAATGCTGTACTGTGGTGCTGAAATATGCAAGGTGTTTTCATTACCTAGAATTCATATCCCAGAAGGTTATTTATACATTGGAACAGGAAATATTTAACAGCAGTTAACACCCTAAAAGGTGCAGAAAATGTTACCTGTGCCATACACTGCTATACTGTTGTCTCAATGGCAGTAGACAGAACACAGGGATCAAGTATTGCAGTCCCCTTAGACAGACACTGTGTAACCTGCCTGAGGTATTTAATTTGATCTCTTTGTTCAAGTCAGTGACATTTGCATTCATTCACATTCAGTAAGTTATTAATCTAAAAAAGCTAAGGAGTCTTTCATTTCTTGTCTCCAAATTCCGTTTGTTCTTCTATAAAATTAATGCCATAAATAAAATGTTGCGTTTAGACCTGCTGTGATACTGCCAGCCAATTTTGCTGCAGATAAAGGTCAAGGAAAAATTTATGAAAAAACAAAATAACATTTTTTTTCCCCAAACTCCCTATATTAAAGAAGAGTGCCAAGCATTTAAATAAACTCCCAACATAGGTCAATCTTTAATGGGCTTGTAAGTGAGCTGTGTGTTTTAAGAGCTAACCTTTGGAGTATTTTTCTTGCACAGCAACTACTGTGTTGCAACTGCCCTCCCGAAACCTGTGACCATCATCTGAACTAAATAACCACCCTGTATGAAAGCCCAAACCCTAACTGAAGGCCTCAATAAGCATGAATCCAACAAGAGACACAGTTACCTCCTACCTCTGCTGGGCTTCCTCAAAAACACAAGTTTTGAAACTCAATCAATTCTTGCATTAAACGCTGAAAAAAAAATTGTAATTTAGAAATTCATCTGAGCTGGCTGTAAAAATTTCAGCTAATTCCTTGTCTCAACTTCAACAGTTTTGCCAGCTTTATGAATATTGGGGGAATAACAAAATCTGTTTCCTGTTTGAATTCTTCTTTTTATTTCCAGTGCATCTTTTTATTTCCATAGCATCCAAACAAAAAGAGCCTTCTCATAACTCTTCACATGGTTATTACAAGATGATGGCCAACTCATAATTTCGGGCTTCTTTTAACAAAAAATATTGGATTTTATGTTTTCTACTAGAAAAATTAGCTCCTGCAGAACCACCAAATTTCTGCAGTAAATCCAAATTCTCTGAGGTATGAGAACTGCTCATCCATGTTGCACTCCCATACTAGCCAAATATCCTATCTATCCAATGTCCATTCCACATGGACAGCAAATACACTTTTTATTTGTTAGCGTTGTAATCTTACGTCAAAACATCAAATCACCAAATGGGAGACTTACGTGCAAACTGTGCAGTATGGCCACAGTGCACCTTCAGGATACAGAGATGGCAACTTCTGAAGGAGCTTCAGATATTATGGGCTTGCACAGATTAAAACAAGAAAACATCACCTTGCTATTCCTCATCGCTATCTTTACAGCTGAGTAGGGTAACATGAAAAAATAAACGGATTAAGAGCACAATAAGAAAATAAACAAACTGACACCAAAGACCTCCTGGAGACCAAAGCAGGGAAAAAGGAACAAAATGCTGATATTTAGCTGAGAAACAGCTCAATATAGCTTCTTCCAGTAACTACAACTGGAGCCAGGAACTGCTGCACTTGCTTACGGATTCAGTCGGTATTTTAGGGACAGCATGTAGGACAGGCTTCTGCAAAAGTAGTCAAGTACTTCCCATGTGTTATTATCATACAGAATTACCAGAGACATGGCCCTGTGCATCTGGCTTCTAAGCAGAGGAGATACTGCAAGCACTGCCCTCCTCATGGCAGGCGTGCCCCCAAACCAACAGGCTATTTTGGATGGATGCTTAACATTGACTTAACAGGTATGAAGTTGCAGACACAAGGTCTTGGGATTTAATGCAATGAAAAGCAAGAATAGAAATACAAACAGAAAGCAAGGTATGGCTTGGGAAAATGTAAGATATAACATATTTGGTATGAAAAAAAACTCAGATCAGTAATAAGGAAGGTAGGGAAGGAAGGGAGAGAGTGCACTGAGATGCACTCCTCAATTATGTAGGAGATAATATGGGCAGTCAATCTAGAGAGTAGAATTTTAAAAAAGAAAAGTACCAGGAATCATGATAATACAAAAAATATTCTCTACAGATTTAGGAGAACCTGGACTCCTGAACCTCCTGATTAAATGAAGGCAGGTCTCTCAAAAGCAAAAAGGTGAAGAATTGACATTTGAGTAAAGAAAGGTATTTTTTTTACAGGTGAAAAATGATAAAGTGGGCAAAGAGCTAGTGGGATAATTGTTTATAAATATCTAAAGGAAGAATGTGCATAGAAAAAGGATGACATTTTCTAACAGCTAGGAAACACAAGGAGTACATGGAAAAGTGGGGGCTTTTTTGGTGGCTTGTTTTTGTTGGGGTTTTTACATAAAAATAGTAAGAAACTAGAAGGAAAGGCTTTTTGGAGGGGAACAACTCTTGGCCTGTAAAACTGCCAGGGGGAATACTGCAAAGATACTACTGGGCAAAGTAACAGAAAATGAACTGATGGGAACAGTCCTGTGTCAGAAGAAGGAATGCCTTTGAAAATGTAAAAAAACCACTTCACAGTGTGCTTATCTGTACACTATGCATACAACCAAGATATATTACCTGAAAATTTGTGCTCCCTTTTTAATACAACAGTAATGTACTTTATTACTGATTTTAACAGGCTTTAATAGGAGGAAGCATACATTCAATTATTTTATTGCATGTTTTGAATATAAATGGTGAGCATCTGCACTCTATAGTTTATTCCTTCCATCCTCACGCTCTCATAAAAACAGCACTGGCACATTTTAGAATTCAGAGCAGCCCTCCCCAGCCCAGCCGCTTTCTTGGCTGGTTTGCTGGGATCTATATATCCAATCTAATTATTTTGATTCCCATTTCCAACCCTATCAGTGGTGCAGTGGTGCAAGAAATCAAAATGCCAGTCCCCTGAATGTTTTAGAATCTAAAAGCCAACAGCTACTCATTTGCAGAGGCATCACTGCATGGCCCAAAGCCCCTGTCACCAGGCAATTTACGTTCAGTGTTCTGGATGTGACTTGCGAGGGGTTTCCCAGCACATCAATACAGAGCATTTCATATAACATTTCAGGTATGCTACAGGTTGTTGCATCATCTTATTTTGTCACAGCATAACTGACAAAAAAACCCCAGCAACGTTTTGTTCAGATTTTGTCTCTTTCTAAAGACTAAAGTCCTCCTTCTTTGTTATTTTCCCCTTTGTTTACTTAAAAGGCAAAAAACAGGATCATACAAGCTCATCTTCCCTTAAGTGATCAGAAGAGAGAGTCAGCAATAATCCTGCCAAAACACCTACTACCCTCTCAAATCAGGGGGATCATATGTTGCTCAGTAGCTGAATTTCCCTGTGGATCTTTTCTCTGCTTAGAAGCTGTCCCCCTCTTGAATTACAGTCTTAGATTACTAATGCTCAGCACCACCAAAAATATTCCCATTCATTTCTCCAGCTTTTACAAACATGATAACATGACTTGCGTTTAAATATAAGCATCACCGTTTTACTTTTTATTATGAATATCATATGTTTGGCAAGCTGTCCGACCTTCCTTATGATGATGAATGGTACAGCAAACAATTTGCTGTATCTTTAAAGAAATGGCCAATTCAATTACATTATGCCAGAAGCTTTCAAATCCCTCTCTGCCAAATGTCTTTGCTATATCCTGCCACAGACAGCCCATTTGTATTCCAGCACAGTAGGACACTTGTTTTGTTGAAGCACACAGTTCTAGTTAGGTACTATCAACAGAGCAGTATTTCAGTTCTCCAGCTCTGTGCTCCTTCCACCCCCTCTACCCTCTGTTATCAGGATTTTCAATTTTACTGACCAAACGTGTATGCATTACTAATTTTGTGCATGAAATGCAGTAGTTATCAACTGCTACAACAAAATACATTAGTGGCCAATTACAGGAGCTCCTGGCAGCAATGGTTATCATTCTAGTGGATTTAATCATTGCACTTAAAGTGAAGCTTGAGATTCCCTTTGAGATTACACCACTAATTGCTTCTGTTTTGCCAGTTACTGCATGAGCTGTTTGCAAAAAGGATCACTAAAGATGCTTTCTAAATATGGGAAAGCAGCAAACAGATGAAGCCTCCTGCAATGAGTGTCCCCCCCCCAGTAAAACCACAGTGTCGATTTATTCATACCACAATGCTCCTCTCAGATTCATATCCCCCTGTCACCTTCTCTTTCCCTCTCATTTCTTGTTATTTGGGCAGACAGCAGCAATACAACTGCACTGCTATTCATGTGAATCATGCCACACACTATCATTTATTTATATAGATACTGAGAATATTACACTGCAAAAATAAAAAAAAAAGCTTCCCCCTCTCTTCTGTGTTTGCAGAGAGGATACTACTAATTATTATTATGATTATGACAGAATGTTAAAATGGTCTTACCCCTTAAAAGAAAAAGGAAAAAAAAAACAACTTAAGCCAAGTACATGATTTATTACACGTACAATACCATCCTAATAGGCTTCCACTCTCCAGGAATTCCTAAAAACAAACACTCCCCCTCTCCCAAGGAATTTGTAATATAACATATTGTTCTTTAAAAGCTCACATCTACTTCCAGGTTGTCAGTAGTGATGAATTATCTGGTTTACAGCCTCATAAAGCAAAAGTGTCTATATATTTTAATGCTGAGGCCCACCTCAGGACTTTGGTACCTTTCAAATGTAGTGATGATATACAACTTTCCAAACATGAAAGAAAGTCTTCAGGTGAAACAAAGAGATATAATTGTCAACAACATTTTAGGTTTGATCAGAATAAGTAGTCTTTCAAAGCAAAAGAATGGGGAAGGATTACAATTACAGTTTTGTTAGCTGAGAACAAGTTATTTTAATCAATACAATTATTTAACTAAATTTGTTTGGCTCCTTTTCATAAAAAATTTCAGCTACTAAAACTTTCCATTATTCAAACACCACTCTGTCAACAACAAGGAAACAATCAAAAATATTAAAAAAACCCAACAATCCTCAACAAAAATTTTTTCATGAGATTAGAAAATCTCCTATGTTTGTCTCAACAAACACCAACATTTTTAGGATTTCAATAGATACTAGGTTGATAAAACTTTAATTAGAAACTTAATTGATCTCTGTGAGAGAGATACTGTAGTGAAAGTTTTAAATCCCCAGAGACTTCTACACTAGAAACAGCAGAGCATATGACATCTTTAAAAGCTGTCAGAAATCATACACTGTGATTAAAAAAAAAAATAGCAATCTCTGTGAAATTAGCTGCTAAAAGAAGTTGAAAAGCTTCATCCTATGGGATCAATAGGCTACAGCACCAGCACCAGTCAGCTTCACTTCAGCCTCTAAATTCAGCATGGACCTACCAATCCCTGGAAAAGAACAAACCCCAGCAGAACGAGGATTTCATCACTGATACATCTATCTTGCTTCACACCCAGATGTGGATTTGCTCAGAACCAGTTGATCTTTCCAGAACAGCAGGCACAAGAACTGCTGCACACAGGATGCTCTCAAAACAAAGGCCAGTTCATTTTCATGCTTAACAGAGAAAATCTTGCCCCAAGGCACTCAATTTCAGTTCTGAATGAGAAAATCTGTATGTGATGTGGTAACTACAGTAACTGGCAAATAATAAATTGAGTAGAACACCTAGAGATCAATCCTATATTCATGAAGGAACACACTACACAACTCAATTGGATTATCCCCATTTCTCAGTTCACAAGTTCTTGACTTCTACCTTATTAGACAACAATTAAGGACAATTTTCAATACAAAGTAACACAACACTGCTACAGTATCTTTGTCACTATACCTACAGGTCCTCCAGTCCAGCAGAATGACTGCCTTTCTTTTATATGGGCAAGCTCCTGTCTCATGTACGCAGGCACAAAATCTAAATTACAATTCCAAGAAGACTGCAATTGCATCTGGAATTTCTAGTGCTGCCTTTCAAATGAGGAAACAGGAATAAATCAGGAGAAGAAAATATTCCCAAAATGAACAGCTGAGCTTATGCAGCACCCAAAATACAAAAGGTTGGGAAATAGCTGTCATTCATCACTGTCAAAAGCAATAAATTAAAATATGCAGAGTAGGACTGATAACACAGGAAATAAATTAAAACATTTGCTTCATGTTAGTATAGAAGTTAAAAGAAACAAGGCAAAAACATCTCTCAAAGGTCCCTGCTGGATTTAAAACAGAGCTGTTATGCCAACTGGGATTTCAAAACATGCCACTATCATTTAAGAACACTGAACTTCTCTTCTTTAATAAACGTTACACCTGTTCACTAGTCCAGAGACCTAATTCCTAAAACCACAGACAGCAAGGGCAAGACAAGGAACCAGAACTTCAATGAGAACTGCTAATGCACAGAAAGCAACCAGTAACTTATAATACAGTCTCAGGCATTATATGTAATTCAGCTAACTTACAAATCAAAGAATGATAACACTAAATGCTACCATGATGTATTTCTTAATGAATTAAAAGTCTTATTTGTGCATAGCTCACAAAGCCTGGCAGATTTTTAGGTTACATATTTAATTCTCTTTAATACTGGCAGCAATGAGACACATTTTTGTCTACTACTGTACTGCAGGCATAAACACAGTAAATACTCTAGCAAAATGAAATACACTTTTTTATGCAGTGATGTGATGAATATCAATTTCTAAGTTCATGCACTAAGTAGAAGAATATGAATAAACCACAGCACAGATTTGGAATAAACAGCACTGGTAACTTTAGTTTAGACCATATTAAATTGAGAGACTTTCAGCTGGTAAGCACTGTTTTCAAAATTTAATGTATATACCACTAAGGATATTCAGCTTAGTAAAGCTCTCTAAAACCAAAGATAATTCTTTTAGCATGAGAAATTCCAGCAGAAAGGCTCCAGCTCTAGCAATTGTTTCAGAAAACTCAATTAACTTGCCCATTTTTAAAAATAAAAGCCAGCAAAAAGAAGTTTCATCCTAGAAAAAATTATCTCCTCATTAATATTACAGATATTTCATATATTAATATGTATGATGAAATAAATGCATTAAATAATAAGTAACACATCAACATATCTTTTTGACATGTAAAATCATTTTTTGCAACCAGATTAATGCTTGGGTTGCAAAGAAAGCTATGTGCATAAATGGAAAATACTCTTCCTGCCTTTCAGAAAACTGTGTAGGCTGAGTTTGGGACTGGGGGACTCCAGATGTCAAGGAATGTCTACCACATGCCCCATCCAAGCTGATGAAGAAAAGCTGTCCCTGTTCTGTTTTAGTGAAAGCAAACCTCAATCAAGACAATAGCTTTGGTCTCAGAAAACACCCTCATGAAATGAGCATTCTTCCTTCCCAAGACAACCTTCCACGGGGACATCTTCTCAGCCTTCACTCTCTGATGACCTCATATTTGACCTGGCCTGATCTTCAGCTTGGCTGAGTCTCAGTTCCTTACTATGATTACAAACCAGCAAGATCAAGTTAAGCTTTAAGAAACTCGGACATTAGTCTGAAGATAAATAACTGCAAAGGCAAAACACCAAAATACCAAGAAATCCTGTTTATAAGCTATGGGAGACTTCAAGTGCAGCAATAAAAAGAAAAGGTACTGCAAAGCCCTGAAGGCACATTCCCTCCCTTGCAGGTAGCCCTACCACTTCTGGTCTTTGTCAATTCAAAAGCCAAAGTATTGTCTGAAGTTACAACTGTAATTAGGTATGGAGTTGCTGAAAAATGTTTCAGAGTCTTAACCTTTTGTACAGCTGATTTCCACTAAGTACTCACTTACTCAGGTGCAAGAACAGTCAAGGTCCCCAGTTTGCCCCAGATTTTCCCTTCAGGCCAGTTTTATCCTTAGGTACCTGTGCACAATAAAAAAAAAATATTTAGATTACTTCTAATAAGTTCATCTCATGATTATATCAACTTTATGGCCCCAATTTAAAAATTCAGATCTCCAGTTTTTCTCACAGGATTATTTCTCATACTATGGTTAACCTGAAGAAAACTCAAAGCTGTTTTCCCCCAATAAAAATACTGGGTTTTATTTGACCAATGTAGGTATATACATATATATATTTAGATTTACCATGACCCTAAATGAAAGAGTTTCTGTAAGAAAACTCATATAAATCCAACCTAATAGATGGTGGGATTGCTTGGTTTAGGTATATTTCATCACCTGTTTTTAGGAGCATAAACAGAGAGCACAGTTACTCCTTTGTTAGCCATATATTTAAACTACCTTAAAGCTGTTAACATGTGACAAGCAAATCCTACGTATTCAATTACTGTTTCAAAAATTGAAAGAAGGTTCGTGTACAGGTGCACTGTCACTTAGTTAAGGAGCTCAAAAAATAGAGTTATTCTTTCTCCTGGCACTAGTATGAATTAAAAAAACATTTTCAAAATGTGCCATTCAACCATATGGAATCAATTTTTGCAGACATATGGAGCGCCAATTAAATAAGTGTGGCTTTGCTGACACAAAAGTCCACCTGCACGTATTCAAATTTTCCAGAATTAGACCATCTAATTTAGAGCAGCCCATTTAACAGTAAGAGAGTAGAAAAGCAATGTATTTGATATGACACAACCTCTGTAACCAGTCTCCTTAAGTAGTAATTGCAGCCTTACTTCTGACCATGGTCAGGATATAATCAGATACGATTGAATTAGCTACCCTAAAATATAGCTCCAATTACATCAGATCAAAAGAGAATCTTTTTTTGTCTTCTCCATCATGCAAGTAAATATATAATTGGGAAATTAAGCAAGGTACAATTTTTCAAAGAAGATTTTAGCAGAAGTCAAAAGAAATTAGAAAACTGACTGTAACTGTACTTCCTAGATTTTCTGCACATATTTCCCCACAATAAATGTACAGTAAGCATGCCATTTAAAGAAACAGAAGTCAACAAGCTATACACACACATAAACACTCTAAATAAAATCCTAATATAAGATAGGTATCATCCAATGATGTGGAAACTTAAAAAACTTTTAAGGTAAACTCTTCAGAAGTCTTTTTTTCTGTTTTTTTTTTCCAGGATTTGCAGTTAATTGGGCACCCTTGTTCAAATCTAGTTCAACATTTGGTGAATATGGTAGCTAGAAGAGAGTAGTGACACTCTAGCCAGTGGCTGCATTCCACATGGTCACAGCACAGCTCTGCACACTCACTGCTCCAGGTTACCCTGTGCTTTCCAGAACAGCACTCTGAGGACAGAATGCCCGTTCTCGGACAGAGCTCCCTTTGCTGCTGCCACGTAACAACAGACCCCTGCCAGGGGCATCATGCGGTCCCAGGGACAAGAGAACTTCAGAGTCAGGAGCACGGCAAACTTTGCTGTCAACCCGGTTCCTATTAATTTTTCAGAGTATTTAGCTTTTTATAATATCTTAACTAATTCCCTGGAGAAGCTGTATCCACCTAGTTTCCTAGTTAAGGTGCCACACATCTCCCCTAGCTTGTGATCTGCCCCATTCACTGTCTTAGGGTTTCCATAACAAATAAAAGCACATTTCCAGATATCTGTCCTTCTTTGCTGCAGTCTTCACACATCTGTTCCACTTGGAAAGACCGTACAATTCCCAGATCATAGAATTTTAAACTGTATCATAATGCAAATGTCCAGGGGACTCAGTTAACATATTTTAGACAATCTTAATTCTATGCCTTCCCAGCTTTGCAGGACTTGCTCTTTGTAGCTCTTTATTCAAGGCTGTTTTCTGTGCTTGGCTTTTTTAAGATAGTAGCCATTGAAATGGAGAAGCTCCATCTTGCTCAATACAGATAGTCAGTCTCTCTCAAAACTTCTCATCCAAGCCTTACTATTGCCAATCCTATGGAAATATGCTATTGCCCCCATCTACTCTCATCTTTCGGCTCAGTTTCCTATTTGGGATCCCAGTCCTGCCTCCCTGCCTCTTTTCAGTGACCACTTCGTTCCAACAACTTCATTATATGATATATTGCTCCCACCCCATAACCAGAGTCCCATTAGCTTCCAGCTCTCCTATACCAGCATTGCTTTTCATCTCAGCTTTCTGCACCCTTCACAGATCTCTTCATTTTTCCATATCGCTTTTCACCTTCCAATTTTTTTCCCACTTCTTTACTCCCCCACTCACTTCCTGTGCTTCCCTCTTGCCCTTGCAGTTTCCAAATTTTTTCTCAACAACTAACTCCATGTGTTTTCCTGGTTCCTACGCAGTCTTTGTGATTAGCATGCCACAGCCATGGCTGCTACGCTTTGTGCAGAACTCACTTCTAATGATGGGTGCTAAAGAGATCTGTACAAAGGCTAATGAGCAGGAACACTTAATTTCAGGATCCTAGAAGAACTGGGGCAGAAGAAAAGCCAAACCAAGAGTGCATAAATAGAATTTTAGGCATTTAAATACCTCACTACAGAAACCTATATATTTAGATGTTAAGGCAACTGTATGAAGGCTTTGTGGACTGTAGCTACTTCTGTCTTTCTGTTAGATTAACACCATCCACACTTTTAAATTTAAAAACAAAATCCTTCTACAATCAACCAAAATAAAGTTACTTAGAATCTAAGTCTCAACCTAAACTCAATCTACATCTCAGTTAACAGCAAGTTACTTATACTTTTTTAAACCTTTTTTTCCAAAGAGAAAACAGACCCTGATTCAGTCAAATATATTAAGTACTGTGAAGGAGAGGAAAAGGGGTTTTAATGAAAAACAGGGTCTTCTTGTAACTATTTACCAAAGATAAGTGTTCTTATTATTCTACAGAAGAAAGTAGATTGTAGCATACCTTCAACTATTTTTGCCCAAAAGTATGAGCTAACCAAAGACATCTTCCTTTTCTGTCTCAAACTAACCTGCTTTTGGTGTGTGAGTGGGTTAAGAGCACTTAGGCTGAATTTAAGATGATTTTAGAATATTATAGAATACCAGGTTGGAAGTGACCTCTTGAATCATCTGATCCAACCTTCCATGGCAAAACCATAGTCTAGGTAAGATGGCCCAGCACTCTGTCCAGACAAATCTTAGAAATGTCCAATGCTGAGGAATACACAGCTTCCCTGGGGAATATTATTCCAATGGCTAATTGTTCCCATTATAAAAATTTTTCCTCTTGTGTTTCAATCAGCATCTCACCAAGAGTAACATTTCACCACTACCCTTCATCTTTTCAATGGGACTCCTTGTAAAAAGGGAATCTTCACCATCTTTGTAGCTACTAAGCCTTCTTTGCACAAGACTGGATAAACTCCATTCTCTCAGCCTTTCCTCACATGGCAGGCTCCCGGCCCTTTGCTCATCTTTGTGGCCCTTCTCTGGACCCTCTCCAGCCTGTCCTCACGTTTTTGTACAGCAGGGACCAAAAGTGAGCACAGCACTCTAGGTGTGACCTGGCAAGCATGGACTAGAGTGGGACAATGACTTTTAACTTATCTCTGCTGGTGATTCCCCTGTTGCTGCAGCCCAGCATCCCACTGGCATCCCTTGCCACAGCAGCAGACTGTTCTCTCACATGGAACTCGCTGCCCACCAGAACAGCCACATCCCTTTCCATGGAGCTGCTTCCCAGGTGGGTAGGTAAATACCTGCACTCCTGGACCATGAACAGATCCCTTCTGTGCTACTACTGTGTTACTACTACTGTGCCACTGAATAAGAGCATACTTCATTTAATGAGTACAGATGAATGATTCAGTGCTTGAAGTTTGCTGAAGAGAAATTTCTATTATGTTTTGGTTCTTCCAACATTGAATCTAAAAAGAAAAAATATTTTCCTGATTTAACTGAAAAAAATCCCATAGAATAGTTACTTTTTATATTTAAACAGCAAATTATCACAAATATTTAGGTAAACTACAACAACATAACCTTCCAACAACTTTGTGTTAAACATATAAAAAGTATAAATTTAATATCATTAATGAACATAGTATTTACAAATAAATCACTCATTCCTCTATTGAGCCACACTAAGTACACTTTAATGTGAAAGTGGTATCTAATTATCTTTATTTGATCCCAAATGCAACAGGGAAATAAAAATGTTCAAAATACTTAGATCTTGCTGATAAGTACTAAACATTGAAATGTATGCTGGATAATGGATAATGGTATTTTTTTCTTATTTCTTCTGAAGAGGTCTCAAACAGTCACATTAATATATTCAATTCACAGAACTGCTTGTTCCTTCACATCTTTTATTTCCTGCTGGTGTTGAGGGCAGAAAGAGATTTAGTTATCCTGACTACCATCCCCAGTATTGCCTGACCCAGAAAATTCACCACTGTCACTTCCCACGGAGAAAGGAGGACAGTCAATATGAATCATGCTCTGGGAACTGGGCTTCAAAACCTAACTAATGCAATACTACAATTCATACAGAAGCCAATTATCACTTGTGATCTGAGGCATTACTCCAAAGCTGGCACTCTGAGTATCCTATTAATCAGTATATTTAAATGGGTTTGCTAGCTAGAATAACAGGAAACTAATAACATAGCTATTAGTAGTAGATTGATTCTGAGTTAAATAAAGAACAAAAAAACCAATACATACACAACATGAAACCCCTCAAAATACTAAAAAAATCACTGGCAAACTGATCAAAAAGTCATAGAACAACTCTAAGAATTTGCCTCCTTTTATTTTTGGCAATCTGTCTACTCTGATTTTTCCCCATCCTCACAAGTTCCTGGCATCCCTTGTACCATGATATTTATATTCTAGTTTCCATCACCAGTGACATGAAAAATACACTTAGTTCACACCCACAGAGGTGGGTGTGGGTCCTTGCCAGAAAGCTCAAGAGAATCATTTACAAATGAAGGTCCATCATTTTCCCCCAAAAACCAGAAGTACGAAGACAAGAATCACCTCTTTCCCCACCTCGTCACAATCAAAAGTGCCTATGCCTCCCCAAAGCCTGCAAGAAGAAAAACAATGATTCTTACCATCTAATGGCTTCCTGACAGGAAAAATTTACCAGTGTAATAGTGACAGAATCATACAATGAACTAGTTCAAATCTTCCAGGAAAGGATCTGGTGGGGAGGGTCTGGCAATAAAAAAGTTTTTTTTGCTTAACAATCTTAATCCAAAGAATCCCAGCTCACCTCACAACATCTCTCTTTATAGAGCAAGTAGATTTTAGCATTATTGCTACAGCTGTTATAGTCTGGCTGGTGCTAGTTAATTTGGTCACACAGGTAAATCCTAGAACATTCCAGCAAACAAGTGATCTGGGATTATACTTTATACAGCCTACAGCCAATATAGTTAACATTTATTTGATCCTTGAGCTTTACACTTCAGAGAGCTGAGGGAGAGAGAAGGTGTTGATACTTTCAGGAACCACTAATTACAGGAATTCATCATGAAGGGCATTGCTAGAAAGTAGTAGAGAAGTTTAAATATAAACAGTGCAGTTGCTGTCACACAATTGCCCGTGAAAGGTTTCAGTGTATTCTTCCACCTAGACTGATGATCTATGTTGAACAGAAAGAAATTTTCCACAGTATAAATCCCTTCAATTAAAACAATCTCTAGCACATTTTTTTGTATTTGATCTCAAAGTAAAGTAAGTCAGATACATTTTAACAGTTTAATGTAAATGTTATGGCCAGAATTTTTTAAAGATTTGCTATTACATTTAGTCACAGAGGTAGTAGAGTCTTCTGAACTCAGTTCATTTTTGAAAGAGAATTCATCCTGAATGGGAGCTACTGCTTTTTTATGGTAGAAAATAAAAGTGACATTCAACTGGCCTCAATTATAACATTAATGATCTACTCTAAGTTATTAGTCTCCTTCTGAAATATGTGTAAAACCACATAGCAAGTAACGAGTAGAAGGAGGAACAATTTCATACTTTACTAGTTCTCTTCTTTAAGCGTGCTTAACCACTGACTAACAAGGTATGTTACAAATACCCAGGCTTACATTATAGCCATTCCCTAAGATTATTTTTAAAGTATAACAGTCACATAAAGCATAGAGCCTTTTCACAGCTAACTGAATGTTTGGTGGTGGCCTGAGCCTATCAACACCAGGAAGTTATAGCTTACTTTTTTATCTGGCCCTCCAATTAGACACTGAAAAGAAACTTTCCCTTAAAATCCTGTTTGGAATAAAATCTAGAAAGCTGTAGCCCATCCTTTATCAGCCACTTTTTCACTTACTAATTTAAGAACAACACTTCCTCCTGTTGCACACTTACCAGGAAGCAGCTATGCCATGAATATATTATAAATACTATGCCCCACTCAGGCTGCAGCTTTCTGAAAAAAACAAGACAACCTAATGGAAGAACTCCTTTTTCTTTGCTTCCCACCCACTTTCTGGTTACAAATGTAGAGCTTTTGAAAGAATTTAACATCTCATATTGCTTCTGTAGTTCCCTTCCTGAATCTGAGGTCACTGATGACATGCTGACTTCCCTGCAAGTCTACCTTCTCACAGAAAGGCCATAAATGCAAAGGCAGAGTGATAACTGAAGACAGCACTTACTGAAAACAGTTGTTCTGGGCTACACGAGGTGACAAATAACTGAGAAACTTCTCTGCACCAAACAGTACAGTTTGAGTAGCAGAAAGAATGCAACACCTTCACTGGACCACCAAGCCAGCATTTCCCTGTGCCTCAGCACAGCTCAGAGACATGGGATGACCCTTTCAAGATGAACATTCAACTGCAGGAACCACACGATCAATGTTCAGTCCTGCAGTGTCCATTGTGTATCTGCTCCACGTGTCCTAAACCCCACAACATGCTTCTCAATACCCTACAAAAGGCAAAACAGCTACAATTATACTATAGCTTTTCAACTTGCTATTTTCTGTGTCTTTGCAATAGCTGCATGTTTTTAGTAATTGCTAAGCAGCAACTTCTCCTAAATTACCATGGTAAGTGGACTGTGTTTAACACAACAAAAAAAGAACAAAAATATCTATTGTATGTTCTCTTTCCTGAGGGGACCCATTCATTCCTGACCCCAGATCTAGTAATTGGTTGCATGATGAATGTTAGAAGGTGGGGACTAGAACAGGGTCAAGTAAAATACGATGTTATTGAAGGGTTATTAAAGGGTTTGGAAGAAGAGCAGAAAAAGCATGCTTCTCTTACCCACTAACAACCACTGGAAATACTGAAGCATGTTGTTAATGCCAAATAAATATAATCAAAATAAGCCATTTCAGTCTCCCTTCAGACCCCTTGGAGACCTCAATACTTCAAATCCAAAGACTCATCTCATAACTTAACTTTCTACTGCCATTCCAGAATCAATCTCCTGTGCAGCCTATTAAACTGTCTTTGCACCTGCTCCAATCCAAGTCCATCTTTCTGCTCACCGCAAAGAAGGATCATTGGACTCAATATTACAAATGAGATCTCAGGAAAGCTTTACAAAGCTATTAGCATTCTCTCTGTCTACAAAAGTATCAAGTCTAATGCATCGCAGAAGCATATTAGACTCACAGCAGCATCACACTGGTGGCTTAGAGCCACCTTAGTGGCATTATCACAGCTCTTTACCTAGTTCAGACTGCTACAACCATTAACACATTTAAACAACCTCCTATGATCTTAACAGATGTTCTTCTCATTTTAGATATTTGCATATTGAGATAAAGATAAGTGTGATCTGTCTCAGACAAAGCACTGAGGGCTTGCAGAGCTGAATTAGCAACTGAAACTTTCAGATTCTTAATCCTAAATATACACTCCAGCAGCAAGCAGATGAAACACACAGTGCACAGTAACGAGCACTCCTATACTCCACACCAATGCCTGTGCATGCACTCAAAAATAGTTTCTAAATGGATGGCTCTACATGGCCACTTGTCAACCATGTAATTACATCAGCCTGCTGAGGAGCCACACAGAAGACACCCAGAAAGGCCAAACCACCTACTTTGTGTCCTCAGCCAGCACTGAAAGTGCCTTTTTGTAGCAATTCCATCCAGACAAGTCAATAGGTGCTAGGCCACCTCCTCTTACACATACTTGCTCTTAGCTTCCAGAGCAAAACCAGCTCAGTGATAACCACTTCTACAGAAGCTCACATCAGCACTGATATATTCTCCTGAAAAACTTATACAGGATTTTGAGTTTATCATTTGAATGCTCTTTTTGTTCAAAAATTCAGATCACGCTGGAAGTATTAGTCTCCTGGATTCACAATAAAAAGGCACAGAAAATATAAAAATGTGGGAGCACAAAGTCAAAGAATCATGATGGACAAAGGAGCTAACTGATTGGTACAAAACAGCTTGGTGGTGCTTACATGAGTCAGTAGGTTTTAGCTACTCACATCATAGTGTTAGTTTCACTATTACAATTAAATACTCCCAACAAAATCCTATCTTTGTGGAAATTTTGCCCAAAACATGAACATAACTAGAACTAGACAAAACAAGAACTACTTTCCCTTAATGCTCAGGATCTCTTATTTGCCAAGAAATGTCATGAATGTTTTACAGTCACATTCCAAAAAGTATTTTTTCTACCAAGCAATTAGCAGAGCCAGAACTGTCCTGTGAGCTAAGGCTATGGGAGCTTTTTTCTATAAATCAAGCATTCTAGTCAAGCAGAACACTACCTTCTCATAAAGTAAGTATCTTAGCTACACTCAAACTTGGTTTCTCCTTTTCACTCGTTGTCACATATATACCATAACCATTTCCTGTTTACATCCAACTTCACAGAGTAACCCATTACTGGTACTGGAAACAGCTCAGAAATAGCTAAGGCAGACAGGATAACTTCTGCTAATAGCCCATGGTGTAGAAGTCAATGTTTATAAAATTAAATACTGCAGCTGTGCGCTACCTCAGAGAATCTGTAGACAATTCACTACATTGCTTCCACAGACAAAATATGTACCTTCTAGATATTTATGTTTTCAGAGCACTTTCCTGCATCGCTGAAGGAAGGTATGGACCAGAAACAACTGAACTGGCATGACCCAGCAGGTTACTGCCAGCCAGCTGAGCTGAGTCAGCTACAGGAAGAGGTAGATATCCTTCACAGCTACCTCTCTGCCCAGCAGCAGTGAGGGCAAAACCTGTCCATGGCTGGCTTAGGTTTCATTTTACAACAGGAGTGATGAAAATCCATCTTACACCCAGCTCTCCCAAGGCTGATCATGACCCATCTCATACAACACTGCAGCACCACTCGGCATTCTATTAAACTGCATTAGTGTAATTTGTCCCAGCCTGCAAAGATGGTTTTCTGTCTTCTGTGCTCATTAGCAGGATGTGAATGTATCAATTTGGACCTTTGGCCTGATCTGGAAAAGGTTATGCTTCCCTGAAAGTGCCGATAAATATCAGGCACAATTCTGGTGAGGTTCCTGGTCTATGACACCTGGAATATGAAATACACATACTTTTGACTGAGTGCATGCTTGACTCATGCTGACAAGAAGTAAGGACTCTGCAAACCAGGACAACTATTTCCTGGTGTTTGCAGTTGGGATCTATGTACATTATATTTATACATCAAAATTTCAGCATCCATACAACAGATACTACATTAGTATTAGATACTATAATGGACACATCCTACTATCTATACTAAAAGATACTACTTTTTACTTCTCATATGGAATCTCCATGCAGAAAACTAGCCGCATATTCAGAAGAATTCAAAATTTACTTCTATCTGAATACAAATCTATGTAGCTCTTACAAAGTCCTACCAGTAAAATCCACTCACATTCCTAACTGGAAAATACATTTGTCAGGATACAGTTGCAAATAAGGCATACAGTTTGCATGTATACAAACAGATACTGAGATCTTTGTACATATAGGTACAAAAAAGAAGCATCGCAGTTTGCAAGCAAAAATGAGCAGGCAGTGTTTCAAACTGACAACGTGATATGGTGTTATCAGGAAGGACAAGAATCACAGTGATTTACAGTAAATTACCCTTACTGGCCAGGGATAATACACAGTTATGAGACTAAATTAAGGAAGTTTGCATTGCTGCCTTAAGGTGCTTGATCTTTCAATTAATGTCTCAAGAATACTGAATTATCTATAGCTGAGCAGTGTTTTTGATGTTAGCATGAAAGAAAAAGGTTTTTCAGTCTCAAGAATACTGAATTATCTATATCTGAGCAGTGTTTTTGATGTTAGCATGAAAGAAAGAGATTTTTCAAACCACAACACACTTGAACAAATTCTCATCAATACTTTTATTTCTAGTCACTAGGTACCACTCATTCCTTCTGACTATCCTTGCAACTTTACTTTTAATCTTTATATCCAAATTGTCAAAAAAGAAAATAAAGCATAAGCCCAACACAGAGCCTATGCCTACATTAGCAAGCCTAAATGCCCTTCAAATCCAGGGAAGCTAAAGATCCTAAACATATGTTTATCTACAGCACACTCCTTTCTAACACTGAAGAGTGTCTTGCAATTAATATATTTTGTAAATGCAGTGTGCATGTACATGTATGATATCAAAGTACAGCTCTAACACAGGATAAGGTCTCAGCATATGCAGATGTCAGGTGGGATAATAACCTGCAAACCAGAAACAACATGGCCATAAAAAGGAAGAAAGAAACTACAGGAGGAGCCCTCAAAAATGTTAGGAGTGGTATTTTACCAGGTTTGCTAAGGGCATGACTTCAGTAATGATTTTGGCTTGAGTTTCCTAACTTTGATAAATTTACAGTAAACTTAAATTTATTCAGAAGATCAAAAGCAAAACACACAAGACCAAAATTACTTCCTTCAGTTTACCCTTTTGAATTTTGCATCAAAGCAGCAGCACAGCAATTAAAATTTCCAAATACTACTCATTCCACAAAAACCTACTGAAGTTCTTGACACAAAGTAACCAGCTGGCCACTCAGATACCAAGCAGTGGACTATCAACTAGATCTCCCATCATTTTTAGGACGTTTATGACATCCTAGTGGAATTATCCGGTGTTATCAAGTAAATTAATCACAGAATGGGTAAGGTTGGAAAGGACCACTGGTAGGGACATCTGATCCAACAGGATTCTGTCCAGATGGTTCTTGAATGTCTCCCATGAGGGAGACTCCACAGTCTCTCTGGGCAACCTGTTCCCGTGTGTGGTCACTTGCACAGGAAAAAAGTTTTTCCTCATGTTCAGCTGGAACTTCCTGTGCATCAGTTTCTGCCCATTGCCTCTTGTCCTACTGCTTGGCATCAGCAAGCAGAGCCTGGCTCCATCCTCTTGACACCTCCCTGCAGATACCGATAGACATTGTTTAGGTCCCCTGTCAATTGTGTCTCCTCAAGGCCGAACAGATCCAGCCTTTCCTTGTAAGAGGCTCCTGTCCTTAATCATCTTTGTTGCCCTCCATTGGACCAGTTCCAGGAGCTCTGCATCTCTCCTGTGCTGAAGAATCCAGAACTGGACACAGCACTCCAGATGTGGCCTCACCAGGGCTGAGCAGGGGGGCAGGATCACCTCCCTGCTGGCAATGCTCTTCCTAATGCCCCCCAGGGTCCCATTGGCCTTCCTGGCCACCAGGACACACTGCTGGCTCATGGACAGATGGTTGTCCACGAGCACCCCCAGGTCCTTCTCCAGAGATGCTTTCCAGCAGGTCAGCCCCAGCCTGTCCTGGCACAGAGAGCTGTTCTTGCCCAGGTGCAAATTCAGCCTTTACTGAATTTCACACAGCTCTTCCCTGCCCATCTCTCCACCCTGCTGAGCCCCTTCTGAGGGCTGCACAGCACCCGGGGCTATCGGCCACTCCTCCCAGCTTTGTGCCCTCAGTGAACCTGCTAAGGAGGCATCTCCCCTTCATCCAAGCCACTGATGAACAAGTTAAAGAATACTGAACCTTGTGGGACACTGCTGTTTACAGTGAGGCACCACTGGTTCCAGGTTGTCACAGGTGACACTTGGCAAGGTTGTCCACATCCAGAGTTTGAAACCAAACCACGCTGAACCTCTACACTACGCAAACTCAGTCTCTTAAGAACAAAAAACAGCTGAGTACAAGGCAATACATTCAAAGTACAGGGGATTCTCCACAGAATAGATTACCTCATATTTAGCACATGAAGTTGGTTGTTGAGATACAAAGTTATATCTCTGTAGAAAGATCTGTAAAATATTTTCATCACTTAAAAACTGAGTAATTCCTAATATTAATTGGCTGGACCTAAATACTTGATACCATTACTGAGCCAAATGGTGTTGAGTGTTAAACTAGGATAATGTCATTAAAAGCAAAAAGTATCAGTGTGGAAGATTTTATTGTGATACAATTTTATGTTATTCCTGCAGGGTCTACTGATGAAGAAATTATATTTTTAAAAAACGTATATACCACAGGAATTTTAATCTATGTATATTTTATTTAATAGAATCCTATGGTGCATATCAGACTAAACTGCCTCGCCAAAGCCTCTGAAAATTGGTCTACATACAAGAAGAGGTGTATCCTGCATAGTAAGACCTCTGAGAAAGGCTTTTAAAAGAAACACTTTGGAGAATTCTTGCTTTCTCTCATAAGACACATGGGAGTGCTTTCACTGAAGTAATTCTTTATATAAAGATAAAAAATATTTTAAAGCTGACAATTGTCAGACACCCTCACACTTCTAAGAGCTAATGATTTCACTCAAGGATTTCTTACAACATGCAGTGAACCACCATTCACCTCAGCAATCTCCATGTCAGTAAAAATCCTTATCTGAGAAAATTTCTTGCCTGCTTTGGTGTTTGCAGAATTATATTTTTGGTTTGCAGCAACCTGACATATGAGTCAATTATCTATTAAAAAAAAAAAAAGGAAATAAAAGGCCAGAAAAGATTATATTATCTACTTGGAGCGACAGGAAAAGGATGCAAGATACTAATATTTACTTAAAGACCTCTACGCCTTCCTGATAATCAAGCATGCTAAATAAAGTTTACATCCCAATTATCCTAAATATCAACACAACAATAAAACAACCCATGCTATCTGAAAGAGCTATGACTCCCTGCAGTAACAGTAAAACATTTCTTAAAAGTATTAAGGTCACTGAAAATGTTGGTAAATAACTCCAGATACCCCCAGGGAGTGGTAAAAAGGGGAATCTTCAAATTTCCACCTGCACCAGTGACCAGCAGTCAGACACTGCTCTGTGTCAGTTCCACCCAACCCAATACTAAGTCAAGGTTAATCACTGTAGTACCAAAAGAGAGTAAGAACATGAGTCAATGTTTTTTGGGTCACACTCTCAATGAGATTGGGAACGGCACATATGAGAGAGCAGAAAGACTCTGCTCCGATTACTGCAGGATATCCACGCATTTCAACGTACCCAGAACACTGGAATTTTTCAAGGGAAACTTATTGAAGTAAAAGCAATCACCAATGACATGATGCTTTTTCCATTTAAATTACTTCTTCTAAAACTTTTTAATATTTTCAAGTACTATTTTTAATTCCTTTTTTCCCAGTTTTGCATGATCACCTTTTAAGTTCCCTCCTTTCAAAGAAAAGGGAAAAAGGAAAGTGCTTAGAAAAAGGGTAAGACAGAAATTAAAATCAAGGGTCTAAGTAGTCTATCCTGTTAAGCTGAAGGAAATCAAACATATTTTTCTATCTTCAGCAATTTTATTCTTTGCAGCAAGTCTTTTTGCATGTTGTCAAAACAACCCTTATCAAAATATTTGCAACTTAACAGTCACACTGAATCTCTGCAGTTTGAAGGAAAGAAGGGTGAGTTGACTTCTGCGAAACACAAAAGTCAATATTCTAACTATGCCTGCAAAATCAAACAGAAGGTAGAAAAGTATAACCAGTTTTGAAATAACAATGTGATCTTCACCTCAGAGGAGGTGCTTGCATTGTGGTTAAGATTTTACTGGGCAAATAGAAATGGACACTTTCCCATGATTTCTTATACTCAGCTTTCCACACATTTTTGTCAGTATTGCACAAAGTCGTTGTTAAACCCCTCTCCAGAGCTGCTGCACAACTCAACTGACTTCAGGTCTCACTGTGGCCACCAGTTAAGATGAACTCCTTTGCAATGAGGCACAGTTTATCCTCTGACCTACTCTGACAGCAGGTGGTTGAGCCCTGCAAAACACTGAATGAATTGCCATTCGTTACCCAGCAGCTCTTCAGAACAGTAGTACAGCCCAGGAAAGTATCTAGAGAGAAAATGCAGATTCTGTCACAATGGTCATGAATTAAGAACAGGAAGTTTACCAAGAAAGGCAACTTCACAGAAAAAGAAGTGGTACTGTTAACATTATACATTAAATGAGCACTGCTTTAGATATTTCAGTTACAGACATTGTTGATCAAGACATGGTATGTGTTTATACAGAACCAGTTTAATCCCAAATGGAAAGGGAAATGAGAGGTACCTGTAAACATCATTAACACTACACACTGCAGACTAATCATTATAGATTTCATAAAAGCAATAGTGGTTCTGACCAAAAGAGCTTTTGTTTTCAGATCAGGCCAAGTTAAGAGCATATCTTTGTCTCACAGCAACATAAATATTGCATGTGCATTCCTGTATTTAGCTATCTTATGCAACAGAGGTTAAAGGAAGCAGGTAAATATTGTCTGTAAATGAAAAATTTTCTTGCCCTTGGCATAAAAATAAACCAAAAGAAGCCGTAGTGGAGAAGGGGAGGAAATGAGTTTTCCTCTTTCCACCATTTAATCCTTTTCTTTTTTTTTTCCTAGTACAAAGCCTTGACAAAGCCAGTATAATAGTATCCCATCACTTTGAGTGCAGGCTCTCAATTATTTTGGTAATGAAGTATATGCCAAGGGTTCAGGGAATCTTGGAAACTGAAACACACACATGAGGTTTATCAACCTATCTTCTCTAATTAGCAACTATCAATGGACCAACAGCACACAATTTGAGAACAGTAAGAGCCTACAAATATACCTATGATGCCCTGAAGTGAAGGAGGGATACGGAAATGGCCGGCCCTCCAGGGCTGAAATGGAGTATGACCTCATCCTGAGTTCAAATAACATATAATGGACAGATTTTTTCCAGCAAATAGGCAGCTAGAAACTACTCTACCTGCAAGATGACCCTGGCTAATGCCCAGGAACACTCACCTTTAACAAACTGACATGACAGCCTTCTCCTACTCTGGCATTCTCCAGGAGTGGAGATGGAAATACACAGAAGCCAGGGCAGAGAGCCCCCATGGCACCAATCTTTCACTATATGGCCCTGTCTAAGAAACACATCCTATGTCTATAAATTAAAGCAAACTTCAGGCCACCACGACTTACAATGACGACAGACGCTGCACAAGAGGCACTTGCTGCCTGGAGTTCTGACCATGCTCACAGTTTATCTGCTGCTCCAGGCAGGTACACCTCAGTGGCAGGACAATGCCTTACATCAGTCACATTATCTTAAAATACTTGAAAGAATGATGCTTGTAATGAACTACAACTAATTTGAAAAATAATTCAAATGAATGAAGTTTACATTACAAAATAAAGGTAATAAAACTACATTTCTTTTTAGAGAGCCAACAACTGAAGAAGTAGCACGTCTCCTGGTTTTAATTTTCAGTTTCACTACATGACACTGGGAAGTTCTGATTTAGTTGTAAAAGTGCTGCTGTCAGATCTGGGTTTGGTAACTGGTGGAAGTTTGCTTGTGTACAGAGAGCAACCTATATTAGATCTCTCAGTGGACCAAAAATAATTCTTCGTTTACTTGTGTCTTTGTACTTTGCCAATTTTCCATTTCCTAGTGCTGGGCCAGCATGGGAATGTTTTATTCTGGGGTGACATTCTGGTTCCAACATCACAAGGAGCTCCCCTTTGGACCAATAACCCAAGGAGGGACTGCAGCAGCTCAGCAGCAAGTGCTGTGCCCAGGTGTGCCAGAAACCACGACCTCCCTACAGCTCCAGAGGGAGGTCACATTAAGTACTCCCCCATTTCTGTAAGCAAGCAGCAGAATGTTACTGTCCATATGTCATAATGCTGAGGTCCAACTGCACTCACAAAAGCTCCAGCACTTTCACCAGGGTGTCCCCTCTGTGGAAATTAAGGTGAAAGAGCTGGTACCCACCTAATAAAGGTCAGGAGGTGTATGAACCCAGCTTCTACCTCACAGCTTGGAAGTACTCCTGGGCTCACTGCACCATTGCAGGACCTTCCTTTATAGGAAATGCTTAAGTGCTCTATTTACTCATAGTTTCACTACTGTTTTCTCCCCAAATGCATTTCTTTTTTGTGGTCTAACATCCTAATTGCACCCTTTAATCCATCACTTTGGTTTCTTGTTCCTTGCCCCACAGGTGTGACTATTCCTGATCACTGCTTTTAGCTTCCATCAAAAGCACATATTTCAAATAAGCATCACTGAAAATTTGATTTGCTGAAGACAGTCCTTTTCCGTCACTAAAAGTCCTGTCAGAGGCAATCACATAATATATATACTTTCCAAAAGTGATCAGCAGCATCATTACTGATGATAAGAAGCCAAAATCTGCAATGGAGTGGGGAGGAGGGGGAAATTTTTTACAAGAGAAAACTCAACACACTTGTTTTTAAGGTTTTCATCTAAAGATGACTAAAAATGCATTGTGCCCTAGGGCATCTGATGCTAGGTCAATTAGCTCTCTGCACTGTCTCCATTTCAATGTCTCATTGTCATCAGCAACAAGATTTCATCAGAGAAAAACACTAAAAAATGTCAAGAAACATCTCAGAAGAAAGACTGTCAAAGAATTCTTTATGAATGAAAGCTGCTCACATGAGTAGAGCCGTAAGGAATTCAGATGCTAGAGAAGAGGAGAAAACACACACACACACACACACATGCATACCGTGACCACTCCCAATCAGAAACACCAATTATAACCATTTCATAAATGCAAATGGATCTACACCATAAACTCTTAAAAGCAAATATGACTGGCAAGACTCTAATCCAACTATCAGCAGTAACAAAATACATGTAGATGCTGCACATTCTCAGTGCATCAGACACAAAACTAAATTTTATAGCCCATCAAATACCAAAAGCCAGGTATCAGCCATGTAGTTGAAAATTGAAGACAAACAGAGGCTTAACACACATGGATTTGAATTTGTCTAGAAAAGCAGTTCCCTTGCTTTATCATAATAGTTTGAGAAGTGGTAAATATTTAAATATTATTAGCAAAAAGCCATTATTTAGCTGACAGTTATAAAATCAAACTCTGAATGTAAAGTCTTTGAGACAAAGTAATTCTGTTCTAGCATGGCAAATGTTTAGTTCCTAGTGAACACATAGAACAACAGCAGAACACTTCACACTTGGCAAAGTTTGAAATAATATTATTATGATTCAGTAAGAATCTATAAGTAAAAAATGAGATATTTAACAAGCTATGCAGGATTTATTACCTTTGAAATGTTACTCTAATTTGCAAGATATAATCAGGTTTCCAAGGAACAATGCTAAAATGTAATAAAGGATCCAGATCTCATTCCTTAGCAACTCCTTCCATTTAATCATAAAAATAAGATAAATCCAGTTTGCCAAAAATGAAAAGATGAACAAGGTAGATAGGAAACAAATCAGTTAAGTACAGGCATCAGAAACTACACTATGGGATGGCATACAAATCCTGTGGTTGACAGAGATAAATCTGTCAGACAAATTCAGAAGAATTAGAACTGACACTAAACCTAAGGTTTGAGCAGAAGCTAGTACCAGTGCACAACAGGAAGAATAGAAAGAACAAAGCAGAGATGTTTCAGACTTGTCCCTGCTTTGAAAATCCCCTAGCTTTACCGATTTTTGTCATCACTTGATCATCATTTTTACAATAAAATATTTCAGAAAATACCATATTCCCATAAACGGGGATCTCGAGAACTGATAGTATTTTCATTGTCATGGTGCATTCTGAAAAGTAACACTATTGCAGTGCTCCTGAGAAATATCACACATAGCAAGTTCAAAGGACACCTTATGTAACATGCAATAATCAAATGTGTAACTTTCTCTGAATCACAAACTTCATTTCTGGCCAGGGATGATGATACAATTTCTCTGCACCTCAAAATAAGGCACCCCTGCCTTATCGAACAAGGGTAATATTTTATGTGTCAGAACTAGTATGCAAATTAGAAGTAATACAAAAATCACTTGTTAATGAAAGTATTTGTGAGCCTGTTGCACTTCTTTTTTTTTCTTTTCCATCCTGGGAGAGCAACAAGGTCAGAGAATCTTGAACAGCTACTGCTGCTAGGGCTTGCCAAAAAAGATGTTTTTGCATTGTCTGAAGACCATGGCAACGAACATCCTCCAGGCACCTCTTTTCCCACTAAGCCTACACAGGCAGTAGCTCACCTCAGTTCTCACTGCCTCTCACATATGAAGTGTAAATAACTATTCCTCCATGACTCAGAGAGCAAGAGTGCAAAAACTGAAAAAACAAGTTAGTTACCAACGAATTTTAAAAATTCAAGGTTTTTTCTTGCAATATGCTTAACCATCACAAGGAATAAACTACAGTGGCTACCGTATTTACTACCTCATTTTGTCAACCTATAATGTCTAAGAGATTAAACATCTAAACCTGTTCCTGTCAATGCTGCCTGATGATTAAAGGAGATGAAGAGAATTTAAGAAAGACACATTAACAAGTATTTGAAAAACAGGGAAAACCATCAAGGCATGCAAAAAAAGAGTAAAAAGCTGAATTTTTATGTTGATATGCCTGGTGTAATTACAAAGACTATACATTCAGCATTTTCTACCTCCTCCTAAACACCGTGGTTTTGTTACAAGCAATGAGGTATTACAAGCTCAGCATTCCAGCACACCGGAGGGACTAACTAGGACAGCACTATGTGGTCCATGAGCTTCACCAGACCAAAACAAGCACCTCCATATTGGACAATTTCTTCAACTATTCTTCAAGTGGAAGACCCATTTATGAGTTTCTTTGCACAAAACTGATTTCAGTATGATCAGGTTATGTAAAGCAGCACTACATGCAAGTATTATTTATCATATATTTAAAAGGCCAAAAATGACAACAGCATTATCAGATCTACTGAAATGTAAATGTGTCACATGAAGAGTTAATGCACTCCTACTCAACTACCTTAATTTATTATTTGAAGTAACAGTCTTCTGTTTATTACAATATTTATTTCTGTCTCAGGAGAGAGAAAAAAACATCATGTGCCAAATTTTTTATGCGGCCAGATTCCTCCCTATACCAGAGATAATCTTTAATTCAGTCTGACATACTGTTTTCATTACAATGAGCTTACTTTCAGCATAATCATAACAGGTAAGGATTATGTTAAACCTTTTTCTCAGCTGAAAGCCTAGCTTTTCTTTAAGTGATGTCATGACCTTCTCCAAATAAATTAACCTGTCCAGTACAGATGCTGACATTTCATAAGAAGAAAGAGAACCACACTGTAAATAAAGAGCTACAAAAATATGTGTCAGCAGTGACTTGGCAAAGGTTTAAGACTGATGCAAGTATTTCTGGTATGAAAAACAGAAGAAAGCTGCAGGTGTGAAGAATGCTTCTGTGAAGAGGAAATAGGGCAAGCTGACACTTTAACACTTAGCCAAATACTGTATTTGATGAGAATGCAAAATATCAGTTAAAATCTTTGAAGCTACTACATTTTAGAGAGCAAAGCTGGAAGAGAATACAGAAGAAAAACAGTTTTCTTAAAGAGTTTGGTCTAGGGTGCTTTTATATGTTTATGTGTGTGCATGCACGTACATGTGTCTGCATATACATGAGTACACACGTGTTTGTGTGTGTATAGAAAACATCTCTGATCAATCAGTTCAAACAGCTTGCAGCAAAAATAAAGTATGTTGCATTCTCTCCAAAACATACTTCAAACAAGAAACAGAGACTCAAGGACTTTATAGAAAAGTATGAACTTTGTCTTCCCACTCTCCCTAACACACCAAAACAGCAGAAGGGAAAACCAAATTTAAGTATTCACAGCAAATTTGGCAAAAATACAGAACTCCATATTCAACAAAATTCCGACTAACACAGTACAGCAAACATTAGACTTTACTTGAAAGATCCTAGAAAAATAAATAATAGATCTGAAGCATTATTAGTGAGCAGTATTAGACACACAGCCCAGCCTTTTGCCTTGGGATTTTGGGGGAAGGTTGGCTGGCCTTTTCCACCGTTTCCTCTTGTGGCTTTTTGTAGAGGAAAACAATCTACCAAGGGAGCCCAGGAGCTGCTGGTGAGGGCACCCAGGGAGCTGTGGGCAGACACCTACAGCACCACTCCACAGCTCCCAGGGCAAGTCCACAGCGTAGAATGGAGTTAAAAGCTGAGGAGCAGCAGGGGGAACCTGTCCAACCTAAAGTGATTCATCCAAGTTAAAGCATGGGGAAATACACTGGAGACTGTTTCCAGGTAGCAATCCAAACTGGTCAAGAAAACTATTGTTCCTAAATTCTTCTAAGATGTTAATTACTAGGGCCTTGTATGAGAAACATTCTTTAATTCTCTTCAAGCCAGAAAATTCCAACTGGACTTATTTCTGTTTTATCTTCTGGGGAGCTGACAGATATATTTTTCTTGATAAATAGTTTCTAACGATGGAAATGAGAAGCATTATGTTCTACAGTAGCAAGGGAATAAAATTATACTGTCCATATATTCCACCATACCTGCAAGCCTGTTCTATCAACAGCATGAGAAAAACTTTACAGAATGAGCAGAACTCTGAAACAAACTGCATTGCCAAAACTGCCTGACCTCATAGAGCTCTCCCTATTGAAGGGAAGTGCTAGAAAAACCAAGCTCTTTGTGGTCTTAGCAATAATCAAGATCATTGTAATAACTGTAAAATGTCTTCATGGCTATTTTCAATGGCATTTTTTGATCCTATTTTTACTGGGATATCTTGTTGCTAAATTATCCACCCAAAAACAGGGGAAATGGAGTTAAACAGCTGATATACCTGGCATAGAGCTAGAGCTTAGCAACTGTAAATGGCCTCCAAAAGAGTAAGAAAATAGTTTCTGTGACTCATCCTGCTATTTCTTTTATTAAGATGTGATTTGTATCTTTTCTAGAGATAGGAGGAAGGTTTACTGCCTCCAATTTTCCTGGGACTAGGAGGTTCAATATTGACTCCCCAGCAGAAGAGGAGCTGCACGTCCCTGGCAGCGCCACAAGGGCACGGCTGCAGCGCCGCGGGCCACTGAGCACACCAGGCCTGCCCCTTCCACACGGGGGAAAAACTGTGGGCTTATTTTTGCTTTTATTTTTGGTTCTATTTTTCACACTACTATTTGCATAACTGTTAAGATCACAGACTAGCCCTGGCAGATGTAAATCATATTCTCATAGAAATATTTTAAAGTAGTTTGTGAACAATATCCATGTATCAGGGTATTAGCACTGCTGCATTTTTTTATGCTTTGTTATAATTTAGGCCCTAAATAGTTCCTTTTTCCACGGACTTTTGCATACATGGTCTCTCATGGAACTACATCTTTTGCTATGTAAAACTAACTGGGAGAAGCTAGAAGAGCCCTCAAAATTCTCTAAGGTCAGGCTGGGCTGCAGATGAGATCTGTTTTATCAAACATTCTTATTTTTCATCAATGAGGGACTTCTATTAAACTGACAAATTTTCTAAATTTCAACAGCTTATCTGAATTTAAATGTATTTGGCCAAAACAGTCAACAGCAATGCCAATGCCTGAAATACTTAGGTAGCACTGCTATAGAGTATTTATTTTGGAAAATGTGCATAAAATTTCCAATAAATGTTCTGAATATCCTGCTGCTGATAGGCTTTTCTTTGAAAAAAACCCACATAATCTTTCAAAGACTTTCAAAGACCAAGACACAAATAACAGTAGCAATATTTTCCCAGGCTTTCCTAAATCATCACCTGTTTTTATCTTGGTTTGCTCAAAACTGAAAACCCCACTCTAACTGTGATGTGTTCCCATCTTAATCAAAGACACAACTGAGTGATCATGGCAAAGGTAGAAAAAGCAGATCACAACACCACAATGTCACCCAAGTACATCTAGTATCATTTTTACCTTAACCAAAGATAAACAAAATTCTCATCAGCAATGAATAAACCAACAACAGATTTAAAAAAATCATGTTTGTTAAAACACTGAGCCATTTACTTACCATTAAACGTGCACAATTTTTCCCTTGAAGTGCTAACTCTATTCAAAGACCAGAAATAATTAACTTAAAAATTAGCCTTTTTTTGTAGGAATGCACTCAGTTTTCTTCTAGCCCTCTTTGACTTCTTCTGAACTCTTCCTACGCATCTGTAACACACGGAGCAGCTGCAGGGCTGCCATTTTACAGAGCGCAGTAACCTTGCTTCCTGCTGCAGCTGTACTCTGGCTACCCAGAAGTGCAGCAGAGCTCCCTGTAACTCTCCAAATTTCACACCAGGTATCTGTTTTGCCAGCCTTACAGCTGCCTGCAGCTCAGACTGACAGCTAACTGCACCCACATGCACCTCCTGCCCCTCAGATTATTTCTGTTCCTCGTGCTAGAGCAAAGTCTACCCAAGCCCTCCTTTTTCAATCAAGGACACACAAAGTAAAGTCAACTTCTCCTTTCTAGATGTGAAAGATAGAGGCGAGGCATAACACAGGTCCAAGGCTTTATTTACCATCCTACACCTGCAATCAGGCCCGAGGAAGCAAGGATCAGCTAGGGAGAGGAAAATGGAGCAGAAATGAAGACACTTATTTTTTCTATGAAAAGAAAGACTAAGAGCACTATTTTGTGGAGTAGCTTAGATCAGCTGCTCTCCTTTTAGTCAGTGACATAAATAGCTAAATCAGAGAGGAATCATCACTGTTCTTCCTCCACCTCTAGGAATGACAAAAATTAGGAAGCCTGAAGAATCTGGAATTACCTTAATACTGCCAGCTTCTGCAAAGAAGCAACACGTGATAGTTCACCAAGAGGGTAATACAGATGTCCGTGCATGTTTTAGTGAGTTAAACATTCTACTCAACTCATTTCTGTATTCATGGATGGAAAACAACTAGATATAAGCATATTTCTTTTTTTGTGTGTGTGTGGTAGTACAACTTCATTCAAAATTCCATTTGTGAAAGGACGGCAAAAAATTGGCAAAAGGATCTCCCACACATGTCCACATACAGTAAGCAGGCTTTTTACAGGTAAATCCAAAGACTGGAAAGATCAAGTTCTTTCATGAGCACTTAAACCTGTTCTGCCAGTGACAGTTTTCTTCAGCACTCAAGAGGATGCCTCTGTGCTGAAAGCACTTCAGTTCAGCCCTTATTATCACTGCTATGCAAGGATGAATGTAAGGCATGTTATTCCCCATTTTGTGATGAATGGATCTTGAGTACAGGGAGCTTTAGGTTTCCGTAATAGCAAGACTCCGGTGGCCTGTGTTATGCAACATGTACTAATACCTCCAAATTCAAAAATGAGCTTTGCATGTCATAACCATGAAATTCTTACATATTGGTATGATCAAATAGATTTTTATGCTATTAAGTCAAATGACTTTTTGAGGAATCAGCCAGTAAATTACAGGGTATTACTTTATATTCAGTTGCAAAGCACTGGTATATTCTGGAGTAAGAGAGATACTTTATTTTGGACTTAGGAGACACATGAGCAATCAGAAGCTTAAAATGCTTTACCATTGCCTCACTACATTATTTTTTAGCAAGTTCTTTTACATTAGCTCTCTATTCTTTAACAGGAGCAGCTGCCAGAAGGATCTGACAAATGTGTAAAAAAGCAGGAATAATTTTCCAAGTGATTCCTGATAACTGAACAACACCCATAAAACCAGCAAGGATGAATGGCCCAAAACCACTTCCAAATTCATACAGTTCACTGTTCAATCCACAGGGCACAGAGAACAGAGTGCATAAGATCAGACAAATAAAATCAGAAGTCACACTTTTTAAAGAGCTGCCCACAACAATAAGATCCACAGCTCTGTGAAAGCAAATCATATAACACAAAACTTTCTATTTTTCTCTGTAATGCACTTTAACGTGCGGAACACATGGAAATTGCAGGGCAGCTTTACATTTTTTGTGAACACTTATCTATACCACTCATAAACATACCAAGAGGTTCCATGGCATCTCAGTCCATAATGGAAACAGACAGGTTTTAGATGGATAGTGTGTGGTAACTTTTGCTGCCAGGAATATTTCTTTTATTACTATTATTCCTGGTGTCAATGCAAAGTAGTTATTCAAATGTCCATAAAATTAAAAATCATTTTGCTTTTAAAAGAACTGTAAATACATCAGAAAATTCAATGGAAGAACGTTTTCCATAAATACATAGGCTAAACACATTTTGGAACATATCCTGCAGAAATGTGATGGAAGAAATAAAGAAATAATTACAAAGATGTACAATGGAAATCAAGTTGAAATTTATGTAATAGAACATATTATATTTTTAACTATTTCCTTTAAATTAGTACCATACATGCTTAATATTGCAGAAACGGCCAAAGTAATCAACATGACAACCGAGACTGCTAACTTGACTAAAAATTAAGCATTTTGGTTGCCTCCTTTTTAGTATTGACTTTTAAAATATCATCTTTACATTTCAATTCATATTAATAAAAGAAAAACAGCACAAAAGGTTAGCATTCCACATTGCAGGTGTCTGCTTGAAAAACCTGCATTTGAAAATGGGGATGGGGCATTACAATCTTTGGCCTCATCTGGCCCACAGGATGTTTTGGGTTGCAAAGGAACCTTGAAGTTCATTTTGTTCCAACCCCCTGCCACAGGCATAGACACCTTCCAATAGACCAGGCCGCTCAGAGCCCCATCCAGCCTGGCCTTGAACACCTCCAGGGATGGGAAATCCACCACAACTTCCCTGGGCCACTTGTTCCCGTGTCTCATCAACCTCACAGCAAAGAATTTTTACCTGATATCTAATCTAAACCTGCTCTCTTCCAATTTGAACCTGTTCCCCCTTGTTCTGGGACTACATGCTCTTGTCAAAATAATTTAATCCAAGTACACTGAAATTTAGGATAGAGTCTTCAAGAAAACAGCATGGTTAAAGATGGGATTCATTACATCTGTGACGATAGCCAGATAACAGAGGCAGAATTGTGACCCAGAAAACACTAACAAGAAAAATGGAAGGGAAAGTATGCCAAGAGGAAGGACAACAATAATTACGTATGATACGGCATCCTTGGATCTTGCCATTTTCTTCACATACTACTATAAATCACAGGAGAGTTGAGAATGTTGCTCTCCTTTCACCCAGGCACACATTTCCCAGGAGGATGGAGACTGAAAGAGAGAGGTTAGTGCTGAGGTGGGAGAGAAACACAGCTGCCAACATTAAAATTCCCCTGCATATGATTTTTTTTTTCAAAATAAAATACACCACCAAATGTATTAGTTACACACAAAATTCTGCTGTGGTCTGAGAACACACAAAAAAATATGGAGAAAAAGCTGATTTCTTTCTAATTTTTTTATTTCCCTCCCCTTTCCTTCAAATAATGATACGGATCCTTTCTGGTAAAATTAAATTTAAAAATCTGAGGGTTTTTTGCTTATGTTGTTCAGGTGTAAAAAAAATACTTCTAAGCAGAAAAAAAATAAGTCCTATTAAGTCAGAAGTATTACACAACTGAATATAGCATTTTAGAACAGACTTGTACAACCACAGCTACAGATGTTACTTACATGTTCCACCTCTATAGCTGTAACACTAATGAACACTGACTGTTGTGACAAATGCACAATACACACAATATTTAGAGAAAAATCAAGCCAAGGCCTAGAAACACACAGACCACCATCCACCATCTATACATGAGTACACACGTGAGGAAAATCTTCCCCATTGATCACATCAGACAACAACACTAAAGCACAGTTCATAGTTCGAGTTTGCTCTCTGAAGTAACACCTGGAGTAGAAAAGCGGAGTCTTGTTCACCTGGGACAAGCTAAAGAGGCTCTGAGCAATGACACAATTCTGAGCTGGTAGCTGAGTCAGTTCAGGTTTAATCAGCCACAAGTTCTGTGTCCAGCTGCAGGGCTGAGCCCCTCAGCACTGCCTCCAAACATCTGCCAAACACCTTCTATAAACACACTATCTCAATATTCTTATCATTTACCTGACTACCACCATTCACAATCCACTTGGAACATTTTTCTTTGGTTATTTTAAGAGTTCAGAACAGGCTGAAGGCAGGACCTGGTGTTATTTTTTTACTGGTAGCATAAACAATTCCGGTTTCACAGCTCTCACAGCACTGAAGCTCCAAGAGCTCATGTATACACACACAGCACCGTGATTTGTGGGTTCAATTTTTTGTCATGCATCTGTTGGGACAACGGAAGGCTTGAGGGTTTTGACATTGAAAGACTGACCTAATTAAAGCTGAATCACTCTTCCCAACTATGGAGCAGCCAAGTTTTGAAGCACCACACCCCAACATATCATGAGGGTGGAAGCAGACTAGAACCTTGGAACAACTGCTGACAAGTTTATACCTGAAAAATAATTCATTTGATATAGGATAGCAAGTACGCAGCTATCCCTGAGAAAATTCAAATTGAGAAGGATTAGTCAAACTCTGTTTAGATACATATGTATATTTATTTTATTTATATATTAATATGAAAATTGCTTACATGTGAACTTTCAGATCCTATTTCCATGCCTTGTTCCTTTGGTTTCAGGTTTTTTTAATCTCCTCCTCATTTTTGTATTGCTTTTCTGTTTTTCCTGTTTTGTGTAACTATAAGCACCTTGCTCGAAAACACTATATTGTGTAGTGTATTCATTATTTAGTTCACTATTTGCCTCCTGCTACTAATATAGGAAAAGACACCACATAATGAACATTTATGCAAAATATAAAATAACAATTTAGAAGTTGTATTACTTCTTTAATATATATTTTAATGGTAAGAAATGGCACTAAAACTTTTTTCTCCAGCATCAGCATATGGCACTTCTTAATACAGAAAAAATATTTTAATTTCCATAGAAATAACATTTATATATATATACACACACACACATATGTATTTCTAAATACATACATAGGGTATTTTACTGATTCCATAAGTAAGTTGATGCATTTTTAAAAGTGAAGAGCGAGACTACTTGCTCTTCCTTGAGTCTATTTCTAGTATGTTTCACTCTATCACACATTTCGTGACTTCAGTCTTTCTCCAGAAAGTTCATGCTATAGTTCATACCAGTCTCACCTATTTGATTTTTCCTGAGTAGCCCATAAATGAATATGCTTGTGTTTCACTGGATTATTAAAAAAATTACTTATATTTTTCATTATGCTGCTGTTCCCTTTTTGGAGTTATAAAATAATTACCAAATCCCCTAACTTTCCATCTCAGTTTACACTGAATTTCAGTTTTAGGACTGCAGGTACTAACACAGTTCCTCAAAATCAGAGCTCAGGTAACAAATGTAAATTCTTTAAACAAAATGTCATTATCCTGAATTTGGAAAATTCACAGAACCATTGCAAAGGACAGTACAATCATGAAACAACCCTACCTTGAAATTTCTGTAAATGTACTCCATAAAAAATCCAGAGGCAGAACTAAAACATGTGACATTATTCCAGTTTCTCCATCTATAAAATCAGGTAATTATATTTAACTACTTCACTGAATACTCTTAAACCCTTTTTATAGATAAAATTTGTGAAGCTTTTAAAACTGTCAAGACATGACAGAACTGGAATCAGAATAGAGGGGCTCCATGATTCTCCCATTTAGAAATAAACACAGAAGTTCAGAGATTAACACATTAAGAAGGCTCAAACAGAATACAATTCAGCTTTTTATTAAGCTCAATACCTTAAAGGAACCTTTTTACTTAAGAGTTCTTTCCACCCTTTAATCTTGCAACTCTTCTTTGAACCTTCATCTATTTTCTCTTTTATTTGTAGTCACTAGAACTAGAGAAAGCAATCCAGCCTTAGACCTCGCAGAGCCAGAGCTCCATCTCCCTTCCCATTCCCACACTTTCTGCCTTACACACCCAGAGCTCCTGTCACCCCTCAGCCGCAGATGTTTTGCACAGGATGGAGGCTACTGAAAGCAGCTCCACGTCCTTGACCCCTCAGGTACATTTGCCATGTTAAAGCAAAGACCTTGTTTTGCCCAGTTTGACAAGCACAATCACTCATCCATTTGCTCTATTAAATTATTTCCTTGGTCTTTGAGTATTCTATAAACTTCTTAAGTGATTACTTTAACATGGGCCAATAAAAATGTTCAAGTGTGGAGGACTGGCAGCCCACTGGTACACGCAGATACTCAAGGACCACCAAAATTTTCCCTTAGGTCTAATTCACCTCCTGCGTGTCCTCACTATGCATCATTTTTGACTCTTCACGAAAATGCTAAAGAGCACCAAGGGAGTAAACTTATGGAAAACATGTATTTTTACACTTCTTCCTTGTCAACAGCCCAACATATATAAACAGCTCAAAAATATAGCAGGAGTGGTTAGTGTTACAGGGCCTATTTTTAACAAACTCATGGTGACAAGCATTAGCAGTATCCTGTGATTCTCCTCTGTCCTTTACTTATCAAGCCCTGTGTCAGTTACTCCATCATTTTACCTGGATCATAACCTGGGCTTGTAACTACCTCAGTTATCCAGTCTCCTATGCTGGTGCTCAGCCAAGTTTCTCTTGTCCTCCTGATCTGCCAACATTTTTGTAAATCAACAGTGAGAGTCCAACATTAACTTCTTTGTCAGCTCTGTTAGGATTAAACTATCTTCAGACTTTGAAACAGCCATACTGAAAACTGGACTTCCATCTAAGTACCTGCTGTCCTAAACTATGTGCCTCTGGGAGGCAACAGATTTTTTTTCCACTTTATTCTGCATTTTAAACAAAACACATCCTTCCTATACAACCAACAATCTACTCTCAAGCAGGAAATTCAAATACAATCAATAATATGTGATTTTCTTTCTCACCTAAGCAGTCCATATAAGAAAAGCTACCTCAAAAGAAAGTCCTACCGCTGCATAAGAAGAGAATAACTGCAACAATTACATTCTTCCCACTGCAGGCTTGGCTTATTCCTTCTATATACATATGACTGCAACATAACAAAATAAAAATGTTAGCTGGACAAATGGAAGAAAGAGGTGCTTTAATATGTTTGTAGAAAAGTCAGAAATGTTTCTGCTCAAGGAATATATATCAGAAAAATTCAGAGAGAAGACTTGGTTTAAAATATATATAAGGTAATGTAAGAGAACAGGTTGTTACTTTTTCATTTGAATTAATGGAGGTACCATAAAAAAACAGGCAGAAAATTCAATCTCCTTTTTCTGTGATGATTCAGCTTATCTGAGAAATAAAGGTTCAAATGGAGCAACTTTGGTATCCAAAGTAGCAAATCTTTTGTGCTAGCTTGCATCAACATTTTAAAAATTAAGGAAAAAATTCCCAGAGCAAATATTGATCAATTGCTCTGTCAAGCAGATGCTGAACTCAGAAACATCGAAATGCTCTGCTTTTGAGGATCCTCTAATATTATTAGTGAGTGGGTTTTGTTGCTGGGGATTGGGATGGAGGGTCAGGGAAGACCGGGGGTGGGGGGCGGGGGGGAGATTTCGCCTATAAAAGCACAATTGAAGATCAGACTAAAGCTCTTTTAAAGACTTCCAGTAAGAAACCATGATCAAGGCTTAAAACACTCTGAAGAAGCAGCTTCATCTCAGACTTTGGGAGCAGCTGTGCTCTCACTGCCCTTCCCCCAGCACAGGAAACAGACCTAGAAACAAAAATAAGACAGGAATGCTCCTGTGCAAGCTAATGTTGCTGGCTTCTTAAACATCCACTACCCTTGTGCCAAAAAAAATGAAACCCAGGAGGATTTAACACTTCAAAGGCTAGTGAGACACTGCTCTAAACACAGAATTTTATACCAGAGACAGATATTCTTTCATTTTGCAAACAAACTGGAAAAATGTTATCGTGAGTGCATGTTGAGACTGATTTCATTTATATTCCTGTACTGCTTATGCACAAATACACCACTGCGTATTACACTTTTACACATTTTAGACTACAGTTACTGCTGTAGCAGAGTTATCTCCCACTAGGAAAAAAAACTGCAGCAATTGAATCTTCTGATACATTCCAAAACATTCTATTACAACATGCAGTTTGAAAGCTTAACAGTACAGAGAAATGTTTGACAAAGAAGTTCTCTCCTTATTAAGCAATGATACATAATTATATGTTCAAGGAGAATGTAACATCTTGCCAAAGGAACGTATGGCCACAAATACTACTCACAGCATTTCCAACTACAAATTATAGTTATGCTTTCACTTGTGTTATTAAGAACTTGGCCTTTGTTCTGTCTATTAAATTTTTTAAACAAAGGTAGAAAGATGGGAAGGAAAGTAAGAGGTTGGCTACATTTTCTGTCAAACCTAAAAAAACCAAACCTACAGCTTTATCTAATTTTGACGAGTACAAATCATCTCCATAGCTTGCTCTGCTTCACTCACCACAAACAACTCATGTTTTCAACACTTAATTTAATATTTTGCAGGCTAATGGAAACTTTACATAATGCATTCTCCCTCATAAAGCTAAAATGTCAACGCAAATGGGATTGAGATCTTGATATGGAGAGAAAGCCAATGTTATCTTTTCAAAATCTACAGGCTAACAAACATGATGTGGAGGATGGGATGGGCACTGATACAAAACAAAGAAGGAGCGGAAAATAATACTTATTTTAGAAGGGTGTCTTTATCTTTCTGAGCATAGCACCCCCAGCCACACCTCTCTCAACAGTGTTTTTATGTTTGATTAAAATAGTTTCTTGAACCCTAGTCATTTTGCTAGTGTCCTCCCTCTGGTAGGACAGGGAAAACAAATTGAAAAAGAACAGCTGATGTGGTTATTAATATGTACATTTCACTGTCACTGAAAATTCAGTAAGTATTGTCAGGTTAGTCCTCATTCACAACAAATTCCAACTCCAGTGGTTTCCTTTTATTAAAAAAAAAAAAGTATGTTTGATCTTTCTTTGTGCATTGAGAGTTCAGGGCAGGCAGCACTCGTGACTTCAGCACCTGTTAATAATTTCTCAGTAGAATGTACAGAGCAAAAGCAGGTTAAGGCTTTCAAGTTTTAACCATTCCATCCATGTACCTCATCCCATCCAACCATACAGTGAGGTCCCTCCCTTAAAGCACCACTTCTTTACAGCCATAACTCGCAAGAGGGAAATGACTTACTGTGGGTGTAGCATTTTAAAAAACAGTGCAAAGTAATGTAAATGGTTTCCAGTTTCAGGGGATTTTGTTCTAAATACAGGTAATTAAATCTCAGCATAATGAGAAAACAAAAGTAAGCACTGATCACACCCTGGATGTGTCAATCCAGGAAAAATCATCATCAGACATGGTGAGTTTAACCCTGAACAACCTGTATTTCTCTTGAGCTGTCTTCCAATTACCAATATAATCTGTTCCTCCAGAATAAAGAATTGGCAACTTTTTTGATAATTTTCTGAATTTTCAAATTTTCTAAATATCTGCAAGCTTTCAGAATGCTCTGCTTATTATACCAAAATGGAACATATGTAGCAGCTAAGTTGTCCATTTTACTGCTATTTCACAAGTCCTATCTCACTGTTTTCCATAAAGTCATATCTATTACATTTTCTGTAACCACTGCTGAGAATAAGCACCTCATCATTAGAGAAGAGTTTTACAATCTAACATAACACAGTTCAAACCACTTGATACTTGCTGGGTTACAGCAAGGGGATAGATAAATGGACTAAGGTTTAGACAGGTTACAACAGAATTATAAAAAATAAATAAATAAACATGGCAGCACTTTTAGCAGAATAGCTCCACCAATACACATGGTACTGGGCTATTGCACTGGTTTTTACCAGTTTTTACTGCCATCATTACTGGAGAATAAGCTTCTTGCACCTGGAAAACCGTATGGAGAACGGATCATAACAAATGCTTTTACTTGACTCTCCAGAGTGGACGCTCTAAAACAACTGAACCCACACTCAGAGCAGGCTTTCATAAAGTCCATATGTAAAGGAATACCTGGGTACTTTTTTTCCTTCTGTTTTGCATGGTTACAGATTTTTCAGCCTGATCTGATACTAAGCTCTACCGGTCTAGTAACAAAAACAGGAGGAGCTTCACAGCTAAAGAACAGAACAGAACAGAACAGATTTGGAAGGGACCTACAGCTCTCACTAGTCCCAACCTGACCAGTTAAAGCATATTGTAAGGGTACTGCCCAAGCACTGTTAACCTTGATGCATTGACCACCACTCTAGGAAGCCTGTTCCAGTGTCTGACCACCCTCTTGGTAATGTGTCCCAATGCCAAGTCTAAACGTAGCCTGGGGCAGCTCTGAGACGTTCCCACACAACCTTTCACTGCCTTCCAGGGATAAGAGATCAACAGTCCCTCTCTGCTTTCCCTCCTTAGGAAGCTTCCTAAGGTTCTTTCCCAGGTTGCTTCCCAGGCTCCTTCTCTCCAAAGACAAGCCCAAAGTCCTCAGCTGCTCCTCTCTGGACATGCTTTCCAGCCCTTTTCACCTCGTTTGGTGACTTCCTCTAAACACATTCAAGGACCTTCGCATCCTTGTTAAGTTTTGGGCCCGGAAGAGCACACAGTGATCAAGGTGAAGCTGAACCAATGCAGAATACAGAGGGCAAATCACCTCTTCTGAGTGGCTAGTGATGCTAGCACTCCTAGGATCAGTCTGGATGAGAACTGTACCAAAACTAATTTCAAGAAATTTATATTTTGACAGAGATAGGAATTTTGTTACATATAAGCTATATTTTGAAATGTCAGCTGGACCATAATAAAAAACAACCAATTAAAATGTAATGAAAATCCACATTCCTATTGTAGGTTAGGGTGAAAATGTGGTCTAAAAATAAATTAGCCTTTATGTACTGCACATCACAGCCCAGTATCACAAAATAAACATATACAAGCTTTTCTACATAGCATAGTAACCAAAAGTCCTTGTCCAAGTGTCACAGAAATTAATTACATAAGAAGTCTTAATTATCAGCATAACTTCTCTAGTTTCATGATAAATAATAAATTTATACAATGATTCTGCAGACATTTAGAATTTTGCTACGGTATAATGATATACCATTTGACAAATACTGTACACCATTAGATTTAAAAACATCATATTGAAAACAGAAGGTTTTAAACTTACAGCTTACAAAGCTGCTTCATACCTCCAGCATGTGGTATATGCTCATTTTCATCCAGCTAAAAATATCAGATTTGTAAAAATCTAATCTCTAGAAACATGACTAGATAGTCTTAAAATAGTCAGTTTGCTGATGGATTTATAACTTTATCTGCATTTCACAATTACACTCAAAAATGTATTTCAAAAAAAGTTCATGCCTCTTCCACAAATAGCATTTGCAACAGGCTTTGAATTAAGTTCATACCAGACTGTAGCTCACATAACGAATAAATATGCTGTTCTATAAGCAGCATTACTAAAAGAATATGGGTTTTGACACTTTCATACACCAGGCCTGCTGAAGGGCCTCACAAACTCCTGCTATCATCCAGAGGATCCATGTGCTACCTGGCCAGCCAGTGCTGCCCCATGGAATGAACCAAAAACTAGCCAGGAGCTCGTCCCATTGTGTGAGGGAGTGGCTTGACTTTGGTCTCCTTTACCCCCTCAACCACTAATCCTTACAACACCTGGAGGAATTCCTTATCTTTGAGCACATTAACACTGTGGAATGTGGCTGATGCTTAACAGAGCCAAGTGCTCTATTCTGGGAGGAATGGAGTGACAGACAATGCCAATTGACACATTAGGAAAAGGTTCTTCACCTGGAGGCAGCTGGGCACTGGAAAAGGCTCCCCAGGGAAGTGGTCACAGCACCAGGCCTGCTGGAGGATGATGCTCTTAATCCTACAGTTTAGTTTTAGGCACTCCTGTGAGGAGCAAGGAGTTAGACTCCTTCTGGGCCCCCTTACACTTCAGATGTTCTATAATTTTATGAATCCAAAATATGGATTTTGTTTCTTAGGAAAACCTCAGTATGCTTAGACAGATGACATACACCTACTCAAGATGCCTGAACTCCCATGTAGCTCATGCTACCTAAGGCAACTTTGTGGGCTGACCTACCTTTCAGTTTTACCATATAAACTCTGGATTTGGTTGGCAAGTGCCAAAATCAGACAGAAGTCACTCTAGCTGTAGCTGTTAATGTCCCCAAACTGATTATTTCAGAGTTTTTTTTCCCTCTCAATCTTTTAATACTCTTACATTCAGGCAGTGTGAGCTAAGATCCAGTGAAATGGCTCTACTTGTGCCAGCAGAGCAAAATGCCTCAGTAACATAACACTGCACAGCACCAGAGCCAGGCACGCCACTGCACAAGGGAAAAGCATGGTGCTTTACATGCACTTCCCAGTGACACAAAAGTACTGTATTCCAGTCTGGTATTCTGGCATTCCAGTCTAAGCAGCTCTATTCTTAATAGATAACTGGCTTTTTAATTTTAAAGGCAGTAATACTGATATTTTAATTAATTCATAAATAGGAATTCATAAAAATAAAGAGTTATTTGAACTGTGCTGGTGACTAATATGCCTATTCCTCGATGTATTGGTACTTTTGAAGTTACAAACACATAGAGTAAATGAAGCTCCGGATGATGATATTTAGCTGCCTCGAAATTTCCTTTATGTTCTGCCAACTTCAATTCTGATTTGGACTAGAATGGTAACTGGTAAACAATAATCTGGCATGCACTCATTAGCAGAAAAACAAACAATATAGTTTTGAAAGTACAATATTTCCATTTCACAGTTGAAGACTTCAGCTTCTAGTCCAATGTATTTGCTTCATTTTGTTGCTGACTGCAAAATGGCATAAAAATACTCTATTACACATTAGGCTTTTTGCTCTAAGGCCTTTAATTTAGCTATTGCCACTTGTTTTCTCTTCCTTTCCCTCCACTTTAAAAGACACCGCCTCTGCGAAATCTTCTAAATTTCAAACAAGTGGGGTAGTTTCACAAGTTAAATCAGTTGCAATTCTTATATTTGCTTTTATGGATTTGAAAATGATTTCAAGTTACTATTTAAAAAATACCTTCACCATGGGGTAAAACACTCAACAGACTAGATGGGAAAAACAGTGACCTTGGAGGACTGCAAGGACATTGAACGTGATAAGAGTGTTTCAAATAAGCAAGAGACAAAAAGAGAAGGAAAAAAAAAAAAGCAAATTACATAGATTTTTTTTCTCATACTAATCAGCTATCACTTACCAAAACATTTTTAGTGAAAGTCTATTTTTAAGTACCTACAGGTAGTTACAAATGAAGAAAGTATATATTGTTTTAAGCTTACAATCCTTAGCTTCTAATTAATTGTATCCTTGTTATTTTAAGAGCCTCATGGGTATTTAGAGGGCTAAACTGCAATAAAACCAAGATACATAAATGAAACCTATCTATTAAGGTTGTCTTGGTCAATAAAAAGTAATTGCATCAAACAACAGCCGCAAACGATGGACGGCCCTTGCCAGTGGGTAGGAGAGGAGGAGAGCACATCCTGCAGCCCCTAGCAGCCAGGGAAGGCTGTCATCCATCCCTCTTGCACAGCTCAGGTCTCCTCCAACCCCAGCCCTCTTACCCACCAGCAAGAAGGGATTTGGCAGTAAGATTTCAGCAGCCATATGGCAGCGCCAGGCAAGTTCAGCCTTGCTGCCTCTCACTGCCGCTGCTCACCTCCTCCCTGCTTCCAGAACGCCTGCTGGCTGATGCCTTCTGCCACAATAAACACCCCTGGTAAAGTCTTCTTCCTCATATTCTCTGGGCAGAGGCACAGAGGCGCCATCGAACGTGTTACACTGTCCCAGAAGAAGCCTCACCCGGGTCAGGGGAGAACTGTGAGCAGCAGCAAGCCAGAGGAGCCAGGCATGGCACAGAGCAGCACCAGCATGGCACAGAGCAGTGCATGGCACAGAGCAGTGCCAGCCTGGCACAGAGCAGTGCCGGCGTGGCACAGAGCAGTGCGTGGCACAGAGCAGTGCGTGGCACAGAGCAGTGCCAGTGTGGCACAGAGCAGTGCGTGGCACAGAGCAGTGCGTGGCACAGAGCAGTGCCAGCCTGGCACAGAGCAGTGCGTGGCACAGAGCAGTGCCAGCCTGGCACAGAGCAGCACCAGCGTGGCACAGAGCAGTGCCGGCGTGGCACAGAGCAGTGCATGGCACACAGCAGTGCCAGCGTGGCACAGAGCAGTGCCAGCGTGGCACAGAGCAGTGCCAGCGTGGCACAGAGCAGTTCGTGGCACAGAGCAGTGCCAGCGTGGCACAGAGCAGTTCATGGCACAGAGCAGCGCCAGCGTGGCACAGAGCAGCGCCGGCGTGGCACAGAGCAGCGCCAGCGTGGCACAGAGCAGCGCCGGCGTGGCACAGAGCAGCGCCGGCATGGCACAGAGCAGTTCATGGCACAGAGCAGCGCATGGCACAGAGCAGTGCCGGCGTGGCACAGAGCAGCGCCGGCGTGGCACAGAGCAGTGCGTGGCACAGAGCAGTGCCGGCGTGGCACAGAGCAGTGCCGGCGTGGCACAGAGCAGCGCCGGCGTGGCACAGAGCAGCGCCGGCAGGCAGGCGAGAGCAGACCCTGCCAGAGCGGGAGGCTGGTCCCCACACTGGGGGACACACGGCTGACACAGCCCCACAGGCTGACCTCACAGCAATCCTGGAAAATATTGCAAACCACGTCCTTTAACAATACAAAAGGCATTCATGTTGTTTCTCAAAATGGCTGGGTAAATGAAGCTTAGTGCCTGCCTTAGAAAGAAAGCTTTTGAAAATCCTGTTTCACACAAGCAGGAAAAAGCACCTCAAACATTTATAAACTATCCAAACTCTACATATATACTGTCTGGGAACTCCATGAGTCCCTTCTTCCTACATTATAAACCAGACTGCATATTTACAACCATTTCCTTCATCTGACTAAAGCTACATCTGCAATCCCAACACCTGTCTTTTCATTCTGCCCTTTGAATACCACTACAATTTATTCAATTCCTTTGGCGACAGGCCTCCTTCATCTCAAAAGAGAGCATTAACTTCTCTAAGGATTGTAACACAAGGAACTAACCGTGACTAGACAATGTCTGAAATGTACAATTCTTTCATTTAGTTGCAGAATAAGTCTGCATTGCTGGTGGATATAAAATTCAGACTGCAGATACAGAGATAACTTGAAAGAAAATTTCAAAGCGCAATTCTACACAGGTATGTCTCATGAGCAATTAAGAGAGTTGCTAACTTTCTCATTACTAAATGCTGTGTTATTTACACAGAAGCCTCACAGACTTGCTCTTCCCTAAGAGCATTGTGGGCAGCAGTCAAACATTCCTCTGCCCAGCCTCACTGAGAGGGGGCTGGGGGTACCCAAAGATTAAACATGAACCACAAAGACAAACCAGAAGGCCCAACAAGTTGGTGTTCACTGTCTATGGAAAGCTCCTAGTTATGTGGCACTGTTTTTAAAATCTACAAAGCAGAAGTAAGATGGATTCTAAAACATTTCAACTTCAGACAGGAATTATAAACTAGCAATGAAGGTCAGGTCCTAAACATACACACAAACACACACACACACACAAGGCTTTCTGCGCACAACTGCTGCTGTTTATTCCTGTGAAACCACTGTGTATGCAGTTAAGCACAGACATAAATACTGAACACCTACAGCCTCATCCTCTAAGAAGGAAATGTCTGGTCTACACTAAAGACACATATTTCATAGAAATATTAAGTACATAAATACGTTTGTAGAGATTGCCCTTTCTGGTTTTTTTTTTAGTTTAACTATTTAAAATTCAACTTCAGCGTATTCACAGAATCATAGAATGGTTTAGGTTGGAAGGGATCGTACAGATCATCTTGTTCCAACCTCTCTGCCATGGCCAGGGACATACCTCCCATTACAGCAAGTTATTCAGAGCCCCACTGAACACAGCCCTGAACACGTCTGTCTATACAGCTAATAGCACCTTGGTTGTAATGTTTAAGAATTGAAAGTCTAGATATTAAGGGGGAAATGGCTTTTTTCAGGTTAACTTTTACACTGAATTAAGTTCAAGGAAGAAAAAGTTACATTTGTAACTGGCAAAAACATCAGTTCTCAGTTATAAACACTGCTCTTTTTTGGATCAGTGTCAACTTGTACAGTACTGACAATCATACAACAGCCAAAATAGTCTGCAAACTACTGCAGAAAGAACTAGAATAAAGGTATATATGTTGATGCAAGGAAGCATGACAGATAATGTAAAAATTTATGCCTAATTCTGATCTGGTACCATTAGGCATAATCAGTTCCTTTATATAAATATTCTTTTTATCACCAGCATTTTAATTAATGTGACTGAAATTATAATGACAAAGTTGTTGGTTTTTTTTTTTTTTAATAAGAAAGCTTTTTTTTTACTGGAAAATTAAGTATATCTGTCCAGCAGACAAACAACTGGGTATGATCAAAAGACTACATTGCTTAAAATAAGTGAGGCAACTCTTCAATTTAAAAGATGTGAAAATACTAATATGTGATTTCCCTTCTCCCCAAACATACACCTACATGTACCAGAAGAACCACAATAGCAACTGTTCTTATGAGAATGTTTTTCATGAAAAGTTCACTTTACTTCCCACACACATCAAGCTGACAATTGAGAATCAATTCAAAATGTAAGCACGTGTGTCCTAAGGCAACCTATCAGTGCTCAATTGACAAGTATGTCATCTGCTTAACTTTGTTTTGGTGGGGGATGCTGGGGCTTGGTTTTTTTTTCGTTTGTTTGGGATTTTTTTTGGTTGTTTCATTGGTTGGTTTTCTGGGTGGGGTTTTTGTTGTTGTTATTTTGGGTTTTTTCCTTTTATTTTGTTCTGGTGTATTTTCATGGGGTTTTATTTAAAGACTCATCAACAGAACAATTTGTAGTAATGTATTAATGCTTGCAGAACCAATTTTCTCTTTCAGAAAGGCCAATTCTCAATTAAAGGCTGAAACTGGTGCTGTGTAAATTCTTACTTTCACGGGATCAGTCTCTTTAAGCTACTGTTTTGCTACCAGCTTCAACCAAACCTACCATGGATAAGAATCAGGGAGGTCAAACCTGGGGAAAGCTGGTGTGCATGCCTCTCTGTCCAATAAAACCACACCATATCAGCACTGTTGCTTGTTTCACTCTCTCTCGCTCCCTCTCCCCCAGAGGAACATTAAATGTACTAAGTGAAGCAAGAACTGCAGGATGAAAACAATTTACTTCTCAGCAGCATGATGTGGCACACATGAACACCTCACCAAACACCACTTTTCACAGGAAGCACCCTAGCTGAGAATAGACTTTGAAACGATCAGGTTCAAAAACTGTGAAACCAATGGTGAGAGAAACCTTCTGGAAACAACAATTGCCTATGATCAACAGAAATCTGCCAGATAGGTGAGGGTTCCTCCTGCAAGGCCCAGATTGTGCTCCTTTTCTCTAAATTATTATGGTTTACTTCTTATCATTTCCCTATGAAAGGTCTCTCGAAACAGTAGCTTGCTGATGGTACAAGGTGCTGTTATGTTTCCATCACTAGAGCCAAAGAAACAAATTAAGTACTATAACAGCCTCTTTCCATTACAAGCTGCATGCCTCTGTGATTGTGGGCTTTTTACTGCGTCAGCCAGACTCCTAACTAAAATTTCTAAGAAATATTGTTAATAAGAAAAAAAAACTACTAAATAATAATTCTAGAGGAAGCTATCACGTTATACAATTTGAACAATTAACCCAACTGTTTTGCTAGGTCAACAATTTGTTATATTGATTTTTGCTGTTAAAGACTTGCTACCAGCAAAAAAGGATGCAAATCAAACCTTTAAATGTATGTCTACATTTTCATTTCATAGTTTCTGTGGCTTGAAATTAATGGTCAATATTTAAACAGCCTGCAGTATGCTTCATACAGGCCAATATTCTCAACCTACACAAAAAGAGAAAAAAATAACAAGTCTAAGCTACTACCTTATAGCTACTGAAATCCACTGTGGACCGGAATAGTACATCACATTTTGTTCTTCACATCAAATTACTTCCAATAATACCTTACACTAAATTTTCAACCAGCTTAACAACACTTCTAAGCTAGAGAAAAAAGAAGAAACCTTCAAGCCAGTGTAATTTGCATGTAATTCTTACACAGTACAGTTCATCATTTGATACTAGATATTTATACACATAATAAGTAAATCTGTCTAATTTTAAGAAGCATTTGAGCCTTTATTTTTTTATTAGGTCATTATACCACATATTGTCTTTTTTAAAGAACAAGATTCCCAGTTCCTACTGTTTCAACCACAACACAAGTTCTCATGGTTTTTTAGTTCAGAAATATTTGTAACAAATAGTAAATAGAATCACTACTACAGTAATAGTACATCTTCTCACAGCATCAAATGTTACTAAATTGAAATAAACACATATGGTAAGCAAACTTGGTACCAATTTACAACAGCGACCCTCTAACCTCTACACAAACCATACACAAACCTCTACACAAACCTGCACAGTCACCCATATATTAAATGTGAGAAGCTGCTGCTGAGAATCAGTGTCAATTTTTTCCCTTTCAATAAACTTATGCACATGGGAAAAAATCCACCCATCTGCATACAGACTGATAGGTGTCACTTGGTAGGAACTTTTTCTTTAAAATATTTTTAACATAGTATTTTAATTAATGTAGGGTAAAAATATGAAGGTGATCTTTTGTTGTCAGAATGTTATGATGCATCCCTGTACTAAGACAAATTATTTATCCAGGCACTAAGCAGCACCAATTCCTCTGACTTCAACTGGAGCTGTACCTACACAAGGCTTCTGATAAACAAGCCACTTATTTAGCTATTTATATTCAAAAATGTTAGCTACTAAATCACGCAGCCAGAACACATGCTACAGACACCAGTTATTACCAACATAATCAGCATGAGCCATAGCCACTATACAAACAGTCTCAAGTGTCTGTCATAAAAGCACAGAAATAATGAGGTGCAGGTAATGTTCATCTTTACTTCCATTTAGGTTAAACTCAACAGTCTGATCTCACCTGACAGCAACCCCAAAAAACCTCTAGCTTTAGATCCAGGTTGCTACAGGATGAGAACAGCACTTTTTCCTGAAAACACAGTCAGGAGAAACATTACCATTTTATCCAATTTGCTGATGGTGTAGCTGAAGAGGCCCAAAACTTTTCCAAAAGCAGTTTAATGCCTCTAAATGCAGATTAGATGGCAGTCACAGCTATGCAAGAGAGTTTTAAGCCATTGGCTGACTTTGGAAAAAACCCCAGCTGTATGGTCTGAATTACCTTTTGCACTGTATGTGCAAAGAATGGTCTTAAGACTGAAGGTAACAGCTGTTACCTCAGTGGGAGGTGTTTTTTGTGTTTGTCACTATGATATGGTAATATTTCTGGAGGGCAACACGTTTTGTTTGGAAAGCATTTACAACAAGAAGTTGAGTCATGTCAAGTCCTCGTGACAAAGCAAGTTGCTGGAGTGACAAAGTGGCATTATTGCACCACTTGGAATAAAGCAATAATTTCACACATAGCATACAGCTTTAAGAAACCCAAGAAAGCAAGCTCCAAGGAAGGAATGGCATGTATATAAATATTGATAATAAATAATAATAAATAGAAGGTCTGTTCATTACATTATGCAGAACCTGGAAGAAATCATTATTCATCTGCTTGCCTGCTCAGTCTATTTCAGTACAGGCTGCAGGAAATAATTTCCAATACTGGAAAAAAAAAAAAAAAAAAAAGACATGCAGGTGGATGGCTTTCTGTATCTGATTTCATCAGGACTCCAAAATATAAGTGCCGGAGACCAGAATGATCAAATGAAATACTACAAAACAGATTAAGCCTACCACAAAATAAATTTTAAAAATGCGTGTATATACACACATTACATGGAAATGAGAAAAACGGCTCAGCTCCTTGACCCAGTGGTTATCATGCTGAAAATAGAAAATCTAGTTAGCAGAAATATTTGGTTAGGCAACTTTCCCTTTAGAATAAACTAGCAAGAAGAAGTGAGTCAAATTTATTTTGTCCTTTTACATACAACTCTTGAAGAAATTACAGCAATAGTCCTAACTTCCAGTATTCCTAGAAATGTCATATATTAATTATAAAGTGCAGTTAATATTTTCTTCTTATGCACACATACAAAAAGGTAAAACAGTTTATTACATTTCAATCTAAGAGATTAACACATTGCTATTTACTTTTATTGGCAGTGTGCCCAAATACCCCAGATCTGCAAGACTGATAGTGAAAAGGAAAATATTTCAGGCCTCAAAGAGAGCAGATCTACGGTTGCCTGGAATGTGTAAACAGCCAGAGCCTGTTTTACTTCCCACCGCCACTCTCACCATACACACCTCCTCTACCTCACCCTTCCTAACATTAGCAAGGAGTGCTGCTCTCAAGCAAAGGAGAGAACACAAATGTAGTAACATCAAGTAACAACATTCTTGACATTTTAAGATGCAAGAATTTGGATTTACTGAAATCAGATGTTGCCATATAAATAGCTGTAGTCTAAAATCAAAACCAGTACTGCACAAGAACCTGAAAATAAAGAAAGATCAGTTGAGCAGGCTTTGTATATGACAGACCTGGTAAACACAAACTAAGGGACTCCAAATGCTTCTCTACAGATTATTCTTTGCACAATTAAGAATCAGCCAGATCTGTATTCTATTAAAGAAAATACAGCTCACAGTTCTACATATGAGAAGGGATATTTTCATAAATATCTACACAATGTAACCAAACTGATGCCAAAATGTAATGCTAGTATAAATTATCCTCTGTGAAAACAAGGACTATTACTTGCATAATGATATATACACCCACAAAGCAGTAAGTCATAAAAATAAATATCATCACATCCTAAAGAAGTTTACAATATAATTAGACCATTTTTTTAAACTCTCTAAATTTGTGGACCAATAAAGATACCTTGCACAGTAAAACTGAACAGTGACAACAGACTTCCTTCTTTTTTTTTTACCTCACAGCTCTCTATAAAAACAATCCTCTATACCTTAGCAGCTTGCAAGCCATGATTTGAAACTACAGAATTACAGAACTGGTAAATATTACTGTTATTTACCTAGTAGCTTTCATCTTCAAAATCAAATCAAGCCAAAACATACAAAAAAAAAAAAAAAACCAAAAAAAAGATAATTAACATTGCTCAGCAAATGGCTGTATATGACGGGAAGCTTGTAAAACTCCAATGAATAAAAAGGGAAAACATGGTGGGGGGAAATAAATGTAGTATACTATGGTCAAACACTGAAAGGGAGTCTTATAATGTTGTTTACAAATAAAAGGTCACACAGAACTTCCACTTTTCCTTCTATTAATTTTACCAGTTTTATGAACACATTTGGCGAACATTCAAAAGAACACATCCATAAACTAATGAGGGCAAAATGCTGGCTCAAAGGAGACGTGAGCAAATGCTCTGTCAGTAGGCTATTTGCAAACAGTTGAAATCAATAATAAATTCAACGTAACCAAATGCAACGCATACAAACAGAAATGAAAAGACTGAGGCAACTGGCAAGTACATGAATGATGTTTCAGGCCACAGGGCACACTTTCTCACATACATGAGCACTTTAAATAGGCTGGCAAGACATTGGCTCCACTTGAGACACCAGAATGTACCACAGGTACTTCCAAAACCAAAAATAACAATTAAGACAATGCTAATAGCATAAGTAGCTAAATATTTCTTTAAGACAATTATGTTTGAGTCATCAAATGAAAAAAAAGTTAGAAAGTTAGAAAACTTATACTTAAAGTGAAAAAAAATAAATGTCATGATCCTTCTGTGTAATTTGCCTGATCTACTGCAGTTGAACACGGAGCAAACACCCCAGAGAAAAACAGTAAATTAGAATTAAAAAGGTTGATATATCCTCTCCACAAAGGCTATCGTGCTTGCAGCCCTTACACAAGAGAAGCATCCAGTGCCAGTCCCGAGGTGTTGGGCTTTTTATGTGGTAAGTCACATTAGGCAGAACAGTTTTGAGACTACCCATGATGCAGACAGAGCATGAGCCCATCCTGCCGATGCTTGCCAGTCACTGCTAGAGTTTGTTAAACCTCATGATGTGGCCTTGCCTGAAAAACGCAGGGCACTTCACAGAAAAAAGGTCACAGGTTCCAACCATCCACCTGTGCAGGTCACTTTTCAAAGTCCTACACTTTATACGGCAAAATATTAAGCCCAATAAATCTCAACATAGCCAACACAGCTCCTGCACATTTTGAAGAAACCAGGCTCTAAATCTCAACTTCATGTCTGTCATCTACAGAAACTTCCAAGAACATGGAGAAGATCCAGATCAGAACAGTACTCAAAACAGACTGTGGAAGTTATGCCATACAAAAAAACTACTTTTGTGGGCTAGGGGAAAGGAGAGGGACGCCGCAATCTCCATTTCATTACAGGAATGCTGCCTGTCGGGACTAAAGCTAAAATCACACACATCATCTGCTGCTATAAAAAAGGCTCAGAAATGTTTACTTCATCAGTCAAGAATCTGTGCTGCCATCATATAAGGCCTGACCCTAGAAATCTCCTGCACAAGCCAAACACATTTTTGCAACATCAGGCCACAGATACAACAGGCTTTGTTGAATGTTCAGAACACAGATTTATCATCAGCTCTGTCCTTGCTGGAGTTGAAGACTGTGTCGTACAGAAAATATGCATTAAAATGAAACCTCTTAAATTTCACTGCAAATCCCAATAGATTTTTTTGCTGTGGTGGAAGGAGGTAATTAAAAGAAAGGTTTGAAAGCAATTACAAAAAAAGTTTGAAGGAAAAAAAACAACAAAGGCTTGTTCTGAGGCAAACTAATACCCTAATCCCAACTCTGTTAGCCAGGAAACTAACTTCCATATTAATAGAAGATTAACAAAATAAAGCAATCATCACTTCTAACTCTAAACTGAACACTGAAAGAGAGAAAAAACTTTTTGTTCCATAATTTTCCTTTGATACCTTGCTATTCTGGTGGATAAGCTGATAGAAAAATGGGATTATACTTCATTAAGTAGAGCTTTACATTCACGTTTTAATAAACTAGCAACAAAATAAACTAACAATGTTTTTTGCTGTTTAAAATTCTTCAAAAGTAGTCATTCATAAAGTCCTCGCAGTAATTCTGTAGTACAACATTGCACTGTAAGTTGAATGTAAATTATTTACCCAGCTGTGAAAAGGTGTGCCCTATCAACTGCCTTGTGAGGTTGTTAAAGGAACAGATATGTCCTTCCTTTTCACAGATATATTCAAATTTACATTAAAAAAGGAAAAATATTATCCTTCAAAAGCTCATGGCAAAATAAATACAGGAGCAAACAACTACAAAATCATTCACTGCAATTATCTGAGCACATTTTAAACAGGTAGAAGATGCAGGTCACTATATTAGTTTTAGAAAGAGGAAATTAAATTTCTTTCACATTGGACTCAATGTACACAAACATTTGCTGTGCACAACAAATATTATCTACAAAGCCATCATTCAGTGCACATGATCAAACTGACAACATTTAATTGCATTTAACATGTTGTCATTAGAGAACACAGAACCCTTCCATGTTTCAAGTGGTTTTTAAACTGAAAATACATGCTGCTGGTAACATAGTAGATACCATGAAGAATTTATCACTTAGCCTCAGCAAAATTTAAAATAAAAGATGTAATCCAGAGTGAGGCACGTATGCATACAAATATGTTTGTATGCATTACAAAAACCAGGCATGCACAAAACGCCGTTTCTATAACCACAAAATAACATATTATAAAGTACCCACATATAATACCATTATACTACCATCATAACACTGAAGAAATGCACAGGAATAAGTGTTTTGAAGACATACCATCTTAGCCAAGCAAAAAAAAAACCCAAAAACCAAAACAGTTGTCCACTTCATGGGCAGCAGGTTAAAACCAGTGAATCCTAGTTTTTGGGGTAGCCTACTCCCACTCATCTTCCTTTTCCTTGTAAACTGCCCGTCAGGGCTTAAGCTACATTCCACATTTTTTCTAACCTTTACCCAGCACTACTGGACTAGATAGTAAAGACAGGATGGTGGTCTCCCAGAAAAGTAATTTTCATTCATCAGCAATGAGGGAAACCATTATGTTAATGCTTTAGTAAATTTGAGCAGTATGTAATAAATAGGTTCTTTCCTTCCACTCTAATACTGCATTTTGGGCCATCTTTTTAGCTTCAGTGGTTTTTTCTTCCCAAGCACATCAGATCCTGTGAGAATGAAGCTTGATGAATTTTTATGATACACTGTCATGCACTAATTTTAAACTAATTGGCTCATTTAAATTAACTGATTATGTAAGACATTTACTGATACTAGCAAAAGTATCAGAGCTGAGAGTGTTTTGGTTTCTTAGTACAAAACCAGATTCCTCCAAATACAAATTAGCATTGTTATTGAATTACAACACGAGCAACCCAAACAAACCCAGTAGTAGTCAAAATTAAAATAAAGGAACCTTGAACAGTTTTCACAGAATGATATAAAATCTGTCTTGTGAACATCATGCAATGTTACTAAAAATGCACTTGCTTCTGCTCCTTACTTTCATTTTTTGAGAACTGGCATAGGAAGGAAGATGTTTTCCTCATTAGAATAATCCTCAGGCATGCATTTTATCTGTGCCTCCCAGATTACAGTATTTTAGTTTAAAAGTCACCAACTGAAAAAGTAAAATATATGACTACAGCAGCTGTTACATTAAAAAAAAAGGACAAAACTAAAGCCAAAAAGTAAAAAAAAAAACAAAACCAAAATCCACCAAAAAAGTAAAATCAAAACCAAACAGGAAAGTTAAGACACAAGGAGAGATATTTTACTCCACATATTTAGCAGCATTACCAATATAGTCTGAAAAATTCAGAAAATATTTCGTGTGTTTCAACCAATTCTATATCCAATTTCTTAGAGGTCTAACTCATGCATGCACGTAAAATAGGCATGAAAAGGGTTAAAGTTTGTTTTGTGACTGTAAAAAGCAACAGATAAATATCCTTGGAAACTAATCCCCCCAATGTGAACCGCACTGTCTGTGCTTGGATTCCCAGCCCTAACTTGTCAGCAAGGCTCACCCTATCTGTGAGAGCACTATGGAGGAGGGCAATTTTACATCAATATCTCTGTCAAGATCGGTTTACGTCTTACTTCTAAGAGCAACCAAAAACCAAAAAGTAATAATAATAATAATAAAAACAAATTTTAAAAGGAGGAAATAATGAAGATAATAATTCTGATAATAAGATAATAATTCTGATGTTTGAATGCATGTCCCAGCCCCAGCTGTCGCCTCCTGGTCTCACCAGGCTCAGTCAGAGGTAGGAGCACCGTTTGCACTCCTGACCTTGCCACATCTCAACAAGCACATAATTAAAGGGTACTGCACTTCTGCCTTCTCCCAAAACCTGACATCCAGCCTGGCTCAGCCTACAGTCATTTCACTGGCTCTGCAACACCTCAGGTGCTGCTGACCTGAGCACATCCTAGTTCAGGGTGTGAGAGTCGAGCCACTGCACGCTGGCACCGCTCTCCAGTCAGAGTTACACCTTTCTTTCTCCAAAACTTCTTTTTGGACTACTTCAAGCCTATCCATGTACGTATATATACGTGCGAATGCATGCACTCACACACAACAATTAGTGTAGTTCATTTTAAACAATTAGTATTTGTGAAACTGATTCCTGTTCAACAATCCCAGCTGAGACTAAGTGCTAACACAAGTCTTAATACTAATGGGTCTCTGGACACATACATATCCTCTGCCAGTAGCAACCAGACTAAAACCATTGATACAGTGAACAAGCAACTTGTAGCTGCTAAATGACACTGAAACTATCCTGTTGTTACAACAATTCCTCATTCTGCTACCAACACACGAGTTTACAAAAGAAAAAAAATCCATATTTTTATTTCACTTCAAAAAAATCTCCTGTATTTATTAACTGCATACTGTGAAGGTCAATTCTTTTGGAAGAACATCTTTCCAATTATTTTGCTGCAGGCTATGGGGTTGTGTTCAAATCAGCACAAACTCAGCAATGGACACTTCTAAACATGAAGCACAACAACACTGTATACATGTTAATCACATCAATGCAACTGCTCCCTTTCAGTGGGACCTCTGTAACATGACTTTGATTTGGAAATATCAATCATAAATAGTTGGCTTCACTCTTGAACTAAAGAATAGTCTGCAGCATCTCCATTCACCGGCAAAGGATTAATGAAGAGCTGATGGTTCTACACAGCAAAATACACCAGAAGCCAGTTTGTCACTGTACATCCAGTGCAGTTTGCTGCCTTCAAAAAGAAGTACAACAAATGCATTATGCTGCAGAATGACAAAAGGAATCTATCCACCAAAGTAAAATCCTCTTTTTTTCTTGAGGACAATGTCAAAGCATATTTTCCAAGTAATTTAAATGTCTAAGGAAAAAAATATTGCTTTTTTGCTCTCTCAGTAATTTATTGGAGGTATGGGAAAGTCATGTTTCCATAGGAAAAAAACCCATAAAATCATGTTACTACATTTTTCATTTAACAGTTATGATTTTATGTAGCAGAAGACCTTCTAATGTCTCTACACAGTGGTAAGAGGTTAAATTGTAACTAAGAATTAGCAGCTTAAATGAAACTCAGGTCAGTAAATGCAATCACACTTTGAATGGCACTGGAGTGATATATAGAGCAACTGTTACATACTAATGGAGACCACTGGTCTTTAAAAAGCTTTGTTTCACCTTCCAGTAGCAAAGGGTCAATCAAACACCCTACTTAATTATATGAGAGTATTTTGATATGCATATATAGAGAATTATTAGACATTATTAGTACTATTCATCTGCTCAGGAACAGGCCATAAGTCGTGTCATCTAAGCATCAAGGCACTGTTCATCCACATGTTGAGTGTGCTGTGTAGCTTCACCTAGCAAATGAGTAAAGTTCAACACCCAAGCCAAAATGTAGTTATGCAATGCACTTAGCTAAAATATTAAAATAATTGTTTGTTCATGCTACAGTACTATCATCATGATTTTGTACTGCATGAATAGCACAAGGTTCTTGGCAGAAATTTCCACTGTAACTTCACACAAAAATTACAATGTTTTACAAGCACTCCAGTTTAAACAGGATACATATTATTCACACTAACAACAGAGACAGTCAAGAAATGAGGTTAAGCATCATGATGCCCCTTTAATTGCATAAAGTGGACAAGATTATAAAGATGGAAGCCACATCCTCAGATGCACCCAACCCCAAGATGCCCCAAAGTACAGACAGGGACTGATGGCTGGGACCCTAGCAGAAGATAACAGAGGCAATATATTCTTCTCTTCTCAAACAACAAATTAAGAGATGCAGTAACTATTGTTACAGGCCAGTATTTTTAGTATCATTTAAAATAAATACAAATACATATAGGAAAAGTGGCTCAAGAAAAACAGAGTAAAAGGCCTGTGCCACCTTTACCTTCAAAAATTGTCATATACCCATTGTGGAGTTAAACTTGCTTTTGGTTAAGCTAGCAGAAGCAAATTTATTTTTCTACAGAATTACTAAACATCAGTAACTATAATTTCTAGATCTCTGTCTAGGACAAAATCTCTACACATGAAGACAACTGGTAAGAAACAATGATGTTTTCTTAATGAACAACCTTCTTTGACTGCTTCTAGCTTTTACACAACCCTAATTTTGGGAGACTTCCTGTGACTGTAAAACAAAACACTATCAGTCATCCTTAAATGAAATTCCATTATATTAATGATCAGAGAGCACAAAAAAAAAAAAAAAGCCTTTAAAATATTCTCTTGTATACTGAAGAAAAATAACCTAAACTGTATTTTTCACCCTTGCAAGCTTATTTCAGTATCATTAAAATGACAGATTTTGTACTGACAGGAAAGCTGATTTTCCTATGTACAGCAGTAGTTCCAATGTTTTTGTTTAATTTCAACCAACTTGTCCAAGTAGGCCATTTGGTAGAAACCTATAAATGGCACCCAGGGGGTCTGGGTTCTTGCTGTAAAGAGGTCAGCTATTTCCTCCTAACTAAAAATAGGCAAGATGAGGGAGGGGAAGAGGGAGTGTAGTTTTAATTTAGCAGCTGAAAAAAGAGTTTACAAAATTACTTCCATCTTGCCTCATAATGAAGATTATAAAAAAAAAGAAGCTGTCCCAAGAGTTACAGAGCCTGGATCACTTTATAAGCAAGCTGGTGTACATAATCTAAAATACTAGGGATTAAAAGAGCAGTAGTAAAGGGAATCCAGGATATGGATCACGTTATGACGCCTACCCCTCTTTGGGCAGAGCAGACAGATTTACCAGCAGCAGTGCTGCCAGGTGTTAACAACTCTCCTCTCTCCTACCAGCTGAGATCACACCGTGGTAGTGCAGATAAAGCACTAGAATCAGCTGCCTTCCCCTGAGTCAGTTTTTTCCAGCATTTACCCTCCTGGCTTTTTGTTTCCCTCACTCACATTACAACCTGTTTAGGGTGAGAACCACCGTCTGTAATATTCCCCAAATGACCCTGATTTGAATGGGGGCCCCTTGGCACTACTAAAATACAAACAGCATCAGTTTAATACAAGATGAATTCTAACTGTGGACTCATAGCAGCAGCAAAGAGCAAGGGCGGCACCGGAGCGCGCGGCGACCCCGCTACCTGCAGCAATCACCCAGCAACCTAAACCTAAAACCTGGGATGGCTTTTCCAGCCTCATCTCTGCACTGAACCAAACCGAGCACATCCCTCACTCCCAAGCGTATCACACTGCCGACTTCTCTCAGCTACTGAGAAATAAGATCCCAGCCACACTGAGAGACATTCTTCTCTACTCCTTCCAAGCAAAGGGATGACAGGCCTTCAACAGCTGCTGCTGCCAGAGGACAACTCTCCATTCAGGAACTCTTCCAGGAGCCATGGCACATTGGACATACCAAGTGGACAGCACGTCTACATCTGGTCCCCGTCATCACAAAAATGAGAAAAGCCCATCCAACCATCAGTGACAGGACCAAAACAGCATGAAGCTGAATCAGGGGAGGTTTAGCTTAGATACCAGCCAAAAGTTTTTCACTCCAAGAGTGGCTGGGCACTGGAACAGGTTCCCCAGGGAAGAGATCACAGCACCAAGCCTGATAAGAGTTCAAAACATGGTGGGATTCTTGAGGCTGTCCTGCACAGGGTCAGGAGTTGGATTCAGTCCTGGTGGGGCCCCTTCTAACTCAGCATATTCTATGATTTGGTGAAAAGTGGGCGAACTGGTGGAGCAGAAATCTGACAATTCCAGGTGCCCCTTCCCTAGCAATGATTTAACTTATTTTTGCTCTTTAGATACTTATTGTGGAGACTATCTGCAATAATTAAAAAAAAAAAAAGCAGTAGCATAACTCACAGCAGTTACATAGCAGAGAAGTGGAGTCACCTTACTCGGGTGGGGGAAGATGTATTCAAAGGCCAACTTATCTCCCAAGGACTTTTTTATGTCTTAAACCTGGACAGTTGTGCAGTTGCCAGTGTTTACATATATATGCAATTTTTAATCCTCTTTGCTTCTGAGACACGCTTTTTCATCTTAGGGGGAGAAAAAAACCAACCTTAAAATCATAGAATATACTGAGTTGGAAGGGGCCCACAAGGATCATTAAGTCCAACTCCTGTCCCTGCACAGGACATCCCAAGAATTACACCATGTGCCCAAGAGCATTGTCCAAATGCTTCTTGAACCCCATCAGGCTTGATGCTGTGATCTCTTCCCTGGGGAGCCTGTTCCCATGCCCAAACACCCATTGAGTGGAGAACCTTTTCTTAACATCCAACCTAAACTTGCCCACACACAGCTGCAGGCCATTTTCTCAGGTCCTGTCACTGGTCATCACAGAAAGAGTCTCTGCCCTTCTGATTCCCCTCATGACGAAGCTGTAGACTGCAATAAAGTTTCCACTCAGTCTACTTAAAAATTAATAAGCCAAGGGATTCCTGCCACTCCCCATACTGCTTCCTCTCAAGGCCATTCACACCTTCATGGTCCTCCTTTGGTGACTCTGTAGCAGCTGATGTGTATACTGTATAACCAAAACTGCCTCCAGCACTCCAGGTGAATCCACCCCAGTTCAGAGCAGAGCAGGACTATCCCCTCCTTGCCCAGCTGGCCATGCTGCCCCTGATGCTCCCAGGACAGGGCTGGCCCCCCTGGCTGCCAAAGCGCTGCTGAGTCACATTCAGGTTCCCATCGACCAAGGCCCCCCAGGTCCCTTTCCCTTTCCACCCTCTCATTCCCCAGTCTGTACATCCAGGGCTGCCCTGCCCCTGGTTATTGCATAGCTCACTGAAGGTGTTAAACACTGAGACAACTACAGCAGCTCTGCTCAAATCTCCCGTTTTTACCATTATTACATATAGCACAAGAGAGCTTTAACGCATTTTTAATGTGATAGCATCCTCCCCCTCTTGCTTTCCTTTTTCCTCCCACCTCCTCTACAAATCTTCTGTGGGAAAGCTTCCATGTTTTACTATTGCTGTCGTTGAGATGTTGCAATTATTATCTGTAATTGTTAAAAAAAAAAACCAAACAAAAAAAAAAAACCCAAAAAAAAAACAACAACGCCAAAACACACACTAGTACAAATCTGGCTCTCTCTGCCAACAACATCTGCTATCACAGAATGGATATATTTAATTCAAAACCTGCCCAATGTCTCTGCACATGACAGAACACTGACTGCAGGACAGGGAGAGGCCTAAACCCAGTATGTGCAATCACATGGTACACAAGGTAGATGATGTTAAATCTTATACATCCATACGAGTAGTCTTGGTTAAAAGACCACTAATAAATGGGGTAAGGAAGGCAGATATGACATTTTATTTGTCAAGAGTAAAGACCTTGTATTTATTACCTACAATCATATCTCCCTCTGGCACAACATGTTTATTTTCATACCATTAGCCTAAAACACTAGTCCTGATATTTTCATTTTACACTCCATTTTATTTCAAATAATCAGTCTTTTCAATAGAATATTTTAGGTTTCTGCAACATTATGTGACAATATTTGCTTTTTTTGGAGGAGGCGGCGGGTGAGCCCCGCCGAAGAGCCCGCCTCCCCTCCCCCACCGCACACATCCACATCCACACTCCAAGGCTCGTGCGTCAGGAAGGGAGAAACGCCGTGCGAATCCTCGCGGAGAACAGCAAAGAGGCATGTTAAGGCAACACATAAAGGACAGCCTTTATGCGTCTAAACGCCGACTTTGAGGAATTAATATGCGAGGCGAACTTTTAGGGTGTGGCTTGGTGTTTTTTGCCCCTTGTTGCGCTGCGCAGGATGCCCGCCCGAGAACCCAGCAACATACCATTAAATAGGTCAAGGGTCATTCGCTTTACATCACACCACACCGATATTCAGCCGCGCACCGAACCCATCTATCAGCCCCACCGCCGAACGCGCACCGCAAAATGGGGACCGTGCCCGGCCCGGTGCCAGCGGCGGGGGCAGGGCGCCCGCCCGCCCGCCGCCCCGGGGCAGGGCTCGCCGGCCCGGCCGCGCAACAGGTCGGCGGCCCCGGGGGCTGCCCCGCACCCCGCCGGCGGCCGCGGCGCTGGCAGCGGGGCCGGGGGCAGCGCCGCTCCGGGGGGCTGGGCCCGGGGTGGGGGGCGACGAGAGAACTTGTTTACCTACTTGGAAGTAAACTTCGATGTAGGGGAGCGACCGGCCCCTCCGCCCGCTGCTGATTCAAGCCCTGGCGATGAATGGGATCCCCTCCCCCACCCAGGCTCTGCAAACTCCACACTGGAGCATGAATACCTCGCATTTATCTCTCCCCCTCCCCGAGCATTTTATTTTTTTTAATAAAACCCCCATACATTAAAATACTGTCTCAAAAGTAGGGAGAAACTGCCCCGCTCCCCTCCCCCACGCCCCGGGGTCGCTCTGCCCGGGGGCAGCTGCAAAACACCCGCCACGGGTACGGCAGCCCCCCACACACACACATCACCTCGGCCCGATGAAAACACCCCCAAAATCCCCAAACAGACCCCAAAACGTCCGGGTTAAAAAAACTTCGTCATAACAAGCGGCGGTTGAGCGACCCCCTCCCCCCCGGGTGGGTCAGGCTGCAGAGGGGACGCCGGGGGGCAGCGGGCCCCGGGCTGGGCTGGGCTCGGGGGGCTGCGCCGGGAAGGACAAGCCTAAGAAAAGGGGGAATTTAAAAAAAAAAAAACAAAAAGACGGGGGAGAAAGAAACCACAACAGGGTCCCCGGGATGAATAATCCGCCTCGAGAACTCACCTCGCGGCGCAGCGGGCGTTAAAGGCACAGCTCCCGCTCCCGCGGGCGGGGAGAGCCCCAACTTCTGCGGGGGGCGGCGGCGCTGCTGCTGGCGGAGACTTTCCCTCACTTGCCGCGCATGGTGCAACTCCTCTTCCCCCGGGGTCCCGGCCAGCCTGCCAGGAGGCTGCGAATCCCCCCTCGCCGCCGCCGCACACGCCTCCTCCCCCCCCTCCGCGCGCACGGGCGGCACAAGGAAGTCCCGGAGAGTGGGATGGGGGAAACGGAAAGTTTTGGGGCGGAATGGCGGTGAGGGGGGGCTGGCGGGGCCGGCACGGACGCGCGGCGGCGGCGGGAGCAGCGCCGAGGGGGAGCCACAGCCGCGCCCGGGGCCGCCGCCACCGGGCGGGAGCGAGGGAGGGGACGGCGGGGGATGGGGCGCACCGGGGCGGCTGGGGGGCGAACCGGCCGCGCCCTCCCCCACCTGCGTCGGTCCCGCACGCCGGGACGCGCAGCTCGAGGAGCCGCCGCCGCCAACGCCCTCGGGGATGCCCCGGGGTGCCGCCAGCCCTCGCCCCGCCTGTGGTTATGTTGTGCTTTGACACCCCCCCCTCCCCCGCAACTGAAACCCGGTGACAAACCGGGCACCCACACGGAGGGCAGCCCTGTCCTCCCCTCCCCCGCCCGCCGGGCAGCGCCGCGCTCCCTGGTGCCGGCCCGACGCGCGGCGCCCGCGGCCGCCCCGTCCCCCGCACGCTCGGCCCCGCTCGAGCGGCCGCAGC